>JAPXFQ010000184.1:1232500-2432500 GCA_028564705.1 Apricaphanius iberus
ACCAACCGCTCTTCTTGCTAATGGGCAGCGGTAGTCCCCAAAACAAAAACTCCCGAAAAGTATGTTCATATTAATCTGAAGCTCTGATAGTGGAAGCACGCCTATTTTTATCCAGCAGAACTAGTAGGATATATTAACAAAAGCAATAGTTAGCTGTTTTATTAGCCAAGGTTTCTTGGTCACTGTTTTGTTTGTCTCGGAGAGACTGGCATTTTTCATATTCAGCTAGATACCGCTGTCACAGGAGGAAAAGGTTTGTGGTGCTTTTGTGTTTTACTCTGATGGGCTTTAGCTAAATGTAACAGGGCGGGGTCTCTTGCTCCATGTCTGTCACAGAAAATCCATACCAATTGCACTACAGAAGCTCTGGGGAGCCTAAAATGTGCCATTACACAAACATTTCATTTACGTAATAAATAAATAAAATCCCATCAACAAAAAATATGAAGGAATTATTTCAGTCGAATTTTTTTTGTGTTTTTTTTCCCCCCAGGACTAATTTAAAGTACATTTACATTTGACTTTGTTCTTGTTGGTTGGTTGGTAACTGCTGTTAAAAAAAGGATAATTGTTGGCAAATATCAATGTGAATCAATCAATATGAAGAGTGTGAACTTCATCTTGACATCAACATAGCTCTCCTGGGACAGCTCTGTGTTTGTAAAAGTTAAAGCGCCTCACTTGTTTAAACCTTAACTTGCATGTGTTTAAAAGAATTGCGTCAAATAGAAACCAGCGGCAAAGAAAACCTTTGTCCGCTTTTCATGATAACTCTACAATATCACCATTCCATCCACAGAGCCAGACGGAGTGCTTAAAATGCGTAATCCCAGACCAGGAGGGCATATGGCCTGGCTGCTCTTCCCATGGTTCTGAATATCTGCTAAATGCTGTTGTTGTTATTACACAACTCCTGGATTTAGCTGAGTGATGTAGAGGTCAAAGGCCTCAGGGGGCCTAAGGCTTACATCAGAGAGGGAGTGAGCATCTGTGCATTTGTTGGCCGGCATTTTCTCAGCATCAGCCTTAGTTATCAGCTGTTTCAGCCCTGGGTCCTGTCACAGGTCGGCCGGTGCATTAACAGAGTTCTACTGTTTGGTTACCTGGTGTGATGCTGTTTGTGACGCATTCTGCAGCTGTATTTGTTGCCCAAATGCCACCTCGATATTTAATTAAAGCCTGAGATTTGACTAGAATGAAATCTGAAGTAAACAGCTTGAGGACATTGTTGGAAAATATGTCAAGAGGGACCGGATATGAAGACATTTAACGTGGCTGTCTTTGTTTGAGTTGTCCTTCCTTTGTCTGATTTTTGAAGAGCTGATAATTGCTTTAAAGGAATGCAGCCTTACTGCTCTTGTTGCCGTCACAGGATCCATTTTTATTTTATTTTTCTGTGAATAGACTCTTTAAAGCCAGACTCGTTTCTGTTGTGCTTTCAGATTTATTCAGGAGATGCTTTAAGTGTGTCAGTCTTCACTTACTAAGAATACATGAGACCCTGGCTGCTTTCTCATTTATTAAACATTAGGAGCATGCAGCTGTTTGATGTGGCATTGTGAGAACCTGTTGCACTCAGAAGGCAGAGGTTACGGCATACAAGTCTGAACACAAAAACCTGAGGCAGTTCCCAATGACTCATAGAATCAGTCTTGCGCACTTGTGTTATTTTCATTATTTCCATCACTGGATAGGTTAAGTAAGCCACCAAGAAATGACGGCCAGCGGCATCATGTGAGGGCCCAGCACATCCGCTCAGCAGCAGATAGGACTCGGCTTTCTTTGGTTTGCTGCATTGTTCAGAGGACTTTAACTGCTCAACCCATTGGCTGAGACAGAGTTGTACTGATGCCAGCGTTATAATAAATGATGTCACAACTACAATGACAGCTGAGCCGGAACAACAGACTTCGTTTTTGTCTGGCTGTGGCTTGTTGACAAGCTGCCCAGAGAGTGGAAGGATGTCTGAGCTGCTCTCAGTGCTGAGCTTTGAATAGAAAAAAAATAGGAGGCTGTCTAGCCATTTATCAGTCGTCGTACTTCGATTACAGCTCTGAGATTCACTCTACACAATACCAGTGTGTTCCTGTGACTTAACCGTTTTATTTCCTTGGATCTGGACTTTGTTTTTGGGATAATTAAAGAAGAATCTGTGTCTTGTATAACTGTACTGTACGTCCCAAAGGGCTTGGGTTATTAAATTATCATCTGTCATCTTTATCCTACATAATCTGTCTCCATATAATCAGAGTTGTTCTTAAAATGCAAAATTGATTCCGTAGTGAAAGCAGACATGGTGGAGGTGGCTGACATCACCCACATTAGAATACACTGGATGTCTGTTCACAATAACGGCACAAATGGAATAATGCAGATATATGTAAACGAGAAGCAGAATAAACTTGTCTACAAGCTGTACAGTTTAGCAGATGATGAAATGATACAGGGCACTGCAGGATCTGCAAGTAACCACAGCAACATGAAACATTGTGGGAATATGTTTAGAAAATAAAAACATTGTTGTGCAGTGCTCTCTTGAAGTTTACATACTGGCTTATCTTTTTCACATTTTTAAAACGACAAAGTTCATTGTTTTTATTGAGGTTTTAACTGATGGATCAAAACAAAGTAGTGCATAAGTACCAGTAGGAAAATTATATAGAATTTTAAGAATTATTTAAGTTTAAAAAATATGAAAATTGTGAGTTTTATATGTATTCAGACTAGGGACAGACCGATATATTGGGCCCATATTTACCTTTTTATAAAATAAATATATATATATATATATATATATATATAGAGTCATTTTTAGAAAATGGATCAAAAAGTCCTTGGTATATCGGCCAATGCCAATATAAATAAATAAATAAAATGAAAAAAATATATCCATTGTTGTTTTTAGTGTGAGATTTTAGCAAAAAATAAAGTGACAAAAAGTTTAAATATCAGCCATAAAAATAGGGACCAAATAAATCTGTGGCTTACTATGATCTCTACATATTGGCATCAGCAATAAAAAACAAAGCAAAAAAACGTATCGGTCACTCTCTAAATCCGAACCTTTCTCTTTAATTGCCCTGAATATCATCCAGATCAAGCAATAGTTCTCAGACGTTTCCTAATTAGTAAAAATACTCAACCTAGCGCTGGTGATATGGAAAAAAGATCATGATAATATTTTTCATATTTATTTTTTTAGATTTAAAGATTTAATTCCAAAACGTGAAAATGTCATTGAACATTATATACCTGTTTTGGTAAATTAAAGGAGATTAAGGTTAACCAAAATAGAGATTAAAGATAAAATCTTACATTTCTTTTACACAAAATTGGATAATTGATATTACTAAAAAAAAAATGTCTCCCTTTCAGTTCTTAAGAAGAAATTATGTCAGAAAGTATTTTTTAAAACTTTTATTTCTGTCATCCCTTCTCAGAGGTGACCAGAATTCAAAGTTAAATAAAAAAATGCTGTAAAACATGCTTGTAAAAGATGGTAAGCCTTGGGCGGACTGACATCATGCATTGGTTAATGTAGATTTTTATATTTTTTTATTTTCCAAGAACTAAAAAAAAATCATAAATCAATAGATTGCCCAGTCCTAAATCAACCTGTGCGTAATTTATTCTTGGTATAGGTACAGCTGATCTGTGAAGTCCAAAGTTTGTTAGAGAACATAAAGAGCACAAGAAATATTCTGACAACCAGAAATGTCGAGAATAAAGTTTTGGAAAAGTTTAAAGTAGAGTTAGATTATAGAATATTATCCAAAGCTCATCTGACCAAGGAGTTTTTGATCCATTGTCTGAAAATGAAATATGCACAGTGTCTTAATGCATTTCTGCTTTTGAGTTCAATGCAAACACCATCCCTACATAAAAGTATATCTAGCAAATTGAAAAAAAAGTTATTTCCATCTCAACAATTTTTTTTTTTTAATTGGCTGCTTCTGGCCAACGACTGACATCTGTTTTGTCAATGTAAAGGGGTTTGTTGTAGTTTCCTAATGAATTTGCCATCCCACCACCTCCCTACCCTCTAAAAACACTTTACTGCAGCAATAAAATAAATCTCACTGAATTTATTTCAGTGAGATTTATTTCAGGGAGCCTGGGTGCATGGTACTCAAATAGTTAGCATTTACTCAGCTCAAGCAGATCTTTGTGATGCATACATTGCATACAGTGATGCAGCAATACCAATAAATCTGGCATATATTACTTACTGCAAACTTACCAAGGCATGGCCATCATCCTAAACTGATAGAACCCATGGTGACTGCTGAGGAGCTGTAGAGATTTTTTTGAAAGTCCTGAATTAAATCCAGGGCAATTCTTAAAGAAATTATGTTAAAGGCTGCAAAACACTTAAAACTGGAATGGTTCACCTTCTAGCAGCATAACAACTGCAAGGGAAGCCTCGTCATATGTTAGACTAGCTCAGTCAAAGTTGAAACATTGGTCTAGTTTAGAGTCTGTTGCGAAAGTGAAAAATCTCGGTTAACAGATGTTCCCCATCAAATTTGAATGAGCTTGGCCTAATTTGCAAAGAGCGTAAGAAATAAATTTCCATTTGATGGTATGCAAAGATAAAAGCTTTGAGAATTTTTTGTCTTCTATCAATCAAGCAGTTTTAAGACAAGTTCGAGGTTTTAATGAAGAGTCACATATGTACTATTAAAAAATGTGCATATGAAAGTGTGTTGGTTTGTGTAAGACAAAAATGTCCTTCTGCACTGTCACTGATGTTGATAGAAATGTTTTTAGTATTTCTGATTATGATTATTTAACAGGCTCGTTGTCCTTTTCACAGAGTGTGCTCATTTGTTGCTGGCTCATAATGCGCCCGTGAAGGTGAAGAATGCTCAGGGATGGAGTCCCCTTGCAGAGGCCATTAGCTACGGAGACCGACAGATGAGTAAGTATCTGAAACAGACAAGACAGTGAGACACATCTGTGAAGCCCGGCTACAGGTTCTTTGTGGTTGCATAATATCAGTCAACCAGCCCATTTACGGTGGCTTTACATCACGGTGGCTTTATTTTTTTTTCCTGTTTGAAAACCTCAATGGGACAGAGAAAAGTCTTGATTCAAATCAGCAAAGGTCTCAGCACATTCCTCCAAACTGCTGCCTTGTTGCAAGGCCATAATTGTGGCCTGTTTCTTTTGTTCATCAGAAAGAGGCTACATTCCTCAGAGTTCTCTCAGCGTCTGTTCAGATGAAAAGAGATTCATTTGACGTTTCTCTCACCCCTCATAGACTGATATATAACATTAATGTGGCACACACCTCACATAGTTTAGGGCTAAAAACTTGAATTTGAAATGTTCTGAGAATTTTGTGTTTTTTAAGCAAGCATAGCCAGTATTTCCCTTCAATAGGCGCTACTGTGGCACTCTGCCATAGCTGAAATTTCAGTGCCACGCCTATAAAATGGAAACCTGCCAACCTCTAAACTAGGTATTTTGAGGCAAAATGACGTCGATAATACGTCTAAATTTCGGTATCAGTAAATTATCGCCAAGCCCTATTCAGAGGTAGTAGGAGGCGGGATTATAGAGAAACGAGCCGTTTTACTTCGTGGTCCAACATTAACTACAGGATACAAGTTAAATGTTAGAACAAATTAATACTGTTTATATCATGGTTGGGATGAATACTCGATTCTGATTGGCTGGAGGGTGTACATTAAAAAGTGATAATGTACACCTAGGAAAGGCGTCCCGTAAAATTGCCTGATGACATTTCTAAATTATTGCGCTGGCTCAAATGGCAACGCAGACTCAACGTTATTTGCATCATCCTCTGGACACACACAAGCAGTAAGTAGGGTACTGGCCTTCTGAAATGATATTTTGTATCACGTAACGTAAGGTAAAGTCATCATCTCACTTCCCATCACTGATAAATCGCTGCGGTCGGCTCACTCTGGCCACGTTGCTTGGCAACACCTGTATACGGGAGATATTACATAGTGTGCTCGACTTATATAAAAAACCTCTCGATTTTAACTCTAAAACACATGAAAGTATTATTAATTGATTAAGTATGTCCTTCTTTCGTAAGTGATCATGGTATGAGCGGGATAATGCCCTTCGCGTCGGACGGTTGCTTCCGCGTCGTTCATTATTTTCTGATAATGAACACCTCGTCGGGCATTATCCCTTACGTAACACCAACAGTAACATGTTATCATATAAATGTCTATCCCAGAAGTCGAAAGCTGTGAAATAGCATGATATAGTTCCTTTAAAAACAACAATTAATACATCAGAAATACCAATATGGTTAGATTTTTTGCTTTGATAAAGTTTGGCGAATTCTGCCGTATCAAGACAAATGAGCTAAGGGGGATATTGTTCTCTGTTGCAGAAAAACTCTGACATTATTTGGTCAAAATAATTCTGCTTTCATACTTGTTTAATGAGACAAGAACAGTTGCCTAATTAAATGGCCGACACAGATTACAACAGTGGCTTGACTTAAATTTCACGTATTTAATACAGTATTGGCAAAGCCATGCTACTTCTGCTTTTTCTTTTTTTCAATAAAGAAAATAACCAAGAAATATACCAAGACACTCTACTGCCAACTTTTTCGGGGACATTAAAAACTATTGTAATATACAGGAACAAAATGGTACCGAAGCGGCCCCCTAACTCCCCGTCAAGTCAGATTTTTGCTCAGAGGTACAGCACAACTCCATGTTAAGTGGTTTTTATCTTTGTATTTTATTACATCTTAGGAAAAATAAACATTTTCTGCTTAAAACTGCCAGTGTGGAGCCATCTTCAGGTTAAAGTCTTTACTGCACTTGAATTTAAATTGGGCATTGCTATTTGGTCTGCGGGGAGAGCTGATGTCTACCAGCCTGCTGCTGTGTGGTATAAAACAGTTACAGTCTCCGCCCACACCTCCTGCACAGAACCTCATTTCCTTTCCTCTCCTTTCCTTTCCTCTTTTTCCTCTGCTGAAGAAGGTAGAGAGGAATCCTTCACCTCAAAAAACGAGATGGCAATCTTTCTCGCTGTCTGTGCCAGTGCAGCAGTGCTGCTATCTAGATGTCAATCAGAGCCCAGCACTTTGCCCCGTGGTTTGCTGGTCTGCCAGGACGCACCTTTTTTTTGACGCATTTTTTAAACATTTAAAGTGGGCGGAGTTAGTAGGAGGAGGGGAGTTGCTCTTTTATAACTGTGGCTGACGGCTATATTTTCCAGTAAATTAGTTTACAATGACTTCATTTAGTCTGACGAGAATATATTGGACAACGTAGGAAAGTAATCATTTTTAGCCCATTTCTGTTCACCTTTCTAATCATAAATAACATACAGTAGTTTCGCAGGATTCTGTATATCTCTTCACCTGTAAAACCCTGTTCTCTTCTCACATTATTATCAAGATTACTATTTACTATTGTGTGCTTCACAATTTTGATTAAATTTTGATTTGGGTGCTACAATTAGATTTGAAAAACAATTATTTTTTCCATTTTCTTCCTTCCAATTTAGGCTGTTTTTAAAACTCTTCAATGGCTACTTACTTTCTGCTTTTAAAACCATTCAGTTTATCTTTATTGAAGTATCCAAACACATTTATTTCCTTACTTTTATTTTTGTGAAACCACAAATAAAACCATTACATGTCCAAAATTTGTTTCATAATTACATCAAGGTCATATTTTCAATGAAACCTAAAGGAAATGTTTGTTGGGGCTAGAAGTATAATATTGGGTGACAATAATTTTAGTTCCATAAAATGGTTAATAGCCTGTACTTGTATAGAGCTTTATTTAGTCCAGGGGTGCCCAAACTCGGTCCTCAAGGGCCGCTATCCAGCATGTTTTGCTTCTTTCCTTGGTTCATCACAACTGAATCAAATGATGGCTCATTAGCTGGCCTCTGCAGAACTTTGCCATGCTGAGGTGGTATTTGTCGGACACTGGCGCCACTGGGCCCTCTGTCTGACCACCACCAGCAGGCAACGGGTGCCCAAGGACACAACAACTAAGGCAGCCAGAGCTGGGGCTCAAACTAGCAACAATCTGGTTACAAGGCAAACTCCTAACCCCTGTTCCCCAGTCCATTCTTCAAACGCTTCATTCATATTCTGTTTATTTAAAGAATGTTTTTGATCAAAACATAAAGGAGATCAATGCTATGACTGTGTGTGTGACTGACAACATCATCCCCACCAGAACAGTGAGATGCTTCCCTAATAAAAAACCCTAGATCACCAGTAACCTGAAGGAACTGCTGAACAAGAAAAAAAAGCCTTCAGGGAGGGAGACAGGGAATTATTGAGGAATACACAGAAGCAACTTAAAGTCAAGATCAGAGACAGCAAGGAAGCTTACAGGAAGAAGCTGGAGAACAAACTATTGAGGAACAATATCAGAGCCAATGAACTGAACATATTCTTCAACAGGTTCAGGACAGGAACTAGCTCAGAATCCTCCTCTCCTGTCCCCAGTCACACAAAAATCCCACTCTCCTCTGACCCACAGCTTTCCTGTCACACTTCAGATGTTTTATCTTCCATCTAGGTCATGGATTCTTCTGTTTCCACAAGTTTGTCTTCAACCAAGTCAGGATATGCTGCTGCCTCCTTTGCCTCCCCCTTTCACTTGTGTGTCTCTAAAGGGTAGGTTAAGAGCCAGCTGGAGAAACTGAACCAGAGCAAGGCTGCAGGTCCTGATGGTGGCAGTGACTAAGTGACAAGGAGACCACAGTTTGTGACACTGAAAAACTGTGTGTCAAACTAGGTGGTCATCAGCTCAGGAGAACCTCAATGAACTTTACTTTCACCTTTCCTTTCCACTCTGTACACCTCAGACTTCCAGTACAGAGACTCATCATCTACAGAAATATGTGTACAACTCTGCTGCTGTCAGGTGTATCAGAGAGGGACAAGAATCTGAGTATAGACAGCCGCTTGAGCGATTTGTGGCATGGTGTGGAAACGATCGTGTTACCTTGAATGTGAACAAATCAAAAGGAGATGATTGTAGATTTCCGAAGACACATGGATAAGTCAAAGACTGTTTCCATCATGGGAGAAGAATTTGAAGTGGTTGAGGAGTATAAATACCTCAGAGTTCACCTGGACAATAAAATGGACTGGAGAATTAACAGTGAAACTGTCTACAAGAAGGGACAGAGCAGACTGTACTTCTTAAGGAAGCCTAGGTCCTTCAAGGTTTGTAGGAAGATGCTGCAGATCTTTATAAGTCTGCTGAGTCTAATCTCTTTGGCCATCATCTGTAGGAGTAGCAGCATCAGAGCCAGGGATTTTAAAAGGCTCACCAGCCTGATGAAGGATGGTTCTGTTTTTTGGCATTACTGTGGACCCTCTGGACATTATGATGCAAAGACAATTCTTCATAAAATCAACAGAATTATGGACAACCTAGCATCATCCTCTGCACGATACTAATCTAAAACAACAGATGTTCTTCAGTCTGAGATTTCTTCACACAGGCCACCACAGGAAATCCTTCCTGACCACACCCATAATGATCTAAAACAACTCCTTAAAGGATTAATTAATTAGTATGAGCTACAAAAACAGTTAATTTCCCTCTGGGATCAAAAAAGTATTTTTTAATTGAATTTGAAGAAGGTTTTGCTTTATGCGTATATTTTGTTGTCCCTCTCCAGGTCATGTTAATGTGTCTTTTTTTGCTTACTTCAAAACTAACTGCCATATAGAAATGTATGTAAAAAAACCCCCCCACCAAAATGAGACTTTACCCTACATATACATGTTGTAATTATATATGAAAACAGTGCTGAAGTAGCTGGACATCACACTTACCCAGTGTGATCCAACGTAGTGTTTGTCAGGGTTTCAAGACGGAAATGGAAACATTAAAAGGTTTTGTTTGTTTTACAGACAAACATCCTGGCTTGAATAGGACTGAGATTAATTCCATCTGGCTGTTGTACTAGTCCATTAATATAGCTCATAAACTGTATCTGTGTATATCGATATTTTCAGACTATTCCAACCTACACGTTTTTTGCTTTCTGACATATCTGTCTCCTTGGGTTTTGTGTTTGAAGCAGGAAATAACACTGGGCCTCAACTAAATACCTTGTATTTTACAGAAAACAGAGTCTGTCCTAAGTTACTTTCTTACTCTCAGTTGTGTTCTCAGCTTTAGGATCTGTTTTAAATGCCATCTCGGTGATGTTTAGTGTTTTATGATTGGGAGCGGTTTTTCCATGGGAGTGTCAGGCGTTAATGCTTTCTGCAGAGGAAATAAACAACCAGGCTACACCACAGCTGTCTACTGAAACGCTGAGGTAGAAACAGTCGTACTTCAGCAAATTATAAACTCAAACAGTATTTTTCAAATCCTTTCAATTACCTTTCTCATGCAGCACTTTAAACAAGCATGATGCCTCTGTGTTGCACGCTAGCATCTTTTTTGGGGTGGGACGTGGCATGGTTTCATACTGTCAATTCAAGAACCCATAATGTAGAATTTGCATGCATATGAGGAATAGGACAGCGGGCAGTCAACACTATGCTTTTATCAACAGGGCTGTTTTTTGCTGCACTGATTTTTTGAACATTGACAGAATATCTGTAAACACTTCGATGTACCTCTGTTCAGTGTGGAAGATTATCCAAAGTAGAATATTATTTATACATCAACAGGGACCAATCAGTGTGTGAAAAGGGATAGTGTTTGTTAGTGTTTTGGGAATATTCCTTTGTAACACTATGTTCAAACAAGCATTTGATCAGTGTTTAGATGCTATTTTCTGACCAAATAATCTTTGACTTATTAACTAAAATTAGATTTTGTTCACCAGAGGTTAAGCTACTGAAAAGCAAAGCAATGCTGTATTTTCAGAATCACATTGTATGTTAGTTCCAGCCTATTTCTGCTCTTTCAGGTATCATACATCTATAGATTCATGGATCTGGCTTTTTCTGGCAAATACATATATCCATGTTTTTTTTTATTTTTTATTTTTTAGATCTGTGCTGCTAATGCTGATTTTGACAGATTCAGAATTTCCATAATAGAGGTGGTTTAGAAACCAACAATAAAGGAAACATTTTTAGTGTTCCCCGAATAATGCATCAGAAAATATATGTTCCTAACCTTTATTTATCTTTAAATATTTTTTATTAAATATTTACATTGAACTACATGCTGTTGTTTGATGCAGTTATAGATTAGAAATAGTGTGTGCATTTATTTCTGATCTATTTAATAAACGGGAAAAATAATTTGTCCTGCTGTTCACTGATCAGAGCTGATCTTCCCAATTCTGATATCTGATTAAGTGATTGGTGCATCTATAGCATATGTGTCAAACTCAAGGCCTGCGGGCCAAATCCGGCCCTCCATAGCCATTTAGGTGGCCCTTTAAACTCTAGAGGTCCCTATAGATAGAAAATTTAAGTTCTATTTTTGTGCACACCGATACAGTTTTCAGTAAAATAAAATCATTGTTTATTTGAACAGTCCTAATTCACATCATTATGTAAAGATGTTCAGTATTAGTAAATTTTAAGACATACTTTTAGAATGTGAAGGCTGATTTTAATGGTTTATTATAGTTTTATCAATACTTTCTGCCACACCCGGCCCTTTAAGGATATTCATCAGCTTGATGTGGCCCAAAATGGAAATGAGCTTGACACCACTGATCTAAAGTGTCATAGCGAACATTCCTATACTCCTTATGCTTAGCCTGGTTCTGCTTCGGGTTTCCTACAGTTAAAATACGGTTGTTGTTTTTTCTATGACCTTACTCATGCTCAGATATGACAGGTGGCTTCAAAGTTAATGGCTCAATGCAGTCGCCTTCTTTTCATAGACAACTCTTCCATCAAAGCTAAATTTGATTACATTGTATTATAACTACAGCTAGATTAGAATGCTTACAATTGAATTTGAATGTGGTTAAATTATGAATTGTTTTGAATACATATTTCTTTAAATGAATTACAGCTGTTTATTTTGTGAGTTGACTTGAATTACATTTTTTGTGAATTTGAGCTTTATCAGTAAACTGAAATAACTTGTTAAAGCTAATGTCTATTCTTTTTTAGTGTGTAAATATTTTTTTTAAATTCATGAAGAGCTTTAACTCCTACTTGTTGAGAGCTTCCACAAAGGCATCAAAATGACATACGCTATCCAGAAAGTAACAGTTTTCAGATACTTTGAGACCTTCCAGAAGCAGTTTAGTCCATGGGCCAGAGCCAATAATTCACTTGTCGGAACCATTCAAGGTGCTAAAATTTGCTTCTGATTTTTCTTAAAGGATCCATGTCTGTGGATGAAATTTCTCTTATTATACCCCTTCCTAAGTAACAGTTTTATCTTAGTTATCAGCTCATGAAGTTACCCACCCCGTCAGAAAGCTACATGGCATTTTGAAGGTTTCATTTAATGTAAGATCTAAATCTGTCTGACAAATACAGAAGGAACTGTAGCTGTTTAAACAATCAACAACACACAGTTGTACACAATTTTTGATTAAATTATATACTATCTTTTAACCCTATATCATCTGTGAACAACAGCAACACAAAATATAATAGGTGGAATAGTTTTCAAAAATCATAAGGAAGTTTCGTCACCTGAGCGGTACCGCCATCAGGTCTGGCCCATGGACTAGTTGTGTTAGTAGTTCCGTGGACTGATTAAATTGTTACACCTTCTAGTGTTTGAAACCCCTACGGTCAATCACTAAATTAAGTCTATGAAAGTTTCTTTATGTATCCAGGAGGAACAGTCAATGTGGTTTAGACTATGTTGGCTAGGTGGTGACATTGTATTCCTTTCCTTGTCATAGTGAAAAAATGTTGAGGACGAAAAGGGAACTCTTGTCAGCGTTCATTTAGCCTAGTCCACACAGATGTCCACACCCTGTGTTCGTCTCAGACACAGCTGACACGCGTGTCTTCATGGGTGTCATTTTCTGTGTACGCCTGTGCTCCAGTTTGTCCCAATTTTACCTCTAAGTCTGTACAGCTAAATGGGGAACACCCTTGAATCAATAACAACATGTTTATAATGGTGACTTGCCACCAAGACATTGGAGCCACTTTTATGATCAACTTATTGATGATCCCAGACTTGTCTAGGAAGATTTTTGTTGTCTGTTTTAAAAGTAGGACACTTCGGCTGTCACTGACAAATTAAGTACTCTATTTATGAAGTGTTTTTCAGAGCTGCAACTGGTATGGTCATGTGGGTATTTATTCCCCTCCTGGCTTCATCAAAGAACCACAACTATGTCATGAGCAAAAGAAGGCCATACTCTCTGCTGAATATGAAGTAACACTTAGATAAACACACGATAGCCAGATGTGAATCCCTCTTTTTCCTGGCTGGGCTGGTCATGGTTGAACTTCTGGATGAATATGCCTCTCCCTCTGATCAATAAAGAGGTTAAAGGCAGAATTTATTACCAGTAAGGCTCATATCTGCTAGGCTTGTTTTATGTTAGCTTGTTTTCTGCTGGCAAAGCATCACGATTGGTTAGTAGAATCAAGTGTCCCATCTGACTGGAGAAAGTTGGCCTATTTCTCGGGAAAACCCCCACACATTGTTATGTATTTAGCTGGATGTCATATTTATGGAGAAAGTGTTAGTTTAGTTATGTGTCCTAGCTTGCCCACTATATTTACCCATGCTGTCACATTATATCTACCAAGGAGGTGTTTCATACAAGGAATGCAAAATATATCATGAATATGACACCTCTATATCCTTGTGTGCAATATTAAAATCGTGAAGGACTATATGGGATGCAAAAGTTGTGGGCTAAAACTTTCCAAACGTTACGAGTTGGTGTTGGAAGCACAGGTGAGAAAGAGAGGAGTGAGGAAAATATGGATATAACGCAGCTCATTACAGTTTATACGAGTAATACTGCCATTGTTTAATTTGCTAATGTTTAGTTCTGTTTCTCACTTGCTTTGACAAAACTGAGCTGAATTTAAAGACATTTTGTATAATCTGCCTTTGCCAGGTACCAGTGTGTGTTAAGGTTGTAAAACTATTGTTTGTTTTCAGAGGATGGCAAAGATAGTGTTGTAGTATTAGAAGTTATATCCAGCTGTATGGTGCATAAATACCACAACATTCTGGGGTGAGTGGAGTGCTTGACAAGGGCACCGTTAATGCAAGAACTAGCACCGCCCCACTTTTTGCTTTGGACCATTGGTCTGCTCCCCAAAGAGTGGTTCCTACACTCGATTGCTTACACGAAAGCTAAATTTATGCGTGGGAAAATATTTCCAGTTGTAAATAACACGGCTTGGAACTTAAGGAGTGCCTTCCATCACTCTTATTAAGACATCAAACAAACTACAGATTGCAATATAAGAATGGCGTGTCTCTTAAGCAGGGAGCTGCAGGCTCTGGCAAATTTCCACCAGCAAACATGACATGGTAATAAAAAAACTATTGCTAATTTTTAGTCAAAATTACAATAAATAAATGTTAAATACAACAATATCTACTGTGTATCTGTTATTAACAGTATGAGCTGGTATTTGGAGTATAAAAAAAAGTTGCTTATCAATCATTTTAAATATAAACGATTAAATTGTGTTATGTATTGTTTCAAATGTTTTGTACTTACTTTGATAGAGTAAAGCCTCAATATTTTTTTTAAAGTGATCATCCAATGAGAATTTCAGATTGAGCCATGACTAATCTGCTCATACCTGCTGGATTGAAATGCAGTGGTTCTACTCCACCACCTATCCATTACCAGGAGTTCTATTAGTTATTTTGATTTCATTAACATCTGATAACGTATACAAGGCTTTCAACATAGACACAGACTAGCCAGCACTAATATGAAAGTAGCCAGCTTGGGGCGCTGACCATATAATGTAAATGTAAGTAACAGCACGATATTCATGTGCATTTATTAACTTTGTTGTAAACAACAGAATATGTTTACAAATAAAATAAAAATACTCTTAAGTAAAAGACGTTTCCAACATAAATGATAAACTTAATGGTTTCATATCTCCATTCTGCTCTTTAATCAACTTCACTGTGTCACTATCTTCCCATTCAGGAAGATAGATGAACAAAATAAATGGAAGTTTAGGTAAAAATAGCAATAAACAATGTGAAATTTGGTTATAAATTACATTTATTCTAAAGTAAACCTGAAATAAAGTTAGACTGCAGACAATGTCAAATTGTATTTTTGAGATTTTAGGGAAAAGTTGATAAAATAAAGATCTGTTAAACACAGCTGAGACTTTTTATTTTTAACCAAGTGTTAAGGCTGTTTTTCAGGACTTTACAAAGCACTGTTTCCTTCTGCCAAAACAACAGTGGCATAGCAGAGTGCATCAATGACCTGCTAAGAGATTGTGAAGTGGGACTCAGATCCATTGAAGCAGAATATTAAAAAGTCAAGAGTTCTCTCTTTTTGAAGCTGATTGCGTGCCGCCCTTTGCTTTTTTCTTTGTGATGAAAAAAAGTTTATTAGGCAGTGCTTTCTGCACAGGCAGAGAAAGCTTCTTCAGTGTTAATGTTTCTTTTTGTTTGTTTCCTCTCCCACAGTCACAGCATTGCTGAGGAAGTTGAAGCAGCAGTCAAGGGAGAGTGTAGAGGACAAGAGGCCAAAACTGCTGAAAGCCCTCAAAGAAGTATGTAGTCCTTGGTAGTGTTTTTCCTGGCAACCTAGTTGTAGCTCTTGGTGGCAATAAAATGTTTTCTACTCAGCTAGTTGCTGTTTTTCTTGTAACTTTGTTTCTTAATTTGATTTAGTTTCTAAATGCATGGGCATAGCACATATTTACAGGCCTCTATACACCTGCAAAAAACAAATTTTTACACAAACTGTAAAAAAAACCAAAGTCAACTTTTTTCCTCAATGTCTGAAACTAAACCAGACTAAGACGGGATAAATTAAATTATTTCTATGTGTCACAGTATTATGGGAATTTTTTTACTTCCATTTTCAAAATCAGAAGTTTTCACACATTTTCATAATATTTGTTAGTATTGCCTTTAAACTGCAAGACATCTTCAAAGATTTTACATATGCTTTAGGGATGCAATAATACCACTTTTTTCAAACCAACACGGTACCAGTACTTGGATCAGCGTACCAATGCCGATGCTTCTACCACACAAAAAAAAAAATGTTATGTAGTTTTATTTTTTCTCTGCTTTCTACAACAAATGAGGGCGAATTAGATAAATAAATAAAAAATATTATTAAAAATTAACACAAAACAAAAATTTCAGGTGAATAATTAACATTTTCTGTGTTTCCACAGTTTCCACATTTTAAGTATCGGTTCATGGTTTCGGTTAACTAACCAGTGCGAGTACAACAGACAGTACGGTATCGGTAAATCCTTAATATCCTTTATATATAAGCTTCTCACAATACTTTGCTTGAATTTCAAGCCAGGTGTATTCAAGCCAGACATGTAAGACGCCTGCTCACACACTATTTTCAACTCCGCCTACATAATACTCTCAGACTGATCTCACAGCATTACAAAATTACAAATTCAGGCCAAATAAACACACATTTCTAGTTTTCCATATCATAAAACCTTTTTAAAGCTAATACATAAAGTAGGTAATGTATACATGTTAGAACAGTGCAACCTACTTCCAGAGACAATATCTAATTTGACTCCCAAATGACCCAACAAGCTCAACAGATAGAAACTAACATTCAACCAACAAAGCTGGTTCACACAACAGAAGTATCAGCAGACACAGACATTTGGGCCCTTGGTTAAAACATGTTTGTTCTTTATTTATCGAACCAACTCAAGGTGGGTAGAGTAACTAGAAATTGTACTTCAGAGTAGGGCTGGAAGATATAAAAAAAGAACATATCGATAAAGGAATAATCATATTGATCGATGTAGATAATTATCGATAAATATCACAAACTGTAAAATATATATTTTTAGTTCCTCCCCTGTCATTTTTTTATTCTTCAATCACCTAATTTTTTATCTTAACTAATTGTAAGACATAGAAACAAACTAAGAGACCTGAGTAACAACAGTAAATACAAAGAAAAGTTATGTTATTAACCATTATAATTTACATATATTTTAATTATGCTAGTAATTTAAATTAAAGGCTTATATTGATGCTTTTTAATCTTTTAAACACTTAATGACACTTAATAATATTACCTTTGGTTTAGTTTGTCAATAAAGTTTATTCAATTTTACTTCAGCTCTTCAGCTCTGGTTAAGTTGTTGGCTAAAGCTAACCAGATACTGACCGGCACGTCTGGACCGGGAGAAGAACCGAGACGACATTTTTAAACCCACAGTTGTTGTTAGCAGCTGGGCAAGTTTCCTGTCTCTCTATGTAACAAATTCATAGCGAGCTGGGAGTCCTGCTTAAGACAGCTGATCGTAGTTTATTTTATTATCGCTATGTTCAGTGTTTTAGTGCGTTGAGGATCGGTTCAAAACGGAACAGAACCTCTACCTGAGCTATTGAAACATTTATCCAGAACAACTTCCTCCGCTGCTTCCTTCCTGTGACATCTAACCAAAAGCGATAGTTCGCTTGGGGACTATAAAAAAAAATCTGTTTTAGCTCAAATCATTTGATCCTTTTTCTGGTTTGAAAGAAGAGAGGGTGGCTGACTGAGCTGCGTGGGTCATTGTTAATGATTCGTTTGGAGTAAGCAATAATTGTATTAAGCTTACTGATGGGCTTTAATGAAAAAATTAGTGGAAACTTTTTTTTCTATCTAACTTTTTTATCAATACGTTTTTTTTCTATCGCACCACACATCCATCGATCGATATATACTGCTATCGAATTATCGTCCGGCCCTACTTCAGAGCAGCATTGCTTCAAAATAAAAGTAGTCATTTAGAGGCAAAATGTATGGGGAATTACATCTACTCCTAGAAGTACATTTTTAAAAACTGGTTACTAGCCATCTATGATCAGACATAATGTCATCATTCATTACTGGTGAAGCATAGTAATATTTTCCATATCATTATGTCTCGGGGATGATTACGACTTTACAATTTATGACAGACCGAGTTAGTTATGAGTCAGCATCATATTCAAAACCCTGATACGTAAATGCTTAATCGATTACTTAACAGTTATTACTGGGAAGCTCAAGATAGTCCCTAGTCATTACACTGTTTGTTCCAGTTTGAGTAATATTTGTTTAGAATAAAAATTCCTTTTATTTAATGAATCTGGAATAATAGATTTTTTTATTTATTTTTTGCTGTACTTTTTGTTTTGTCTAATACTGAGTCTTTATCTACAGCTTGGAGACTTTTACTTGGAGCTTCACTGGGACTTCCAGAGTTGGGGTGAGTTAAGCACAAATTCTAATGTCCCAAAATTAAATTATTCAAACAACCACAAAACTCAGTGTATTTTACTGGATTTTAACCGAGCCACAGACACAGAGTAGTTTATAGTTGTAAAATGGAAGAAAACTACTATTTTATTTAGTTTTTTTTTTTTTTTTTAAACAAATAAAAATCCGGACAGTGGTCTGCATTCTTATTTTTAATTTGTCTTCAAAAATTACCCACTTAGTGAAGTCTGTCTATCTATAGTCGTAAACACAAAGCAGTTCTGTGAAGGCCTCTAAAGTTTGTAAGTGAATATTAGTGATAAACGGCACCAAGAGGACAATGAGCCACACCAGAAAGACGAGCGATGAAGTTGTAAAGAGGTTTATAGCGGAGTCGGGTTCTAAAACTATGTCTCACAGAGCACTGTTCAGTCCACAGTCTGAAAATGGAAAGAGTATAAAACACAGCTGCAAACCTGCTGATTCATGCCCACTTATCTACACTGTGACAATCCATGGAAGAAGAATATTAATCAAAGGAGCAATTAAGAGGACACTGGTAACTGAGAATCTGGTAACAGGACACCTATTTTAGCCATGCTGTCTGGAAATGTGCTCTTTATGAAACAACCACATCCTCCTGTTTGTACCATGTACTGTAGAGGAAAACGCAAAACTAGAACAAGAAGCAGACAACTAACACTGTGCTTCCCTTTGAAAACCTCTTCCCGATTCTGGCAGCATCATGCTGTGGGGATGCTTTTGTTCAGCAGGGGCAGGGAAGCTGGTTAGAGTTGATGGGTTATAAGGAGGTAAACACAGAGCAATCATGACAGAAAACCTTTTAAAACCTGCAAAAAACTTAACAGTGGGGTGGAGGTTGACCTTCTAGATGAACAGCAAAACTAAATCAACAGAAGGAGCTATGAGGGAATGTTTCGGATATTAGGAAGTTAAAAGTCCTGACCCAAATTCAATTGAGAATCTTTGACAAGATGTAGTAATGTACATTCGCTGATACGCCCCATAGATGCGGAAAACAGGAAGAAACATACCCTAAAGGTGTTCCAGCTGTACTTGGAGTGAAAAGGTGGTTCTTTAAACAATAATTTAAGTTCAGCTGAATATAAAATTGCAACACAATTTTTATATTATTTGTTAGAAAAAAAAAAAAAAAAGTTAAACCATGTATCACTGTCCTTTCACTTCACCATTAATTTGCCACTTTATGATGGTCGATCTATCAAAACTCTAAAACTAAATAGAGGATTGTGGTTCTTTCATGTCATAAGGCCCATAGAGTGACAGAGGTCATTTCAGTTTAATTTTGTAAATGAACCTCACAGGTTTAGATTAGATTTAGCCTCATATAACAGCTGAATCAGACTGATGTCAAAGACAGGAGCATGTAAAGGATTCAGTGGGTTTATCTGCTCAGTGACACCCTGCTAGTGCTATTTGCAGACTGGTCACATTCTGTACACTACGCCTCCAACTGAACATAAACTGACAGCCTCTTTAAAGAGGTTTTCTGGAACAAGACAGTCGTTACTGAATTGGTAATTTGTAGCATTATTAATGCTGAATAGATAATAGTCCGATGTTTAGTCTGGCCAAAGTGAGCCCTATCTCACTCTCATAAACATTTTTGGTTTTGGAAGTAACTGGGAAAATTTTAAAGAATAAATATCCATGCATAATAGAAGGAGTTTGATCCAAGCATTTCTGAACAGATATCTCTGCCTTTTGTCCCTAAAGTTCAAAGTATTTTTTTTTTTTTACTTTTCAGGTTACATACTCTTAAGTGTTTTTGGTTTTGTGGAGTGATGAAATAGCAGGAAACACACTGAATGTCTTTAGAGCATAAAATATTAAGGATGTTGAAGTGCATGTCACTGCAGCTGTATAGAACACTAGCCACACATTTAGATGCTTCTGTAGCTTTAAAATGCATTTTGCCCTAAATTATTCGCAATCTTTCTAATTTTAGATGCAGTTCGGATGTTTCACATGTGCTCTCTGTCTTTTCATGTTGCAGTACCTTTGCTGTCCAGAATCCTCCCATCAGATGCGTGTAAGATTTACAAGCAAGGCCTCAACATCAGGTGAGACAAAGGTTTTTTAATGAAATGAGTGTAGTGAAATTATCTTAAGATATTTGTCATCTATCGTCTTCAACATCTACACACACACACAAAAAAAAGTCCACATAACTGATTTGAGTTGATTTAGTAATTATGCATTTTGTTAAGTGAACTAAATGTAAACATGTTGGGTCAACCTAATACATTTAGGTTGCTATAAGGTGCAAAAATAAACAGCACGGGATGGGACTCAGAAAAGGGCCTCTGTTTTCTGAGCACCTGCACATACCACTTTGCTACACAAAAACTCAAAATTTTGTAATATACAAATATGAGTTCATTTCCAATGTTAACTAAAAATTATTATAATATTATAAATAACTGCCAATTCCCTTTTTTCATGAAAAAAGTGCAGGAATTGTATTACTGAAACCATTGTAATCATATTTGCATTTAGTTCACTCAACACAATTCTTATTGCTAAATCAACCCAAATCAGTTGGGTGGATTTTTTTTTTTTTTTTTTGAGTGTAGCATTCCTCTAAACTCTCTGCTTCCTCTTTGTGCTCGTCATCTCTGTTTTGTGAACTGGAGTGTGAAATCAGAGCCTGCCTAGCAGGAAAATGAGTGGCAAGGACTCCCGGCACAGATCTGTGACTTCTGTCTCTCTATTTGAGTCTGAGCCTTGTAGATGGAGAGTTACTGTGCTGTTTAGCTCACCCACTAAAAGTGCCAGCAGAAAGTTGTCAAACTGACACTCGCTGACAGAGAGTCACAACAATGACTCTTCAGTAGGAATGCATATCAATTTCATTGACTGCTGGGCTGAAGCTGGCTTATCTGTGACATGTGGTTACACCTGAATTTGAATAAAATCTCCTTTATCCAGAATATAAACACGAGCCTCTATATTTTAGTGCCATAACTTATCACCTAAACCCATTAGAAGAATGAATTTGAGTTTTTTTGTCTGTATGCTTTTCCCGTAAGACCTTACCTTGATTTTGAGCTTCTCATTATCACCTGAAAGTGCTTCTCGCTGTCTAATTTGTTATTCAAAATGCCCTCTCATTATCACGGAGATTTAGAAAGGAGAAAGAGACACTAAAAGGGTGAAAGTAGAGAGAGAGAGGAAGAAAAAAAAAAACTGTCACACTAAGTTCATTTGCATTCTGCTGTTACAGCACGTTACGCTTTTCATACTAATGGCATCCTCCACTGTACTGTTTGGTGTTCAGAAGATCAGTTATTCTCTTTGCTGTCGTGCTTCGGTTGAAAGCTGCAGACTTTGACAGCACACAAAGAAAACAACCACACAAATAGGGAGTCTGTGGTTTATTTTTGATCTCCCATGACGGTGATAAGCATCCACAATCTCTGAAGCCTGAGAGCAAATATGCAACATTTCTACATCCTATAGTTTTAACACTGTAATTTCTGCTGGTTTAAATAGGTCAATATGTTTCTCAAGTGAGTTATATTTTAACTCTACCACCTACCCTTTAAACCAAACATTATTGTCTGTCTTTTAAAATATACTTTTTGTGTATAGGTTGGATACAACCCTGATAGACTTCACTGATATGAAATGCCAGCGGGGAGACCTCAGCTTCATCTTCAACGGCAACGCTATTCCCTCCGAGTCGTTTGTTGTATTGGACAATGAACAGAAGGTCTACCAGCGGATTCACCACGAGGTGGGTGAGATCTGGGGGTCCCCAAACCTGCTAGATCATCATCATCATCATCATCTTTTTTTATTTGAGCATCTGAGTTCCACACATTCTTCCACAAGTTCTTCATACAGTTCAACAGAGTTCAGCACAATAATCAATACCAAAGAGAAGATACATGTGTAGGTGAATCGATAAATAAAATAATAAATAAATAACGTGGATATGATGCTCAAAAGGAGTAGGTAGAAGCTTAAGCTTGTTAGCGCCTACCCCCTTTTGTACATAAGAAATAGATACAACCATTTACTATGCATAAAGAAAATTTGACACATAGTTATTTTGTCCTAATCCAGTGGTTATACAATCAGCAATATTAACGTCACAGCTTTCTGCTGATCCCAAGACAAAACAATAATTAGAAATGCCCATCACTGCCATTAACAACTAGTCACCAATCTTTTAAGTTGATCATTTGTTCCTTGTTGTTGTTAATTAAGTGCTTTTAGTGGACGCAATATTATTGTTCATGTTATTTACAACCACATTATATGATTTATTAATAATATAGTTTATTCCATGTTTTTGTTTTTTGTTTTTTTCTTCTTTCTTGATTAACTTATACTATTATACTATTGTTTTATTATTATTGTTCTTATTAATTCGTAATCAGTCGTTTCATTGTCACCATCTACAGCAGACTATGTGATAGTGAGAGCCCTATTCTGCGAGGTGCGTTAAAAAGCAGAGTATGGGTCAGTAGGGAGGGGGCAGTGACCCCCAATCAACCGGCCCAACCCTGCTGCCCTGCGTAGTGCCTTTACAAGTGAATGTTGGTAACCTGTGCTGTGTGATGCGGTACATGATGAGTTTAATGACCCCATTTGGAGGCGGGGGGGCCCTTCTCTCCAACAGGTCCATGTCTCACCTGCCCTGATCCTTTGTATAGTTAAGGAGCAGTGATGGTGACAACAAGCAGCCACAATATTGAGTTACTTAAGGTTTGTCTTTGTTTCTCTTGGTTTAGTTCTGAGACATCAGAAAAAGTATTGGTGATAATAAATGATCTAAGTCGATCTGACAGCGATCTGCATTTGTACTTAAAGCGAAATATTGTCATATATATATATACATATATATACACATATACACACATATATATATACATACACACATACATACACATACATACACATATATATATATATATACATATATACACATACACACACATACATGCACACATATATACATATAGTCATCTAGAGCCTTAAACTTCAAATTCACAGTTAATACAAAACAGAGATATAATGAATAAAACAAAAAATAGAGTAATATTAAATATAGTTCAAATATATAAACAGTGATACTTCATCTTTAGTTTGTCAGTTGCAGTAATACAACATAAATAGATTACTCTGCAGTTATTGCCATTTCCATACTCAAGGACCTTCCTCCGTCCTGTACTCAGCCAGTATGAGTTGTTTATACTTTGATTTGAATTGATAAATGGATGAGCACTGCTTGAGTTGGGCTCCAAGTTTATTCCAGAGCCTGACACCACACACAGACACACACATTTGTTTCCTTGTGGAACTAATAGCTGGTACTTTAAGCTGACCACCTCCCCTCAGATTGTAATAGTCATCTCTTTTAATGAACAATTTTTTAATATTTGCTGGTAATACGTCCTGGTTAGCCTTATACACTAATTGTGCTGTAAAAAAATTTACTAAATCCATGAGTTTGAGCATGTTACTTTGTAAGAACAATTTATTTGTGTGTTCGAGGTAACCAACTTTATGAATAGTTCTGATTGCGCGTTTTTGGAGTATTACAAGGGGATGGAGTGAACTTTTATAATTATTACCCCAAACCTCAATTCCATAAGTTAAGTATGACAGTATAAGACTGGAATACAATATATACAGAGCCTTATGATTTAAAACGTACTTAGCTTTGTTTATGATCGCAATATTTTTTGATATCTTTCTCTGTATGTGTCCAATGTGTGGTTTCCAGCTCAGTTTGTTGTCTATTGTTATTCCCAAAAATGTTATTTCTGTTACTTTTTCTAATTTTAGTGCCATTTAGACTTATCCCTAGTTCAGGACTTTCCTTGTAATTGCCAAACATGATCATTTTTGTTTTGTTCAGGTTCAGTGATAATTTATTTAGATCCAGCCATGTTTTAAGTTTAGTTAGTTCCTGATTTACATCCTGTATAAGTCTATCATAATTATCGTTAGAATAAAATATGTTGGTATCATCGGCAAATAACACCATTTTTAATAAATCTGATACTTTAAATATATCATTGATGTATAAATTGAATAGCAATGGTGCCAGTATAGATCCTTGAGGCAGTCCACAAACAATGCTCATACATTTGGATTCAGTGTCCCCCATTTTAACAAATTGTTGTCTCTTATCTAAGTAACTTGTAATCCAATTCCCAGCAACTCCCCGAATACCATATTTTTCTAGTTTTTGTACCAAGATAGAATGATTGATGGTATCGAATGCTTTCTTTAGATCTAAAAAGATTCCGACAACATGTTTTTTGTTGTCTAAAGCATTGGTGATTTCTTCCACAGCATCAATAATAGCTATAGTGGTCGATCTTTTGGGTCTGAATCCATATTGCCCTTCGTAGATTAGTTCATGTTTTGTAATAAATTTTTCCAACCTGCTGTTGAACATTTTCTCCAATATTTTTGAGAACTGCGGCAGAAGAGAGACTGGTCTGTAATTTGTAAATATGTGTTTACTTCCGTTTTTAAATAGCGGTAACACTTTGGCTATTTTCATGTTATCTGGAAAAGTTCCAGTTTGGAATGATACATTACATATATGAGTTATGGGTTTCAGAATATTGTCAATTATTCTTTTTATTAATCTCATATTTATGTCCAAGCAGTCCATAGACGATTTATTTTTACATTTATTCACAATAGATTTAATTTCAGTCTCACTCACATCTGAGAGGAAGATGGTTTGCGGATTCCTTTCTATAGCTGAATCCACCATTATACTATTATTATTACTTGCTGGGATTTGGGCCGCTAATTCGGGTCCTACATTTACAAAGAAATCATTGAACTTATTGACAATATTCTTCATATTATAGTTTTCAGTGTCGTTATCTATAAAATAGTCGGGATATGAGTTTATTGTACAATTGTCTCTTAACAATTTATTCAGTATACTCCAGATACCTTTAATATTACTTTTGTTTTCACTTAATTTGTTTTCGTAGTATAATTTCTTGCTGTTTCGTACAATGGTTGTCAGATTGTTCTTGTATATTTTATACCGTTCTTCAGATTCTTTTGTTCTTTGATTCATAAATTTTTTATATAAGTTATTTTTCTTTTTACATGCATTAAGTAGACCTTGTGTAAGCCATGGACACTTAAGTATTTTTTTCTCTCTTGTATATTGACGCGCAGGGCAGTGTTTGTTATATAATGAACAAAATATTTCCAGGAATGTATTGTAGGCCCTGTTCACATCATTCTCCAAAAGCACATTGGTCCAGTCCTGGTTAGCTAGCTCACAGTTTAGAGCATCAATAGACTTCTCGGTTAGTACCCTTTTATATGTATTTTTTGGAGATTCATCGTTTTTTCCATAGTTGTCGTTGAGCAATGCAAATATAGGAAGATGATCAGTTATGTCAGATATCAGTAGGCCACTAATATTGGTTTGTTCCATAGCATTTGTAAAGATATTGTCAATGAGTGTTGCGCTATGCGAGGTAATCCTACTAGGTCTGGAGATAGATGGGAAGAGGCTCATACTATACATAGCGTTCACAAATTCATCAGTAGCACAATGGTTGTTTGGATTCATCAGATCAATATTGTAATCACCACAAATAAATAATGTTTTATTTACAGTAGAGAATGTTCTCTCCATCCATTCCGTAAATAGTTCAATGTTTGACCCAGGTGATCGATAAATACAGCTAATTATAATATTTTTTTTCCTTTCACAGTTTATTTCAATTGTTACACATTCAAGTAAGTTATCAACTGATAATGACATTTTGTCAATCATTTTAAATTTTATTTTATTGCTTACATATATAGCTACCCCACCACCTGCTTTGTTTTTCCTGATCACATAATTTAAGTCGTATCCTTCCAATTCAAAATTGTCAACGCCTTTTCTTTCGTTAAACCATGTTTCTGAAATTGCAACTAGATTAAAAGGAGAAGTGAACTGTTGCAAATATTCTTTAATACTACTGAAGTTAGTGTACATGCTTCTGCTATTAAAATGAATAATTGATAGTTTTCCTTTTGTGTTAAGAGCATTGAAATCATTATCAGAATAATAACGGCAGTCAATGTTAGTATCTGACAGAAACATAGCATCAGGATCTAGGTTATTCTCTGGGTCATAATCACAGTGTTCAGTGTCCTCTTGAGGATTGTTGTGATTGGATGTCATTGTGTACATATAAAGTGATTTATTGTTACCTCTGAGATGTCTCTCCCGTTTCAGTCATATTTGGCTAGCTCCTCCATACTTCTGACAACCAACACCTTTGCGTCCTCCGGTGGTCCGTTTAGCTTGATGAAGATTTTGCAGTTTCTCACCCAAGTGCTCTGGATTTTGTCTTGCTTTCTCAGGAACCTGGCTTTGCGTGCTATTTCCCCATTCTTCCGTGTTAAGTGGTCGTTCATATAGACGTTAGTCCCCTTTAGTTTCCGACCTTGTTTCAGTATTTCGATCTTTTTCTTCCTGTTCGCGAACCGCATTATCACCGCTGGTGGATCGCTCTCTCTCCTCCGCGGGAGCGGGTGGCAGGCCTCGATGTCTTCCACGTCCAGCGTTATTCCTTTGGACCGTAGGAAGGTCGCCACCTGATGTTCCACGGCCGTCGTGTCCTGCTCGTCTGGCTCTGCACCGGTGCCGGCCACCGCTTTGGCGTAGGTCCGGGGCTTCACTTTCAGCCCAGTCACGATCACATCATTCACTCTGGAATACTGCTCCATTTCGTCGACCCGCTTTTCCAGGTTAGAGATTCTTTCGTCCTTTTCGGTGTTTTGCTTCCGTAGCTCTTTCACTTCCTCCATCAGGTGTAGAAGTTGTTTTTGCTGCGCTTTAATAGCGCTTGTTTCACCTGTTAAGAAGTCGAGTGACTTCAAAATTTCTCCGACATCCTCCGTCCTCGATGTCTCTCTTGGATGTTTTTGCAGCTCTTTCAAAGCGTTTAGTTCCTCTGTTAAGGAATCCAGCGACCTTTTTATGTCATCCATCTCTTTTTTCGGCGGCATAACTGGCCATACACGAGGGGCAGCTAATCCATTATAATTAACACAAATAAGGTGTGTTTATGAAAAACAACACAATGGTGCATCTCAATTACCTAAATTATCCTACAAAAAAACTATTTATTAGCATTGAGTTCTGTTCTTTTCGATAAGCATGGCTTACTGTCAATAAAAATGCAAAATTGTTCTCCATGAAAGAGGGGTAGATTTCAAATTGGAAACGTGGGGTGGGGGGAATGGGCATTCATCAAGGCGACAGGCAGGGTACACACTGAATAGGTCTCCAGTCCATCGCAACGCAACATAGAGACACACAGGACAAACAACCGTACACGCACACACTCATACCTAAAGGCAATTTAGAGAGACCAGTTAACCTCATTGTCATGTTTTCGGACTTTGGGAGGAAGCCGGTGTACCTGTAGGGAACCCACGCATGCACAGGGAGAACATGCAAACTCCATACAGAAAGTCCCCCGACTGGGACTTGAATACAGGACCTTCTTGCTGCAGGGCAACAGTTCCACCAGCTGCACTTCTGTTCAGCCTGTATTCAAGCGTAGTAGGGGAAAATTGAGTGGAAGGAGACGTTTTGTTTTACATTGTGCCTAAAAATAAAAGGATAGGCTTGGGAGGATTGTGAAACAAAGCCCGTTCAAGATTCAACTTGGTTACATTGATAAAGAATAGATTGATGGGAGTGTCCGTGCCTAACTCACTGGCTGCTGAAAATAATTTCTTGAAATAAACTCAAATGTAACATGTATAGTTAGGAATGCCTGAATGAGTGAAAAAGTATATGGTGCAATACCCAAACCTAACCAAATCCAAACATCAGAGATGAGTAATGGGAACTCCCCACTAAGTAGAGGAGCCAATCCTGAAGAGACAGCAGGAGTACAACGGGCCCAAGTGCATCTCATGGCACTAATGCAGGTTCCAACCTGAAAAACAGTCAGAGCTTCAAGAGCAGACCACACCAACATATCCAGCGATGGGTTACAAAGGTTACATTACATGTGTTAAACCTCACCTGAACAAGAAGCAACATCTGAGGCCTTACACCTGGTTTAAGGAGAAAAACAATTGGAAAAATTACTCTTTAAAGAATAATTTTGTATTTTATTTTAGAAGGTTCCAAAAGTCTGAAAAATAGGAGAGGCACATAATTAAAGTTGCAGAAGCCATGTCATCTGCCTGTGTTGGTCCACTGAACCAATACCTCCTATAAGGACCATGGTTTCATAGCTTGAATAACTAGCAAACTGTCTTGATCTTAACGCTTTGGGGGATCTATGAGCAAGATGATACCAGACACAGGAGCTTACAATACAGACGAGCTGAAGGCTGTTATTATACTGACATGGGCTTGCCGAACACTTGAGTAGTACTGCAGGCAAATGAACTCAATGCCACATCGCAGTTATTCTTTTAAAAGGATCACCACCTAAGCACTGAGAGCGACTACATTGAGATACTATTCATAATGGTGACATTTCTGCATTAAAATAAGCTTGTTTTATTGGTCTCATGCAATATTCAAATTACTTTGTAATTTCCTAAGCTGTAAGCCATTATCAACAAAAGGAACAAAAATAAACACCTGAAAAAAATTACCACGAATATCATGAGCCAAATTTCCCTTTTTGAATTGAATTATTGAAATAGATACATTTTTAAGTGCTGTTATAATCTTATAAAACATCTCTGGTTTTAGGTCGTTTAGAATCACCAAAATGAAGTTTATGCCACAATAATGAGAAATGATCAATTAACGTCTTAAAAGTCAGAAAAATGGAGCGGGAGCCGACTGCCTTGAAATCTGCAACGATGCGGCCACTGTAACGCTTTTGTAGTGGTGAAAATTTACTGCTCGATCTACATTCCTACCCTCATCTATGGTCATGAACTCTGGGTGGTGACTGAAAGAACGGGAGCACACGTATATGCAGCTAAAAATGAGGATGGATGGATGGATAAATATATTTCTTTCAGGGATGTGTATAGGCAAGAATCTGGCGATACGGTATGATATAATGCAATATATCATGTTACTATGGGTTAGACTTTATATTGTGATTTTTAAAACTGAATTTAAGTGTAGAAAAACTGTCACTGCATTATAGAAACACCTGCCTGTTTAATACAGAACACAATCAGTTGTATTACTAGATGTAGTTGATCCACTGGAACAAAGAAGGTGAAAACAACCACCAACTAGCGAAAATACTTTTAATTTACAACAAAAATCACTGTCATCCTTAGGGATTCAATTAAATTTCTTAAAAATTTAAACTTTGCTTTTGAATATCCATACAATATTGTGACATAAAATATCAAAATATATCGGTATATTGATGTTTTCTTACATCTCTAATGTAATGATCCCTTTAAACGGTATGTTTAGGATCAAACATTTTCTTTCCTTCCACATGCTTCTCACAGCAGTTTGCTGGCTATCTGGCCCATGCCTTCTAGCAGAACTAGTATAACTGAGTCAGGTTTGTTGGCCGCCTCATTCACACTCACCTTTTCAGATCTGCCTACGTATAAATTCTCTACAGAAGGGAGATCTGGGCCACGCCAAAACACTGACTTTGTTTTGTTCTTGTCTGTATGCTGAGGTTCATTTTTTATTTGGAAAACCCATTCCGCTTTCTTCTGATTTGGATTCTGGTTTTCCACATAAAATCCAAAACAATGATGCCACCCCCATACTTCACCTTTGGGATTATATTCCCAGGTTTACAGGCGTCCATCTTTTTCCTCCAAATAACAGTGGTCATTATAGCCAAACAGTTCCACTTTCATTTCATCAGAAATCAAGACATGTCGCCTTGTATGCATTTGCAAAAGGCAATCTGGCTCTTTTTTTGTTTAATCTCTTTGAGTGGTAGTGGTGGTGGTAGACCATCACCTTTTTTTAAGGTCTTCAGTCTTCTTTCTTATGGCTGTACTGGAGGTCAAATTTGATCATATCCAGAAAACTCAAATTTTGAATAATGCTGTTTTAGGCAGGCATTTAGGTGTGGCTTTCATATAGACAATATTAAATGATGGCAATGATAATATGGCTAAAGATTTTAATTGCTCTTTGTTTGGGCAGGGGTAAATAAGGTTGCCCCCCCCCCCCCCAAGAAAAACAACAATTTATTTTGACCTACCAGGGAATGCCCTATAAAATAATCAAATTTGGTTTTTATTCAGTGCGCATGATGGTTAATTTACTAGCACTACTGTCTTATCATGCACAAAGACCCAGTGTGTGTGTATGTATGTATATATATATATATATATATATATATATATATATATATATATATACACTACCGTTCAAAAGTTTGGGGTCACATTGAAATGTCCTTATTTTTGAAGGAAAAGCACTGTACTTTTCAATGAAGATAACTTTAAACTAGTCTTAACTTTAAAGAAACACACGCTATACATTGCTAATGTGGTAAATGACTATTCTAGCTGCAAATGTCTGGTTTTTGGTGCAATATCTACATAGGTGTATAGAGGCCCATTTCCAGCAACTATCACTCCAGTGTTCTAATGGTACAATGTGTTTGCTCATTGGCTCAGAAGGCTAATTGATTATTAGAAAACCCTTGTGCAATCATGTTCACACATCTGAAAACAGTTTAGCTCGGTACAGAAGCTACAAAACTGACCTTCCTTTGAGCAGATTGAGTTTCTGGAGCATCACATTTGTGGGGTCAATTAAACGCTCAAAATGGCCAGAAAAAGAGAACTTTCATCTGAAACTCGACAGTCTATTCTTGTTCTTAGAAATGAAGGCTATTCCATGCGAGAAATTGCTAAGAAATTGAAGATTTCCTACAACGGTGTGTACTACTCCCTTCAGAGGACAGCACAAACAGGCTCTAACCAGAGTAGAAAAAGAAGTGGGAGGCCGCGTTGCACAACTGAGCAAGAAGATAAGTACATTAGAGTCTCTAGTTTGAGAAACAGACGCCTCACAGGTCCCCAACTGGCATCTTCATTAAATAGTACCCGCAAAACACCAGTGTCAACATCTACAGTGAAGAGGCGGCTGCGGGATTCTGGGCTTCAGGGCAGAGTGGCAAAGAAAAAGCCATATCTGAGACTGGCCAATAAAAGAAAAAGATTAAGATGGGCAAAAGAACACAGACATTGGACAGAGGAAGACTGGAAAAAAGTGCTGTGGACGGATGAATCCAAGTTTGAGGTGTTTGGATCACAAAGAAGAACGTTTGTGAGACGCAGAACAACTGAAAAGATGCTGGAAGAATGCCTGACGCCATCTGTTAAGCATGGTGGAGGTAATGTGATGGTCTGGGGTTGCTTTGGTGCTGGTAAGGTGGGAGATTTGTACAGGGTAAAAGGGATTCTGAATAAGGAAGGCTATCACTCCATTTTGCAACGCCATGCCATACCCAGTGGACAGCGCTTGATTGGAGCCAATTTCATCCTACAACAGGACAATGACCCAAAACACACCTCGAAATTGTGCAAGAACTATTTAGAGAAGGTAATGGAGTGGCCAGCGCAGTCACCAGAATCTTTTCTCCCAGCTCCACAATTCTCTTCCTGACATATTTACTGCCGTGACAAACAAGGAAGCAGTGTGTTCCAGGTGTGACCTTTAAATCCACAGGTGTGCCTCCACTTAGCTCTAAATGTGTCAGTTAATCCATCAGGTGTTTCCAAAGCTGTGACATCATTGTGACACCAAAATTTACATTTGCATTTAGAAAAAAGATAAATAATGTTATTGTTTCTAACTGACACTAAACAGGAGATGTTTCTGATTCAACTTCAGACAATGAAAAAAGAAGCTTTCTGTTCATTCATTATACTGTATGTAAACTTCTGCTTTCCACCGTAAATTTCTGGCCTTCTGTTCTGTCTTCATAGGAGTCGGAAATGGAGACCGAAGAGGAGGTGGACATTTTGATGAGCAGTGATGTTTACTCTGCCACACTTTCCACCAAGTCCATCACTTTCTCCAGGGCACAGACTGGATGGCTTTTCAGAGAGGACAAGACGGTTGGTGATGGTTATTATGAGGCTTTTAAATTCCCCACAGACTCAACTGTGAGAAAGGTGTCCCCAATGTCAACGCTATTCCCTCCTGTTTCAAATATTTGATAATGGGTCCTGATCTTCTCTTCCTTTAAAGTAGTAGTTAAATTATTGACTTGTGATTTTTTTTAACTATAATAATGGGCCAGCTTAGTTGGAAAATACCTCCTGTAGTGTGTTGTATTCTGTTTTATTATTTATATCTATAAATCACCACAATTTTCAATATTGCGGTTTGCAAATGTAGTTTTTTTCTGTCCTCCATCTATATTAATATGTGCAGTCATGTTAAAAAAAGATTGGGACAACCAATAAATAATCAGTTATGTGCCAATGTTCATATGTTGATCTCCAGTCTTGTTTTTATTTGTGCTTGAAAAAAAAATGAAAACAAAAACAAACTTGTGTTGCTCAGTCTTTTTTCAATTCCATGCTGTATAACATTTAAAAAATATATTTGTTTCAGTTTTGTTAGTTTAGTCATACTACTTGACTCTCTGTGTTCTCAACATTTTTGTTAAATATTAATATGTCCAAATATGTTAGATAACACAAAGGCTTTCATAGTGTGTCATATTTTTCTCACATGAACTGGATTACTTTGTACAAGTTACAGCTATGCTATTATGTCCAAATGCTCATATTTTCCTGCTACATTTGTAAAAGCCAGCATGAAAGAGTAAATAAACCCGAAACGCAGGAAAAGACCACAGGTGATGGGCTTGGGGTCAAAAACAACACAGATAGGGCAGGAGGGTATAGAGGCGGTGAATGAGATAGGGGCTATTGAGTTCTGTCCTTCTAATCTTTTGTTCTTTTAACTTCTGTTTAGAGAGGAAATTGGTGATAGAGCGGGGACACTGATCTGTTTCTTCTCTCACCAGGAGCGCGTGGGAAACTTCTTGGCAGATTTTTATTCTGTGAACGGCTTGGTGCTGGAGTCCAGGAAGAGACGAGAGCATCTGAGTGAGGAGGACATCTTGAGGAATAAAGCTATTATGGAAAGTCTGAGCAAAGGAGGAAACCTCATTGAGCAGAACTTTGAGGTAACACTACATCTTGCTTGGGTCTTCTATTGTTCTGATAGAAAAGTGTTCCATACTAGCAAAAGCATTAATACCCCTCAATCTGTGTCACATTTTGTCACTTTACTACCTAAATCTAATTTGTTTCTGGTAGTAAAGTGAAGGTTGTGGCTCAAGGGAAGTCTGCTGTTGGATTGAACTGTACTAAAGGAAACCTAGGATTGTTTTTATTTACCTCTATTAATGATGAAAATACGCTTTTCTAGCTTGTCGAAGGGTCTTAATATACAGATGTAGACTATTTTTCCAGGTTAAGTAGGAATCCTCTAAGTGTGTAGAGCGCCATCTTCTCTCCAGTTTCCTAGTATTCTGCTTTAAAGTACGCAACACTGCATTAAACCAGGGACCCAGCCTCATATGGCTGATTACCTTCTTTTTTAAGGGCACTACACTTTCTAACGCCAAACGCAGTGAAGAAGTAATACTTTGAACCAGACCATCAATTTCTGAAGGATTAGTGATTGAATTGCTGCCGTACACTGTGGTATTCTGAGACACATAGGGAGGCAAGAATGGAACAGATTCTTTAAAACTTGCTACAGCACTGTCTGATAAAAGTTGTTCCGTAATTAAATTTTCTTTCATATTTGTGAAAGTCTGGTAAACTAAATTCAAAGGTTATCAAAAAATGGTCAGATAGGACTGGTTTATGTGGGAGGACTTCCTCACACTCAATGCCGTATGTCAATACAATGTCTAAAGTGTGCCGACCAGAGTGTGTGGGTCCCTTCACTTTCTGAGTAAAGTAAGTAAGTAAAACAGTAAGAAGTATAATTACCTTATTGGTGTTTAATACTAAATCAGATAAAAAATCTGAGATCTGATCCAAGAATTGATAGTAAGGGCCTGATGGGCGATACAAAACCACAAACAAAAGTGGTTTTAATGTTTTGCAGCTTGGATGAGATAAACTAAGGATTCGATGTTAAAAAGAACTGTAGCTAATTTTTGGTCTTTGGTGAATTTGAAAATCTGAATGAAAGATGGTTGCAACTCCTCCTCCTCGCCCAGTACTTCTAGGAATGTGGAAATTTTAATAATTGGAAGGAGTTGACTCATTTATTATTACAAAATCCTCCTGCTGCACCCAGGTTTCTCATCAACAGAACAAATCAATTTTATTATCACATATCAAGTAATTTACTAATAAGGTCTTTGAGGAGAGAGATCTTACGTTCAATAAAACTACATCTCACTATCTTATTTTTTTGTTTATTCAATTTCATATTTATTTTAATGAGATTTTCATAATTTGCTTTTGTTAGGTTGACTTTTTGTCTATTTGATTTTGGCCGTGAGAAAGACACCGTCTCGATGGGGTACTGAGTGGGTAACAGTACAGAAGCTGCATAGAGGTGGGTTAAACTACGACTCCAAAGGCTTTTAGGTTTATTAGAAAAAGCCTTTGGAAACATCATGGATTTCCTGATGGACTTTGTTCAAACATTTAGCATGACTTATTGAAAAATTCCTGCTTATTTCTGGGCTGATGGCTTTTGATGTACTGTCTGTCAGCCACCTGGTAGATTTTAGACCCACTACCACCACCTTGTGGTGACGGATTGAAAGCGGCACCTCATTAACACACCTCTCCCTTCGCTGTAGTGTGTTCTAGAGTTTGCTTAGCAAGCTGTTGTCTGAACTGAACAGTAAGCCGGTCACACGGGAAAGACAAAGCCTCTCAACACCCACTGGATGCCTTTTAACTGCCCTCCTGTTTTTTGTTTTTGTGCACTCTCTCTTGTTGTATGGTAGGCTTTGTTTCTTCCTATCGCCCTCTGTTGTCATCGAGTCCTTTTACAGGGCAATGAAAGTGAAAAAGGTTGGGTAACAGAGCTCCACTTTAGGAGTAGTTCACCTTTGATTCCAGCGAAGAGGGCTGCTGCTTTTACCTATGTGTGGTAACAGCTGCATCGGTTAACCCCTCAATCTGTGTGCAGGGCCGATTGTGCAAGATATTTAAACTCAGCTCCTTCCTATTGATGACATGAATGATTTATAAAAATAAAAAAAAATATTATTGCTGCAGAATTTGCAGAATAGGATGGGAGGGGGACCAGCATACCAGTAGTTTCGGGGCCGACCGGCCTTTGTGTACTCTGCCCTCGTCCAAACAACATGCCTGGGCTGGTACACACTGAGTGGCAGAAAAAAGACTTACAGTATGTAAAGCTAATACTTCTTTTTCTCTAGTCATTCAACTTTCTCTTTGAACATTCAGATAGCCCACCAGATTGTATCTATTCTGCCCTTGTTAGTTTACCACTGCTTACAAAAGAGAGGTCAAATGGGGTAACGATCACATTTTCAAACGTTAACATTAGCATGAAGGAGTTAATTCTGGGTGAATGTCAATTTTAGGATTAACAGAATGGCACTTGTCCCAGAGCTGGTTCTGGGAGAGGCAGAACAAGCTGTCCAGTCCTAAAATAAACTGAAACTGAAGAAGAACACTCTGTACGAAAGGCTGAACAGAGACTGCTTTCCTCAGGAAATGTGGTTTCAGTTTGAAAAGGAAATTCCTGTACATATGTTTTTTATGACTTCGCTCTTAATCTGCTTTGGTGGTAGGAATAGTTTCTGTAGGGGGATAAAACTACCCAGAGACAGGGATCTGATCTAGTTAACAAGGACCTACCTGCAGCATCGATACGTTTCACACCGTCTCAAAATTAAGCTACCTGTAGTACACTTCTATGTTTATGTTGTGGACCAGTGTGAAATGGAGGGGAAATTATACATTATTTTCTTTTTTATTAATTTAATGGAAATCGGGACGTAAGAAAAACATTATTTGTTGAGCACTTTTTAAAATATATGTTAGAAAATGCTTTGGATAAAGCATTACTATTATATAATGCTCAGAAACACACACTAACTTAAAAATAAAAACTCCCTTAAAGTTGCCCTAATAAATTTCAATTAAAGAGGAAAAACCTTTGAAGGAGATGGAGGTCTTTAAGAGGGATACAAATGTTTACTATATCAGTTTTCTTAATCTTCATGGGAAGACTCTTCCTTAAGGTGTAGGGCCACCAGAGACAAAGCACAATCACCTTGTGGTATAATATGAACAGCAGCAGGATCAAAAGACCTAACAGGCTTAGAGGGATTTATGGAGTAAAATTTAAGTCTGCATTGTGTGATGTGCATTTGTGTTCCTGAATCAACACTTCGTAGAACCATCATTCACTGCAGTTATAATCCACAAGCCATTCGGGGTAATGTCTCTTCCAGCTTTGGACAGCTAAACCTTTTCAATGTATAATAGTTAACGCTCAGTCAGTTTGGATTGAGGTCATCTGTAAACATCAATTTTGAAGTCAGACAACAGATTCTCATCTGGAAATCAGAACCTGAACTTTGACTGGACCATGAAATGATCCAAATCGTTCCATTGTAGCTTCGGCTGTAAGGTCTACTGTTTTTGTCCCCCCCAGTATGATGCCGTCACCACCATGTTTTATAATGGGTATCAAGTTTCCAGCGTAAATTACAAAGTTTGGGTTTCTTTTAGTAATAGGTGTCTTCTTGCCATTGTTCTGTTGTAATCTAGAGCTGTGGATCTCAGCATCTCTTCCAGTGTTGTTTTTAAAGTTGCTATTTATGCTTTTATTGTTGTTGAATCATGTAAAGCACCTTGAATTTCCTTGTTGTTGAAAAGTGTGTTCTACAAATAAAGTCACCATGCCTTCATTACCATCACAAACAATTTAGACAAAGAGATTTGTAACAAATGCTTCTTGGTGAACATATAACAAGCAAATATTCTGAGCAGGTATATTGAATGTTGTTCTTCATTTGATTAGTTTTAATAGTACATTTACATTTTGGTAAGCGGAGTAAAAGCCAAAGGCTACATTTAGTGGGTGCTGCCCTCTAGTGGCCTTAACCTTGGAGTTTACTGGGAAGATTAAACTAGATGTCAGTCAGGTCATTTTTGCACTCTGGCCCTTGTGGTGTGCATCTGTAAGTATATGCATACCCAGGTTTCCATTGCCTTCATTCCTTCAGCTCCTATGTGCAAAATATGTTTTGGTTTGCAACCTTTGAGTTGAGGAGGTGAAGCTACCAGGTGATGGCAGCACCTATCTCTGCCTTGAATAAAACATATAATCTACAGTATTCTTACTGAAACCTCCTTACTCTCTGTTCTTTGTTCAGAGCTTGGTGTGAACACACTAGCAGATAACAAAGAGAGTCGCTGATAAATTTATTTCCAGAGGTTTAACTGAGAACGATTTAGAAGGACTCTCTTGAATTGTGGGAGCTAGTTATTTCCACAATAGGAATGTATGTTGGCAAGAATGTGTTGATAGGATACGTGAGGGCAGTATATTGTGATTCTATCAGTTAGACCATATATTGTGATTTTTAAAATTGAGTTTAACTGCAGAAAACTGTCACAGCATGTTAAACTCTCTACCCGTTTCATACTTAACACATCCAGTTTTATTACTTGATCTAGTTGATCCACTGGAAAAAGAAGGTAAAAAGAGCAGAGCCACCAACTAGCGATCATACTTTTAATTCTACCATAAAATTGACTGTCTTCATTAATGGTTCCATTGAAATTCTAAAAAAAAATAAAAAGGAAATAAAAATGTATACATTACTTTTGAATATCGATAGAATATCATGACATAAAATATCGTAACATATCGCCGTATCCATATCTTCTTACCATATGAATAAAAAAATCTGTCATCATTGCAAAACCAGCGTGTGTCAGTGTTCATATTGCAAATGAAGGTTGAAATAGAGTGTTTGCTTGCTATTGCTAGTCATATATTCTTGCTTTGCATTCCAATGATCTGTTCAGTCGGATGTAGCTTCACTGCTGTAGATACTTACACCAGACACCATAAAAAGTTGATAAAATGCTAGAGGTCATAGTGTTGAGATATGTTAATGTGGACTTATCCTAATTGACATCATCGCAATATTCAGCAATATCTCAATAGCATGACTTCTTAATATTTTACATTCCAAACTGTAATGTAGAGATCTGCAAATCACTAAGTATATTGTTTGTCAAATTAGTCTTTTTTTCCATTTAGTTTAAGGAACATGGGCAAGTTTAAATAAAATAAGCTTACTTATGTAGTTTGTTTGTCCTTTTATCCCTGTGACTTTTTTTCCTTAAATGCAACCTTCTGTAACTTTATTTCTTTTCTTCCTTTCAGCCGACAAGAAGGCAGTCTTTGACTCCTCCCTTACCCAACACTGTTTCCTGGGAGGAATACATCTCTGCAGACAATGGAAGGTTAGTTTCTAAAACTTACTTTGTACATAATACTTTTAAGAAGCATACATAAATTTACCCTATATGATCAATATATAAAGAATTTTAATTGACTACATGTGACATATTTTGAGATTTCTTCATGTGTGTTACATCTCTTTCCTCAGAGCACCTCATTTAGGGAGGGAGCTGGTCTGCAAAGAAAGCAAGAAAAACTTCAAAGCCACTATAGCCATGAGTCAAGACTTCCCTCTGGGCATTGAATCGTGAGTGTTTATTCTAAGCCTGTTAAAAAGCCTAATGGTGAGCTTACACCAGTTTGTTCCGAGAGGAAAGAAATGTTGACCTGTACACTGATAGTGTGAAGTTCACATGCAGTCTTTATAGGCAAAGTGAGAGGGTGCTGACCAAGGATAGAGTACTGCTTCAGAAAAACCACCTTTAACATTTAATAAAACTTGCAGGTGCCCATTAGAGCGAGCTTTATTGTTTTGTTTTTTTGTGGTATGGAGAAACTAAACTATGCTTAAACCTCAGTGAGATGAAGGATACTTAGAGGAGTCAGGGTGAGCATTTAATGCATGGTTCAGTTCAAAAGTTTTGCATAAAATGGGTGGAACAATGAAGGACAACTACCTTCAAATTACCTTCCCTTCACATCCTCACCAAGCCATGTAACACAAAGAGAAATTTGGTGCTCAATCTGGAGAATGATTCCAAACACGCATCAGAACTTAGTTTAGATCGCATAAAGCTGGCTCCTTTTAAGCTTCTAAAAGGGCCTTAGCCCTAACCCCATTGAAAATGTGTCCTAAGTTGGTTATGGTTCTTAAAGGAAACCAGTTCAAACTATATTTATAATTTCTGTCAATAAGAGTTAGATATTCAACCTTAGGCATGCTATGAACCTAGTGGCTACCAAGTTTTCTCTTAAACTTGAAAAGTGACGTTTATTAGGCTAGTAGGGGTTTAAAAACATATTTCAAGCCATGGATCCAAGAACAAAACTAAAATAGATTATTAATAAACATTTTTTCCCAATTCTATAGCAGTCTATCCTTGAGAAGAATTAGATAAATTTAAATCTTCAAAATATGATGACATTCGTGTTGTGCTGGAATGTACATAAAGGTCTAACATGCACTGTGTATTCATAGCTTGTGTTTCTTGTATATCTAGTCGAATCTGTAGACATGATTGCTTTTATCCGCCTTCAGGTTACTGAATGTCCTGGAGGTGATTGCACCCTTCAAGCACTTTAATAAACTCAGGGAGTTTGTTCAGATGAAGCTCCCGCCCGGCTTTCCTGTCAAACTCGGTAAGCAAACAGTCACTACAGTTTGTAATAACACAGCAGTTTGGGAAATAGAAGAAATGTTTCCATTTAATTCACTGAAACGTGTTTACCATGAATGTACGTTTATTTTTCTGATTGTACTTATGGGTTTTCCTGCAGACATCCCCGTCTTTCCTACCATCACAGCCACAGTCACGTTTCAGGAGTTTCGCTACGACGAGTTTGAAGAATCCATTTTTACCATTCCCACTGACTACAAAGAAGACCCAAGCCGCTTCCCTGACCTTTAACCTCTCGCCTTGGACTTTAACGTGAATCCTACAAAACGTACCATTTTATGAACGGGAAATGTTGGAGACCCTATCACACACTCAGACTCTGAACACATACTGCACAGCAGAGACGGGATCAGCCTTTCAGAGGGGCTGATCTAAGTCAAAGTGAACACGCGCTGAGCTGTTGCTGATTCTTACTCTAACCTCCAAATGTGACGCAGCGCAGCAGCAAGTGTAGGTTACTGAGATTTTTCATCAGCCAAAGGGCATTGAGGTGGAGAAAAATGGCAGCAGAGCAGGTAAGCTTTATTTATATGAGGTAGGAGTTGAATTAAGAACTACCAGTTCTGTTGACGTTTTGTATTTAAGTAAGTGTTGTTTATAAAGGGACTATGTCTAGCTGACATGTAGTGACGCACTGATAATACTGTGTGAGGTGCTCTACAGGACATCTACTCGGAGTTCATTTTAGGTTCCTTTTTATTATTTGAGCACAGTGGACAAAACAATCTTCAAATGTAAAACACTTTACAGTCAATACAAAGAGTACAATCATATACCAATGAAGTCACATATTTATATACACTGTAAAAGAAGACAAACTATTTTTTTTACTCGCATTTATTTCCTGTTTTAGATCTTTAAGGATAAACATAATTATTTATGGAAGTTGTTCTTTATTACTTCTAAAAAAAATGCCATACCCTTTCTTAGCATTTGGTAGAAGTATATTTTAAACTATATGACTTCAGTCAAGTTAAAAGGGTTTAAAATATTTTGGTGGCATTATTCACAAGTTCTGGTAGGATGAAGGGGAAGATGGCCCACTTCCTTCTAGGGTTAATGCCAACGTTTCGCACCAAAAGCGGTTAAAACACGTACATATGCAGATTTCATTCGATTTTTTTCATGATGTCACTCAAAGCAGGATTAGTTTTAGGTTTTGCCATAAAATGCATCCACAGCTGAGCCTTGAATCAATTCAGATGTTATGTATAGACTATTATAAGTTTATAAAAACATCACCTGGGCCATCCCGAATTGTTAAAACGTACATGTAAATTTAGTTTAATGAAAGTAATGAAAATCATCTCATTCTAGTATTTAGCAAATACAAATATTTGTTATCCTAATTTATTTTAAACTGATCTAATGTCAGACAGTGAGAAAGAAATGTTTCTTTGTCTTTTCTTACAGTTTATGCAAATATCTGGTTTCAACTTTAAATCATTTTTATGTTTCTTGAAGTATTTCCACAAATCACTAATAAAATACTGGATAAAAAATAGAATTAATTACTATATATATATATATATATATATATATATATATATTTATATATATCTGCACATAAGAGGAATGTTAAATTGTTTGTGTCAAGAAATGATTTTCACAGGCATGCACTCCTAAAACTCTATATCCGGTCACTATTTAAATTCTAGCTTCCTATTTGGTTTAAACACACACTTGTTTTATGAGACAAAAACCTTCAGCTCATTTTAAAACATCGAAGTTGCAGCTGCAGATCTTTACGGTACGTCAATCTCAATAAGCGACAGAATGTTAAGTTGTGCTAATTACTAAACCTTTTGTTTTTTAGGTCATCATTTTAAACCATGTAACAAGCTTTTTCGGACAGGTTCTATATAAAGAAAACATAGGTTTTAATTATAACCGTATACATACAGATTTAACACACAGAACCAGGGCTTTTCCTCTGTTCTGTTTATTTGTTGTTTTTTGGGTATTGTTCTGTCTTTATTAACTCTTCAACTGACAAGAGGGTAATTTCTTTTGTTTTCAACGTAGCATCTGGGGAATTATCTTAAACTCTTACTGGTTTGTAAAGTGTGGTACATTTTTGTACGTACAAAAAATAAGAAGTAATTTCTTTTGTCATTTTTTTTCCTTCGGTGATGTACCACACACCTCTCTCTGATATGTAGAAACAATTTTTTGAGGTTGTGTAAAAAAAAAAAAAAAGAAGCACAAAACATAAAGATTCGGTCTAAAAGAGGAAACAAAAAAAAGGAATAACTCTTCATGTTTGTAAAAAGATGTTCCTGTTGTACAGGTGAATGAGTCATTCAGCAAACGTTGCTAATATTTAAATTCAGTTTTTATTTCTTTCTTGACATTCCAAGATACGTTCAGCTGATGGTTTGCCTCTTCATCCATTTCAGGGTTTTTTTTTTATCCCCTGACTCCAGTTGCTCCAATTTTAAATGTTTTCTTCACTAAACTACATGTCAGTTGTACAGCAAAAACTGTTGTATAAGTCAGCAACACTATTTTCATATAAAATATACAAAAAAATAAAAATCCTCATATCTGTCATGCTTTTCCATTATTTATTAATGCTTCTGTTTACTTCTCATTGACAAAATTCGGGGAATAACATAAGTCTGTTTGATAATTTAAAAATATTTTTAAATTACTTTTTTTTTAATATTTTGCCATTGATGCCAAATGTATTCTTTTCTTCCTTGCAAAAAAGTTACCAAGAATGTACATATTTTTCTAACAAAATCTGTCCATTTCAGATTTTACAGTAGAAATTAAGAGTTGTACACTTTCATTCTTAAAATCAACAATGTTTTTTAATATCAAATATACATTGTGTAGGTATACACAGCTGTATTCAGGCAATTTATTTGAGGGGAAAAAGCTGAGCAAACCTGGCCTTTTTTGGGAGATCTGTATCCTGTTGTATCTGATGATAAATTCAGCATTTCAGAAAAACATAATGCCAACAATCAAGCATGGTAATGGTGGTGTGATGGTCTGGGACTGTTTTGCTGATCCAGGCCAGAAGAAGACTGTCTACGTTTAAAGCATTTAGGTTACACAGCTGCACAGTGATTCAAAGGACACCAGCATGTCCACCTCTGACTTGTTTTTTGTTGGCTAAAGTCCAAACTTAAATCCAAGTGAGATGGTGTGGCAAAAATTCTGGAGTACTTCTTCCCGTTGCCTCCTGGATGAGTCTTTGAGGTAGGCTACTCACTTTTAAGACCTGATGCCTTTAAAATGTACTCTGTCACCCCTTCCTATACTCAGATGCCAGTTTTTGTTCCACATTTGTTCATGAACTCATATCAGGCTGCAATGTTTATAAGATGTTTTCGCCTACTTAAAGTTGTAAGACAGATTCTATTTAAAGCTTGTCAAAAATTACACCTGTATTCTATTTGTTTCCAAAAACTTCTGGATAATCAGGGTTAATTCAGGTTGGTTTGGATAGTTTTTTTTCTAATGTATTTAAATAATTTCAAAGCTCTGGTCTGATCTGAAGTATTAATGACAAGCAAAAATCTGAAGAAATCTGTAAGGAGCAAATACTTTTTCAAAGATGTGTAGTTTATTCAGTTTATGTTCCCTTTCAATAGCCTAAAGTGAAACAAGTCAACCTTTACAGAACACATAAATTACCAAGCATGTATAATAACAATTTTAGTGGTTTTCTGGTGGAAGGTTGGAGATATGCCGAGTAGGCCCAACTCATCGTAATAACTAGTGTCTGCAGGTTATTCTTTTTGCATTCATGAGTCAGTTATTCAGCCACCCAATTATTTAGCCAGTGCTTTTATTTAAAACCCAGTTTTCATCATTCCATGACATTCCTTAACACCGAAATATTCAGCAAGTGTGTGTGTGCCTCTTGACCCAGTTCCACATCTAATTTAATCTGACATCTCCTCCTGTCTTAAGCTTCTCCAGTCCATATCAATTATATAGCAAAAACTGTAACAGTATGTTCATAAAATGTACTGAAAAAAAGGAAACCAGACATTATGCTGCAGTAAAACCTACATGTTGTTGGTCAGCTATAGTAGTTCTTAAGCACGCATACACTTACAGAAATAACAGGATGAATTCTTAACTGCAAAAATGTTGATACAGGGTTACAGTAAAATCTTAACTTACCATATTTAAATGAACAAGGTGCTGGGTGATGAATAATAGTAAGGAAAGGATTAAGTCAAAACAAGAATGATAGGGGAAAAAATACACCCTTCTGAAAATGTTGAATATTTAACTTTTTAGGAAAACTACATGGCATTAAAAATAAAAATCAACACTCCCTAAACAAAGGGCATAAATTATAATTTAAAACCCCAATTTCATGTAAATTTGTATTTTATTCCTGATCTTTTCTCATTATGTTTACAAAAACGGTCACATCTCTTTAAGATAAAAACCAGCTAACAGAGATCAGGCACAGACATAACGTGGTCCATGTTAGGAATAAGAAAAAGACTCAATAGATGGTGGCACAGACAGTTAATCACTCATGTCCATGTCCTCCTGATGACCATCGTCTCCATTTACTTTGGATCTTTTGGACTCATGGCGCTCGTCTCTCTCCTCTTGATCTTTGGGAGACGAGGCAGAATCTGACTCGCTCCTCCTCTCATCTTCCTCCACTTCTCCTTTCTTACTGTTGTAGCCTTGCTCCTCTTCATCGTAGTCCCGTGTAACCTGCAACGCAACGTGTCCAACGTTTACAGCACAGCTTCAGCCTGAGACGTTTTTAGGATGGATCAGGGCTAAACATGCGTGCTCGCTGCTTGACCCATACCTTCACGTCTCCTTTCTCGCTGTCAGATTTGCGGCCCCGCTCTCGTTCCTTGTCTTTGCTTTTCTTTTTTTTGCTGGTGGAACGTTCTCGTTCTTCTCTGGTGTGGTTCCGGTCCTCCTTCCTGTCCCTGTTCTTCTCACGGTCCTTGTCCTTCTTCTTTTCCTTCTTGTGGCTGTTAAGATAAGACATCCTGTTTGTTAGCCGTGTAGTTTCAGTCAATTATACCGAGACGACATAGAAGGCTCACGTGAAAACTCACCGCCCGGGGGATGGAGTCTTGGAGAGCCTTTTCCTTGGGGAGCGGGAGGCGCTGCGACTTCGCCTGCGCCTCCTAAACGCCAGACGGCAGCAGAATTAACAGAACAGAGGTAAACCAGGCAAAAATGCTGCCTGGCATCCCTTTTAGTAAAGTAAAAGTGATGGGATCACTTACCGACTGATGCTGCGAGACCTCCTGGCACTGCTGTAGCTTTTAGGAGGCGTCTTGGATCTTTTCTTGGACTTTTCTTCTTTTCTCCTGTCCCTGTTAAAGAAATAAATCATTACAAAACATCTAAAAGTGCCTACGTGCTAGAAAGGCTTTAGATTTGGTCGTGACTGCAGGTAACTGAGACCAAGGATGAGCAAGACTTAAATATGAATACTGTAAAGAGCGAAGCTCTGGACCTGGATCTACTGCAACGGCTTCTATCTGGGGAGTGAGTCCTCCTCCTCCTTGGGCTCTTGGACCTCCTCCTACTCCCTGGATGGGAACTTCGCCTAGACCTGCTCGGTGAACGTCTGGGTTTAAAAAACAAACCCACAACATATTTTTACAACTGTTAGTGAAACGCTGATTTTACTCGAAGCTGCTTGATCTACCTGTGTTTTGACCGAGACCTTGACCGTCTGCGCCGTGACCTCGATCGGGATCGTTTACGCTTGTCGTCTTTTTTACCTGCAGAAAATAAGAAGAAAGATTTACACATTTAGGCTGCAAGACTGTGGACTGACAGCTCAATTAAAAATAAAGAAATCGTTGCTCATTCATAATTCCCCTCAGACTACTAAATACTACAAATATTGGAAAACTATCGTAGAGGGAGATTGTTTCAGGAATGTTATCCTGAACTTGACCTCATATTTCATACACTTTCTACACAGATTTGTAAATTACAGGAGGAAAAAAAATGTGAATTTTTTATTTGGTTCATTAGCTGTAAGCAATAAACACCTAAAATATTAGTGAATTTCTAAGTTATTGAGATGCATTTAAAAATTGAACTCACTTCCAGGTTCGATAGCAGCAGAAATCAGAGTCTGGGCCTCTCGGACTCTCTTCATCGCCTCTTCAATCTCCTTGTTGGAGGAATCTGCCTTCAGACCCGGGGTCAGTTTTAATCCCGCTGCCAGTGGGTTCAGTCTGCAAAACCAATCCTTTACGCTTAAAAAAAAAAGAGTGATTATGATGACACTGCATATCATTTTAGAAGTGAGCAATTTCTTACTTTGGGTCAATAGACTGCATTAGCTTCAGGAAGTCAGCAGAAAAAGCCTGAGAAAGAAACAAGTGATAAGGCTTCAGCAACAAAATGTCATTTTTCAGTATTGGGACTATAGCTGTAGTGGATCCGTACCTGGGGGTTCATGTTGGGCCCCACAATTCCCATAGCAGCTATTTGGTCCATGCTGGGAGCTCCAAGACCTGCGAATGGGTTTGCTCCCATCTGCAATGTTAGACATTCACACATTTAACACTCAAAAACAATTTCAATAATTTAACAATAATAAATATTATTCATATGAAAGCTGACACTGCTGCAGCCCTGCATTAGGAGATAAGCTCGCTCACAGCCCTGTCTCCCCTTTCAGCACTACTTCTCCAGTGACCTTAACAAGTTTGCGGTAAAAAAACCAAATCAAAGGTTTGGCTGTATTTTGTAAAAGTAAACGGTAACGGGGCTAAATGCAACATCTGTGAGAAGATCTGCGGTGGGAAAATGGGAATAACAGCTACTTAACAAAGCACCTCGTCGTGCACGGCATCAATTTGTGAGCTGAAGCATGTACAACTGCAAAAAGAGGCAGACCCGAAGCCTTCCTCCGCTGCATCAGCAACAAAAACACTGGAGGTGTCTGAGGATCAAAGGCTTACGAAAGCATAAAAATGCCATAAAATGAAACGTTTCAGTTTACCGAGCAGTAGAAAAATGCAGTTCTGCAGGCTTGTTACTGACATGAAGTATTACTGAAAGGCTATTTTCATTTTCATTCAAATATTTACGTTTTGCTTACAACTTTATTGCTCTCTTAAAATTAGACTTAAAAATATAGGCGATTTCAATTAAGTATTGTTAGGGTACTGCCAGGTATCATTGAATTAGTAGTATTGGAAAATATCTACTCTACCCAGCCTTATCGGTATCGGCCTGAATGTATATATCGGTGCATCTCTAATAATAATAATAACAATAACGTAAATGTGGTATGAATACTGACCGATGCTAGAGGATTAGGTGTTGGTAGCAGACCGCCTCCTGGCATCATCCCTGCTACGGCGTTGGCTGGAGCCAGTAGCGACATCGCTTTAGATTCATCAGGAATGACTCCTGAGGGAAAAAAAAAACAAAAAACGATCTCAGGACATGTTTAGGGGAGAAAGAAAATGTCAGCAACACTTGAAACAAGACTTTCAGACAAGCCACCTCGGTTTAAACTACTCTGTAAGTTCAAATAGAAATCCTAACTTTGTCTTGTCTGTAAATCTTGATACCTGATGTTTCTTTTGTTTTTGTGAAAGTGTAATTGTGGGATTAGTAGCTATGAGATTAAAAAAATAATCACAATACACACTGTGGTCAACACTGCCAAGATTTTATCACCTGTACTTGTTTTTTAAGTCATGAACCAAACGTTAGCAAGCACAGCCAGTTGTCCCGTGGGATGTGCTCTCAAATTTCATTATGAACAAGCGACTCGCGCCGGCTGCTTCGCTATAAAGCACACAAAAACATTGAGATACAAAACAAAACAAAGTTCATGATTTACATGTGGAGACAAGGATACATTTCAACATCACTTACCAGAACTTCCATTAAAACACTCAGTCGTTTTTACGTTTACCAGCCTCTTGCTGACGCTGGATTAAAGAACACTTATGTAATGCTACGTTTACACCAAATGTATGTTGTGCAAAATACTACACAAATACAATCTGTGCTAAACAGTCACGCTCTATTGCCTGCAATAATGATACAAATGTTCTGTCCAAAGCTGAAGAGAACCAAACAGTAAAAATCAAACAGAAAATCTTATCAGATGATCATCCGTGGCTGTGGTGTCTGGAAAACGACTACTTTTAATCCTAAAACATTCCCCTTATTTTTAAGAGTGAGAGAGAGAGAGAAAGGGAGGGAGAGACATCTGGTTCCACACACACAAGCTCACTCTCTCACAGACACACACACACACGGACAGACACTTGAGAAACGGGATAAGGCTGCGGAAGACAAAACTGTTGGTGGCATTTTCAGCAGGGTCTGGAATATAGGGCTGGCTGAACCAGGAAAAACAACTGTAAAACACAACAACAAAAGAAACACCACCGTTAAACGTTAGTCACTCAACTCGTTCAGAGCTAGGTATGGAGAAAGGGACAATTTCCAAAAGGCATTTCAACAGCTAAATCAAGCAGAGCTTTCAGACTGTTTATGACTTGTGGAAATCTGGGAATGCAATGCACAGTTTTACCAAATGCACCAAAAGCATTATAAATAAATACCATCACAGTCTCTGTAACATTTCCACACGTCCTGATTATCAGGGAGTAGATTTCACATACTCCAGCCTAGCATGTGCACCTGCTTATTATTTGAGCTGGCTGTGAGATGTCCCAAATGTCTTCCGAAAGTTAAATTTGAAAAGGAAAGGCCATCCATTTCTATAACAGGTCTGCATAAGAAAAAGAAACCTGCCAGGTGTAATAAATAGATTCTTAGCAATATGTTTGGTTTTTAGTCTTTGGTCTAACTATCGGTAGTTTTCTGAGCACAATTAAGTTATTTTTTTTCTCCCTTCATTTTTGTAGTCATCAGACCCAATAAATTTAATTTTTAATACAAATTATATCCACTAAATTGTTTTCAGTTATAAGCTTTACAACCACCTTTCATTCGCCTTAGGCGTCTGATCTTAAAGTTTCCGTTTAAAATTATAAAAAAATTAAAAGGGCAAAATAAGCCAAAAATTATTTTAAAAAATCCTTTCAAATTTCTGTTTTTGTAAAAACAGAACAAAGAATGTTTTTGCAAAGGGGCCAAAAAAATTATACCTTTCTCTCATTTATAAAGGATGTTGTATTGGAGACTAAAGTAACTTTCACTTTTTTTTATGCAGGTAAATTGCCAGTCCATACTTTTGTAAAGTGAACTGCATAATATTTGATCACTACATTTTATCAGCGTCACAAAGTAGTCACCATTGCTGCGATTATGTCCCATTGTGACCCGATGATGCTGCATTCTTTTGACAGCGACCATTATTCTGTTCTACCTGGGTCATCCCTCACTTTTTTTCTTCTACTTATCAATATAGTTTAATATCTGTAAAACAAGGACATTCACTTGAGAAAAAACTCTGCAGTCCTTTCCCAAACCTTTTATTTGATTTGAGCTGTGCGGCTATCTTTTAAGAAAGGTTGCCTTGATCAAAAAAGAAAAAAGAAAAAAAGAAGTTAATATTTCACTGCAGAACTAGAAAAAGAAGGGGCTTGAGAATCTGGTGCCATATTTTTCATATACATATATAAATCGCCTGAATACTGCTTTCAGTCTGCACGGAGGGGGCTCTCTGCAAATGACTTGTCCACTATGAAAATCACAACACAAATAACAGAGAGAGAGGTTTACAGCTGATTGTAAGACACAGACACAAATGTACATTTCCCTTTTAAATAACTAAAGATGCCAAGCACTTAAAATCGTAGAAAATTAAACTGAAATAATTTTTTTTTTATCTAAGAACGGCTCAAATATAGCTAATTCTATCTATTCTACGTTAAACATGCAATACACAGTCAGAGATAGCGATGTGAGTGGCAAAGAGACAGAACAGACACCCACCTTCAGCAAAAGGGACCACGATCAAGGCCCTGTCCACGAAGACGGTGTTTGTCAGATGCTGGGACACTCCAACAGACTCAGGCTCATTGAATTTTACAAAACAGACACGGGAAGTCACAGGCAAGGGAGAGTCACTGGAAGAAAATACACACGTGTTGTGCAGGGAATACAACAAAAAATATATCAGAGAATCAACAAGCCCCTTTCCACCCGTCGGATCGCACTGCCAGGAAAGCTGAGATTTCTGCAACGGTCCCAAAAGCAATCAACTATTATCAGCTTCTTTACATTTATCTAACTATAAATGGATGATAATATCAGTTTAATCACTAATGCATTTGATTTGATCGCCTCCCCTACATGTTTAAATATCTGTAGCGCTGCTGCAGGTAGCTCATCCCTAAGAACACTGACTATCATAATCCAACAGCATCAATACTGCCAGTCAGCATGTTATGTTGTTTTTTTTAACACTCATTAAAGGAAGACTGCAAACAACGCTTTTCTGCGCTACTTTTGCAATAACTTCCAAACAAATTAGTTGCTTTTAAACCAGCCTAAGTGCCAGCCCCACTAAATAATCATCACCAGAGAAATGGTTATACTGGACCTGCGGGCGCACTGAGCTACTGATCCCAGTAGGAATAATATTCAGCGGTAATAACACATTCATAAAGCAACACTCAAATATGCTTTATATATGTCACTAATCCTTCTTACAACTACACTAATTTTAGTCTGAAATATGTGGTGGTAACCAGTTGCTTTTTCTTTTTTTAAATACCAATTACAAAAAAACGTATTTGAAAGGTTTTATTTGATTATTTAAAATAGGTGCTAAAAACAAACCGACTAGTCATTGCATCCTGTAGGCTAATAACTTAATATCAAAGCAGAATAGGAAATCAAGAAAAAAATAATCATTTATAAACGGGTTATTTTTTGCTGGCTTTTGAGTTACAGTTTGACTAGTATTTAATGGTCAAATATTGTCTTGAATTAAAAACAAAACAAAAAGCAGCTTTTAAATCAAAGAAGTGACGGGGAGGCGGTCAGACATTAGCATTAGCATACAGCCAGGCCTCAGCTTGGTCCTGCAGGCCTCAGCTGCCAGAGTCAAACCTAATCGGACTAAACGGGACCTTACTTTTTGAATACTCACTCAGGTGGGAACAGCTTGAGCTCCTCTATAGTTCCTAGGAACCCAAACAGAGTCCGCATTTGCTCGGACGTTGTGCTCGGGGAGACGTTCGTCACCTGGATGACGTGAGTGCTGGAGCTCATTTTTAAACGCGCTAAGCTAGCTAGCCCGCCTTGTGCTAACACAGTAAAGTTAGAATTAACGCAAAATGTAACGATTAAGGTTTAAACATCAAGACGCCTATGTGAAAAGCCAGCATGTTTTCTGCAGGTATAAAAATGGGAAGGCTTTCATCGGAAAACACGGATATGCGGCCGAAGACTTGCGCGATGCCCTGGTGCTGCTTTCAGGGACAGTTGGTTAGCTGGCAGTTGGCAATTCCACACGTTCCCTCTTAAAGTTCTGTGGTGAATGAACGTCCATCTCCACCTGAAATCAGATATCAGCAGAGGTGGGTAGTAAACCTCAGTTACATTTAGTTGAGTAACTTTTTTTGGAGGTAGTTTTACTGCAATTAACTTTTACCTGGGAAATAGTATAATGAAGTATCGCCACTCTTACCTGAGTAAAAATTCTGGATATCATAGGTCTACTCTACCAACTGTCAGTAACTTCACTGAATGAAAAACTAGCATGTTTTAAAACTGCATCACACTCACAAACCTACGAGCTTTTTTCTTTCTGAATTTGCTATTTTTGCAATTATGTTGCAGTTATTCTTTAACTATATTTTTCATCATAGTCTTTGTTCTAGAATTTGCACATACCTTTATATTTTTCCGTCAAATAATTGTAAATAAATCAATTAGATTTTATTATCAGTTGTCCTTGTACAATTTTATGTTTGCTATATTTTAACGTAGCTACCTTAAATAATACTTTTCTTATCATTAGTGTGCTTAAACTAATCACTTGGATTTTATTAGAAACTATCAATTTATCCATTCATTGTCTATGCAGCAGTTATTGGGCGAGGTAAATATTGAATAGATTTCATAATTCGGACCGTACCTGAAGCAAGCTTAACTCTAGTGGGCGTGGCTAAGATTGTGTCACAGGGTCTGGTTGTGGTTGGGCTGCTAGCAGGCAGTTTCTGCAGCAGACGTTCAGGCATGTGTTTAACCTGAAGTCCTACAGCGAAAGAGTCTTCATGTGTTGACAGCCACCGAGGTATGGACGGGTTTAAATGAGTTTTAAAGAGTGAACATTTTTACCAGATTAGCCAAAACAAACCTTAGTTAACCTTGACCCACATCTGGGATCAAATTCTTAGCTTGCTAACCTAGCAGCACTGTCGTATCTTGTCAACAGGTTCATCTTGCGTACGTTAATTTATTAAATTGCAGTGGACAGCATTTGCTAAGAAAGACGTATGTTTAGTGGTTGAAATAATGGTAGTAATAATAGTGCCGTGCAATAACTGACGGTTTGAACTGGCATGTAGTTTCTGTAACTGCATGCAAGATTTAATAATTGTTGCATCATAGAGCCTTTGTTAATGCTGCTGCATTGGATTACATTTTTACTCTGGGTTATAGGAAGTCTTTCTTTTTTGCTTAAATGCAGGCAAAACTGTCAAAATAGGCACAAACAGGAAACTGCAGAGAAATACAGAAGGTTCAGTAACAGTTGTAGACAACAGTGAGACTTACTCACGTTTTTTATACTAATGATATGAAATAATGTAAAAATAAACTAATAAACATTAAAACATTTGAACATTTGAACATTTGAATATTTATATTTTCATACTTTGAAGCAGTTGAGTAGCTGCATTTATTTTTTTTCACTGGTTGATTTTGTATTATACTTACCCAAAATAAAATAATTTTGACAGATTCTTATATTCTGCTGCTCTAAGGATACTTTTTTTTCTCTGTAAAGTGTATTTTTCCCAACCCATCTGTTAAAGTTTGTATAACATGTAAAAAAAGACTATTAAAAAAGGTGGAAATCATCCAGTACAGCTTGCATGCTTAATCTAAAAAAAGATTTTTCTTTTCCAGGGATCACTTTGCAATTTGTGACAAATAGAGAATGGTGACTTTGCTTTCGCCTAAGTCTTACTTTACGTGACCCTAACTGAACATGGGCTTCTTGGGATTGGTAGCAAGAATTATGGGAAGGATCAGCACATTCAGATCCTATCAGTTGGTACTTCTGCTGGCTGCAACACTTGCTGTTATAGCTTATTACTACTTTGGCTCTGAGAGGCACAACTTCTCCAGCACCACAAAGAGGATAAGGCAGACCCAGGCCAACTCCAACAGAAATGATGCTGATCTAACCGTGGACACCAGGATCTTACACCTCCCTACATCAGAAGAGCAAAGAGGCCAAGAGCTGAGTGCAGGACAGGAGAATGACCGCTTTGGGTTCAAAAAAGGGAGCTTGGATGTCCGCCAGGGCTACCATGCTCTCATGATGTTCACTAAGGTCGACAGGAGCAGAAGCCTGCAGGATAAATTCAGGGTGGCCATGTTGTCGATGGTGAAACACGCGGATTTCCTGGAGGGAGAAGTACTGGTACTACATTTTGTGAGTGATCAGGCCAGCCAGGAGCTGGGCCAGAGGATGTTGCAGGAGTTTCTACAGGATGCGTCGTTTAAATATGAGGTGAGTGTTACCTTTAGTAACCTCTAAGGAGAATATTCCTCAGCAGTTTTACTTTATATGTGATTTAATTACAAGTAAAATTCCTTGTGATATAAAGTCATGTCACCTGAATTAGGCATCATGCTCTTTGATCAGCTTGTAAGCTTTATGATATTGGTTATAAAACATGTTTTTTATGATTTTTATCAGAGACCTACACAAACTAACTAATTTTGAAATGAGAAGAAAATTGTACAGGATTTTTGGAAATCTGGTGTGCATTGCTATTTAGTCGCCCTATTTCAGGACTGTAGATGGATCGTTTGCTACAATTAAAGCTGCAGATTTATTTATTCGTTTTTATATAGACGTGCATACACATTTATTAGCTTTCCATCTTCATATAATTAGTCCTACCGGCTCTTCTATTCAAGACAGCTCAAGATTGGATGGTGAGTGCAATGTTAAAGTCTTCCCACAGTTTCTTGGTTAAATTCCTCTTTATTTGTGTGCTTATGGTGGTTGGAATTGCCGGAATGTGAATCTCTGTCTCTACAACAGGGTTTTGTCCAGATATTTCTGTATTTAGCTGAATCTATCTTCTTCTCCACGCTCTCCACCCTTCGTGTCCCTGCTGGACAACAAGCACCCGTACAGCATGATCTCTCCACCACAATCTCTGGCGCGTTCAGTGTTGGTCTCATCCAATCAGAGCTCCTGTTCCATATTTGCTGTGTCCCGTATATGGTTTATGGTCATCGTTGAAACGGGACTATCCATGACTTTCTTTCTCCTTGCTGGCATTTTGATCCATTAGATTTTATGTAGTGGTATCAGAGTAAAAGGGAATGAATGCATAGACACAATACACATTTAAGTATTTTCATATTCTCTCATAAAATCCTTCATATGATGCGACAATGTGTTTGTTAGATCTTTTTACCCGTGCACAGGACAATTGAAAGTATTTTATCTGCACTCTTGCTTTTTTATTGTAATTAATTATTTTTTAAGTTGATGTTTTTTCCTGTTTATCTGTTTTCTTAATTTATGCAACTGTGAAGCACTTTGAATTGCCTTGTGTATGAACAAATAAACTTGCCTTGCCTAGTGCTGAGGGATCGAGTTGCTCATATCTCATGGGTTCCTGTAGGCGCAGCGTAAAGTTGAGACACTTGGGGGCAGTGTTTGCCTGTTTGAATTAGTGTGCCTATAAAGGCACACTAGTTTGAATAACCCAAGACCGGTGAAAGGGATCTAGCTTGTTTACACAGTACTTCCTGCCAGAAAGGAGGATTATGCTCTTGGTCTGTTTTGTAAAATGTCCTGCGCAGTTTGTCCTCCTTTGTATGCTTTTCACAGCGTGCCGTCATAAACAGATTCTATGCCTTCCACAAGAGCTTGAGTCCTTCTATTTCGGGAAACGTCTCATCAGAGAAAACATGCATTTCCAGCTGTCTGTTATCTGAAGATAATTCACTCCCCCTCCTGGAATAGCTCAGGTTTTACTCAGTTTAACATTTTGGCAGCTTGAACAGGTAGATATTTTGTCTTCTAGATTTTTTTGGATTATTTGCAAAAATTTTATATAAAATACTACATATATGTACAGAAATAGACTTACAGCAGGAAACTAGGATTGCTTTGTTTGTTTTCCTGGAGAAGATTAGTACTCCCAAAGGCAGTCTGGTTCGAAATAAAAAAATAAAAATGTTGCTGGTATATTATGCTGCATGAGAAAACACTTTCAAAATTTGAAAGTTTATATTTAGAATTAAAAAAACGGAAATTAATTTCATATATTAGCAGACACAGCACAGAAAGTATCATTTACAAGCAAATTTCATTTGAGTAAAAGCATTGTAGATGTAATATTTTCAAAATAAAGGAGATTTTCCATTCATACATTGCTGCATCACTTCATCTGGTATCAAAGTTGTTGTAGTTTTCTTTTTTATTCCAGTGTGGGCGGTAACTCTTAAAAACTACTCTTTTTAGCACTACCTCTGCTGTGGTTCCTATCAGACTACACTGATGTTAATCTCTGAAATGGAAACTCTGCAGAGCACCAGTCCTCAGCTGTGGGTGTATCCACAACAACAACCATTTCCCTCACTCCTACTCAGACCCCGACTATCTAAAGGAGATTGAACAGGGCTCCTATAAAGTCTTGAAAGGTTTGGAATTTGGCTTCGAACTATTTTCCAGGTTTTAATCAGTATATAAGAAAAAATAATTTCCAGACTTTAGTTACTTTCATGTTCTCTAAAAGCCATCCATCCATGTATTACATTTATTAACTTCAGACCAGAGCAGTAGATCTTTGGGTTTAGATCTTAGGCCCAATGCTTGTTAGAGCCTTTCATTTTTTATTCTTCTCAGGCAGCTAAGAGCTGTGTATGACAGAATCTGGAAGAATATGTACTCATTTATAGCTTTTTGTCTTCTATACTAACATACACACACAGCGACATGCCATATACCAAACCTGCACACTGTGACTGTGTACTCACTGCCGCTGTTGGTGTCCTGGTGTCATTACACACCAGTGCTTTTTCAAAACATCAGACTTTTTAGGTCATGAATCTTAGAAAAAAATATTCACCAACACAAGTACTGACCCAGCCGTTTCTATGTTTGCTCTATCAAACACACGCAAAACACTCAGCTCAGTTGTGACGTTGTACTTATCCTGAAAACTTGCTTCTAGAAATGTGTGAATATTTGAAGAGTAAAAAGAAAAGGCAACGATAGTTACCCCCTTAGAGAGGAAGGCTGCAAGAACTACTAAAAACAACTAAACAGGTTATTTGGTGGATTCAATTGTGAGTTCATTAATGCCCAGGAAGGTTTTATGTTTATCAACTAATTGTTCATGCTAACAGGGCAAAGAAACAAGTCTTTTGTTAACAAAATGTGCTCCTCAATTAGATAGATGCTTTCCCTAAAGAAATGTGGTGCTGCTCAGACCACTACTTTTGACAAGTCTCTGAACTTACTAAAGCATCCTTTTAAAAAGCACCACACAGAATAAAAGTGACAGCTGAGAGGAATACTGTGGTAAATCAGCTGTGTTCCTTAAGTTCTGACCTTTTCGTAAAGGTTGTGAGTCTTTGTTTTTGTTGAATATTCTGTGACACAGTGTCAATGTTGATGTTTATTGCCTAATGGTGCATTCAGACCAACCATGCGTCAGCGTCAGTTGCGGCAAGATTACATGTAAAGTCTATGGTCGAGTACATCAGAGGTCCGCCAAAATCTCTGCTGTGCGTTGTGAACGTTGGCTCCATCAGCTTCACTTGTGTTACATACAGTAACGCAGGAGTTCAGCTAGTTTAACTTTTGACGGACCTAATGCAGTTAACGCAGTGCAGCAACCAATCACTTTGTTGGACATAATAGTTATGTCACTATACACGTGTGTTGAATGAAGCGCAAGTCCAATGAAAACATTTTCAACAAACGCAGATTTCAAAAATTAGAAATAACACTAACCAAAGACAGATGGACAGGCGCTCCTAAGGAGGAGCAGAGCGCCTGTAGTTGGTGTCCTGGTAGGAGATTTAAGCTCCGATGCGGCCTAGGAGGTCCTAAAATTAGGTGAGTGGGACAGACGGAAGTAGCGCTGAAAGGGAACCTCATCCATAAGCAGCTCCTAGAGCAAATCGTTAAACTTCACAAACTCAGAACACATCTGAAGAATGAGCGCTGATGCACCCGATGTCAACGTTGTCTAGCTTTATTTAGCAAATAAAGCCATGTCACTCTCTCGTTACGATCCACCATAGTTCAGAACGTGCGGTAACAAAGGAAGCCCCGCCCATGCGTTGTTTTTTTCCTCAGAAGCAGGCTATGGAAACTAAAAAGTACATACGTCAAACTTCATCCGTTAAATGCGTTGCCTGATGCAGACCAACTGTGCAGTGTGAATGCACCCTTAAAGTTCTAATTGGGACTTTATCAAATCTGTTAAACAATGAATAAGGGTCCTCGTGTAAAAAATTTTCCAAGTCTGTTTTTGTTTCATTGATCAAAAGAAATACACTGGGTAAACTGCTTATAAGTAAAATTAAATAATACTATATTGAATTTCCCTGTTAAAGCTAATTGTTGGTATGGTGCAATGTGTTGGAATGCAAAATATACTGTTACTGGTTTCTCTTTCATATGCTTTTGTAATACACAATTAAAAAGACATTCATGAGAACTCTTGGAAAATACTGTAATAAAACATAAATGTGTCATTCACTTATTTGTTCTTTTTACAGGGAACCAGAAAACTGATTATGTATCAGGGTCTTTAAGCATTAAGGCATTAAGCTTCAAGCGTTTCTCAGGGGAATATTTTACTTCCTGAATTAATTTCAACGTTACAGGGACAGATGTATCAGATAACGCTTGGAAAATGAATTCAACCTTGACCCTGCAAAGCGAAGGCATCAGAGAGCTTTTGGCCATTCCTAATTAGTTAGCCCCTGTTTGCAAATTGGCACCATCAGGTATTTTAAACAAAATATTACGCCATGACAAGATAAAGATGAGTGTGGGGGCGATTAGACTTTTTTTATTTGATCTATCCACCCAAATTACTGGCAAGTGCTATTGGTTTCTCTGAATGGCTGCAGTCCCGTATGGTGCTGCTCAGCTCCTAACCCCTTGGTGTAGACATTTTCATCTTTATGCACGGAGTACAGGTAACATAATCGATAAGGGGAAAAAAAGATTTGCATGAAAGCATCTGAGCATCATCTCAGATTTGGACACGATACTCATTACATCTTGTTAAATGGGAGCTGAAAGCATCTATAAGTGGTGCAGCTGGTCACAGATGTGCTATTACCCAAATATGCCACCACAGTGTGTGTTTTGAAAAAGGTTTTATTCTCTGCTTGTTGTCTTGTGTGTACCATCCTGCTGTGGTAAGTTGTTGATGACTGTTGACTGTTTTTTTTTTTATGTTTCTGCCCAGATCGTCTTCCACAATGTGGTGGAGCTCACACAGAAGTTGTTCCCCATCGTGGAGGCCATGCAAAAGCATTTCAGTGCGGGTTCTGGAGCTTACTACAGCGACTCCATCTTCTTCCTGTCTGTAGCCATGCATCACATCATGCCTGACAGTAAGACGAGCAATATTTTTTTTACAACTTTGAATCAAGGAAATCGAGCTTAGCATACAAGCTAGCAGTCCTCAAGACACACACATTTTCTTAATTGTTTCTTCTCTTTAAGAAACACTTTTTTTAGTATAAAGCATTTATAAAAAACGAATTTATTTAATCTGATCCATTTTTGTTCAGTCGTAACTCCCTGTCAGATTCCTTTAGATTCAGTCACATGCTGACTTATCTAACTTTGGCGGTGCACAGCTGACAGACGCAGCATGGCCAGGTATCTAAGAGGCACGTGGTGAGCTGCAGAGGCCCTGGAGAGGGAGGAAGGAAGGATGGGCTCTGTCGCTGTTGCCCACATTAGAGCCCCCTGGGTTGACACCAGCAGTGATCTGTCCTCTGTTGTGCACTGTTTTGGCTCACTTCAGTAGGAGTACAGCATGGGGCATCGCTGCAAAGATGAACCAGACTATTAGGCTTTGAGGTTTTAGTCGATAGCATTCAGAGGCACACATGTGAAACGTGTCTGGCAGACAAACACCATCCCAACTCAGAGGGGCACAGTGAAATATGACATAAGTCTTGAATTCAGTGCGGTTCATTTATGTGGTGTTGGTTCAGAATTGAAGTGATTTTAGTGAAGTGAGGAGAAAAACGAAACATGTCTAATTGAAAAACCAGTCCAAGTAATTTTTAAAAATACGGTGGGCACATGTAGCTAAATTGAAGTAATATCAAACACTTTCAAGGCTGCATCATCCCTTTTGCTTATGCTCCTTTTTATTGGTCTTGTGTGATATTTATGCATTCATGAAATTTTGTTTCTGAGCAACTTAATTTTGGGTTTTCATTCTCTGTAAACCATATTCTTGTAAATTAAAGGACATAAACACCTAGAATAAATAACATTCATACAAAATAATATCAGTGGGGCCCGACCGATATGGGGTTTTGGGGTCCGGAACTGATGCCGATATAAAACAGTAGCAAAAGCCGATAGCCCCCCCCCAAATAAAATGTATCTTCCGTTTAAACACTGCGCTCTCTCCCTGGACTATTAAACACCAAAGAACAGTCTCAATAACTCACTGTGGATTCCAAATAAAGCACATAAGATTTATTTAACAATAATACTAAAATAAAATAAAAAGCACAGAACACACAATGTTCCTTGAATGCACCAGGTGTGCATGCAGCTTAATACAGATAAGCTTCTGCGAATGTGAAGAACAAGCCGGTGTTACAAGGTAGTTATCGCCGTCAGAAAGTGTATCCCGTAACACGGGAACACGCACTCACTCACTAAATAGCTGTCTGCTTTACTCCACTGTATTACTCAATCGAACAACTTGCTGCTTTAGCATGTAAATGAGTGTGACATTGTTTGTATCTCAATACATGCTTCGATCTCTTACTAAAATCAGATCAACAACCACGTTGTTTTAAATAAGGATCCCCTGGTAGCGTCTAATATACATGTATCGTTATTGGTTAAACTTTTTACATCTGTTATTTTGTCTTAGTAATGTTTAGTTAGTAAAGTCTGGTGCCTTCAGTCTCCTCCAGAAAGGTATCAGGTGGAAGGTATATAGTTTATTAATTCAACAATAGTATCGGAACGGTATCGGTTATCGACAGATACACAAAATCCAGGCATCAGCATTTGTACTGAAAAAGTCGGATCGATGCTCCCCTTGTTTTAATGCGTTCGTGTCTAGAAGCGGCACTAGACATTTACATCTGCACAGTATGCAGATTATCTCTAATTATTTTCGCTTTCTCTTCGGCTCAGTTAATTCATACAGAATTTGTAGAGTCTTTCACAATCGCTATTGAGACAGGGGATGGGTTAAGTCTACTTGTTTGACGCGCTTCAAATGGTTAACAAAATCAAGGCTACCTAGCTAGTCTTTGTCAAAACCACCTTGTGACTGACTGACAGTCCATTTTCATTGTCGTCACTGAAACACAAATCATCTCTGTTACACATCACCACGACAACCAGATAAGAAAATGGGAATCAAGTCGCCCCCAAATATTTAATTATGGCTCCTACAGTATTCAATACAAGCAAATGTATTACATAATTTTGTATTTTCAGACTGTGGCTAGATGAAAGAATTTCCTTTATACTTTACCAGGAAGGTAGACCCTACATACCATAATACTGTACATGTCATATATGCTCACATTAAAGTTAACTGTATTCTTAAATATTAGGCGTTATATTTTGCTCAAAGGCAGGATAACATTTTATTTTTCAGTGAAATTTAGTATTTTATGTCATTATTTTTCATATCATCTGCACCCTAAAAATGCACATGGACATCTCAGACTTAAATGTGTTGTTCAAGTTTTGAAAAACTTAACGTTCAAAATACTTACATTTCAATTCAAATGTGTTTGGGAGACTCAGAGAGAAAAAAATCAAAAGAATAAACAAAGAAATAAGTATTTGAAAGTTTGTTAATAAAGATGTGTTCTGTTATTATAGATAAATTTTTTCCCCATTGTAGCAGGTGTTGACGCTTGATCAAATTATGCTCTAAATCACTTTTTTTTTTTCAAAACCAGAAAAGCTCCTTCCATATTTAAAACCCTGAAAAATCACCCAGCTTTGCCTCTGGTTTTCATTCATTTTCACTTAATCAGATTGAGCTTCTTCATGTCTGTGTGGTAAAGTAGTGAAAGGTCGGAATGGTTCAGACTTTCCTTCAACTCCATCGTTAAGAAGGATTCACTGCTGCATGTGACAAATAACAAGAGTGTTGTTGTGTGATTGGTCCCTCACGTTTTGTCCTGAAACGATTATTGATCATCCACATGCTCCGCCAGTGTGCTGTTTTTGTGTGCGCTTTCCACATTTCTATTTAAGGAATGCTTTTATCTGAAAGGGGATAATGTGTTGTGTGTCTCAGGAAAAACAGGTGGGTGGGTGTGTGTCATGCACAAAGGTTCTGTGTTATTTTCCTCATAGCCTTTCTTTGACTTGTTTTTTGATAATTTCTTGTCATCCACCAAGTCACGCACCAAACAGGGGAACATTGTTTGCGATTAATGACAGAGTGGGAACGAAAGTGATGTGCACAGATTACAGCTGTTAGAAAAGGCTCAAACTTTCATTTCTCTCACTGTCTTCTAAGATAAAGATGCCATTTATTGAAGAAGCCATCCGCAGGCTCAAATTTAGCTCCGCTGCATGTTGTTTTTACGAAACAGCCTGTTTATTTTGATGCTGTTTTTGGTATATTAATATTATGTTTTTGTACATAATATTAAAACATGTTCCCGCTTGAACTGGCACATACATGCTCTTTACTTGGGAGGAAATTGAGGTTTGAAATAGAGGTGGAGAAATCTACATAAAGGATTAGTATTTTGTCAAACACTGCTTAAGTTAAAGAATCCTAATTTGTTTAGAACTCTGTAAAAAGATGATTGCCCCAGTTTCCCAGTAGTATTTTTCCTCTAATAATTAAATTCACAAGTTTTTAACCTATAAAAGTAGGAAAATGAGTGTGCCATTTGCTCGCACTGGTCTGTCTCAATTTAGTGTGTTATACAGAGGAACCATAATATGGAATCATTTGCCAACTTTTTTTCATAGAGCTGTCACCAACCTGAGATTTCTGCTTCAGAGTGATTGCAATTTTCCTTATGGGATTCATTTCTAAACTTGGTTTTTACACTTTTTACATTTTGAGGGTTAAAATTGCATTTATTGTAACTACTTTTGTGTACAACATGTACAGTTTTGAATATTTTAACGTAAATTGTCAATTAATGAAACTTGGAGGTTCCTGCCTATCGAGCCTCATTAAAGGTTTTAGGTAATCTTCCTTTACATTTTCATATACATTTGTAATTCTGCTGCAATTTTTTTATATCTGAAAAGCCCCCCCAAAAAAAAAAGTTTACAGTTTACTACTGTGAGGCTGTTTTTACAGCATCTGCCCCAAGAGAACATGGTGTTAAGTGCACAATGAAAAGGTGTTATAATTATTGAAAAGGTCTCAAAGAAACAGTTTGCATTAGTGGAAATTTAATTGTATCCCCTATAGAGTGCTTAACATGCAGGGACTTGAGACTATTAATATGTGACTAATAACTCACGTCAATGAGAAATGTGGCCGCGCAATTAAATGTGTCTTGCATTGCCTCCAGTGAGGCAGATATGTGGTTATCTTCAAAAGCCAGAGAATGGCTAAAAGAAAACAGCCTTGAGGAATGGGGATATGGACTTAAATAATTTCAAAAAAATGTTTTGGTATTTGTGGTAAAAAAGACAAAAGAATGATAAAAAAAAAAGTAATTCTTGCAAAAAAAAAAGCCCTTCGTTCAACAGTGCAACTGTATGGCTGCAGTGCATTCACTGAAACACTGCTGGAATCAACAATGGAAAAAAAAAGTTTAACCAGTAATGGTAAACATCTCAATTATATGTTACTTCAGTAAAATATGATAAGATGCTGCTGCAGCAAAGTCTCTCTAAACCATGAAACCTCCATGCTTCACTGTTGGGGTGAAATTGTGTTCCTAAAATCCTTTATTTAAGGTCATATCTACACAGAGATAAAACCAGGTGTAGCAGCAAAGATATTGAATGGAATAGGTTTCCAATCCACAAGGAGCCAATGTTTCAGGACACCTGAACGATGAGTTTTGAAACCGGGTCCCAGAGTGGAGAAATCTCAAAATGCCGGCTCAGTTGTCTCCTAGTTTACAAGCCCTTTGGCATTTTTTCTGAGGGGATGACGTAGCTGCCCGTTTCCAATATTTAACGCATATGCGTAACTCTGTGATAATGTAAACAAACATGGTGCCATATGCAGCATACCTGATGAAGCAAATACTGACTTTATTATGGATCCTAGAATATGATTTATTGTCCCTCCTATCACTAGCAGCAAAAAATGGATCCAGAGAAACAGAGACACCATTTTCTTTTGAATAAAGCTCTCCTTTGAAGCTCATTTGTTGTGTTTTCCACTGGGTTGACTACACATGCTCCATCTTATTTTCTGTGTTTTGGACAGAATGTCTTCTGACCATAGTTTTTTTTTTTAACCATAGTTTTTGAAACCATACCCATTTTGTCTCTGTGTAAGCAAGGCCTTAGTTTACAGTCTATGGTTTATGCTAATGTCCCCTGTTGTGGTGTCAAACTGGTTGAATTTTACACTAGTCTGTCCAAAGAAGTTTAACCTAGAAGCTGTTTGTGCTGACGTGCTAGGTCTTTATCTGTTTTCTCATTGGTCTCCTTTATCTGACTTTTATGCTTTGTTACAAAGTAAATGTTTTTGTTTAGCAAATTTGACATAAAAGTTAAAGTTGGGGTATCTCGTTTTGATTAAAGAGTTATATTTCAACATTAACAATAGTAGGAGTCCTACTGAAGGTCCCATGATGACATCTTTTAAAACTTTTTTAGTTATTTAACTTCACATAAAGCTGTCTGACAAATAGCTCACTGAGTTGATTCGAATGAAAATTGGAGTTGGAAATTGTGATGTGTGTATACACCTTTAGTTGGCAGCCCATGTAGTCGGTTAATGGGAACAACTGTCTCTGGGTGGTTGGAGATGACAGGTTGGAGTGGGACCAATCCAGAAAAAAATAACCGCAAAGGCTGTGTTTTTAATGCGGTTTAAGATTTTTGGTAGTGCTCTTGTGGATAACGTTTTTATTATTTGTGTTATAGGGTGGTTTGGTTGCATCTGAAACAGTGCAGTCTGAAACACAACTACAAACTGAGAACTCTCCACAAAATATAAAATAATCCTGCCAATCAAGACTGTCAACTTTTTTTCCAGATAAAAGCAAACATTTTCTTCCTAAGTTTTATTTTACTGATATTCAAGAGACTATTTACTGATATTCAAGAGACTGTTTAAATAAACTGCAGTGATGTTTGCTGCCAATATTTTTTATTCTTGAGCATTTTAAACATTGCTATTCTAAAAGAAAGTGAGACATAACATTTCCTATTTTAATAACAGAAATACACAGTAAAATTGTTTTGAAATCTTCCGTTTGTGTTGAGGACTTTTTGAGCCATACTGCAAAACTCTTGCATGTTAAGAATGACAAATGAATCTGTTATAGCCAATCCAAGCCAGTTTAATAGTGCTACTTGGATGCACCATCCTGGCTCATCCAACCAAACAGTTAAAGTTTTTTTCAATAATTTTTTGATTGTTTTTCTTATCACAAGAAAACAAGAAGAAGAAATTCAGGACTAAACAAACATTTATAAAATAAATATCTGTAGTGGGTAAAAGACACTCTCTACTTCTTTAATGGGGAGTTCGTTTTTTTTGTTGTTTTTTTTTAACCTAGACCTTATTTATAGCATGCATTACATTTGCCTACTCATACAAGTTTGGAGCCACTAGGAGACCTTTGGGAAAAGATTAAATCCAGTCGCAATCAGCATATATCCATTTAACGGGAGTTCGGGATAAGCATTACCTGCGACAAAGCTCCTTCATTTAATCAATGTTTTGTTATTAATCACTAGAAATATTCCCCTTGAACTTTGTAGCTTCTCCAAAGTGCTTCTTTGGTGTCTGCAGGGGCGTTTTGCAGGCTTTTAATCCAACTTGCAACAAGCTACCATTTCAATGACGTTACTGCAGTGCCCCATGGCCGTTGTAATCTGAGCATGACTTTTACTCTGTAGTCTATGACTGTTTTAGTCCACTTGGTCACTTTGGTCACAAACCATGTTGTTTGCAGTAGCAAGTTCTGTCTAACCAACGGCCATCTTAGATCAGATTTCAGATTTTCTTTGAATCTGATTTAGTATTGAATACTTATAAGGGGAATTTCATGTGACACTGAAAAGTAATAGCCTAAAAACAGCTTTTTATGCTCTAAGGCTCAATTGGCTTTCAGTGAGTACAGGGACCTACCTACTTTGGTCTACACACTTTGAACCTTGTACTGACATACATTATTGGATTGTGTTGAAATAGTTCCTTCCACATAGCGCAGTCCTGTCTAATGATTTTTTGATAACTTTTGAATTTATTCTATGTGATCATCCCAAACCTGAAAGAAATCTTTCCTAATAAATGTATACATACCACAGGAATTTAAGTTTGCTGTAATTAAAACCTTACTTAAGAAAACTTCTCGCAATCAAGATGGCTTAATAAATTATAGGCCTACCCAGAAGTCTACAGACCTGTATCTAACCTTCCTTTCTTATCTTAAATCCTTTAGAAAATATTTGCTTTTCAAGTCTGAGAGTCTCTAACTTGTATCGATCTGTTTGAAGAATCTTAGTGCTTAGTGAATGTTAAAGCTCATCATAACACTGAAACAGCGGTAGTGAAAGTTAGTGATATTCACATGGCCTCAGATGGCGGCGTCACTGTTCTCGTCTTGTTAGATCTCACAGTAAGTGACAGTATTCTCTTAGAAAGCCATGAAAATGGTGCATGGATTGAAAGAACAGAACAGCATCAGATTGGTTTAAATCATTTGTCTGACTGAAAGATTCCAGTTTGATCATGTACATGATTTTCCACACATTCAAGGGTTACTTGTGGAGTACCACAGAGTTCTGTGCTTGGAGCAATTCTTTTTACTATAAATATATACAGACCGTTTCCGGAATATTTCATAACGTTAATGAAAAGTTTCTTTCCATAATTCCATTCAAAATGCTAAACTTTCATGGATTGTACACTGAACAAAATTATAATCGCAACACTTTTGTTTTTGCTCCCACAGGTGTGTCTACTACCCCTACCCTTAGCTCTTAATAATCAAGCTCCATCATACGTCAGAGATTTTTTATATGTTCCTAAAGGGGCACTTCACCCTCAGACCGAGATGTTTACTGGCAGTTCCTAGGATTTCTAAAAGTAGAATGGGAGGCAGATTTTTTAGTTATTAGGCTCCTCTCCTGTGGAACCAGAGTAGCCTAGGTTATCCTGAGATATCTCAGTAGTTACGCTGCTATAGGCTTAGACTGTTAAAGGACAGACTGACCACTTTTCTTCACTCTGCTACTTTTCTCTTCTACTACTTTCCAGTTCCATGATTCTCTGGTATTTCAACTGTTAACTTTGTTTTTACTCTGTTTTTCGCTGCATAGAAGCTACAGCTGGTCTAGCATCCTGCTTAGCCTGCAATACCCTGTTGGGCTGGTGGCATCGGCTGGGATAATTCTTCCAGTAAATTAATGTCCTCTATGTTCTCCTGTCATCAACTTTTTGCTTTTTTTTTATTTGAAAGTACTCTCATATCAGTTTCTTTTTTTTCTTATGTGTCTGCTCCGTCTTTTCGAACCCCCAGAAATTTGTGCAAGATGGCTGCTCATACTGAGCCAGATTCTGGTTCTGTTTGAGGTTTCTTCCTGTTAAAAGGGAGTTTTTCCCTACATGCTTGCTTAGTGTGAGGGATTGCTGAGGGACTAGTGTGGTTGGAGTCTGCATCAACAGGGCACAACTGACACTCGGGGATTCAAAGCAATCTGCTGGGGTCCCTCATACAGACAACTCTTGAACTGATTGGAATGTTTGTTTGATTGAATTGCAATGACTTTTCTTGGAAAGGGCCTTGGGTTGATATCCGTTGTGAATTGGTGCTATATAAATAAACTGATTTGAACTAAACTGAATAGTAATTACTCTTGGGTCAAATTTTAATGTTTTTATGAAGTGACATGTACTCTTTGTACCAGACTGTTTTGAAGCAGGAAATAGTATACTGCTCCAGTTGGATGCACTTGAGGTTAATGAAGCTGAATATAAATAATAAACAAGCTGTTTTCAAGTCAATGTTGGTAAAGGCAGAGAACAATGTGCCTCACAAATTTACCATAACTGCTCACATCAAGAACAGTTTAAGGGGATTAAAACTTCCTGAAAAAAGTACTATTAGATAACACTTTTGCTGTTGTTTTAATGACGTGGCCTGAGTTTAAGTTTATTGAAACATAAATGGGGAATCTGAAAGCAAGAATGAGCTCTAAACCTTCCCTAAGGTCTGGGCTTGACTTTCTTTATACCAATAGAATGTATTTTTGCAGAGAGGTTTTTTCTTCCAGGACAGTTTTGATTTCACCCAAACCTGATATTTTCTATTAAAACACAACTTACTTTGTCTTTTTATAATGACAAATATATTTGATTTAGATGTTTGATTCCCACACTATTGATAACATTTTAGAAATAGCTCAAAGTACCTTGCAAAAATATTCATGTTCTTTTGATCTTTTTCACATTTTTGCATGGTACAACCACAAATTTATGGATTTTTTTTTCTGATTTTATGTGATCAAAATGTATCTGTACTCATCCTCCTGATTAAATTTTTGTCTCTGCTGACAAAAAGCATCCCAATAGGGTTGGGCGATGTCTTCAAATTGGGAGTTGACGATGTTTACAGTAAAACATTGCGATGGACAATGACATTGTCAAAGGGCACACTTTTTTGCTACAATATATCTCTTTACACCGGCCGAAAATATGTTCTACTTAAAATGTAGGGGAAAAAACTTGATTTTGTAAACTGTACTTTCATTATTTTAACTATAGTTATACATTATAAGCAGTGTGCGATTTTTAACTGGGGGGAAGGGGGATTCCCCCCCGCTGCTTGTGATGTCGCCCTTTATTCAATTCTTATCTCGTCTTTAGTTTCTCCTGCTATTCCAACAGAGTAATATTTCCCTTCACGTGAATTCTTCAACCCCTGTACTTCTGCTGAAGTGACTTAAACAACAAAGGTGAAAAGCTTAAAAAAAGGGTTAGCTGCAGCACACGCTTCAGTGCGAGAAGGGATTCTTCACAATCAACACAATTTTGATAGATGACAGGAATAGAATGATAAAAACACCCAATCTTCTCTTCATGTCTGCAAGGAGCCCAGCTTGGATCAGATGCAAAAATAATTTTGAGGTGTAAGAATATGTACACTCAGTTCAATAAAACCATATGCATGTTTTTTATGTGCGCGGATTTCGGCATCATGCTGGACCTTTTCAGAGCTATAAGCTGAAAAAGGGCATTATTCTGTTACCTTGTAAATAAGACTACTAAGCTATACTTAATAAACTCACTCCAGGTTGTTCTTTTCCCAGGTAACAGCCTTATAAGTTCTACCCAACCAGTCAGTTCAGTCTTTGTTGTCGTGCCTCAGCTTTTATGTGAAGCACCTGTAACAAAGCAGCTGATTACTGAACTTCTCCTTACTCATCCAGACAGGTTCAGTTTTTCTCTTAGAGCTTCACAAAGGGAAAAAAATGCAAACAAAACACACCAAATCCACACACACAAACCACGCAAAATTAAAAAATATATTTATACAAATATTTCCCACCGTGCAACACATACATTAGTTAGCATATATTCTATTCAATTCACTTTTATTTATATAGCGCCAATTCACAACAAATGTCATTTTAAGGCACTTTACAAGAAAAGTAATTTCAACTGAATCATACATTAGTTCTAATCTGTTTAAATTTTTTCTATGTAAGGGAATCCCAGCAGATTGCGGTGAGTCATCGAGATAGGGTTGTGCCCCGATCATGCAGACTCCAATCACAGCAATTCCTCAGCAATCCCTCACACTGAGCAAGCAGGTAGTGACAGTGGAGAGGAAAATCTCCCCTTGTGTTGACCAGAGTGTGTCGGTCCCTTCACTTTCTGAGTAAAGCCTATTGAGTCTTAAGATAATATTAACGGCTGCAGTTAGCCTATCACTTTCAATGTGAATATTGAAATCCCCTATTAGAATTACCTGATTAGTTTTAAAACTAAATCAGATAAAAAATCTGAGATGTGATCCAAGCCTGGTGGGCGATACAAAACCACAAACAAAAGTGGTTTTCATTTTTTGCAGCTTGGATGAGGAAAACTAAGGATTCGATGTTTAAAAGAGCTGTACCTAATATTTGGTCTAGGGCGAATTTGCAAATCTGAATGAAAGATGGTTGCAACTCCTCCTCCTCACCCAGTACTTCTAGGAATGTGAAAAGTTTGTTAATTGGAAGGAGTTGACTCATTTATAATTACAAAATCCTCCTGCTGCAACCAGGTTTCTGATAGGCAAAATAGATAAATTTTATAATCACATATCAAGTCATTTACTAATAAGGTCTTTGAGGAGAGGGATCTTATCTTTAGTAAACCACATCTAATTGCTCTATTTCCTTGTTTGGTCCGAGTCATATTTATTTTAATCTGATTTTCATCATTTGCTTTTGATAGGTTAACATTTAGTCTATTTGATTTTGGCCATGGGTAAGACACTGTCTCAATTGGGTATTGAGTGGGTAACAGTACAGAAGCTGCAGAGAGGTGGGTTAAACTACGACTCTGTTTCCTGGTCTAGACCCTGGTTTGTCAGTGTTTTGAAGGACTAATAAATCTGTCCAGATTCCTAGAAAGAAGAGCTGCTCCATCCAAAGTGGGATGGATGCCGTCTTTCTGGATCAGACCAGGTTTTCCCTGCAAATTTGTCCAATTATCAATGTAGCCCACGTTGTTTGCTGGACACCACTCAGTCAACCATCGATGAAATGACAGCATGCGGCTAAACATGTCGTCATTGGTCCGATTGGGCAGTGGACCAGAAAAGATTACACAGTCCAACATCTTTTTAGCAAACTTACACACCGAAGCAACACTAATTTAACTGTATTTATGTTTATCCTCAGCCAGCAGTTTCAGGTGGGATTTTATGTTGCCTGTTCTGGCCCCTGGAAAACATTTGACAACTGTCAATGGGGTCTCTAATGCCACGTTTTGGAATATGGAACTGCCAGTTACCAGAGTCTGTTTCTCAGTGGGTGCGTCACCAACTGGGGAAAATCTGTTAGAAACGTGGACAGGTTGGTGGTGCCCTATGGGCTGGGAACTATGCTTTCTACGTACCGTCACCTAGTCGGCTTGAGATCCTAGCTGTGTGGGTACTGTTGGAGGACCGCTAGGTGATTCTATCCTTGTTGGCTCCGTGCTGGCTAACGGGCCTCGACTATTTACTGGATTCTCAACAGCGTGGAGCCGGGCCTCTAACTCTGAAACCCTCGCCTCCAAAGCTACGAAAATGCTACATTTATTACACTTACCATTATCACTAAAGGATGCAGGGGGGAGTAACTAAACATCTGACACAGAGAACAGGAGAGGAGACACACAGGGAGAAAGAGAGTTCAATGCTTACAGAACAGTCCCTCCAAAGGTTTTGGTTAAACTATAGAAGTGACTATAGGATTAATGTGTATGCCTGGGTGAGGGCCGTGGCATCACGATGGTGGTGATGATGACCTTGTCCATTGGCACATCCCAACATCATTATGCTATCTTGTCCAGAAAGTTAGCAAATTATCTGACTAGAGCACCATCTGTCCCCAACATGACTTCTAAAAAGCTTAAATCTGGATTCTTGTTTATTTCTTTTTACAGAGATCACATTTGTGAGATCCTGGACCGGTAGCTGTCCCCTCAGCTGTTTGTCTAAACTGAGTTGTTGGATCTCTATAGCGCCTCCAAAGTAACCATTGCATCTTGGCTGTTTCCATGATGAATGTTTTCCTCTTCTTACCTATCAGTTTTGGTAGCTGAAATGTTTTGGTAGGGTTGCAGTTATGCCATATACTTTACATCATAAGATGAGAAATTGAACAGTGCTTCATGAGATCTTTAAAGGAACTATACATAATTTTAAACACAAACAAAAACATACAAATTTAAAATATCTTCATTACACAATGCCCTGGTTAGTAGAATGAGCCCTGGCCCTTTCACCGCAGTTGCCTCCATATGCCTGTAAATTCACTTGAATAGCGAGTGTCTTGCTTTGAACAAGCAGATTTCCTGAGGGTTTTAAAGGGGCAGCGTCATGCGTAATGATGTCATGCACGTTCAGGTAACTTTTAAAGGCACATTGTGTAATTTTTGGCCAGTAGGGGGCAGTGCATACCTAAATTATCACAAGCATGCAGTATCTGTGTCTTCAAGTAAGAAACGCAACAGCGGAGGTCCAACTAGTGCTGTTTTCGAACGCTCAATTCCCTGAGAATTATCTATTTGCAGCAAAAAGACGAGCACATCAGTCTCTCTTTCATCACTTCGATCTAGAGAAGAGGAAAAAATGTATTTATGGCGAAAACTTTTAGCATTTTGAGGGGAAATCAATGTTTTATTAGCGGACTTGTTCCGTGCGCTTTGTCCGTCCGGGCTCTTTTAGAAGTAAAGATGTCATCTAACATGGCTTTCCCCTGAAAAGAGGACTATATATGTATTTTAAAACAGATTTTTAAGTCATATTTTACAATATCGCCAATATTTTTGCAATGAATGTGCTTTACGTAATTATTATTACGTAATATTTTAATGGCTATTTTCAAAGATGTACTGCAAAAACTACACACTGTCACTTTAAAAGATGGACTCAGCAGGGCAAAAGAAGAGAGCAGCTTCAAGCACCGGCAAAACTCCAGCCCAGACTCCAGCTAAACTTAAACAACAGTAGCAATTCTTACCTCAGTTGAAGTCATGTCGGCAAATCTGTAAATTGTCCAGGACGGGTCTGATTCTAATGTTGTTTCTGATCGTTCATGCTGGTATAGCATGTGCGCCACTAGCCTACCATCGAGGCTGCAGTTATATGTTTGATCTGAGGGGGCAATTTAGAGTACCAAACTTTCAAACTCAACATAGTCCCTTTAAAGAAGGGAATATTGTTTTGTTACAAACCCTGATTTAAACTTATTCACAACATTGTCTGTAACCTGCCTGCTGTGTTCTTTAGTCTTCATCATGCTGTTTTTTTTCACTTATGTTCTCTAACAAATCTTTAAGACTTGTACAATACAACAAAACTGGTTTAAATTAAGAGTAAATATATTTAGATCAATTCTGCATGTCTTTGGTTGCATTGGAGTTTATTTAGAGGTATTTAGAACTTTGCTAATCCCTCATGAACGTTCCTCTGGGAAATTCAGTTTCAGGGAAAAGAAACATGCATAATATGGAGAAACAAAAATAAAGGAGATGAGGCAGAACAATCTAAAAAACATAAAAAAGTAAAGAAAAAAATAGCAGCAGTATTTACACTTAATAAGGTACAGAGTAAGATATAAAGCATATGAAATAGATATGATGTATATACATGATATACAGATGTATTCTATATATGTATGTATATACAAAGTGTTGCATATAACTGCTGTGGTTTGAAAACCATCCATCCCTACCTGACCTTGACATCACTTTGTGATGAGTCATTGGTCCGACATAACACCCCCCATCCCAATGTTGTAACAACCGTGGGTCCCCTTCCTGTTGAACTCCCACCAGTTAAGCTCCGGCAGTGCAAACAAACGCCAGAGACACAGACAACGCAGAGATTACTGTGTTTCCACAGTGCTTGAAGGCATTATTGTTAATATCATCCTTGTTTGGAGAGCGCATAAAAACAGGCCACTGCAAAATTGCTGAGTCGTCATTTTCCCTTCATCCTTTAACTGAAACCAGTCTAAACATGATTTCCTTACAGTTATATGGGAATTTTTTTGTTTCGCATGATTGTTTTTTTTATTTATCATTATTTAGCTTTGTTCAGTTTTAATTTGGGATGCAACAATACCACTTTTTTCAAACTGATATAATACCGATACTTGGATCAGAATACTTACTGATACCAATATTTATTGTGATGGCTAAATACAGATACAGCCTCAATACAGATACTTCTACAGCACACAAAAAAAGCATTGAATTGGAAGACAGGTTTTGTTTTCTTCTCTGCTTGTTACAACAAATGAGGGCGAATTAGATAAAAGAACATATTTGCAGAGTTTCCACATTTTAAGTATAGGTTTATAATGTCGGTTAACTTTAACCGATACCGATATGAGTACATTAGACGGTATCGGGGCCAATACCCAATGCATCCCTAGTTTTAATTGCTAACAGCTACTTGTCCTAAACCTATTTGAGAACCAATGTATGTTTTAAACAAAAATCTAGTACAAAAACAGTTATGAACATACATACACGACGAAGCAAATATTTTCTTCTCATCTTGACAATCAAACCCCAGTCTTTAAATTGAATTGTATTTGATAAGCTAACAAAAGGAAATCTGAAATGTTGGTCATACATACATCAATTTGCTTTCAGAAGTTACCTAATTGGTAGATGAAAAGAGTTTGGCATAACCGCAAACCCAACCAGATATGGCCTTCCACCTAAACTAACCAGGACAGATGAGGAGAAAATTAATCAGAGAAGCAGCCAAAATGATAACTCTGGAGGAGCTGCAGAGATTCATAGCTTGGGTGAGAGAATAGCTGTACAGGAAAACCAGACATGTATTCTCTAGCTTTTGTGGAAGAGTGACAAAGAGGAAGTCATTAATAAAACTTTCCCTTAAACTTTGCCGCAAGCGTTGTAGGTAACATAGCAAACAAGTGCAAGAAATTACTGCAGACTGATGTAAAGGGGTAAGTTAAGTTTTTGGCCTTGATGCAAGATTCCATGCTGTGGAACACGGTGGTTGCAGCAGCATTGTGCTGTGTGAAGGTTTTCAAACTGCATGGTAAAGGAAACTCATCCAAGCTGATGATAGAATGGATGGAGTCAACTACTTGGCATTGTTGAAAAAAACCCAGATGTTGCAGAGACTGCAGCCAGTGGTTCCACTTCACACTCAGGAGTTTGTAGGAAATCAAATGCAACATTTGCTCAAAGGTTTTAAAAAGTTAAAACTAATTTAATTTGAACGGTTATCTATGGTCGTTTGCTGGGAGTTTTTGTATAGTTTGCATCATTAATTTGGTGGATTATTCACTACTGCTGTAGGATTCCCAATTGTCAAACCAGTGCATTAATATTTTTAGCCTCAAAGCTACAAGTCTTCATTTCTGACAATGTATCCAGGTTCATGTTGTGCCCACTGTGCACCAGTCATGACCATTTCCTCTTCTTTCATCACCATAGCTACCAGCAAAATATAGGAAACCGAAACAATGAACAGATGATGGTCTGAATATCCTGGTTACAGTTGTTAGAATGTTGTTCTGAAGCAGCAAAAATACATCTCTAGGCTGTCTTTTGCTTTGGGCTCACAGATGGGTCTTTGATTTTATTACTGGAACAAAAGATCTGATGCATTTCCGTTATGCTGTTTTGTTTAAAAGTAGCAACAACAACAAAATGTACAAGCACAATGTTAAAATTTGATTTCCGGAGATGTTTAGAGGTTGTTTTATTTTTTTTATTTTTTTGCTTTATTTTGTGATCTTTCAGTCATCAGCATAATGTTGTTCTCCCTTAGGTCTCACACGAATAGTCCAGCTCGACCTCGACCTAAAATACAAGATCAACATCAGGGACCTTTTCCAGGAATTTGAAAAATTTCCTCCAGGGGCAGTCATAGGAATCACCAGAGAGATGCAGCCGGTCTACAGGTAAACGCACTCATCCAAGAGTAAACCTGATCAGTCAAAAAAGAAATTTAGTCAGGAGTGGAGATCCAGAATAACTGCTTTCCTTATAGAGTTTATACGTTTAGAAATGTTGCTCAGTGAAAAAGTTTTACGTTAAGGGGTAGTGGTTTTAGATCAGGGGTGTCCTAAGTGGGGCCTGTGGGTCAAAGTTGGCCCTCCAAACTATTCAAATTGGCCCACTGGGGGATGCCATGGGTCTTGCATGAAAAGCCATATTGTTCAGAGAGTCAGCTAAATATGTATCATGAATGTTATTCCAATGCTGATTCCGTTTGTGCTAAATGGGGCCAATAAGTATTGTATATATGAGTATATTGGGCTGCATATAGTCCTGGCACATGGTGCTTACATTATATTTGAAATATCACAAATTAGGTTTTAAATGTAAATACAAGGAACTACAAGGGGAATGTAGAGTAGGTTTGTAAAAGACATTTTTAAAAAATGGGAGGAAGAATTTTTTTCTGATAATACAAAATCAAATACTGAAGTTTAGATATATGTTATAAATGGCTTTAAATGGGCTATTTGTCATTTTGTGTAATGTTACTTACACAAAAAGGAAGGCTAACTAACTGTATGATAATTTTAAAAAAATGCACTATTAGTATTTGTGTTTCGGGGAAAATATTATTACGTTTGACCCGCGGCTCTCTGATAGCCTTTACTTGTGCCACTTTGAGGGAAAGAGTTTGGGCACCGCTGTTCTAGATGGATGAAATGATGGATGGATTACTTTTGTGTGTGCACGATCATAAACAAGGGGCACCAATTTCTAAGCCCTTTGTTCCTCAGCTGATTTTAATTTTTTTTCCATCCCTCTCCAAGATCACAAATCAAACCCTCCTGGTCCGTTCAAACTGCCTCACTGTTTCCACCCGGGTGCAACATCAAAACAGGACGTCACTGTGTGCGTGTTGGGAGGGTAAAAGTACATGATGCGGGATCAGGTGGCATATTCCATGCAGCAGCTGCTTGCAGGGATAAACACAAGCAGGTGGTTTTCTCTGGGGTCTTTTGGACCATGGATGAATGAACCTGTGAATGTCTCATCTGAGTAAGAAAGCAGCTATGGCCATGTCTGTTGTCGGCTCTTCTGCTAAGCTGCTTTTATTGTTTCTGTTTACTGGTGTTTCAACATGTTTTCAATGTCATGCAAAAAATATGTCAATAGTGTGTTTCCCTTAAAATCACAGCCGCTACATTTAAAAAACACTCACATCTTGTGAAGTACTTGCAGCCTTCACCATTGAGGGTGTTGGTTGTTTTCAGAATTGACTTGCATGATTAGTTACAGTGCAATTTTTTGGGTTCCCGGCTAGTTTAGAAGCTGAGCTGCATTTTTTCCTGCCAGGCTCCGGTCAGCCTCATGTCTTTCCAAACAGATCTGTATCTCTGCTCTGCTTCTGTGTTGGCTGGGGGCTTTGCCAACCCTGAGAAAGCCCTGCTAATGTTGTTCCTGTGAGGCCGGACACACTTAATTTAAGTCTGCCAGCATCGTAGCAGAGTGCAGGAGCTCTTGGCTCAAAAAACACTGGTTGAAAACTCCCACACAGGATCTAAGAAAAATGATTGCCTTTACAGGGGCAGCTCAATAAATAATTGAAAAGTGAATTTATTTCTGTAATTTTCATAAAGTAAAGCTCATATATTATATGTATTCATCACACACAGCAAGATATTTCAATAATTAATTTCTGCTCCTTCTGATTATTAGAAAATGATTTTCAGTTTCCTAGAAAATGTAATTACCTAAAAAACCCTCAAACTAAAAATAGAAAAAAGGGAATACTAAAAGATATATCACTGTACAGTACAGTTTGCGCACCGAATACTTGGGTGGGGCTGCTTTTGCATGAATTACTGCATCAGTGTGGCGTGACATCAAAGCGAACAACCTGTGGCACTGCTGCGGTGTTATGGTTGCCTTATTGGTGGCCTTCAGCTCATCTTTCTCTTCAGTACTTCTTATGGTGCATTCACAATGCCCCAAACGTCAGCGTCAGAAGGGGCAAGATTACATGTAAAGTCTATGGTTGAGGCTGTCAGAGGGGCATCAGGGTCTCTGCTGCGCTTTGTATGTGTTGCCTGCGTCGGTTTTTCAAGATTTACATGTGTTTCATGCGGCAAAGCATCAACCAACAGAAATTTAGCTAACTGAACTTTTGACTCTCTTGACGCAGTGCGCCAACCAATCAGAGCATCTCACTGTAGTGACGTCGCCTAATGTCAACTTTGTCTACCCAACCACGAATTGCTAGTGTTTAAAGTATTGACAAGAGAAAGGCCCACATTACATTACATTTAAGCTTCAGCTTGAAAATGTATAAGCGTCAAACTAGATGTGTTGTGAGCGTTGCTTGAAGCTGACAAAGTGTGCGGTGTGAACGCAACATTAGAGATTTTGCTGGCCAATGAAGCTTAGTGATACCATGGTAATTGAGGCAAGTGGTGGTTCTGTTGCCACCATTACTTCACTTCTCCATAAAGCTTTTCAGCAAAGGGAATTTAGTTTAGTATCATAGAAGTATTCCTTTAATAATGGAAAATTGTATATTTGTTTCATGCAAAGGTACAAATTCCCAACAGAGATTTTTTATTTTTTTTTGTAAATATGTGACATATCAAATTTTTGAGTTTATTTGGCAGATAGTATTCCTACTTCAGGGTTTTTCCTTGGCCAAAAAAGGTCGGTGGTGGTACCCACTGGAAGACTTGAAGGCATGTGTGATAAAAAAAAAAAAAAATTCCTATCCCCTCTGAATATATGTACAGTTGTGGCCGAAAATTTTGAGAATTACATAAATATTGGAAATTGGAAAAGTTGCTGCTTAAGTTTTTATAATAGCAATTTGCATATACTCCAGAATGTTATGAACAGTGATCAGATGAATTGCATAGTTCTTCTTTGTCATGAAAATTCAACTGTATTTCACTGCTGAGATCATTTCAGTAATCGTCTTGTTAACTCAGGTGAGAATGTTGACCAGCACAAGGCTGGAGATCATTATGTCAGGCTGCTTGGGTTAGAATGGCAGACTTGACATGTTAAAAGGAGGGTGATGCTTGAAATCATTGTTCTTCCATCGTTAACCATGGTGACCTGCAAAGAAACATGTGCAGCCATCTTTGCGTTGCATAAAAATGGCTTCACAGGCAAGGATATTGTGGCTACTATCATTGCACCTAAATCAACAAATTATACGATTATCAAGAACTTCGAGGAAACAGGTTCAATTCTTGTTAAGAAGGTTTCAGGGTGTCCAAGAAAGTCCAGCAAGCACCAGGATCGTCTCCTAAAGAGGATTCGGTTAGTGCCACCAGTGCAGAGCTTGCTCAGGAATATCAGCAGGCAGGTGTGAGAGCACCTTAACTTAGCAAGACTTTCAGAAGATGGCCTGGTGTCAAGAAGGGCAGCAAAGAAACTACTTCTCTCCAAACAAAGCATCAGGGACAGATTGATCTTCTGCAGAAAGTATGGTGAATGGACTGCTGAGGACTGGGGCAAAGTCATATTCTCTGATGAAGCCTCTTTCCGATTGTTTGGGGCATCTGGAAAAAGGCTTGCCGGAGAGGAAAAGGTGAGAGCTCCCGTCAGTCCTGTGTCATGTCAACAGTAAAGCATCCTGAGACCTTTCATGTGTGGGGTTGCTTTTCATCCAAGGGAGTGGGCTCACTTACAATTTTGCCCAAAAACACAGCCATGAATAAAGAATGGTACCAAAACACCCTCCAACAGCAACTTCTTCCAACAATCCAACAGCAGTTTGGTGAAGAACAATGCATTTTCCAGCACGATGGAGCAATAAGGCAAATATGATAACTAAGTGGCTCGGGGACTAAAACATTGAAATTTTGGGTCCATGGCCTGGAAACTCCCCAGATCTTAATCCCATTGAGAACTTGTGGTCAAGAGGCGGGTGGACAAACAAAAACCCACTTCTGACAAACTCCAAGAACTGATTATGAAAGTATGGGTTGCTATTAGTCAGGATTTGGCCCAGAAGTTGATTGAGAGCATGCCCAGTCGATTTGCAGAGGTCCTGAAAAAGAAGGGCTAACACTGCAAATACTGACTCTTTTCATAAATGTCATGTAATTGTTGATAAAAGCCTTAGAGATGTATAAAGGGCTTGTATTTATATTTCAGTACAACACAGAAACAACTGAAACAAAGAGCTAAAAGCAGTTTAGCAGCAAACTTTGTGAAAACTAATATTTGTGTCAACTTTTGGTCACAACTGTACATACCGTGAATTTAAAATCATAATTACTCAACAAATGACATATCGTTCAGTAACCAAATGTATTTACAGGACAGAGTCATTGTGGTGTTATGTTTTAAATGTCCTACATTTTTGAAATCACCATAGCCTACATTTCCAACGTTACTTGAACGCAAAACAGGTGTGCACATATACAGTTATATACATGTTATTACAGGGTGGAGAACGATGTTCGTGTGTGGCTTATAAAACAAAGATGCACATTTCGTTTTACCTTTTCAGTTAATTTTAAGGATAAAAAGAAAGTTGTTTCCGACTGGGTAAAAATCAGCATCTTCTCTCTTCTGGTGAAATGAGCCGAGCTTCATGCAAGTCAGGTCTCTAATCTGCAGGGAATATTGCCGACAAAGTTTGACAGAAAATAGATAAAGGTGGTCAGAAATGTTGCTAGATTTTTCCCTAGGCATTTTTGGAAAATACGGGGTCTAAAATGTCTTTAAAAATAGCAACGAAGTCGCTAAGTTGGGAACACTGGACGTATTGAAGGATAATGTGCTGATTTCGAGACAGCGCCACCACTGTGGCTGCATTTGTTTAGAGTAACTGCAGATAATTACGACCATTGAGCACATAGACCTGACAGAGAGCACTGAAAGTATTTATTTATTAACATCCTCATCGTGAGTCGGTGGCGGCCGCCACTGAGATCTCTATGTAGGAAAAAAGCAATTGACCCATTTTGTTTTTTATCATCTACAATATCTACAATAGCCCTTATACTTTATCATACATTTATGTTTTTATTGTTCTTATGTAATATTCAAATTTTCAACAAAAAAAACTTGGGTTTTCATTAGCCATCACAATTAATAAATAACTGATCTTCACTATGTATTTCAATAAACCTTTTATTTTCTATATTTGAGTTGATTACACAAAGCCTTTTGCCAATATCTTAAACTGTGGAGATGCACATGTGAATGTTGAGCAGATTGAGACGTTTTGTGTCCATGGAGAATTTATTTTATTTCTAATAGTATATTTCCCCAACAAGCAATTCATTTTTCTTTTCTGTCCTAGAATAAATAAAAAGTAAAAAACAATCTAACTTTTTTGGGATTTATGATTTCAAGGCCCTAGAAAATATTAATAGGCACCCAGTGAGCAGTGACACCTTTCATAGCCATGTTATATGGGAGTATCCATTAAAGCACAGTCCAGACCAACTCAGCAAAAGGCAATGCTACATGTTTTCATTGTTAGCATTAATCAGTAGGCTTTAAAATATTGTAATTTTAAAAACCTGCTTTTAGTGAAGCACAGATTGTATCCTTCCTATTGTAGTGTTCTTCTTTGTAGACAGAGGGGTCTCTCAACTCCCACTCTTTTTTTGTGTGTGTTAACAGAGGGAACATCATGCAGAACAACGCATCCTCCCACTAGCCACTTTCAAAGCACATCCTGCCACTGAAAAGTTCATTATTTCTCAAAATGCCACTCGCTTCCCTGCAGCTGAGTCTTTCTTTTTCACACAGAGGATGAGACCCATTTCCTTGAATGTCGTGGATAAAAACACAAACGCACTTTATCTGTGGAAGAAGGTCCCATTGAAATGCAGTATTCTCTTTGAGTGTTCACTGAACAATGGAAACTCCTTTTCTACACTTTATGTGAAAGAGTCACCGTTGTGTTGCTTTTACAGCATTAAAAAAGTTAATGTGCAAAAAATAAAGCCTAACACATAAGACACATTGGTTATATTATGTTGAAATACTATTTTACACACTCTCTGGTGTGTATTCTGTGTGTCCTTGTTAACCTACATTCCTCCTTTTATTGCCATCCATGCTAAAATTTCAAGAAGGCCTTAAAATAAATGTAACTTAAAGTTGCATAAAAGCATAAATCATACTCTTAAAAAAGTATTTATATAACTTTTCGTTTTAGCATATTTATACTATTCAGACAAATAACCCAATTTCAGTAAATAAATCTTTGGATTTGACACATAGGCCTTTTTTCTCCAAGCATTACTCCAACATGCCATTTTGCAGAGCAGATGTGGGTTGATTTTTGTACGTTGGAATTTAGCTTAGTATACTTGCCCAAAACTTAATTCAGTGCAGTAATGATAAACCAAAACAAACTTGAAAGCCAACTTTAGCTGTGAAATCCAATGATTCTGTTTATCTGGCACACACACATAATAAATGATGATAAGGGAGGTAAACATAATCTGCAATGAACGGTCTCTTCTGGTCATCAAGTCTCCATAAAAACCATGCAATACGCTCTACATACCAACTGGTTGTAGTTGGCAATTTTTGGGAAAACAATTATGAGGGGAATGAAAGACTAGAGTTTATTATTTTCCTGTCGTTATTAATCAAGGGCAACTATAAACGGATGAGTTTTAAGCCTTTATTTAAAAAAACGCAGCATTTTTGAAGTTTTATGAAAGTTTGTTCCTGATTAGAGGAGCATAAGAACTGACTGCTGCTACTAAGCACTTTCTTCTGATTGTGCAGAATGAGACTTGAAGCAAAGAACCCGAGTGGTCTAGAAGGGTGGTGCTAAGCCATTCAGTCAGTTATAAATCATTAAAAGTATTTTAAAGTCTATTCTCTGAGCTACAGGGAGCCAGTGCAAGGGTTTTAAAACTAGGGTGATGTGCTCCACTTTCCTCGTTTTAGTGCAGAGCTGAGCAGCGGCGTTCTAAATCAGCTGTAGCCATCTGATTGACATAAACATTTTAGTTTTTCACCCAAAGGGCTGCATGAAATGAGAAAAGCATGAATTTCTGATGTTATCATTGAATATTGAGATAACTATATCTATTGTAGTCAACCCACATTTTAGCCCTCTCTACTGTTCTTTTTTCACCATAATGTTCCCTCTACAATCATTTTGCTTCATCATCTCAGCCACTAAGACCTATTGTCATGTGTGGACATAAAAAAAGAAACGTCACCTAACAAGCCAAGTTTGTATATTATCAAGCAGATTTTAAATTAATGCAACTTGAAATATAGCTTAGAAAATACTGCTTACTAGCGGTCTGGATGGGTCTAAGTGTTAAACGAAAGCACTTTACAAAGTGACTGGGTTGCTGTGCCTCCCCATCCATCAATCCATCATCTTCCACTTATCCGGGGTCGGGTCGCGGGGGCAGTAGCCTAAGCAAAGAGACCCAGGCCTCCCTCTCCCCGGCGACTTGGGTCAGCTCCTCGGGAGGAATCCCGAGGCTTTCCCAGGCTAGCTGGGAGACAAAATCCCTCCAAGCGAGTCCTGGGTCTTCCCCTGGGTCTCCTCCCGGTGGGACGTGCCCAGAACACCTCACCAGGGAGGCGTCCAGGAGGCATCCTGACCATATGCCCGAGTCACCTCAACTGGCTGCTCTCGATGTGGAGGAGCAGCGGCTCTACTCTGAGCTCCCTCCGGATGAGCGAGCTTCTCACCCTATCTCTAAGGGAGAGCCCAGCCACCCTACGGAGGAAACTCATTTCAGCCGCCTGTATCCGCGTTCTCGTTCTTTTGGTCACCACCCAGCGTTCGTGACCATAGATGAGGGTAGGAACGTAGATCGACCGGTAAATCGAGAGCTTTGCCTTTCGGCTCAGCTCTCTCTTCACCACGACAGACCGGTACAGCGCCCGCATAACTGCAGACGCCTTACCAATCCGTCCATCGATCTCCCGCTCCATTTTTCCCTAATTCGTGAACAAGACCCCCAGATACCTAAAATCCTCCACTTGAGGAAAGACCTCATCACCGACCCGGAGAAGGCACTCTACCCTTTTCCGGCTCAAGACCATGGTCTCGGATTTGGAGGTGCTGATCCTCATCCCAGCCGCTTCACACTCGGCTGCGAACCACTCCAACGAGAGCTGTAGATCACGTTCAGATGAAGCCAACAAGACCACATCATCTGCGAAAAGCAGAGACCCGATCCTGAGGTCACCAAAACAGATCCCCTCCACACCTTGGCTGCACCTAGAAATCCTGTCCATAAACGTTGTGAACAGGACTTGTGACAAAGGGCAACCTTGGCGGAGTCCAACTCTCACTGGAAACAAGTCCGACTTACTGCCGGCAATGCGAACCAGACTCTGACACCGTTCATACAGGGACCTAACAGCCCGTATCAAAGGGCCTGGTACCCCATACTCCCAGAGTACCCCCCACAGGACACCCCGAGCGACACGGTCGAACGCCTTCTCCAAGTCCACAAAGCACATGTAGACCGGTTGGGCGAACTCCCACGCACCCTCCAGGACCCTACCGAGGGTATAGAGCTGGCCCAGTGTTCCACGGCCAGGACGAAAACCGCATTGTTCCTCCTGAATCCGAGGTTCGACTTTCCGTCGGACCCTCTCTCCAGAACCCCCGAATAGATATTACCAGGGAGGCTCAGCTGTGCCTGCTCCTCTAACAAAGTGTCTGGAGGCATAAGTATTCAAACAGTTAAGGCCAACATTATTGATACCACTGCAGGTATAGGGTTTAGGTTATCAAAATTTTGCAGGGATTTTCTCTCTAGAAATAGTGTTAATATTTTGAATTTGCCCCGCTAGACTTCGGGTTTGAATCTTAGATAGATAAAATGTGCAGGCAGCTAAAGATTAGGGTTATGGCAAAGAGATCTGCATTGCTGGTTTTCCATTAGTTGTAGGCAGAAAATAATCATAATTACTAGAAATAATTGCTTGAAAACATCAGTCTGTCTGTAAATAATCTACAGATCATGTTTCTCATAGTGAATTAAATTACTGACATCAACTTTTCAATTAAACACTATCTTTCTAAAAGGGTCTGTATTAGGGATTTGAATCTTACAACAACTCACCATTCGATTCCGATTCGTGGAATGACGAGTCAATCCAGAACCGATTCTCGATTCAGAATCGATTAGCAATCAATACTATTAGTAAAAAAAAAAAAAGGTGCCAATTTGTAGGGCTGACAGAATATGCTTTTCTCCCGTTTCAATTCTTTTATGTTTTTTTTGTAACTACGATTAAATTTCAATCGAGATTATTCAATATTGCAGATTTTTAATTCACTATAGTACTGAAAAGATATATAATTTTCTGAATGTTCCACTTCCAACATCTTAAACCTTTCCAACTGAATGAATAAAAAGTAAAGACTTTATAAGTAAAAGGCTACATACTTAAAGATATTTCATAATAAAGTGAACTTAAACTTTTTTTCCAAGCCTGGGCTGCATGTAAAAAACTAAAACAAAAATTATATTTTTTTGAAAATCGATTTTTTTATTCATTTAAAAATATTGATTCAAAATCGTTAAGCAAAGAATCGAGATTCGTATGTGAATCGATTTTTTTTCTTCTTCAGCCCCTAGTCTGTTTATCTAGCTTTTGACATATTCATAAGGGGTGTGAAGATTTTTAAAAAATAATTTCATGCTCTGTTTATATTCCCTTTTTTTCAACCTACAGTATGTGGGATTTTTCAGTGTTGTGCAGCCAGTGCACTTTCCCCAGGCTATCCATTAGTGTTACCAGCTGAACATACAACCTGATGTCTGCCCGTAGGTTTTATAGAGCCATCAGAGAGATCAGGGTGCTTGTTGTCCTCAGCAAAGTAAAGGACACATTGGTATGAGATAGCAGCACAGAGTGTCCTTTTCCCTTGCTAACGCTCTCCATTCTTTCACAAGTCAAAAAAGCTTCACTGGCAGGTCTGGCAGCAAAAACTGAATAGAGGATGGAGGTGTGAACTGACAGAATGGCAATCTTAGCTAGAGTTATGTGAAGTCTGACTGGTGTTCTGGGCCTGAGTGTTCGGGTACAAGCAGTAGAAAATGAAATCTGTAATTGTGTTGGAGAACACAGATACACTCTGTATCACCCACTTCAACCTGTCATGTTCTTCAAAACTACAGTTACTTTTGATTTTGCTTCACATCTCAATGAACCTGCTCCCTGAGGAAGTAAATGGATAAAGTTACTCATGTACGGTCTTTGCAATCTGCCTCCTCTCATGGTCTGCACCTATTTCATTAAGATAACAGGAATCACTGCAGGCAGATAAAGAGACCTAAAGTTCCGCAAATTACATGCCAGATTTACCTAAACAGGAATATGCTGCAGCATTTGAAACTTAGTACATCAGCTATGTCAAACTAAAGAGGATGTTAGTGTTAGTGTACGGAAGGCCAAAGGGAAGACGAGAAGAAGAAAAGGCAAGAAAGAAGTTTAGGCAATGTAGAATACGTTTTTTTTTCTTTACAAAGAAAGCTGTACCAAAGATTTTCTGGAAAGTTGAGTGGAAGGAAAAGTTGTGGTGCAAAATGTTATCCCAGGAGGCTATTGCCTATATTATTCATGGTAAACTTAATAAAAGGAAAAATATTCACAAGCAAAAGGGGAAACATGTGTAAAATAATTTGTATTTTATCAGTTTGTTTTTTTCTTATTAATGCTTATTCACTTGTCAAACAAGAAAGATGAAGAAAAAGCCAATCTTCCATTACCTATTTCATTAACAGTGACCACTTTAAATAAGCACTCCAACAAAGGTTAACATTTTCAGCATTCTTTTTTCAAATTTGGTGCTATTGAGTAGGCATGCCAGAGTTCAGTATAATTATCTGTGGCTGCAGGGGCCTCCTGTTCGTTTCACATGAACTCATGAAAACATTTGTGCAGTAGGCTAAATAAAAGCTGTCTTCCCTCAGCTTGCCCCTCTAATAACCAGTTTGGTGTTGGTTGTTTATTTTATCCATCTTGACACTGATGCCATTCAACTTTGCTCGGCACAGTAAACTCTTGCGATTAAAACAGCCTCATGGGACGGCATGTGTAAATGTTCTCTCACTGACGCAGGATGTGTTTAGGGGCACGTAGACCCATCTTCAAAACGATAATCCCAAATCCCAAGATACCAACAGCATATACAAAACAATAGGGAAAGGCTACAGCTGCTGAATGTAGGTCAGTAATAATATCAAAGCATGACTCAGAGAACCTGAAGCTTCACAGACTGGGTACGCTGTATGATGATAACTTGACAAGAATCCTCGCACCCTCGTTAAGATTTAAAATAGAGCAAAGACTAAGAGTGTTTGTAGTTTTGCCATAAAAGTAAGTTGAGTTTGAGCTCCATTCATTATTTTATTTAAAGTAGAGCTTGGCAAGAACTATTAATAGTCCCAATGTTCTAGCATAGTTGTTCATGTTCACAAGCAGCCATGCAAGGTTACTTTCCCATTCATCCTTCAGCACAGATGGAACATCTCAACAATGGATGTTTTTTGCTGTGTGGACAAGAGCTCTGTGTACTGTGAAACTAAAACACTCCACCTTCGACTGACAAAAAAAGCCCCAGATTTTTGTATTTTCAAACAGTAAATGTTGTAAAATAATTCCTGCTTTATTTCAGAAAATGATACAATTTACAGAAACTTTTGAATTTTTTCTTTTTAGTCCACAAATATTTTGGGACTTAAACAGTAATAAGTTAAACCAAAATAAACTTATTGTGTTTAACATATTTGTTCAGTCCTTCTTTTCTTTTTTGGGAAAAGAAATGCAAATCTAGGAATACTTTGCACACAATTATGAATATTAGCAGGCTGCTGTATCTAGTGCTGCGGTATAATAAATGTGTGTGTGTTACACAGAAAAAAAATCAGACAATATTCAAATTTTTTTATTTGCTTGTCAGTCTTTTAAGTATTAAAGCTGATGAACTAGATTTTTAGTACCTGACCCACCATCTTTTGTTTGTTTTGCTGACTAATCTCCAACCTGAAACTTCTTCCCTCAGACACACCTTCTGGCAGTATCGTAAGGAGAACCCTAAGACCAGAGTAGGAGAACCTCCTCCTGAGGGCCTTCCAGGCTTCAACAGCGGTGTGATGCTTTTGGACCTAAGCGCCATGAGGGCTTCGACTCTCTACAACCAGCTGCTGAAGCCCAACAACGTGGCCAAACTAGCAGAACAGTATCGCTTCAGGGGCCACTTGGGGGACCAGGACTTCTTCACAATGATTGGTATGGAGCATCCAGACCTCTTTTACTCTCTGGCCTGTGGCTGGAACCGGCAGCTATGCACTTGGTGGAGGGACCACGGCTATGGAGATGTCTTTCAGCTGTATTATGGTTGTGATGGACCTGTTTATATCTATCATGGGAACTGTAATTCCCCCATTCCAGACGATTGAACTCTATAATCTTGTCTTAGGGGCACTGAAAAAAGACATCCATTGTTTAGCTGAGGGAAATTATTTTTCCTGCTAATATGGGGTCTTGTTTCTAGAGACACCGACTTTCTTTACCAGCCATGGACTCTACCCCTCTGCTGGCCAAGGGGGATATCCAAGAGCTGCCTGGAAAATGACTGATTTTACTGCTGTTAATTATTTTATATTCAGCCTAAAGCCCACATCTTTGTTTACAGCAACACAGAGGGAGCATCCTTTTGCATAGATGGGATTGACTTATGCAGAGCTTCATGCCATGATAATACATTACACTGCTGTTTTAGTGAAATTAAACCTGGTGATTTATGGCGCTGGCTTTTAGAACGTACCATATATACCACTATAGGTTCTCCAAAAAGCTGTCTGTGATTGTGGATAGTTTTGTTTGTTTTCCCATTAATAAATGCTGAGATGAAAGATTTATAAATTGCTTTTCATTTAGCTCCAGGCCTTTTAAAAGCACAAAAAACTTATGAATGTTATTTCAAATGGTGACTGAGAACACCATGCTGGACAGCACCGGTGAAGACATCTATTAAAACAGTTTGGTAGGTAATTAATGAGCTGATGTTCTATCTGTGGCTGTTTTTTGTCTTACCATTGCACATTGGCTACAATTGTTTGCGCTGTGACTTTGCAGCAAGGGCATCCAACTTCCTGCTAACATACATGTTAGGTTAATTAGCCCTTAGGGCTAAAGCCCAGTTCACACTGTGAGTTTTAACCATCATGGGCAAATTCGCAGGTCTGTGCCCATCCAGTCTAATGGGTCCTCTGACGATTCATTGAGCATCCTCATGACCAAATCGAGTCTCTGAAGTCATGAAATCTATGACTCTGTTCTGCAGTCGACCAATGAGAATAGACCCAAGGAGTGACAAAAAAAAACTTGTGATGAGAGTACAATGCAAACGTAGCAGTATCAATACAAGCAACAAAAAGAGGCTACACGCAAGAACATGTGAAGCAACAGAGAAACTGAATGTATTAAGCTTTTGAAACAAAGATGGTGCATATGACGGATTGGGTATCTGTTTGCTTTTAGTGGTGAATGCTTTTTGCCGACATATGCTCCCGACTTTGGCATATCCTGTTAGAGCGAAACATTTTGCAGCTTGACCGACTCAAATCTTGCGCAGTACACATGAAGCATTCCTTTGCAACAGCGAAAAAATACAGAGTGTAAACCAGGCTTAACAGAGTCCATGTCCTATGTATCTCATTACATGCATAATTATATTTCCTATGGATCGAATTGTTATGCCTTGATCCACTTTGAACCTGGTCATAGTGTACACTTGACCCATAACCCCGTGAGAATTAAAATGGCCTGAAACATGGATGGAAGAATGGATGGATGATCTGACGTAAATTCAGCTGTCTAGATACTCAAAGTAAGATTGTTTTCTATGATGTCGATTGATGATGCGTTTTTGACCCCATTTTCACCTTTTCCAGCCTCTGCATTTGATCAAACTCCTAGATATTTTGACTGATCGGCTCGGAAATTGGTCAGGAAGGCCTTCCACAATTGAACAAGGCAGCAGCGGTACTAATCACCTGCAGGTGCCGGCAGTAGCACCACTTCTTCTATAAAAGAAGATGCCTCACTCACGTACAAAAACAGGAACACAGCAGGATGATGACGATGGTTCAGCCAATCCTCCCTATGGCCAGCCCTTCCCTGGTTTCTGGTCAGGAGGAGGCTGGTAAACTCTCGTTTTCTGGGCTTCGGTCTGCAAAACAAAGCTTTATAAACTCTTTATACTGGTCTTTGTGTCGCTGTTGTAAATGGGGGTAAAGATTTGTAGTGCTGGAGTTCTGTGTTGACACAAATCAGAACAGTCTCCAAATAATTGAGCCAGTAGTTTTATTTTTATTTTCACTTCAGCTTCAGCCTCATTCAGATGAACAGAGTCACAGATGTAGGTATGAATACCGCATGACAAATAAGTCTTCACTGATGTCAATCTGTTGTTACATTACATAATTGTGTTTAAAGCCATATGAAATATCAGTAATTTAATATCTACAAATTTTGAGCATTTACAACAACCAACATGCTTTTTTTATTCAGACTAAAAACTTTGAGTTTTTTTTTTAAGCTGCAATTATTACTTTTACTTAATTGTGAGGAAACTTTCATTCAGATGCTTGAAGTTCTCCTGTATTTTATTTGCCAACAAGCTGATTGCTAGTCTGGTGTCTTTATGTCTCACCTGAGTGCTTTGTTTGCAAAGCCATGCAGAAGTAGAACACCCTTAATTTTAGGCGGGTCTTCTTGTGGAAAGAAATGTTTAGGTGAGATGCGGTCACATCCAAAAGTAGGTTGAGGAGTTTAGAGCAATTAGGCTTAATAACAGTGGCACTGATGGCCATTGTTGGTCTCCTATATTTGAACTTCAGCTGCAACTGAACACTGACCTCTATCAGCGAGCGCACATGTTCCAGAGAGAGTATTGGAGCCAGGAGCGTGACTGCAGACACTGACCCATTTTCAGTTTTCTTGCTGTGCTAACTGAGCTGACATTCAGATTCTAAGAAATCTCAACACTCAATAGTGTTCAGTGTCTGAATTGATTCCGATTTTAACAAAGAAGCACACAGGGAGAATATCTTTCCGCACAGTAATAAGCTGAGTGCTAACCACTCTATTATACGGCAGCAAGATCATACTTGCAAGAACAATTTAATTAGAAAAATTGCTAGTTTCTGATTATCTTATAGACCTGCATCTTTGTGAATGGTTTGGTGTTGCACACGTATTAGTTTGTTTATTATTTTCCAAGACAACTCCAGCTTCTGTTAGTATTTTTTTATTTGACTTCAAATATGATTGATTCAGTATAGATAAATATGCAAACATCGTTATTACTTTGGAAACCAGATTTTTGTAAATAATTGTACCCTAAATTATTACTCTAAAAATTGTAAATAATAATACCCTTATTTTCACATTGCAATGCTTAAAAGCATGCTTATGACTGAAACCTTTTAACATATTGCCCGTATATAAAATTAATAAATTCAGCAAACAGATATAAGCCTCAAACAAGTTTAATAAAAAACTGAGATGGTTTTTCAAAATAAAATCTATTAGGTTCAATATTATTCCCATATTAACATTTTAATTAGTTAAGTTATTTTTGTGTCATTTTCTATTACCCTGCTGTTTTATATAAAGGGGGCATTTAGATCAATGTGAAAACACCCTTGTTCAGTGTTAATCCTCTGTAATGAAGAACAAGGTTAAAATGTCCCATATGGTAAACAATCTCTTTCCCTTTGATAATTATCAGTATTTAAAATATTAGCTGCATCATTAAACCTTTAAATAAGAAACCCACTGTGGTGCCCTAATAATTGCAAACCTATATTCAATCCTCCTTTTCTTTTCTTTGAATGCTAATAGTCGAATGTACAAGTATCAGAAATAATCTTTTTGAAAATTTAGTCAAATTTCAGAGCCCATCGCATCCCTGAAATAATTCAGGTCACTAAGCTCCAGAAAATGGACAGAAGTCTCTACTTGCCCTGTTAGATCTCAGTATTTTAATTTGATATAGTGAAACGTAGCATTTTCTTACAGAGGCTTGAACATGCAGTAGGGCTCAAAGCAACACTACAGTATTTTAAATTAGAGTTTACCAACTGATCCAACTTTGTTAGTTATGGAGCACAACGGGGGTTAATGCTTTGTCCAGTTTTCTTTACAATGTTAATGGTAAATAATGCAAACTAATAATAATGTAGAGATATGAGTTCCTGTGATTAACAGGAACCTAATAGGTGCTTATTTTTTAACGCCCCCACAATTTAATCTGTCTACATAAATGAAATCCATGACTAAGTCTGTAGGATTTCTCAGCAGCTGTTTCAACGAATGATCAGCAAAAACCTGTAACTCTGGTAGCAGGTTTTCATGGCTAATTAAGTAAATGTGCACTTTATTGAAAGCCAGTGACATAGAAATTATATGTCATAATTTTTCTTTTAGCAGGGACTAATTTGTCTGACTGAGAGGGTAAGTTAAGATACATTTCAAAAAAGATATTTATAGGGTATTTAGGTAATTTAAAGCCTTAAGATTAAACTTGGGAAACGTTTTCAAAACTGGAAATTTTAAAAATGTGTATATATATATATATATTTATACTGTATGTGTACACACATAAATAGTATGCCACCTTTACCGTGTTACAGGGAGACATTCCATATTAGTATGCAGCCACACAGGGTTTTACATGTAGAAGGAAAAGTTAGATTTCAGTCTTTCTTACAATAGTTTTTCTTCCTTTCCCTCCTAAAAAAGGTCAGATTTTTCTACACTTCATGCTTGCTAAACATGCAGATGTTACAGGAGAAAACTGATAGTTTAGAGGAATATACTTCATCTGCCTGTCATATTCATTCATTCAGACATTAATTCATTATCCTAGTCCATCTGTTGTCCGGTTCCCTGCTGTGCACCAGCTCTCACCTTCTTTGACCAATATGTCTGACCCACCATTGTTGAGAGATATTAAGGTGTTTTCACTCAGAGACCTCCCACAAAAGCTGCTGAACAACTTATTTTGTTGCAATTTGACCATGGCCCAGGAATGGTCAGTGTCACGCTGAACGTCAGCACTGAAACAAAAAAACCACAGAAAGGTGCGGCTCTCAGTAGAAACGCCTTCACGTGACAGAAGATCACGTTGCTTCATCCAGAAGACAAAGATTGCCACATCACGTTTATACCGCTATAACTTGGCCTGAGTAGAATTTGTGCCTGTACAAAAATCTCTTTCGGCTAAAAATCTTATCCTTACTTTCCACAAACTAAACACAGTTGTGGTTCTGGATATCCATGTGTTTGAACAGTTTTGCTCAAAAGTATTGCTTAATAGATCAAACTTTTAATTTAAACAGGTCTGAGACTGCTTTGTTGGGTATGTTAGATTTAGCAGCTCTTAAAAAAAGGGGAATATTTAGATTAGAAGATGACTGATATGGATTTGGTTTTTATTACTGTTGCTGAGGCCACAGTTTATAAGTCAATGCAGAAAGTGACCAATAACTTATTTAATCCAGTCTACAAGACAAATTGCTCAATTACTCATCCTATCTGCATTGATGTAGGTAATGAAAAAACAGGCTGAGCAATTTATTATCGGAGCCAAGACCGTTCTAATGTTAGTTAACCAATACCATTAACTGATACCTTAAATGTGGAAACTTCAATAATGTCAAGGAAGATTTTTGTTTTTATCTTGATATTTTTGCCCTTTTTGTAGCAAGCAGAGAATGAAATAAAACCTGTCTTCCAATAGATTGTATTTTTTTGTGTGGTAGAAGTATCAGTATTGGCAAGTACTAAGATTCAAGTATTGGTACTGTATCGGTTTGAAAAACGTATCGTTGCATCCCGAATCAATTGTAAATTTCAAACTGTGCTCGGCTATTAGATTTTACGTTTGGAAAGATTTAAATATGAACATAGCTGAAATGGAAAACTATTATCTTAAGAGAAGTGGGTCAAAACCAAAGAAGTATGTCACTTCTTTTAGTCAGGGAAATGGACCAGAAGCCATTATCATTCATAATCAGAAGATACTCTATAAGTATCGTGGCGTTGTCAGATAAATTTTGATGTAAGCACAGATCTGATTGTCAGATGAGGTTAACAAGGGATGTTTTTAGAGCTGAAGTCTAATTATTTTATTTTAAATCATCATCACCACAATTGTCAACATTTTACTGAAAGCCCTCAAAACTGTTTTTGTTGTTGGTTGGGCTGTTGTTGTTGTTGGGCAGTGAAGGATAAAAGTAGCCTAAACGATGTTGTGAATGTCTGTTGCAAGATCATAGGAGTTCAACAGTGGAAAATGATCACCGTGGAGAAAACAAGTGGTTTAAAAAAAGCTACAAAAATGATCAACCATCCTGATCAGATCCTCTTAAATGATGTCTGTTGCCTTTAGCACCAAATATTTTATCATGTGTAGGCCAATAACTAATTGCTATTCAAAGTACTTTATTCACTCATCTATTAGGCTGCTAGAAATGTAAAAATCCTATCTTAATGTTTTTTTTGTTAGTTTTGTTTTTCCCCAAGCAGACTTGTAGATTTTTTGACATATTTAGGCTTTGTTTTGTAGTCCATCCATCCATCCATGCATCCATCCATCCATCCATCCATCCAACGCTTAATCCAGGATTGAGCCATAGCGGTAGCACCCTAAGCAGAGAGGCCCTGACCTCCCTCTCCCCACTCCAGTTCCCTGCAGGGGAATCCCAAGGCATTCCCAGGCCAACTGAAAGTTCCTCCACTGTGTTCTGGGTCTTCCCCTGGTGGGACATGCCCAGAACACCTTACCAGCGAGGTACTCAGGAGGTATCCTGACCAGAAGCCCAAGCTACCTTGAAGAACCACTCAGTTTTTTGTTGTTGGTTTTTCTGATAAACTCTATAAATTTGTGTTGAATAGTGCTTCGTACACATTTGTTCATTATTTTTTGGTATTTTAATACATTTTAGTAAAAATATTTATTTTGTTCCTAAAGCCATAAGTGGAGTTTTTCTCTTCTGGTTAAAAATGTACACTGCACTTCACTGTACTTGTCCTTGAATTAGGCTTTGCCACTGGTTCAGCCTGGGTTTCTGACGTCAACATGGATTTCTGACAATAGCATTCTGCAGTTATGGAGTATAAAAGCTCTGTCTCGGCCACACCTCCGTAGCAAGTTGCTGGCAACTCACGAGCAATAAGCTCAAAATGATACAGCTTAGGGCTGCTTGCTTCCTCCACAGAACCTTCCTCCCTCTAGTCTCTTCCCTCTAAAGGAGGTGGAGAGAAATATTCAACCTTATAACTGCTCGCTTCTGAGGCATTGGAGTTGTCGTCGCTTTTGTTTTGCATCTTTCTGGGTGTGTAGGTGTGTCCCGCTAGTAAGAAAATTTCAGACGACCATTTGAAGGTTTGCGCCTGAAAGGGTTAATGCAGTTTCCCCCAGTGAACTGCTGCTCGCTAAGTATTGCGTCATTGAATCTCAGGCATATAATTAAGGTAACAGCTAAAAAAAACACTGAACGATATCAATATGGAATTGAAACAGATTTTGACTCTTGAGAATTGGAATCAGATAATTTCTTGAAATTTGAATACAGTAGATACCCAGCTCAGGCTTGGATGCGTTCTTTTTACACTGAACAAAAAAATTATAAACGCAACTCTTTTTGTTTTTTTGCTCCCATTTTTTATTAAATTAACTCACTCCTCTTCAACGGCCGTGCGAAGTTGCTGGATATTAGCAGGAACTGGAACATGCTGTCAAATTGGCCGATCCTGAGCATCCCAAACTAGCTCAGTTGGTGACCTGTCCGGTGAGTATGCTGGCCATGCAAGAACTGGGATGTTTTCAGCTTCTAAGAATTGTGTACAGATAATTGTAACGTGGGGCCGTGCATTGTCATTCTGCAAGACGAGGTGATGTTGTTGATTGTATGGCACGACAAAGGGTCTCAGGATCCCGTCAACATTGACATCAGAAAACCACTCACACACACAACGCCACACACGCTGTCTGCCATCTGCCCTGAACAGCGTAAAATGCAATTCATCCGTGAAGAGAACACCTCTCCAACATGCCAGAACCCATCGCATGTGAGCATTTGCCCACTCAAGTCTGTTACGACGATGAAATGGAGTCAGGTCAAGACCCAGGTGAGGATGACGAGCATGCAGATTAGCTTCCCTGAGACGATTTCTGACAGTTTGATGGATGATGGATTAGAGCAGGACAGACTATTTGATGATAGTGTAGAAGGCCAGCAGCTCATGTGGAAGATTGAGCTGCTTAAGTTGCTGCAAAAGGCACAATCCTTGATGGGCCTTTTGTCGAGTAGTGTCTTTATATTAGAACTAGCTTACGTCCCGAGAAAGAAAGGTTCTTAGAAACTGGAAATGATCCACAGTAGACTCAGAGTTACTGAGAATGGTGAAGTGCGGCTGTCTGGGGATGTTCTCCAGACACCCCCCCGTCATCTCCACCATCTTAGGTGTGTTAAGCTCTGCTTGGATCTGATTGCAGATTCAAATGAAAACAGTACATTCATTATTGAAAATATTTACTTTTTCAAAGTAGTTCACTGAAATCCTGATGCTACAAGAACCTTAGTTTCCATTATAACCTTATTTAGACATCAAAGTATGGCTGTGTTTGAAGTTTGGTGCTAAGATCGGATTAATTTACGTTGAACAACGCCACCCCACAATATGCATACAGGACTATGTTGGATCTGACTTCCTCAAGAGATACATATTATACTCATTTATTCAGAAGCGTAAATCTGTGATGTTGTCTGAGAGGTTTACTGTCACGGAACACTGGCTGGGAGCCTGACCCATATAATACATAGCGCTGTCAGGTAGAAAGGAGGTATCTGTGTTGCCCTACTTTGAAGTCTACAAGCAGAAATGTCCAGATAAATGTCAAAGCTTCTCTTCAGTGACAAAGGATAGAAAACAGGTAGCTTTTCCCAAAACTATGTTTTTGTCCACCTCATCCAGCCTTTTGATATTTGCATTAAATCAAACATTACATCATGTAAATCAAACAGAGAAAATATAAGTCCCTCACATGGTATTTTGTATCATCTGGTTTATTTTAATTTGTATACTGCCCAGCACAGGTTGAAAACAAACCATAGTCAAGAGTCCATAGTACAGTATTCAAGAAGTTACCTGAAGCAAGAAAAGGTTAAAAGGGAACGAGGGAATCGAAGATAGAAGAGAGGAAAGGTCATAAACAACCTTTAAATCTGCTTCTACACCTGCAGGATGGCAGAGAGAGAGATAAAACGGCAATGATAAAACAAATCAAAAAGGATAAAAGGAAAGCCCTGGGGAAACCACCCAGCAGCTACAATGCAGATGCCCCAGGGGGCTGCAGCAACATGCTCACAGGCCCAGCCGGCTCCGCCAGGGAAGATCCAGCCATGGACTGATTCATGCCTTCTAGATTCAGAAAAAAAATACTCAATATATTGTTTAGGTCCAGAAATACCTCTGAAATATCAACAACCATGCAGTGTCTCTGGGTGTCCTTTGCATCTGGGACGAACGGTGAACCTTAGTTGTTTTCAACTTCAGTGTGTGTTTGCACATCTAGAAACTCAATCAGCCTATGTGTATGTGAAAGTCATGACAGTATATGACAGTTTTTAGTGTTGTCACATATTTACAGTTAGATTAAGAACTTCAATTATGTCTGCACAATATCAATATTGCAAAGAACAGCTTGGCTTGCAGTGAATACTAACTAACTGTATAAGTACCTTGCTTTCGGGCTCTCTGTGCCAGTAATATATTTTGGCAGATGCAACTTTTGTCATAAAATATGTTGACACGGAAATTATCATCTTTTTCCAGGATATGAATGCACTAATCTCTATCAATGGTCTTATTGTAATAAACCAAGCAAGAAATTCAGCATACTTTGTAGTTAAGATTTCTTAATTAGTTAAAAAGTATATTATTACAGTGACATTTAAGAATATATTGTAGATCCAATGTTTTTTAGTTTTTTTTTTTAACATCATGCAGCCCTTGCTTTGATCGAAACTATTCCAGAGGACAGAAAAAAAGCATCTCCACAGCATGATAACACAGCCACCATGTTTCAGTGAGGGGATGATGTGCAGTGTTAATTTTGTCCTGAAGGCTAAAAAAGTTGTATTTGTAGTTGTATTTGTGGGGTACACCTGAGGGGTCTCTGCAGCTCTTCCACGGGGATTAATTCAATTAGTTTATTTATATAACCCTCATTCACAAAATATGTCATTTTAAGGCACTTTGCAAGAAAACTAATTTCAACTGAATTATACATTAATTTTAATCAGTTTAAAGTTTTCTATTTAAGGAATCTCATCTGTTTTCATCGAGTCATTGACTGGAAGTTGTGCCCTGTTGATGCAGACTCCAACCACAGCAATCACTCAGTAATTTCTCATAATGAGCAAGCATGTAGTGACAGTAAAGAAAAAAAGTTCCCCTTTAACAGGAAGAAACCCCCTTCAGAACATGCTAAGTACAAGCAATCATCTGCCATGATCGTCTGGATGTTTGAGAAGAGGCACAAAAGGAACTGATGTAAGAGTATTTTCTATATTAAGGAAGGTAAAAAGTTGATAACAGGATACAGAGATCCAACAGTTTCCGCGAGCTTCATCCCAATCAATGCCCCCATCCAACAAGGCATTGCTGCAAATAATCCAACTGGATTGTAGTAGAAGAGAAAGTAGGAGAGTGAAGAAAAGTGGTTAGAATGAGACCTGAGAGAGGCAGAGCCAGGGAGAATCACTACTACCCATCCCCTACTCCCCTATTATAGACCTGTTGGCTGTTGCTTTGATTAACCCAGATCAGTTCTTTCCTTTATTGTTGAAACATTAGCTTCTGTGTCCATGGCTATTTTTGAATTTGTACGCTATTTCACAATTTGATCTACAGAAAAACAGCAGGGAGCCTAAAATGTCATGTACCATTATGTAGCAGAGACGATGAAGCACGAGTGGAGTTGATATGATCTCAAAAGCAAACAGAACATCTAGTTCCCTTTGAATAAGGAGACCAGCATTAGATTTTCATTGTGTAATAAGTGAAACCCTGCAGTGAGTGATCGGAAATGACAAGTCGATTTGTCCTTTTCCTAAAGAGTGAAAAACCTTTGACCCCATGTTTGGTATTTGTTGGTGATATGACGTTTTTTGCTTGTTTACACTACTCTGATTCCTTCTGGCAGGATCCTAGGAAGGGCATTTGTGGGAGTTCATTGAAGGAAGCAGCTATCAGATTGTTTCTATGTAAAGCTAAAGGACAACAAAGCTTACAAAACAACCATGATGTTCCTGTGCAGATTTAACCCAATTATTTTCACCCATCTCTGCTGGGAAATACTTAAATGAGCTCCAACACTTATATAGTCAAAGAAGCAGGAGAAAGAAAAAAATATTTGCCATAAAGTGGCCTGGATAGAGCAGCCCTTTTCTGATGTGTAAGTTTCAGACAAGGTACACGTCGGAAGTCTACAGATGTAGGTCAGTGTGCTACACTGTCCTGTTAGCCAGCAGTGTTGCATCTTCAGGGGAGAGTAACTAGACTGATAAACTGATAGATGTCCTGTTGACAGACTTAGAGTTGCCACGGAAATCATGACTGTTTCACTTGATTACTACCTCCTACCTACTAGTTTAGCTGAAGGGCTGTGTGTTTGTAGGTTTGCAGTTTCAGCATACAGTTTTTGTTACTGATGACTGATAGAACAGAGGTGTTTGAGATGTTCAAAGCTTATTTCATAACCCAAATCTGCTTTAAACTTCTCCACAACTTTATCCATGACCTGTATGGTAGGCCGTTTTTCCTCATGATGCTATTGGTTCTCTGATAAAACCTCTGATGTCCCTACAGAACACCTGTATTTATGCTTAGATCAACTCTATATTGTTTAACTCTATCTACTTATTAGCTAACTGCTTAAGTCACATGGTGAAACTGGATTTTATTTAGGGATCTCAGAGTGAAGAGGGATTAATGCACAAACATACCTTTACCTATGCCCACACTAGACAAACAACTATGCATGCACATAGTCATACCTGAGGGCAATAGAAGACTAATTAACCTAGCAGCAGAGGTGGGTAGTAACTAGTTACATTTACTCAGTTACATTTATTTGTATAACTGGAAAAAACACTTTTATTGGTAGTTTTGTTTTGCTGTCCTTTTTACCTTGATCTTATTGTCCTGGAAAAAGAGAGCAAACTTTTTTTTAACCTCAAATACACCAGACACAGACAAACACTTACATTTTATTAAAGGAGACCACCTGTTTCTACTCAAGCTTTCTAATGTAATCTGTCTGTTGAGCTTTTTGTTGCATTTTGAGCTCAAGTAAATATATAGTAAACACGATGAATTGTCATTGGAAGTACTTTTTATATTGAGAGAATTGACTTAGAAAAGTCTTTCTTGTGCTAAACGTGTGTTTTTATGTAATTTTCTTATTTATTCATATCATTTTTGTTCATTTTAGTCTTAAAAATACCAGAATTTGAACATAACCTTATAGTCTTATTTTTTGCGGTCTGATTACATCATTTTAAAAATATTAGATTAGATGTTACTCAGTACTTAAGGAGCCTATTGACCAAGTACTTTTTTAACTCTTACTAGAGCATTTTTTGGACAGCTACTTTTACTTGAATAAAAATACACTGTAGTAGTGCTACTCTTACTTGAGTACAACTTTTAAAGCAACTCTACCTACCTCTGCCTAAATGTTTTTGAACTGTGGGAAAAACTCAGTGCAGAAAGGCCCCAGACTGGGATTCAAACCTGGGACCTTCTTGCTGCAAGGCAACAGTGCTACCACCTGTGCCACTGTGTTATTTAGGGATCTCACAGTTAAGGGGGGTGAACACACAAGGATTATTAGAGTTTTCAGGTTTATGTTTGTAAAAAAAAAAGAAAATTTGGCATACCTTTCACTTTACAGTTGTTTTCTACCTTATGCTGGTATATCACATCCATCCATTATTTATTTCAGGGTCACGGGTGGCTGGTACCTATCTCCAGCAGTCTATCACATTAAATCCAAATATAATAGTTTGACGTTTGTTGTTTTTGAAAATCTTACAGATTAAGCCCATGAATACTTTTTCCTAGGCTCTCTTGTTTTAAACACATCTGTAACTTCTCAACAAGCCGTGACAGTTGCTGTGAGGGTCATTATAAGTCCTACCACATGGCCTTATGCTGCTTGGCATGCAGCTCTGCCCCCTTTCCTTGGGTCAGATGGCCAGTGTCCACACCGTCTGTCTCTGATAAAGCAGTAGTGGCACGGACTCACTGGTATTCATCAAGTCAAATGATTACAGCCTTCTGAGTTGATGCACAGGCTGTTTTGGGGGACTAACATCACTTGCGACGAGGCATCTTAATCACACATGCTTCATAGTTTTGAGGACATCAGCAAAGACAATTGGGGCCATGTCAGAGGTGGGTTGAAGCAGACTTGACAGGTTTTAAAGCAATGAATAAGCCTTTAATTAGCTGAATGCATTGCAGTGATACACACAGCACATGCTGTGATTAATACACAGGTCAACTGTGAAAGTATGTTCTAGGTCATGAATACATCAATCATTGAAATGAGTTATCTTTGTGACCTTTTGCACAAATTCTGAAACACATTTGATCAGCAATTTATCTTGAATTTATTTTTATCTATTCAGCTATGTTATAAAAAATAGGGTCATTTGTCTAGTTCAAGTGTCTAATTTTTAAAAGAAAACCACGTTTTATAGCACATCTTCATTCATTATTCTCTCTTTTTTCAGGTCATTGTACTATGAAATCTAGCATGATAGAAGCCAGTGAACAAACAATGTAATTTGCCCTAACTTTTCTGGTGTTTTGACTTGAGACACTGCTAATAGTGATAAAAAATGATTGTATGACCATAAGTAATGCTAGAGAAACGTCATGAGATGAACATTAAAAGGGGGGAATGACGCAAAGCGGGAAAAACTGGATTGGAGCGCAGCTGACCGATAATGCCTCTCCCCATGCCTGCTGAAGTGAAACCAGTGATGCAGAACAAATTAACCATGTGCGGAATGCACTCCTGCACGCAGACACATGAAAACCTCTGTTGTATTTCTTTAGCTCTTCCTGGCAGACATAGGACATATTGTTGACGTTCCTGATTTAAAGCGTCCGTGTTCTTCAGCTTGACCCATATTCTGCTTCCAACAAGACACAGGTCTTCTTGCTGCTCTTTTTATTCTATCTTGGAGTTTATTTCTCCTCAAGAGGATGATCATGCTGAGTAATCAGAGGGATGACTAAAAAAATATTACTCTTCTCCATCAGAAGTATCAAAAATGTGTTTTAGGAAAAAAGCAAGGTGCCCAACAAAGCACTTACTACTGGAAATATCCAATTATTGGATCAGATCAGTTCACATCCTGCTTGCATTTTAAAGACTCATAGTTTCATTGTGTAGCTGTATGGTAAAGGTTGAGTAGGCAATTTTTCTTTTCTTAAAAGCTATGTCTTTAAAAAAGTAATACTTCTAAAGGGAGTTTAGAGGTGTCCAGAATGAAAGTGCACCCTTTCCTTTAAACGTTATGTTTAACGCAAAATCATTAAAAAAAGATAATGTTTTCCGACCAATAGCCATTGTAGGTTGCCAAATACTATTGTAAACAACTGCCTGGAGCAACGAGGCATTTACTGTAGAAAATTGAACACATGCTCAGTTTAGCTGCTGTGTCTAAGCCCCATAGATTTCATTTTCTTTCTCAGAAGAAGAGCGACCTTACAAGATCTAAAACCAGAGTTAGTTTAGGTGAAGCCTACAGCGGACGCACACTAAATGAAAAAACTTTCACAGCATCAAAATGTACACAGAAGTGGTGAAGTTTCTCATGGAGAGAGGTAAGAAAGCTTGCAAACGGCTAAAGTCAGTTGTCGGTAAAATCGCTTTGCAATACTCGTGTATATGACGTTGTTCCTAGATATGAGAGCATCAGCCTCCACACGGAGTAAACGGAAGAAAAGAAACTGTTTCCTCCTGCATTCCCCAGGATAGGGGGCTAGCTTTTACCACTGCGGTGAGTGATTATAAATACTTTTCTAGGTAGCTTTCTGAATGACATAGGTCTCCAACCATACACCTCAGTCAAATACGCACGCTGGGAAATCTGTCGAATGTTTATGTAAATTCTAAAGTAGGCCTATATACTATGACTTTTATAGAGGACATCACCAAGAGTGTAGGATACAACTCAGCTACCGATATAACATGCAGAGAGGACAGGTACAGAAACGTACTGTTGTCTTTGACCCATATTTTGTTTTAATTATTATTTGTTTAGTATTATAAACTTATTAGTACAAAATAGTCCTTACCCTGTAAGATTTGGACATGATGCTGTCTGGTTACCGTGTTACACTGGCGGCAGAACTGGCATCCAGACGGCTTTTTGTTATTGCAACTACAACCATAAGACACTAGATGTTGCTTTGGTTCCCATGTTCCATATTCAACCTTTAAGGCTCCCCTCTGTTTTTATTGGTTGGAGGATTTGTGTCTCATATCATGATATGAATATAAGCTGACACACATGACGTTGCACATTGTTCCACCAGCGTGCACCCAACATTTCTGCTCATGTTCCAGCAGTCCATCCATGAACAACTGTTACTCTCCTGAACAAAATGAATATTCACAACAGATGTGATTATTATGATGACTCAGCTAATGAGTCATATAAAACCGTGCCTCAAGAAACGGCAGCTGATTATCTGCAGAGCAAGGAATCACAAGGCTCGGTATGCACACATGCTTTCAAAGATATTCGATTTCTACTTCTTTAGCTCCACGAGTACTCTGACTATATGCGCCCTTGATAGAAACCAGCAGCTTCCCGATGTACTTTTCTGCCTAAACCACATAGGAAAACTTTTTTGCAGCTGTTTTTTTTTTTTCTTTCTTTCTTTACTAGCCCCATTAATTTAGGTTGGATTTTTGTCTTCACCGTGAGATGCATCCCAATAATGCTTTTTCTTACAGCAATAGGATTGCACTCCAACCACTCTTCCCTCCCCTTATGGTGCTGTGACTTCCTCCGTCTGCCCCTGAGAAGATGCCAGTTCTCCCTTGGCAAAATGTCCAAATCTCCCACTCTGTTTTTACTTCTGCTCCTTTCTTGCCAACCATGCGAACTGTAATAGTATCCTGCACAGTGCCTCTACAAGATTTGCACACCTCTTCTTAGTAATTACTCCACGACATAGGATTTATTTTATTTGTGAACTTAACTCCTCAGTTATTCTTCCTCTGGGTGGTGAACCGGACCAATTCATTTACATTGTTCAATTATAACTCTGTATGTTTAGGTTGTTATCATGCTGGAACGATTACCCTTAAATCTTTTGCAGTCTCTCAGATTTTCTTTCAGGATTTTTCATGTATATATTTCCATCCTTCTTCTGATTAACTCAAAACGGAGTCCCTCTCACTGCTTAAGTAAATAATTCCCACAGCATGATGCTGCTACTATAATGTTTTGTTATGGAAATAGTAGTTTTAATAGATATTTGATAGCAATTTTATGCCAAACATAATATTTTGGATGTAGGCCAAAAAGTTCAGCTTTGGTTTCATCTCATGAGTAACTTATTTAACTTGTTTGCTGGCATCTAGCAAACTTCTGATGAGTGTCTTTTAAAAATTGCATTTTTTCATTGTTATATAATATAGAGATTTCTAATGTGCATAACTTTAATTTCTAAAGACTGTCCCACTTAAGCTGTGGATCTATGCAGCTCTTCCAGAGCAACCATGGTACTTTTGGCAGATTCATGAGGTAAACTCTTTGCAGATAAATAAATTGGACAAAACTCACAGAGGTGATAGAAAGCTGTTAATTTTGTTGTATAGCTTTACACCTGGGCGTTTTTTTCTAATCAAGTGACCTCTAAATGCAATACTGTTATTAGTTAATTACATCCACCAAGGAGGTTATGTTTTCTCCAGGGTTCGTCTGCCAGTTACTCTAAGCCACCTTGGTGGAGGTCTGTGCTCTCAGAGTACTTTTCTAGTTATTAGTTCAATACTTCTTAAAACAACTGGCTGCACAATTTTATTCAATAATACATCATTTAGAAAGATTTAATACAAATGCACGTTTTAGCTTTCATTTAAATATGTGTAAATACAAAACGCCAACAGTTTATAATTTTCCTTTCACTTGAAAGGTATTGACACTTTTTTGTTGATGTATCATACAAAATTCAATAAAATTAGTTAAAACTTGTGGTGTTAGTGTTACAAAGTTAAAAAAATTAAAAATCAGGGTAGGAATAATTTTGGAAGACAAGAGAACCAAAAAAATATTGTTTCTATGGGAACATTTAGATCTTTTTCCAGGACAATAAGATCAAGAAATTTTCTCCTCCAACTTTAGACATTAGTGTTTGTTGGACTGGGATTTATTTATTTATTTTAGCAGGACTTTGGTCTCCACTCATTTACAGCTTTCACCACAGGGGAAGTTTGATTTATCGATGCCAGTTTGATTGCTGCTGCTCTCATTCCTGTCCAAGGCAGCACTGTTGTTTGGGTTACAGGCTACAGAGACTAAAAGGCTGTCTCTTGTCTGTTCTTTCGTATTAACTTTGGTCCGACAACACAGTCCATCTGATCATCGTGATCTAGTCAGACTGGCAGACTTTTTCCCTGGAACACACAGTATTTGCGGCCTCATTGTAAAAATGTGTTCATACAAAGTGAGAAAACATTTAAATGCTTTCCTTAGGCTGATTTGGCCCTTGGGTGGTATTGCGTTGGGTTGTAAAAACAGAAACGTAAAGGCCCTTAGTGACCAAATTGAGAAAACAAATAAGGATGTCACTGGCGACCTGTCCAGGGTGTACCCCGCCTATCGCCCGTAGACAGCTGGAGATAGGCACCATTCCCCCTGTGACCCCTAGAGGACTAAGCGGTTCAGAAAATAGATGGATGGAAACAAGGAAGTCATAATTGTGGATTTTGCTGTAGTACTAGCTTAATTAAACGATGGTTACTGAATGAAAGAGACACAAAGCACTTTCACTGAACTGAGGTTCATGAGTGTAAAGAAGGAATTAAATCCACTCAGCTGTACATTTTGTCCTTATTAACAAATCTGATTAAAAAGAACTAAAAGGTTTCCTTGGGCTGCCTAAAGGAGGCGCTACTGTCCCCTGATAGGAGCGTTGATGCTCATTTATTAGAATAAGCCTTTTGCATATAAGCACATGATTTCTTTTCCTCAGTTTGCAAAGACACCATGAAGTTCATGTGTTTAGGTGTCAGTGGCAGAAACAAAGGTCTTAATTTGATTATTCCTTTGAACCAGTGTTACTATTAATCAGACATAACACGGCTTCAACTCGGTCTTAAAAACTTGGAAAATTTGTTTTTGCCAGTTTCATAATGTGTGTGAGCAATACTTTTAACAGTAGTGGAACGGTTTTCTGCCCAGTGCTGAACTCACATAAGAGTGTTTGCACTTGTTATGTGATGTTTTTTTCTGTTGCTGCACCTTGAATCTCTTTGTCTGAGAGACGATCTGTCCTCATTTTTCAGTGTAAACACTCATTTTACCAACTTGTATAGTTGAGAGAGATTAGTCTCTAAGCAATGTACTCCTATCCATCCATTTTCTGAACCGCTTATTCCTCAAGGGGTCGCGGGGGGCTGGTGCCTATCAACAGCTGTCAACGGGCAAGAGGCGGGGCACACCCTGGACAGGTCGCCAGTCAATCACAGGGCCACACATAGAGACAGACAAGACAAACAACCATGCACGCACACGCCCACACCTAAGGACAATTTAGAATGATCAATTAACCTGACTGTGGGAGGAAGCCAGAGTACCCGGGGAGAACATGCTAACTCCATGCAGAAAGGCACTGGGCCGGGATATAAACCCACAACCTTCTTGCTGCAAGATGACAGTGCTAACCACTGCGCCACTTATTATTCTCCAATTCTCTTAAATCTCAGTTCTTCATCATGCTCCCTTTAATAAAGGTCCCTCAAATTAATTAGCCATTAATAACTATCTTTGATTAAATATATTTGTTTCTCTGTCTCAGACACAACTGTCTGACACATATTCAACTTTTAACACACTGACACATTTTTTCGAATTGCTGACCTACATCAACAAATCTGTGCTCATTACTCACTCTATCCTATTTTTTCTTCTTTCTCCATAACCTGCTGTCATCCTCTTTCCCAGTCACCTCCTGTTTTGCTGGTATTCATAAGTGATTTTAATCTGTTGATAATGCCCTAAAATCTATTATGTTTTTGGAGTCTGTGTGTTCCTGATTGGAGATACAGTTTCCAGTGCAAAATCATTAAGTCATCATAGCTGATGATGACTGACATAAGGATGATTATGTGCTTTGTTTAGAATAATTAGTTGTCATACAAATGTGGAGAGACACAAGAACATCTTTGCAGAATCAAGAGTTTTTAAAAGCACAGCAGCCATCTTACTTTTCCAATGAAAGAAGCTTGTAGCTCAAGTGACCTGCTGTTGCAGAGGAAGCTCACCTCCTATTTGGCCCTGATTTAACAAGTGACGTTATCACAGGGCCCCACCAGCTTATTTAGCAGCTTTTCGGAGTAAAATACTGATGAAGTATAATCTGTGGGAGCTGCCAAATGCCGAATTTAAAAGTAGAAAATATTTCTAACAACAAGAAAAAGAAGTTGAGATTTATCATTTGGATTAGAAGCATTTATTCAGACAACTGGGTTATTAGACTGAATTCACCCCCTGTCAATGTTTTGGAGTTTGAAGAATTGAAATATGGTGATATTCATAACACTGATTTTAGAGCTCACTGTCAGTGCTGTACCAAAGTTGTACTTTACTGATGTTGTAATTTCTAAGGATTTCACCGACACCATTTGGGATTTATGATATCAAGAAAGAGCTCAGAGGCTGCTCATCTCTCTGGTTTTGTGATGAAAATGTTTTGTGAAAGAGGATAAAGACGCACAGAAGAAACATCCCTGCACTGACAGATTCACTGCTCGGGACAATTCTTTAGAGAGTCTAATTAAACAAACATGCATATTTTGGGACCCTGGGAGGAGATTTGGGCCCAGAGAGATACCAAACATGCACAAGGAGAACAAGGCAAGTCCAAGGAGGAAGGAATAACTTATTGCAAGGCAACAGCAGCTGCAAACTAAACAACTGTGCAGCCCAATGCACAAGGTTAAAGTAGTATAAACATATGATGAATAATATCATAAATATGAGATTAAGTGAATGGAGACTTTATGATGATGATGGTATACCTGTGTAACTCTGTTTTAAAGAAAGTTTAATAAGAATAACTGAGTAAACGAGTATCTACAGATTTATTAAAGGCACTTTGCGTTTTAAAGAAATAAAAATCCTTAATCAAACCTGTTTGCTCTATTTTATGTCACATTTTTTTACAGTCTGAGTCATTTGTCACTCTCTGGATTGGCTGCTGCTCTATAAACTCTGAACGTGACGCGCTGCACTCGGCAGAGGAGAAGATCCTTTGTCATCACATAAGCTTGACGCATGCACTGAATTTGATGAAAGCAGAGATGAGAAAAAATCAATTCCCTTCTCCACCTGTGTGTCCTTCTAGTTGCAGTTTATTAATCTATCCACCAGTTGAGTGTTTCTTCAATACATTTGCTGTATCTTTGCTTTGGTTTTCTTACCTCTTTTTCAACATCTATCTCTAGTGTATATTTTTTCTGTTTTTCTGTTCTTTTAGTATCCTTATCTCCCATCATTCACTGCTTCCTCTTACTGTATTCTTTGCATTTCTCTGAATCTCTGATAATCTCCACATCTTTTTCTCCAGCTTTCTGCTTCCTTCCTTCTCTGCATTTCTCTGTGGGCATGCTTACTGACTGACTGATCCCTGTCCTTGCAGCCGGTGATCCATCAACATCTGTTTTTCTCTCTCACAAGAAAAATAGGGCGCCATGACAGCCACATGCTTATGTCATGCCCACTTCACCACCTTCCTGTTCACATTTTAATCCGGTGCATTGAAATAGCACCAAAGACTTTATTGTAGTTTGTTAGAATTATATGTGAGGGACCGAAGAGCCCATGTTTGTAAATATTTTTAGGATATGTCTCCAATTTTGCAGATCCAGAGACTAAAATCTTGCAAATGGCTCAAGCTCACTCAGTTTGGATGGAGAGTGTAGAAAGTGTCAAGTCTATCCACAAATGTTCATATTTATTTCGGGTTTAGACTTTGATCCACTCTTGAATATGCTTTGTTCTAAATTGAGTCTTCAGTTTCAGTCATTAAGAGGCTCTGTTCTGAAGCTTTTAGATACATCCCTGACCCAACACACCTCTGTGGAACTTGACTATGGAAAGGTTGCAGGACATCTAAGTCTTATTGGTATAGTTCTGGTAGAATATCTTGGTCGTTGTCCTTTCCCACTCTTGGTTTTTTCAGCCTGTAAAAGATTTTCTAACAGAATTGACCTTTATTTAGCTTTATTTATATTCCCACCACCTAGGACCTGCGTCCTTGTCCTATCTGAAGAAAAGAACCCTCACAGCATGATGTCACAACTGTGTGTCTTGTATGTTCAGGTAAATCTACAGTGTTAGCATTAGGGGTATGCAAAGCACCCAGTATTTGTATCTGTATTTGTTGATTTGGGGGGGGGAGAAGTATTTGTATTGGAATAAAATTCAAAATAGGCATTAAAAAGAAAAACTTTTTTTTTTGCGTTACACTTCTAATTGAAGTTAAATGTTTTTATAATTATGGATATGTAATATTGGTTGATCTTATTCTATAAATTCGGCGAAGAAGATGTAGGCCTAACCGGGAAGTAATTAAAAAGAGACCAAAATAAATGTCTATGTGGCCACAAAACCGTAAAAAAAAAAAAAAACGTTGTTAGAAGTAAGTATTTGTAAAAGAAAACACGTTATTTATGCCTTTCCGCGTATCGTTTTTAGGTTCGGCTCCACCCCTAGTTAGTATGCATCAATGCAAATTGTTAAGGTAAAAAGTCAGATGTTACCTTTTTACCACTCTTCCACAAACACCAGATTTGTGAAGAGTATGGGTAATAGTTATCCTTATGATAGATTATCCCACCAGAGCTGTGAAGCTCTTCTAAAGTTACCACAATCTTCTTTGTCTTAATGCTCTCTTTCCGGCCTGTCAATTTAGGTGGAAGGTATGTAGTTGAGCCATAATAATCATATTTTGAGATTGTGGATTGAACAGTGCTCTGTAAAATATTCAATGTTTTTAATTTTTCTATACTTTTTAAGCTTCTCTTTAACATTATGCTTGACAAAGCTGTTGTGTTTTCTGGTCATGATGCTGTTTGTTCACATATGTTCTTTATCAATCCTCTGAGGCCTTCATAGAAGAGCTGGATTGTCATGCTATTAATTAATCTGGCATATTCTGAACACAGCTGGCTGCAATGGATTTGTTTTTATTAATGGGCATTAGAGAAAATGTTTCTCAATTGTATTGCTGGGGTTGTTATATGAAAAAATGCTAAGAAATTTAACTGGCTTGAGTACTTTAGTGAGTGGCTGTATACACATTCACACGTTGGCTGCTTTTTACTCTTCAAGCTGCATTTTTTAAATTTTTAATTTCAGAAACTTTTAACATGAACTTAATCTTTGGCTTGCTTAGACTGAAGTATTAAATCAAGCACTATGGTTTCTTGTAAATGCTTTTGCCTAGCATGTGGAAAAGATTATGTTACATTTTAGAAGATAATTAATTCCTTAGCAACAGTTTTTGCTTAACTAGCTACAGTAGATGCAGGGATAAAAATCCACAATGTTGTTTAAATGCATCATGTTAAGTTTTATTTCCCACAGGTTTTGTCCTCCATAGCTCTGCCCACACACTTTTGCAAAATAGCCTACATAAATTTGAAAGTTCAATCTGCCGACTTTTAACATTGTTCAGTTAATGTAATGCTGATTTTCTTTCTTTTAAGTTCCCTCAAGAGCAAGTTTGGTACTCTGAATTGCTTTTTGATGATTAGACTTTAATAGGTCACTCGTTGATGTGATGCAGGCTGTAAGTCATGTTTTCCAGTCTGTTCCATTTTTTAATCCTGTATACCGGTAGTCAGAAATTGATCATCCTTCATCAGATCATTTTTCCATCTATAACACATGACTTAGTTTAGAAATAAATAGTCTCAAAAGTAGAAATCCATTTTTGTGTAGTAATGACATTCATTCTCAACTTCAAAACCCATTTTTGAAGTTTTTCTACTTTTTATTCACTGAGGTAAATAAAAAAACAGTATCTTAGCCTCACTTTCATGTATTGGCTGTGTTGAATTTTGCACCACTTTGTCAGGTTCTCACACAGCAATGAGACAATAGTCAGCACTTCTGCTGTCTGTGTTGGTAGCTAAAAATAGGCCTCAACAAATAAGCTAAAGCCATAGTCGAAGCAGCACACGAAATCCCCCAGCCACTATCATTTATTCACTGTAGCTCCCCTGCACCTTTTAGTCAATTACATGACAGTGGGGTGCATATAAAAAATGATAAGTATTCATGCAGCTTTAATATTTAATGTTGATTAACTACAATAATCTCATTGTTAACTTAACTTATGAATATTTTCCCCTAAAGTTTTTGTTATTTTTGGGATTAAGACATTATTATAGAAAAATGATAAATTACTGATATAAGGCTTTACAATCAGATGCTAAAAAAATTGTAACAGTAATAACTTAAAGCACTGCCTCAAAGAAAGAAATTCCTCAGGACTCTTCCGTTAGGAGTTTATATGGTGTGCTCTTTGGGGTTCTGGCTAAGTTGTCTGATTTCATTGCACAATAATAAAAACACACTGGCAAGATTCATTTGATCTTTATTTAGGTGTGAACATGTGGAAATTCTATATAAGTGATTACTGACTCTTTTGTAAACTGTCTAATGCAAATATACAGATGGTTTAGAGTTAGAACAGCTTTTTTAGAACAATGAAAATCCTACTAGAGATTTGGCCCCTCAAGAAGTTTTCAAAGTGAGGTCAATATAAGTGCAACCATGAGAAACAATACCCACCATGGAAGCTAACATCAAGGTAACTCAGAGAGAAGTGAACCAATTGACAGAAGCCAAGAGAGGTACAATGAAAACGACTAATACCGAAGAGGTACACCCAGATGTCCAGACCTGAAGCACTCGCAACTGCCAACAAAGACTTCAAGCCTTGGGCAGCCGTTTGAAGATGGATGCTTAGCTTTTAACCAGCTATAGATAAAGGACCAAGAGATAAAGGACAGAAGGCTCCAAATTGGGGTATACAGAAAACCCACACACACAGACCAATACCTACTTTTTGACTCACACCACCCACTGGAACACAAGCTTAGTATTATCAGGACCCTGCAACACAGAGCTGATAACATACCCACCAGCTCACAGGCCCAAGGGGAAGAACGCAAGCACGTGAGAGACACCCTCACAACTTGTGGTTACCCCAGCTGGACTTTTGTGAAAACTGCAGCTAGAAAGAAAGCCAACAAAGTGGTTGAAAAAGAAAATCAAAACAAACGAAACAATGTAGTCATTCCATATGTGTCTGGGATTTCTGAAAAACTCAGGAGGATTTTTAACAAACACAGTATCCCTGTGTATTTCAACCCAGCAACACACTCAGACAGAGACTAGTACATTCCAAGGACAGAACACCACACGCAGACAAAAGCAACCTGGTGTATGCAATTCAATGCAATGAAGAATGCAAGGACCTCTACATTGGTGAAACCAAACAACCACTGTACAAACGCATGGCCCAACACAGGAGAGCTAACTCCTCAGGCATTGACTCTGCTGTTCATTTACATCTCAAGGATAAAGCCCACTCCTTTGAGGACAGCAATGTCCAGATATTAGACAGAGAGGACGGAGGGTTTGAAAGAGGAGTAAAAGAAGCCTTTTTTTTTTTTTGCTTTGTCTTTTTGCAGGACCACTTGTAAGCTTGAGTCTTTCCAGAACCACATCTTGATGTACACGGGGAAATGCTTTGCATTCTCATATGGCTTCTATGATGGCTTCTATAATTGGCCTGCTGGGGCAATCGCAAGCACAAAAATTCTAAATTCCTTACAGTCCCTTTAAGCGAGCTAAACTATTGACGCTCTTAATGCTTTTGACGCTGCACGTCAACCAACCAGAGCGTCTTACTGTAGTGACGTTGCCTGACGTCAACGTTTTCTAGCCAACCACGATCCGCTAGTGTTTAAAACATCCGCCCGAGAAAGGCCCGACCACGCACTTTTGCAAGCTTTAGCATACGGTGTGAACGCACCATAAGTCTATGATTAAACAAGGGGAAACGCATTGCATTCTCACATGGCTTCTATAATTCCAGGACATTCCTTGCTGCATTGGACCTACAAACGCCATAACCATCGCCCAGTGCATGTGAACAGCAAGGCCAAGTGTTTTAAGTCATACTTTATTGCTCTAATATATTTATTATACATAAATATATTATTTCCACTATTTAGATTAGATAAAATTTACTGTGCAAATGGAAATTTGCTTGGGCTTGTATTGCCAGGGTAGAACTTTAAAATACTATACATATAACCAAACAAAAGAACTACGATTGTATACAAATATGAGAAGAAGCACGAATAGCAGGAAAACAGTTGTTACATTTGCACAACCCATCCAGAGATAATCAAAGCTCGCAGCTATGTAGATTATATTTACCAATCATTTTACATCTCCTATGCATCACACTATGAACAACATTAATAAAATGCTCAAGCAATTATTAAAAAATGCTCCTCTAATTGCATCTATGCTTGTTCAGAAGAGCCACAGATATAGGAATAAAGGAGTTTCTAGATCAATTACTTTTTCTTTCACAGCTCGTTAGACACAAACATACAGGTGCTGGCCAGTAAATTAGAATATCATCAAAAAGTTGAATTATTTCAGTAATTCCATTCAAAACGTGAAACTTCTATACTGTATACTTTCCTTCCACACATAGTGATATATTTCAAGTGTTTATTAATTTTCATTTTTATTATTACAACTGACAGCTAATGAAAACACCAAATTCAGTATCTCAGAAAATTATAATATTCTGAAAAGGCTCAATATAGAAGACACCTGGTGCCACTCTAATCAGCTGATTAACTCAAAACCCTCAGGTCCCTCAGTCTTGTTCTGAAGGCTCCACAATCATGGGGAAGACTTCTGTCTTAACAGCTGTCCAAAAGACGACCATTGACACCTACAAGGAGGGCAAGACACAAAAGGTGATTGCTAAAGAAACTGGCTGTTCGCAGAGCTCTGTGTCCAAGCACATTAACAGACAGGCGAAGGGACGGAAAAAATGTGGTAGAAAAAAGTGTACAAGCTCTAGGGATAACCGCACCCTGCAGAGAATTGTGACGACAAGCCCATTCAAAAATGTGGGGGAGATCCACAAAGAGTGGACTGCAGCTGGAGTCATCGTTCAAGAACCACCACGAAGAGACTCATGAAAGACATGGGATTCAGCTGTCGCATTCCGTGTCTCAAGCCACTTTTGAACAAGAAACATCGTAAGAAGCGTCTCGCCTGGGCCAAGGACAAAAAGGACTGGACTGCTGCTGAGTGGTCCAAAGTTATGTTTTCTGATGAAAGCAATTTTTGCATTTCCTTTGGAAATCAAGGACCCAGAGGCTGGAGGAAGAGCGGAGAAGCACAGAATCCACGTTGCATGAGGTCCAGTGTAAAGTTTCCACCGTCAGTGATGGTGTGGGGTGCCATGTCATCTGCCGGTGTTGGCCCACTCTGTTTCCTGAGGTCCAAGGTCAATGCAGCCGTCTACCAGGAAGTTTTAGAGCACTTCATGCTTCCTGCTGCTGACCAACTTTATGGGGATGCAGACTTCACTTTTCAACAGGACTTGGCACCTGCACACAGTGCCAAAACCACCAGTACCTGGTTCAAGGACCATGGTATCCCTGTCCTTGATTGGCCAGCAAACTCGCCTGACCTTAACCCCATAGAAAATCTATGGGGTATTGTGAAGCGGAAGATGCAATACGCTAGACCCAACAATGCAGAGGAGCTGAAGACGACTATCAGAGCAACCTGGGCTCTCATAACACCTGAGCAGTGCCACAGACTGATCGAGTCCATGCCACGCCGCATTACTGCAGTGATGGAGGCAAAAGGAGCCCCGACTAAGTATTGAGTGCTATACATGCACATTCTTTTCATGTTCATTCTTTTCAGTTGGCCAACATTTAAAAAAAAAAACATTTTTTTTCATTGGCCTTTAAAATATTCTAATTTTTTGAGATACCAAATTTGGAGTTTTCATTAGTTGTCACTTATAAATATCAAAATTAAAAGAAATAAACATTGGAAATACATTGGTCTGTGTGCATTGCATGAATATAATGTACAAGTTTCACGTTTTGAATGGAATTACTGAAATAATTCAACTTTTTGATGATATTCTAATTTACTGGCCAGCACCTGTATTTTACAGATTCCACCTGTTCTATTGCACTGCCTTCAATGATGACTCAATCATGTAACATCAGCCCTCTGGGGTCAAAAATCATCTCTTTTTGTAAAAAAAAGAAGAAGAAAAAAGGAATTTAGATGATGCTTTACACACCAGCAGTGAAACAAATTGATTTCCTCAATTTACTTGGATGGATTTTTAAATGCTTTGAGTAAGCTCAAAATATTAGTATTGTTTGAAATACTATTGTTTAAATCATGTTCAATTGAAAAGATAAACTTGTTTACCCAGTTTGCAAAATATTATTTAGTGAAATATTGTTTTCACGTTTAAAGAGAAAAATAAACAGTTGCTAAGTCTTTGGATTTGACTTGTTCTTCCAAGTACTGTTTGACAAGATCACCTATGAAATATGAAATCTGTGACATTTACAGTAGTCTGTCATACAGTCATTCTCGGGTGAATGAAAGGTCAAAGTACCAACTCTGAGACCTTTCCTTAAGCGTAGCACAGTGGATTTTAATTGGTGCTCCAGTGAGCCATGGAAGCTCTCTGTCTGCATAAGGCTCTGAAAAAGCTGTTAATCTCTCCTCTTCTTCTTCTTTTTCTCAATCTTTTCCAAAATTAATGTGCTCTTGGAGACACTTCTTTTATTTTAATGATAAGAAAGAGTTTTTGGTTGCTTCAGAAAGGTGAGGATCAGTTTGGAGACTTGCTTGGAATTCTCCCTACTGATTAAGGATACCGTTCAGTTTTAATATTCAGGAACTTTTATAAACTATAATTATTCTTTAGGTATCTAATGAAAAACAAGTCAATTTTTTGCTTCAGCAATATTATATGCTCTAAAATTTGTGATCTTGACAATTTCTGGTTTGAAAATCTAAAACCAGGAGAACTTTTAAAGTTTCTGGAAATTACACCCTTTGTTAAAAAATTAAACAAAATGCCATTATGCATTTTAAAGCAAGGCCTGTGGGCAATTCTACGCCCACAGTGGCCTTATGTTGGACGATATTGCAGAGAGTGATTGTGGGGTGAAGCTGCAGCTTGTGCTCCAGCAGGGCCAAACCCTGCTTTTAATCTCACACTGTGCTCAATGAGGAAGTAAGGCTTTTTATGCATGATTACAGTCTGTCTTAGCTGTCTCTTTCAAAATATTCATGAAAATTATTTCCTTCTCAAAAACACTATAAGAAATGCAAAACTAAACGTTAAGAATATGCTATCTTTGTATGATCCAACTGGGCTGTTGTTGATAACAAATGATTACGCAACATCTACACCTTCACTTGTTGGTTCAAAATGCACCTCTTTTTTTTTCCTTACCTTGTATCATTTCCACAGAGAGAGACACTGTCTGGATAACTCTTCCCAATGCTCGCTTTGTATTGATCAGTTCTAATGGGCTCTGTATTACATTTACCCAAGGCTGGCTTTTGAATCTGTTATTCATAGGTTTTTTAGATATTACACAGAGACAAAGCAGGATTTGGGGATGATGGTAAATCAGGGACAGAGCTGTGAAAAAAACACAGCAGTCTACATACAAGATATTAAAAAACCCATTTTAAATGTCAATAACTGAGTAAATCAATGCTGAATGCAAAGAGCCTGATATTATGGAGGTAGATACTGACTCAGAAATTCAACTTTAAGCTCACTTGGAGATCCTGGAGACGATGGATGGAGCGATCTTTGACTGATGTGAAGGAAACGTTCATGGTTTCATGGTACAAAAACTCTTAGCATTTTGATGGTGAACTTGGAAACCTGGAAATAATTTCAGCTCAGGCTCTTTTCTCTGCTCAGTTAATCACCACATTACCTTATGTTAATTCTAAACATCCCTGTCTTCTACGTAGGGTGCAGTCAGACAAACCAGGAGACGGGGCCCCTACCTAAGACAACGGCCCCCAGAGTGCCAAATTAAGTTGGCACAATCAGTCAGTGCTGTTTGGTAAGGGGCTGAATTAATTTGAAATACACCGAAGGGGCCCCCTCTCAATCTTTAGGATGTTTTTTCCTACTATATCCTACTATATATATACAATGTTTTATTACTTAAAATTTTCTGGCCTCAACAAATGATCAAAATATTTCCAAAGAGTAGTAACTATTCACACAAAACAATGAACAATTTCTCGGTTAACTCTTTTTTCTAATTGAAAAAGCTAACAGAGAAATGAAATATCTCTCATTCCTAATCTATTAAACTCTTCCAACACACTACATCCAACCTGCAATTTATTTTTAACCTCAGTCCACACATGCACAGCTTTGGTAGAAACATAACAAAAAAAATGTTTGGGAGCTTTAAGCTTTTTTTTCAAAGTTTTTTTTTGGGCCAAGTTGGCCTTTATTGGATAGGACTGATTTTGAAGGGGGAGAGAGGTGGGGAACGACATGGATCAAAGGTCACCCTGGATGGGACTCAAACCAGGGATGGCCACATCAAGGCCTGAGGCCTCCGCATGTAGGGCATCTGCTCTAACCACTACACTATGCAACACCCCAGATAATTTATCTGATCATTCTATCAAGATACTGAATAAAATTATGTAATGATACTACAGAATGTTTTGGATTTAGGTCTGCATCTCTTGTTTCGAAACATGACTGCTGAAATAAGAACAAGAACGGAAGTGGAAAAAGACTGGCAATGCATAAAGTAGAAAACTAGTTTCTCAGACTATATAAATAAGGCAGTTACTTATGCTTGGCACAGGACAACAATTAAAAAAGCAACATGCAGGAAATAGAAGTGTTAAAATGGGTTGCTGCATGTAAATTTTATTTCGTTCCTCTGGCTGCAAATGGATATGTATCATAACACAAACTTTTTTTTTTCTATTCTAGCAGTATGCTATAAAATCATGTGACAATTATTTAAAAATTGTTTATAGCTACTCCAAGAGTAAACTAAAGTGAAAACATCCATTTGGTAAAATTCATATTTTAATGTTTTAAAATAGTTTTAATAGATTAGGTAATAATAAAAGTGGCAACTCCTGAAAAAAGAAATCACATCTGCCTTATATTTTATCCATTTGATCATGTCTCTCTCTCTTTTTTTTGTGTGCTTTTTTTTGTTGCTGTCCCAAAGCCTGAGCAATTGCTTCACAACATTTTCTAGAATGACAGATGTCTTTTTTTGGCTTGGGGTATGATGTGGGACTTTTTTAGATCTATAAGCCCACTTCATATTGCTTGATAGATTAAATATTGTAGTAAATTACAGTTAACGCAATGTTTTAATATGAGAGGTGATAACATTTTTAATACACGCTTTTAAAGAGTTGTCGGGTTTGTATCTTTAACTTGTTACCATCTTGTCAGATTTATTGAACAACTGGCATGTAGGAGCTGCATGGTGGTGCAGGCAGTAGCACTGTTGCCATGCAGCAAGAATCCCAGCCTGGGTTGTACCTGAATGGAGTTTACATGTTCTACCTGTGCATGTCTGGGTTTCTCTGAATGCCCTCGATGAACAAGTTTAGATAATGGATGGAAATAGCATGTAGATCTGTTGTCAAAAAGGTTTAGGTTAATTTAAAAGCTGTTGAACTTTACCTTGAGTTAAAAAAAAGTCATTCTGGTGAGCTTTTATAGGTTATCTTAGCAAATGCTGCAGGAACAACTACATTATTAAGATTATAGTTGTTGGTCTCTCATTGGTTTGGTTTCACTCTGGTTAGTCTCTGGTTAGTCATGTGATCCTGAATACAAGAGCATTTCAACGGTTTAAATTTACCTCTCAGATCCTGTACTTCTACTAATGGTGCACTTGTGCAAACCAGAGGGGGGAAAACAGACAGGTGTTAGTGACATCATACTGCTATGCCACTGTACCTAATTTTACAGTTTTGACAACCTTTTTTAATCTATACCAGCTTAACAATATCAGATAGGGTGACATCAGGAAAATTGGGCCCCCTTTTGGCAACCAATCAAATCAATTGTTTTTATTTGAGAACACTCATGCCAACAATTGGAAATCTTCTGCAGACATTTTCTGTACAAAAGTAAAAGTCTAGGAGGCTCAAGCCTTAAGTGGCTCATCTTATCAGATGGCCCGATTTACCTGAAGTCACCCTACATGATCTTTGTTACTCTTCATTTTAACTGCTCATGCATTAAAGTGGAAAATGTTAATGTGTTTGTCTAAAAAAAATAGAATGAAAGTTTCTTTCACAAAAATTTTTAATACAGATGATTAGGTTTTGCATTAAACACTGCACAAGTTCCCTCTTCATACTGCCTTGTGGTATAGTGTTTAGCTTCAGGCCTTTCTGTATGGTGATTACAAGTCTTCCATGTGCATACACAGGTTCTCTTTGGGTTTTGCTCCCGCAGTCATAAAACATTCAATGATTTTTAAATTTACCCTCAGGTATGAGTATGCGTGTGCACTGTTTTTCTCTACCACTGACAGATAAGCTAGCCACTTCCTTGCCTCTCAGTTTCGTATTGATGGAATGGAATAGGGTAAAAATGAATGAGTAACTTTGTCCAATGGTATAAAACCACAACATCAATAACCAGAATATGAACAACATTACTGCATTTACAACACAGTATCAGTAGTCTTTACTGCAGTTTATTAGCTGTTATGCATGTTTTACAACAGTATTCCTAATTTTTTAAATGAGGTCAGACTTTGGGGGACCTCATTCTTAGAGATAAGCATTTAATTTTAGATCAGTTTTCTCACTAAGTTTATGCACTGGAGGAGATCACTGATCTATTCTGCTGTTTTATTGAGCCCTGACTCCTTCTGCTCCCAAGTGCTGAATGAGGTGCCATGCAGTTACACCCCTTCCAACCCTCTTTATTTAAAGCTGCTTAACTAATATTTGATCCAATGCTTCTTTAATAAAATTATGCCCATTGTGGCTACTCTCATGTCTTTGTGTCACATAAAGTAGCTTTCAGCTGGAGTCCAAGAACAAATGAAGAAAAGCTGTCGGATGCCCTCATGAAACCCTGACGGTCCTTATTATGTAAGGTTTGTATGAACACATTATTTCTGCTCTATAAAGTTCTGAACATTGTGAGTTGGCCTGTTTAATGTTATAAAATATAACACTAAACAATCCAGCCAGCACAAAAAGTGCTATCACAAGTTGTAATAGCTCCTTTTGTGGAAGATTTGTTTCTGCTCTGCACTTTATTTGACTTTCCAGCCAGGATTTTACAAGGCTAGACCAGAATTAAATTGATCTAAAAGGAAAGTTTTAGGCCTTGTCTTAAAATAGACTGGGTGTCTGCAGCACTGATTAAAGCTGGTCTCACAGTAGAGGAGTCTGATTACTAAAATATCTGCCTCCCTTTCTACTTTTAGAAATCCTAGGAACTACCAGTAAAGTTACAGTCTGATAGTGAAGTGCTCTGTTAAACATATGGAAAAATTAGATCTCTTATGTATGATGGAGCTTATCAAGGCATTTATATGTGAGCAGGCCAATCTTAAATTCCCACAAGTCTTGTTCTCATCCATCACTTAACCATTATACTCACCAGTCAGTCTTATTTTTAGTCTTTATTCTCATTTTTATGCATCCTGTCACAGTTCAGGGTTGTTTTGATTTGTGTTTGCTTAGTTCCTTATGGTTTAAATATGTTGGTGGTTAGCTTTTTTTCCATTTTAATTGATTTCTTTTGTATTTTTCTTTTTCTTCTTCTTTTTTTTTAATCAGTCACAGTTTGCTGCATTTGCGTCCCTCTTCCTTGCTAATCATGATACATCAATCTTAAAGGAAAAAAAATATGTTTAATATCATTAGTCAAGAAAGTTAACTTAGGCTACGTCCACACTAAGCCGGATAATGCCTTAAACGTATAATTATTTCGTCTAAACCCCCCTATCGTCCACACTAACCCGGCGTCGTTTAAGGTCTGTGGGCGGATAACTATTAGCCGGGTAAGAGAGCCGTGTAAATCTTAATTCAACGGCTAAGCAACCTAGTGTGGACAGCTTCCCCGGATAATGAAAGGAAGTGGCGTCAATGATTGCTGCTTCAATAACAATACGACACTACAGACAAAGACAACAGCAAAGAGTATTAAATCGATCTCGTCGTCTGTCCACACCAAAAACACTCTCTTCTTCTGAGCAGCTATTGTTCTTTTCGGTTAACGGGACAAGCAGATATGTACTGTGCTGTAGAGCTTCTTGTATATATTATGTAGGCGCTGGCGTCACGTAGATTATACTCGTGTTCCGTTCGACTTTTCGCGCATGCCCAGTATTTGCACAGGTCGGTATGGGATTGCGCAATGATGGGACCTTAAACGGGGCGTAAATGCTCGTGTTGAGTGGATAACATTAGGCGTCTAACTCCCCGTATAACCTTATCCGGCTTAGTGTGGACGTAGCCTTAGTGTATTAATTTTCAGTATCTTTTTTTGTCAACTTATTTATTTTTGCACATTACTACTAGAAACACTAAATGACTGTATCTTCAAGGTTTAGGGCTTGGATTTCTCCACTCACCCACACCCATTTATTTTCTGCCTCTTTTCTTTAATTGGTCAATGAATTTCAGCTCTACCTTTTTTGTTAAAAGAGGCTATATCATGCAAAATCAAGTTTTAGGAGTTTTCAACTATCTGGTAAAACAATTTTCTCATAAAAACACCCACCAGTGTGGTTTTTGGCTTAATTCACGCATGTCTAAGTAAACCCTCCTGAATTCTGCCCTCTAAGCAGCTGCCTCTCCCTTTCCTAGAAATCGACTCAGTGTTCAACTAGTGACATCACTGGTTGAAAGTTGAGTGCTAGAGGTGTCTGCACCGCCCCTCCAGGCAGAGGGGCTTACCCCTGGTAGATTTTCAAACACACCCTCATCCTTCTAATGGCTGCTTCGGGTTTTGGCAGCTTAATACACTTTTTTGTTGGAAGTTTTACTTTCTCTGTGAAAACACCTATTTGGCTGCATGGATTACAGGACTTTATTCCACATTCCTAAAGAACAGCTGCTGAATCAAAGAACAAAGGCTCCTGATGGAAAGAGAAGAAAGTGGCTACATGCTAATGCTAATGTGTGGTTAGCCATTTATCAAGCTGCTTATTTGAGTTTCATTGTGGTGCTTCGTGATTTTCACATCCTTGTGAGAATACTGTTTGTAATGAAGCTTAGCACTGTTTGTTTCAGTTTGATCTCCTCCCAGCTCTGAAGCGCAGCAGAGCGGGGGAGCTGAGCGTAGCATTGGGGTGCAGGAGGCGGGTTTATAAAGAAACAAGGCGTTTCACTACGTGGTCTAACATTAACTACAGGATACAAGTTAAATTTCAGGACAAATTAATATTGTATAACACCAACGTAAATATTTTATTATATGTGTCTATCCCAGAAGTTGAAAGCTGTAAAACAGCCCCTTTAAATATGGAAGTATCCAGCATTAGAGAAACATGGGCCTGCACCCCAAAGCAGTATTAGGAACTCAATGATATAACTTCAAGCTAAATTCTGGATTTTCAGCATCAGAAAGCTGGTTCACATTTTATTTGTCACTATAGTATTTTATTCTGGAGACCTAAACAGAAACTGTAAGTATGATAACTCTCCAGACTACGTATAGATCAACATTAACCCCGATTCTTCAAATCCTCAATTCAATTTTTGATGTCAGGGTCACGATTCGATTCTCTTTTTATTTTTCTTACAGCACAGAGGCCTATACCCCCCTTTTTTTTAGATAAGAGCAATCTACAATTGATTTTATTGATTAAGTTTTGTACAGTAAATCTTATTTCAAAAAATGGTCTATATATACATAATGCAATCATTCTTGTGTAGTGTATCACACTAGGAATTAATGGTCAAATTTAAATAATTTATTTAGAATATAAATGTAACAATTTGTTGAGTCAAGTGGAAACCAGCAAACGCAAACATAACAAAAATGAGTAGTCACAGAGGGTGCCTCCTATGTAGTGATTTTTTTTAGTTAACGCAGCATGCACAACTCTCATTCTGACTCATGTGCGTCAAGTTTACATGTAAAGTCAATGGAGAAGCGCACTGACAAGCATCAGGAGGTCCCATGTTGCGTCAGAATCACATTTGCACAAACCACTTTTCTTCCTCATTTGCGTTACAAAAATACCCAGAGGTATATGATACCAGTTGTTTTCTATACATGGACAACAATGAAAAAACGTAAATGCTATAAAGAGTTTAAACTATTTAGACAGCTTAGACTATTTAGACAGCTTAAACTATTTAGACAGCTTAAACTATTTAGACGCATGCGTTCACACCGGCCAGGGTGTCCAGGCATCAAATCGCTCAAATGGACAAAGGTTAATGCTTTAGAATTAAGACCCTCTTGCTTGACTTTGTCCGTGTCAGCGCGTCACGCCAGTGAGTGGACATCTCCACCTCCAGCCGGCATCTCGTCCTCCGTCTTCCCCACCCTTACCGCCCGCATCTAATCACTGATTGGCTGACACCCCGCGTTTGGTGCCCTAAAGTTCAGATTTCCTAACTTCACGCAGCAGCTGCGTGGACGCACTGACGCCTGCTGCACCGATCATAATACTTTTTTGGTGTCAGTGTCACAAACTAATTCTCCACAAGGACTATGGAGAGAAAATAGACTCACAATATCTGTGTTTGCCTAATACCTGATTTGTCTGTTTGTATGTAACTTTTGGTACTTGTATGTGTAAAACTTGATTTGTAAGGCGTAAAATAAATTTTTTGTATAACATCGGGTACTTGAAAGTATTTGGTAAAATGGACACTGAAAAATAAAAAAAATATGATTAACTGTAATTTAACGGCTCATACGCATGCAAATCATTGAGTATGTATGCACCAATTGGCTGATACACACAGACAAAACCGTAGATAAGAGTTACAACTGGTAGTTAATCAATACCATGAACCAATACTTAAAATGTGGTAACTCTGTAATAATTAAACAGAAAATGTTTATTTTTCAATTGAAATGTTAGTTTTGGGGTCATTGCTACTATTATTATAATATTTTTATCTAATTCACCATCATTATGAAGTAGAGAAGAAAATAAAAGCTGTCTTCTAATTCATTGTATTTTTGTATGTGGTATTGCCATTCGTACTTAATGTCTGAAAGTACTCAGATCCAAGTATCAGTATCGGATCGGTTTTAAATAGTGGTATCATAGCTTCCCTAACTAATGGCCAACTTTTCCATGGACATTCTGTTTTTTGAGGGATTAGTTTAGCAGAGTGTCTCAGAAAAAGCTTGGATATCCTTTAAATGTTCAGCTCCCTTCTCACACATTTCACATGTCAATAAATACCTTCATCACTGAGATGTATTGATTGCAACATTTGAAACATTATCTAATAACTGATGGTAGGAGAGACTTTCTTCATCATTCCAAAGAGCAAATAATTTATGTTACTGTCTTATTTTTCTAATTTAAACTTGTTGAATTATTTAGAGGGAAAAAGACAAAAAAAATATTGCTGTTAAATAATATTCTCTCTTCCTTGCTTTAGGTGGATGGAGGAATCCTACCTGCATTAGACTTGGCTGGTTTAAATTAGATCTTTATTTCGCCAGCATTAATTGCTTCTCGCAACATCTTCATGTTTCACAGCGATTTTGTGAAGTTTGATCTGGGATATTAAAAAAACAGCCCTTTCAGGAACTGGTCTAATTCTCACACAAAGCAAACTTTGTGCCAATGTTATTCTAGACTGTAACAGAGATATCATTAAATACAAGCTAGCGTTGCTGTGCCTTTGCAGAATGAACATTTTACTTCTACCCAACTATGAGAATACTCTTTAAGTTTACAAAGCCCTCAGAACAAATCACCTTTTTGTTTTTGTTTCAAACACGTCTGTTTTTGTATACATGATAAGCATTTTACAAGCAAAAAAACAAAAAAGCTAAAGACATTCTGTTGAAGAGAACTCCTAAAGGAAGAAATCTTTTCCTCTTTTTGAAAGCCCATTCTGATTTCTATTGCTGACAAAAAAATCTATTTTCTTTGAAAATTATGTGCAAGTAAAGATTATAGATTACAATACTTTTAAGAGTTTCTTTTTCCCCCTTGTGGAACTTTTTCCTTTAAAGGGAGAAAAGAAAAAAGGTGATGTGCAAACTAGTTGTGTTTTTCTAAAGTATTTCTGACAGCAAAAAATATTTTACATTTATTTCAACAGCAAAGCAGTTTAAAGATTTTTCTTTTAAGTCTTGAAGTCATTAATGAAACATAAGTGAGGTTTACAGTAACTTTAAAATAGCCTCTCAGCCTTTGTGCAGCTAAAAATAGCTCATGGTCAGCAGACATTAATCGTCTCAGTTTTATTGTGCTCTTTGTGCTGAGAGAGCCAGAGAAGCTGAGGTGCTTCTGCCCTCTGGCCTGTTTTCAAGAAATTAGATTAGAAGGTGCAGAGCTAAATTTAACAGCAAACTAAAAATAAACCCACGCACAAACAACAAAAACAAAGAGGTGTGGGGGTAACAGGAAGGACAATCTTCTCCCATTTTATTATTATTATGTCTTTATTGCATTATTGCTACTGAGGTAAATTCCCTGAAATGACCTTTTACATTAAGTAGGTGGCAAGAACCCACAAACAGAACCATTCAAGGTTGCCTTCTGAAAATGCTCTCAGACTGTCAACAGCTAAAACCAGATATTTACTTACTTTTCAAAAAGGAGACAAACTGTTCTCACTTCAGATTGTGCTGCTGGATAGTTGAAGGACCAAAGCGCAAACCAGCAATAAAATGTGCTAGGAGATTTATTGTTGACTCATGCAACATGGTGAGAAGAAGACATAACACACAATGATCCAATGGGGAATGATCTGGCTGTCAGCTCTTAAATGCAGGTAAGTCTGATTAGAGCACAGGTCCAGTCAATTACAAATCAGGGGCAGAGCCCAGGAGACTCTGACATCACTGATCATAAATCTGAAAAAAAAGAATCCATTGATTTATATTTAGAGTGAAAGTGTGTATTGGACAGAGTTGCCACAGTTACTTTGATAAAGTAATATGATTACTGACCACTGATTACTCCTTCCAAAAATAATTCACTTACTCTACTGATTACTTTATTTTTAAAGTAACTATGTTAGATTATGAGTTACTTTATTAGTTACTTTCAGCAGCTGCCAGTAGCACTTCCCACTGCCTTAAAATAGAAACAATAACCAGTTTTGCCAATACTCACTTTATTGGAAATATATTTTAACAGTAGGCTAAAGCCAGTAATATACTTGCTTTTTTACTTTGACACCAGTAACTATGAAGCGACAAGACGTGTCTTGGGCATGTACTCCTGGAGAGTTCCACTAGGGGGCAGTTACAGAGTACAAAACTCAGGGTGTTTCTCAATGCCAAGGAACCTTGCCTTGATGCCTTGGTCCCGCCCCGGTTGCCTAGGAGATACGTTCCAATGTTCAAGTGCTACTGAGGAATCTGTCCTCCGTTTGTTAGCCCTTTAGCTAACTGACCAAGGATACATCAGAGGTGCATTGATGCCTTCTCTCTGTCAAACATTTCCCAGAATACAGCGTGGTAGCAGCTACTTAGGTGGTACATTTCCAGTTTAAACATAAGTAAACTAACTGTAGCTATTGGGCTTATATCTAAAATGTTTGTTTATTATTTTTTTTAAATTATTTTTTAGATCCAAAGCAGTTATATATATGGTTGATTAGTTGCTTAGTAGTTGCAGTTTCGGTGGCTACAAGGTACTAATTTGCTAATTTAATTTAATTTAACCGACATATACACAGTTTAAAGCTCATTATACATTTCCAGTTTCATGGCTGAAGTAACGTTACTATGATATTATGCCACTAAGATGGGTGGGACGTAAACTGAGTACATAAGCTGGCAGCCGCGGTCATGTGAGGTTTTCTTTGACCAAGGAAGGACAGCGTCCTCATAAGCAAAGCGACTTGACATTGAGAAACACCCTCAGACCATAGACTGTAAAAAAGAATAGACAGCGCCTCCTCACTCCTCCCCGTTTACCAGAATGACACACTTTCATGGGGGAATTCATGGCGGATTCACAGACTCCTCCTCCCCAGCTCTGACGAAGCATGTTTCCAAAAAGGGCATAGGGGCGGGATCTTCATGTAGACTCTGCCATCGCGGGGCGTGTATGGGCGTGTAGTTCGTTCGTAATCGCGCCAATTCTGCTTCCGCATCTTTAGCTCTGATGCTAAACTTGGCTAGCTAAGCTAAAGGATAATAGCCCCATGCCTGACTGCTGCTGTATCCTTGCTCCTCCGACGGTTCTCCTATTTCTCAAACCTCAAAAGGTAAGAACTAGTAACTTGAAATAATTATTAAAATGTAGTGTTACTATAATTAAAGTCCAACGAAACAGCCTGTCAATCAAAGTCCGGCCCCCTCATTAATTATGCAAGATTTCAAAAAACTATCTTACGAAAACCAGCCTGGTGCGTATGTTTTTGATGAGCCCAGCGTTATCTCAGGAAGAATATGTAGCCATAGAAAGTTTTTAAAAAATGGGCACCACGCATTAAAGTTGCTTTTACCGGCTCTAAAGTCCAATGCTTTTCAATGGGGGCCTAACGGCCAAATGGCGGTACTACAGCAATGGAGGAGCAATGGCGGCCTCCATGGTATGCGGTCACAAAGCAGAGCAGCCTCAGACCTACAGGCTCAGGCCCAAAAAAACATGGCGACCGTAAAGGAGATAACCAGCTGTTTCGAATTGCGACAGAAAAAGACAGCAGCAGTGTTGCTGAAGGTATGTAAAACCATATTTACCGCTAGTGGTGCTTGTTTTCCTAATGCTAATGCTAATTCCGCCATGTACCAAATATATCTTTTTGCTTAAGAAAATTACAAAAGTAGTAACACACAGTGGCTTGGACAAGTAACTTTAATCTGATTACCTGTATGGAAATAGTAACGCGTTAGATTAGTCGTTACTGAAAAAGTGATCATATTAGGAGTAACGAGCTACTAAGTAACACGTTACCAGCATCACTGGTATTGGACACCATGTTTATTTCTTATATGTGAGAAATTTTGAAAAAAATGCATTTACTGATTTCTAAACAGGCGGTTACGTTATAGTTCCCTCACCTTCTACACTACGTTTAAATGAAAAGCTCTATGAACAGACAGAAAAAAACCCTTTCTCTGACCCGGATCGACCGACTAACCCGATCAGAAAACCACTCAACCCATGATGCTGGCGGCTCTCTGCGAAGGGAGAGGCACCTCCTCAGCTGTTGTGTCGAGCCTTCGTGTGACACAGGCCGAAGCCCACCGAGACGATCAACACTCCCAGAAAACTAGAGTAAACATCGGAATCCCATTCTTTCAATGGAAATAACTGAAGCCACAGCAAAGTCTCAGGAGTTGCTCTGAGGTCACATGCTTTCTGCTGGACAGGTAACAACATTCACCATGTTTTTTTCAAACTAGCGCCAGTCAATGTGATATGGTGAAAAATTACCCTGAAACTAGTGGGTTTTTTTCCCCATTGACGTCATTCTGTCAACAATACAGTTTATTCATTAAAAAAAACATCTGAATAATATCAATAACCTACAAAATGCTGAAAACTTTCGCCACTCATAAATTTTTCACACATTTACATCTTCGCTTGTTAGCAATGAAGAACGAGAATCTGATATGCTTGTCATTTTGCTGCATGTATGATTTCGCTGGAGGTTGAACGATCTGGCGATGTAGTTGTAAAAAACTGAGCAATTGCGATTTTTGGCTTTTATGGCCTTTAGTAAGGTTGTCACTTGAACACAAAAATGCAGCTTGCATGCAATGACTTGGGTATGAAACTACACACTGTTACTTTAAAAAATTCCAGAATAATTAGATGTTTTTGTTTTTTTTAACGACTTCCAATTATATTCTTCAGATTCAGAATTTCAATTAGCCATAGTTTCTAAATGTTTGAGAATTATATGCAAATAATAAACTCCAGGGAAATGTCCATCTATTATAATTTTAAGGAAAAGAGATGTTGCAAAATTACCCAGTCAACTCCAGAACAAAGGCAAGATAACTTGAGAAGATGGTGCCTGAATCTGGGAGTATTACTGCTGAATAATAAAGGCAACTGGAGCCACAAAACCTTAAAAAAGCATTTCAAAATCCTGACCTCAGAACTGTGAAAAACATCAGCTCTTGAACTCATTGTAGTCTTAAATATAACCCCAGAGAACAGGCTGTTATTTTCCCCGAGGTAAAGTCCACACACAAAATACAGATCAACAGAGTTAGATGTACCTGGCTATATTTAGATGTTCATGAATATTTGACAGCTTCATTTCCCTCTTGATACTCAGTGTCTTGCTCAGCTGTAAGTTGCAGACTATTTCTCCATGAGCTTTGACCAGCTTACAGGTGTCTGCTGGAGAGATGCATTCCCACAGCATGATGCTTCCATCACCATGTGATGTGTTCATGTTTACATGGTGCTTTTCCTCCACACACAGAACTTTGTATGTCGGACAAAGATACACTTTGGACTCTACAAACTATAACACCTTTTCCATTGCTGTGTCAGTTACACAGCTTTATAAAGCTTCCTTTTACCATTGGATTTCTTCTTACCATCCATAAGGTAACAAGTATTGGTTGTGAAATGCACAACCTATCTCTCTTGTCTGCACCAGCTCATGTTTCAAGCAGATACAGTTGTGAAAATGTTGACTTGATTTCATATCCACTGAATAGATAATCTGAAATTAATTATTGGTGCATGCATGCTTGAAGTATGTACTGTAGAAAAGTAAGAGTTTAAATTTTGATTCCCCCCTAAAAGAAATTCAATTAAAGTATAGGAAATTGTATACTGTTGTGACAAAGTGGCTTAAAATTATTCACCACTTGTCCTTAATATAGTTAGTTCCATCTTTGGCTATTTCTGGTACTTTAGTTTAAATCTTGCAATCATAATTTTGCCTAACAGTCTATCCCGGGCAGGGGTGGCATTGAACAAATATTTCTGTATTTTTAGAACGGTGAAGGAAAAATCTGAAGGCTGTCCATCATTTTTACAGATTAGTATTCACACCTCCCTCTGACCATTTGAAGTAAATGCACAGGTTTTTTTTTCCCAACCAAATGCATAGATTCGAGGTAAATAGATCCCATCCATTATTTATAATGCCATCCATTATTTATTATTTATTATTATTGGCCAGGATACTCACCGGACATGTCACCCATTGAGCTTGTTTGGGATGCTCTGGATTGTCGTATACGACAGCGTATTCCAGTTCCTGCCAATATCCAGCAACTTTCCTCAGCCATTGAAAAGGAGTGGACCAGCAGTCCACAGGCCACAATACACAACCAGATCAACTCAATGCGACAGAGATGTGTCGCACTGCATGAGGCAAATGGTGGTCTGACTGGTTTTCTGAGTCCCCAGACCGCCCAATAAAACGAAACTGAATGTTTCAGAGTGGCATTTTATTGTGGCTAGTCTAACGTTACGTCCACACTAAGCCGATAAGGTTATACGGGGAGTTAGACGCCTAATGTTATCCACTCAACACGAGCATTTACGCCCCGTTTAAGGTCCCATGATTGCGCAATCCCATACCGACCTGTGCAAATACTGGGCATGCGCGAAAAGACGCACAAAACACACATATAATCTACGTGACGCCAGCTCCTACATAATATATACAAGAAGCTCTACAGCACAGTACATATCTGCTTGTCCCGTTAACCAAAGAGAACAATAGCTGCTCAGAATAAGAGAGAGTTTTTGATGTGGACAGACAACAAGATCGATTTATTACTCTTTGCTGTTGTCTTTGTCTGTAGTGTCGTATTGTTATTGACGCAGCATTCATTGACGGCACTTCTTTTCATTATCCGGGGAAGCTGTCCACACTAGCTCGTTTAGCCGTTGAATAAGATTTACACGGCTCTCTTACCCGGCTAATAGTTATCCAGCCACATACCTTAAACGACGCCGGGTTAGTGTGGACGATAGGGGGGTGTAGACTAAATAATTATATGTTTAAGGCATTACTAGCCGGGTATCTCACAAAACGGAGATATTTTTCTACGGTTTGGCCTGTCATCCACACATAACTGGAGATTTTTGGCACCAAAAATGAATCTTTTTAAAAACTCTGCCCAAAGTGGAGATTTGCGCTTTCTCCGTTTTCAGTATCTGGACGGTTCAAAACGGAGTTTTAAGACCCGTGACATCAATATATGCGACAAAAAATGCTCAAACATCGCTTGTGCGCCATGTGTTTAATCTCAAAAACAGCATTTATGCCCTCAGAGCTGTGTTGGTATCATCCATTGTTAAAGTGGGTTTTGCTTGTTTGCTTGTTTGCTTTTACAAGCTGCATGACTGCTGCATACTGAAGTTAGAGGATAGAAAGTTACTCTTAGCAGATAGGATTTGGGAGAACTACTGCCCCCTACGGGTTTTCCACTTGTATGGATGTGCTGAAAGACGCATTTATCCAGTTACGTGTGGTTGGAGATTTTTTTTTTTTTCAAGGAGCAGAGAAAAATCTTTGTCTAAAAAAGTGTGGACATGGCCTAAGGCACACCTGTGCAATAATCATGCTGTCTAATCAGCCTCTTGATACGTCACACCTGTGAGGTGGAATGAATTATCTCAGCAAAGGAGAAGTTCTCACTAGCATAGATTTAGACAGATTTGTGAAGAATTTTTGAGATAAATTGTTATTTTGTTTATGTAGAAAATGTTTCAGATCTTTGATTTCATCTAATTAAAAATGGGATCAAAAACAAAAGTGTTGCGTTTAAATTTATGTACAGTTTAGTAATGGTGACCATATTTTGACTTCCAAAACAAGAGGACTCTTGACTAATTCCTGAAACACTTCAACAAATACAAATGTTTTGCTAAAAATACTTCTGATTTCAACGCATTCAATGTGTTCCTTCTTTACGTGCTTGGAAAAAATGATTCCTTGATCTGTAAAATGAATGTGAAAAGTGGAAATGTCCTCGGAGAAGAGGACAGTTGATCGCCGTAGGTTTGTAGGATTGTTGGAAAGGAAAAAGATGGATAAAATAAAGAGCTGGGGAAACACTTTAACCCAGAAGATCCTCTGAAAAGTCTGCTGATGTAATTTTTCTATCACCTTCCGAGACCCTCGTGTTACACTACTTTACAACTGGTAAAAGCTGAATATTTTTGTAAGATGCACTAAAGGCTTTGGATTTTCCAACCTTTTTCTCAAGGGCAGCAAACCAAGCACACAGACACAAGAAGGCAGCAGCCATTCAGCAAAGAGCATCATGTGGGCCTCATTCCTAATAGGGTCATTAACAATAAAAGGGGCAAGGCTGTGCCAGGCTTTCATAAAGCGTAAAGGTTGGGCACGCATCAAAAACAACAGCCAGCCAAATCCAATTGGGGTTATGTAACTCCGAAAATCAGCCAAAGCCATGCCCTTGAGTTGTTTTGGTTTTTGGAAGTGATGCAACAGATAAGTGGCTGTAAAACCTTGTTGATATCGTTTCTGGTGGAGAGTCTCCTGGATCCAGCTGCATTAATCTGGTAAAGTTAATCAGAGCTAACTCACAGCTGATGTGGTCTCGCGGGAACGAGGTTCTGAGCTGCCGCAATCTTGGGAAAGCTCATATCACACAAGAGCAGCCGGTCGAGGGTCAGCGTGCAGCCAGATACCAGATTCAAACATAAGTTCCTGTGAAATAGTCAAGAAAGTAAAAAGGAAATTAAAATAATTTGAGCTAAAAACTTGGCTTTCCCTCCATTTATTGTTTGTTACCACTGATGCTATGCATTGCCTTGATAGTTTTCACACAGAAAAGGGAGTAACTAGTTACGTTTACTTTACATTAAACTTATTGAAAAAAAAGTAAGTTTGGAGTAGTTTTACTAGACTGTACTTTTTACTTTTACTTGGGTACTATTTTTATGATTATTGCTACTCTACACACAGTGAGTAACTTTACTGAATGAAACTGGTTTTAACCAATGATGCATGAGGGTCACCAATAGTTTATGTTGAAGTGAGACCTCTTGTTTGTACACAAGCTTCATAGTTTTTTTAACATTATTTTCTATCTGCTAAAGTCGTTGTGCCATTTGGAGGTCAAGTTTGAGTACCTTATCCTGGTCGTACACATATACTGTACATTACCTACTATAAGTATTGGTTTCATTTGTTTTATTTAAAAAAATTTGAAAATGTTTTCCTCCAGTTATTTCACAATCATGTTGTGTATTTCTATATATAGTGTGACGTGTCCCACCAGGGACATGAACACTTTAGATCACTGCTACACCACAATAATAAATGCATATCGCTCTGTCCCCCGTGCTGCTTTGGGACTTTCCGACCACTGCCTGGTCCACCTCATCCCATCTTACAGGCAGAAGCTGAAATCTGCTAAGCCTGTAGTAAGAACTGTGAGGAGATGGACTGATGAGTCAAAGATGCAGCTACAGGCCTGCTTTGACTGCACTGATTGGAGCGTCTTTGAAGCAGCGGCTTCATCCCTGGATGAACTGACCGACACTGTGACATCCTACATCAGCTTTTGTGAGGACATGTGTGTGCAGACCAAAACCTTCTGCTCATTCAAAAACAATAAACCGTGGTTCACTGCAGAACTGAGACGGCTACGCCAGGACAAGGAGGAGGCCTACAGGAGTGGGGATCGGGACCTGTACAAACAGGCCAGGAACCAGCTGACAAGAGGGATCAAAGCAGCAAAGAGGAACTACAGTGCTAAGCTTAAGGACCGTTTTTCTGCTAACGACCCCTCTGCAGTTTGGAGCTACCTGCAGACCATTACTAACTGTAGGAGACCATCCCCCCACCCTGTGGAGAGCACCCGCCTGGCTGAGGACCTCAACGACTTCTTTTCCAGGTTTGAAAGGACTTTCACACCTCCCACCTCCCCCACCATCTCCATCACAAAAGACCCAGCTTCACCCCAAACCACCCACGTACCTGCCTTGACGATCTGCGAACAGGACGTGCGCCAGCTATTTCAGAGACAGAAAATTAAAAAGGCTCAGGGACCAGACGGAGTGTCCCCAGCCTCTCTGAAATTCTGTGCTGACCAGCTGGCTCCCATCTTCACCCAGATCTTCAATAACTCCCTGGAGCTGTGTGAGGTCCCCTCCTGCCTCAAACGCTCCACCATCATACCGGTTCCCAAGAAGTCCCCAGTCACTGGATTAAATGACTACAGACCAGTTGCCCTAACATCTGTGGTCATGAAATCCTTTGAGCGTCTGGTACTGACCCACCTGAAGGACATCACAGATCCCCTGCTAGACCCCCTGCAGTTCGCCTACAGATCAAACAGGTCAGTGGATGATGCCGTCAACATGGCTCTACACTACATCCTGCACCATCTAGACTCTGCAGGTACCTACGCTCGGGTCCTGTTTGTGGACTTCAGCTCTGCGTTTAACACCATTGTCCCAGAGCTCCTCCACCAAAAACTGTCCCAGCTCACCGTGCCTCCATCCACCTGTCAGTGGATTACCAGTTTCCTGACTGACAGGAGGCAGCAGGTGAAACTGGGTAAGTTCACATCCAGCTCCCGTTCCCTCAGCATCGGCGCCCCCCAGGGATGTGTTCTCTCCCCACTGCTCTTCTCCCTTTACACCACTGACTGCACGTCGAGGGACCCTTCTGTGAAACTCCTGAAGTTTGCAGATGACACCACCGTCATTGGACTCATCCGCGACGGCGACGAGTCTGTGTACAGAAAGGAAGTGGAACAGCTGGTTCTCTGGTGCAGTCAGAACCACCTGGAGCTAAACCCGCTCAAAACTGTGGAGATGACAGTGGACTTCAGGAAGAGACCACCATCAACATCTCCTCTCATGATCCTCAACAAGCCAGTCCCCACAGTGGAGTCTTTCAGGTTCCTAGGATCCACCATCACACGGGACCTGAAGTGGACCTCACACATCAACATAATAAGGAAAAAGGCCCAGCAAAGGCTGTACTTTCTGCGTCAGCTCAGGAAGTTCAACCTGCCCCAGGAGCTGCTGATCATCTTCTACACAGCAATAGTCCAGTCTGTCCTGACCTCATCCATCTCTGTCTGGTTCGGATCCGTCACCAGGCAAGACAAGGACAGACTGCAGAGAACAGTCAGGACTGCAGAGAGGATCATAGGAACCGATCTTCCCTCCATTCAGGACCTATTCCGGGCCAGGGTCAGGAAGCGGGCCAGGAAAATCACCTCTGACCCCTCACACCCTGGCCACAATCTGTTTAGGCTCCTCCCCTCAGGTCGGCGTTACAGAGCGTTGTACGCCAAAACCACCCGACACAAAAACAGTTTTTTCCCCCAGGCTGTCGCTCTGACGAACTCTGTCTAGTCACAGTGTGTGAGTGCACTCACATAACAATAAACTATAACTCTGCACTTCTGTACATACTCACTGTAAAATAACCCCGGCTTGGTGTATATATTATCCTTTATTATTTACGATCTGATATTTATTTGTATTTTTACTTATTTTTGTTCTTATTTTTCTTTTTTTCTTTTTTTATTTCACTTATTCAAGTTCTGTACTGGAGGAAAAAGTTTGCCGGAGTCAAATTCCTTGTATGTGACATACTTGGCCAATAAACTGATTCTGATTCTGATTCAGAATTAGTAAATTACATTTTTGTACAATCACACTATTTGTAAATATCAAATAATATGCAATGATCTCAGAACAAATACTCAACTACTCAATACTTGAGTACCCTATTTAGCAAATTTTACTCTTATTTGAGTCATTTTTGGATTACTACTTTGTACTTTTACTTGCATAAAAATACACTGAAGTAGTGCTACTTTTCAGTTAATGCCATAATTCTTCAGCAACTTTCAGATTTGCTCGTAACTGTTTTGTTTAATTTCCTTTCATAACACAGATTTCTTATTTAAGATGTGGAAATAAATAAAACTATTATAAGGTAGTTCCCTGAAATCTGTGAAAGAAAAGCTGTTAAAATTATAATGTATTTAAACTTAGTTTTCCCTTTTAGGCTTTAAATTTAGTCTGTTCCTATGAATAACAAGTGTTGTAATTACTGGCTTGTTAAACCTGTGTGCATTTGCAACATTTTCAACTAAATTCTCCTTACTGAGAGAAAAAAAAAGAGTCTTTGTGCCCAGGACTGATTCTCAGGAATGTTCCCTCATGGTGTTAGTTACATCATAATACAAGGAACCCATTGAGAGGGATTTAACACTGTGACGCTCCATTGCTTATCCTGAGCCTGAGGAATATACACCAATAGGTACTTAAATCAATCAACACAACATCTAACATCTAATCTGAAAAGCTCTGAGGGAAGCAAAGATTAACACACTTATTTAATTTATCAGCACTTAAATAATTTAATCACTAAAAGCTGATGGTCAAAGTTTATATCCGAATATGAGACAAAATAACCTCTTCACTGGAAGGAAAGATGAGCAAAACTCAGGTGAAATGTTAGATTTCTTCAGTACTATATCAGAAAAGGAGAGGGCTTTTTGTGCCCGGCAAAAACAAATCTTTTTAAAAACGTAGCTGCAATTTAGGAAATTCATAACACTGCAGCACAGTTTGCAACCACTAATACACACGTAGTACACTGATGATTAGGTGTTGTATTGTGACCTCTGACAGGTGAAATGAATAAAACGTATTTTTTTAGCTACCACTTTTAGAGGAAGAGATACATAAGGCAGATAGTGCTCAAAGATGGATTAAAGAAAGTTGTCAGAATATTAAGTACATCAGAATTTGCTGCATGGTGCTGCATATTGGTAGACTAAACAGGATGAGGGTTGATGAATAAATTCAAAGATACTTTATTGATCCCCGAGGGGAAATTTCCCAATCAACAGCTGACGTGCTGCAACAGATGCACACCATCTAACTGCTTCCTGGAGTGGGCAGGAGAGATTGGGGATACAGCTAGAGCAGTGATGACAAGGAAAATGTGTGCATCTGTAAGGGTGTGAGTTTGTGTGTGCATGTGTGTGCATCACTAGTCAGTAACCCATGAACTCCACACAGCTCAATCCCACAGTCTGTTCGCCTATGATGTAAGTTGCGTCCTTGGAGAGCTGAGCCAGCTTATAGTTGAAGGTGTGGGGGTAGGATGGGGGGGAAGGAGCGTCCTTCTAGATTCCCATCCAAGGGAGTATGTTTGGTCTAGGCCGAATTTCAATAGATAAGAAATGCACAGGCAAAGATCACTTTTCCTTCTTAGCCTTAGAGTCCTTCAAGGTGGTCTCCCTTCCAAATCAGGGGTCATTTCCATTCCAGCCGGCTGAGAACTTCTCCAAGTTGTTTCCCCACACAGCAACAAACGAGTCCATGCTCGAAAATCGAAAGAGTCTGACCGTTACAACAGCCATGCAGCTTCCCGCTTCCAGGCAGCCTGCCAATTTCTGCCTTAAAAGCCATAAATTTACAATACCTGGGAAAAACCTGCCATGCGCTAATCAGCAGATATCCAGTTATCATGAATACAATTGTCCAGATGTTTCTAGTGTCTCGATGGTCAAAGTGAGAGACTCAGGATCCTCCACAGTAATCCATCGGGACAGCTCGGCACTCCCTTATTACCTTCTCCAGGGGAAAAAATTTGCTCACGAGACCATCTGACCAGTCAATGCCAGATCCAACGTTGATTATTCCGGAGGAGAATGCTAAAAGAGGCTCCATAGCAGTAGACAGAAAAAGGGCTGTGGGATAAGACACATTAGAGAGGGAGAAAGATAAAAAAGCGTCTGCTCTCGCTGAGTGTCGGAAGTAAAATTTTCTTTTAACATCACATGGATGGCCGTGTGTGTGTGTTTGTGTACGTGTGTTTGTCGTCATGTATTCCTACCCTTCTTAGGACAGATTTTGGGATATTCACCAACCCTCTAAAGCTTGTTTTATGCTTGGCGCATCCGTGCGGTCCGCACGGCTCCACGCGGCCAAATTACGTCATTTCAGCAAACACGCCTCTCCGTGCGGCCACCGTGGAGACCCAAATTTCCGCACCGCGCACCTAGGAAATTTTGTAAAAAACATGCCGCATGTTCGTAAATACAGATTTTTTTATGATTTGGCCGATAGAGATCACTGTGATCAACTGTGTTTTAATGGACGAGTGGACCATCTCCTTTTTCGTCTTTTTTTCCCAAGTAAACAGCATAAAAGTTCTGCTTTGTTTAAGCTCACGGGTGTCGCCATCTTGTAAACCACAGTGATTACTATTTCTACCATGGTGTAGTGTTGTATGCATGCTGTAGAGCCCAACGCCACCCCCTACAGTCTTCAAGAATATTGATTCTCAGCAGGGACAAGCCGCAAAAAGTATAAACGCTGCTAGAAGGCGTTTCGGCCGGTTCCACACGTCTCATTTCCGCATGGAATGTATATGCGTCAAGCATAAACCAAGCTTTAGGACCTTGTTAGAACCAAAGCCCGGTCCTAATACGGCAGACTCCCCTTTTTATGGTTAGTGGTTAGCTTTAGAGGTATGGTGTGAATTGAGTTTTAGTCAGGCTTAGGGTTAGGAATACATCAGTAATGGTACGGGTTAGGAGAAGCGTCTGGGTTAAGCATAAATCCAGTTACTAAAATCAATGGAAGTCAATGGATGGTCCTAACTTGGGTAGCAATACAAACCTGTGTGTGTGGGTGTGCGTGTGTGTGACTTACCTGGAAAATACATGGAAACAGGTTGCAGGCCAAGAAAACTAGTGCTGTTCAAACACTAATTCACCTATCTTAAGTTGTGAAGTTTAGTGTGCTGCTATCCACTTTTTTCTTTTTTAGAAAAACACAACTACCTTTATTGTGAATTATTTTATTTTGTCTACAAAACAATAAAATAAATATGAATTATCTTACAATTATCTTTGAAACAAAGTAGTCACATTTTTGTAGAAAAAAAACATATATCCATTCACCCCTTTGAAGAGAGCAGTAACTCTAATATCTTATTTGGGTGATAGCCTGGATACCCAGAGAGAACTCACACATGCCTTTAAAAGGCTCCATCAGAAAGGCTCCTGAAATTTAAACTCATTCTTGCTGTTCCACCATGCAGCCTTTTTCTAGAAAACAGATTTATTAACCACTGTAGCCCCACAATATAAAAGGGTATTACATGATAATTAAATAAAAAAAGGCTTATTGTTTACCACATCCGTTATTTTTATACCTTCTTTTTGTGTAATCTCATCAACAACATGGGTCACTGTTTCTTTGAAAATGCTTTCCAAGTTTAAAAATGGATTGCGCCATAGACTGAATTTGAGGCCATGAATGTTTACGGTTACTATAAAGTTTGTTATTTTCTGTAGTATTAGTCGCAGAATTACTATGTCATGTTAATGACTGTTTTCTGTGTAGGTTGCTCGGGTTTGCCCATTAGGTTCTGTTCTGTCATGGGCTTAGCTCCCTGCTCTCTTAATGTGTTTCTCATCTGCTCAATGAAGAATGCCAGTTATCAGGTTTTCTCAGTTTGTGTCAAATTCTCTTTTGTTGCCATGAGTTCATTTGCTATTAAAGTAGCTGTTAGTGTAAAATGATCATACATTGTTTTTGAAATTGTTTGGTGTGTATTTGTATTTATTTAGCATATTTTCTCTATTTTACATTGGATGAATGGTCAATAATACAAATTAAAATATATGCAGATCTCCCAAATATACTGGGAGGAAATTATTTTAGCTAGTTAAAAAGAAACTGATCTTTTTACAGCCCATATCAACCTTTGGGCATAATAATGACTGGCTGTTTGACCACTCTTAACAAAAATAGAAAAGCTAATTTTAATGTTTTTGTTTCCAGATACAGAATGGAGCACATACAATACTACGCCATTTCAGAATAAAAACTAGGATATTAGCCGTGTTTCCAGTAGCACAACTTCAGGTTAATTTAACCAGATCTTTTTTTTGATGGGGTAATCTGTTATCCAGCTCCTCATCCGTCATGTCTCCATACAAAGTTGCCTCCTTAAAGAACCAACTGAAGACATCCATATATCACACTGTTTCAGCAGCAAGGTGCAAAAAGGTGCCCACAGTAGCAAAAATAACAAGACATCAACTTTGGAAGAAGGAAAAACGTGTTGCTGCATTCCTGTTTTCCCTTATTATAAACTGCTTTCACACTAACTCTTCTAATTTTTACAAAGCGGGAAGGTCTGGTTAAAGTGCACTGAAGTTCTGATAGTGGCTTGGCTTTTGTTTTGTTGTGTCGTCACTCAGTGGCAGTGTTTTTATAGAACTGTAGAACTTGAATTAATTGTTGGGCTTTCTGATGTACAGGTGCTGTAACTGTGTTTGCAGAACTTTGAATGTTACTCTGAAATAAATCTTTAATACTTGCCTAATTTGTATGGTTGCTAATCTGGCCCATGTCAATACATTGTTTTAAAAAGGAAAATAATTTTCTTTGATTTTGTTATACATTTCTTCTTTTTTTTTGGTCCTGCCCCAGTAAACAACTTGTTTAATGAAAAGACTAAAACTGAAACTAAGCATTTAAAAAAAAAGTAAAACTAAACTAAATTACTTAACAAATTGTAAAAACTAGTTAAAACTAAAATAGAATTTTAAATCTTAAGTCAAAACTAAATTAAAACTGAAACTATTATAACCCTGGTCCAAAGTGACTGGAGTGGGTGGGTCTATGTACTTTTTGAGTCTAAGATAGAATTAAAGATCATTTTCAGGTTCAACATTAATATTTAACTCCCCATCTATAATGGCCTTATCAGTATTTAACACTAATTAAGATGACAAAAACCGGAGATCTGATCTAAAATTTGAGAGTAAGGGCTGAGAGCTATTTAATTTAGCCCTGTGTTCATTCAAACACATTAGCTTGCTAACAATGGGCTGCCCAAGACAGTAATTAGAAATTGTAGCTGCCCTGTGTTAATCTGGTCCCTGTAGAAATCGTACTAAATTATGGCTGGTCCAATGAATTACTGAAGAGCGTTAACGCACCATGCCTTCCCAAATGTCCTTGAACAATAGAGATGAACACCATTCTGTTGAAGCGTTACAGAGGGCCAGCTTTCTGACAAGACTCAATCAATCATTTGTAATCTCCCTATAGACACAGACAATAGCAGGAATCTGCTAAATCTGGCACATAACTTCGCAGACATATTTTTGGCCTACATACATAATATCCACTGAAAACCCCCAGTCCCTCATATGAATTTGTCTTCCAGTTCACTGCAGAAAAAATGTCACTTCCTGCATTTAAGCTTTTTTCATGTTTACCATGTGCTGTCATGGATAAAGCTATATAATGGTTAATGTATTGCCCTCATCCTCCCACATCACCTTTAGGGTTATGATGACAGTTGGCAACATCCAGAAAAGGATGTGTAATCATGAGGGTGAGAATTGAAAAAAAAACACAAGTAGCGACTACTTTCTCTCACATAAGTTTCAGGTCAGTTTTGTTTTCAGAAAATAACCTCGTTCTGCCTGGAAAGTTTCAGCAGTGCAGTGGTTCCTGGAAGATTAATAACTTCAACAGAATGAAAAAATGTTTAGTAATTCCTAGAAGTTACAGAAACAATTAAGCATAAGAATGAAAAGGTGACCTTTATGTGCAATATGTTTAAAGTCATGGTGAGGAAAGAAGTTCATGATGTTGATTTTAGGTGCTCTATATATATGTAGTCTGTAAAATCAGATTCTACATATACAGCTTATCAGTAAAGTTTTTTAGAATTACTTTACACTGATTAAGCATAACACCCTTCAAGACAACTCTTGTGAACTTCACTATTGTGTTGGTGAAATGCTGAAATTTGTAGCACTCCTGTGCTGCCTGAATTTATTTACATTCATATGAAATTACATAAATTATTTGTTTGTTCTTTTTTTTTTTTTTTTTGCTGTCGAGCAGATTCTAAATTAGGTAGAGATTAGTAATTTAAATAGAATGAATAAAATACAAACAGGTGTATGGCATAGTAATTTAAAAAGTTAGGTATAAATGGACATAATATTGACTGAGTGATGGCAATAAAGTTCTTTCATTAGACCAACAAAAATATGCAACAACTGGCAGGAGGATTCAAGTTGAGGCTTTCAAACCTAGAAACACTGTGTCAACATCATCGTGAGGGCCAGTTTTGGTCTTATTAACTAATATATTATAAAAAGTAAGGGAAATAATGAAGATAGAGGACTACTTCAAGATTATTCAACTTTATATTCCCACAACTGCTAGATGGTTGAAGATAATTGAATGCTCTAACAGGACAATGATCCCAATAAATAAAATAAAAAAAACTGGATAAAGCAAGCTAACATTAACCTTCTGGAAAGGTACTAAGCCAGATCTAACCAAAATGTAAGGATTTTCTAAATAAAACAGAAAACCCTGTGATGCCGGTGTGGCCTCTCCGTAACAGAGCAACCGTTCCGTTTTCTCAGTGCTGTCAACATACTGTGACTGTCATTCACACATTACCGCTGCGTGTGTGAGACATTTTACTTTTACTTTGGAGCTGCTCATTAATGGATTTCTCCTCTGCAGTTATTATGATGGGGAAATATACTTTGTTCAGAAATTACTGCTAAAAGAAAACTAGACAATGAAAACAGACAGCTTAAAGACGAATGGACAGAACAATTTGTATTTACTCTACGTCCATCCAGGGTAAAAATAACTTATCTTAGTTGGGGAGACCCCAGGATAACATTATCTCACCAAGAATGCAATGAAGTTTTCCTATGAAACTACTAGCAGGACTTTAGGTACATCTATGACTCAACAGCAAAATGCAACAGAATGCTCCCTCAGAGTTTCATGGATTTTTGGGAAAGCATTATTTCTTTGATGCAGAAATAATACAGGTTTAGTTTTATTTGATTATTCATTTGAATTTATTGCTAAATGGAAATTACAATGTATTCTTGTTGCTGTTTTGATAGAAACAGACATGTTGCCGTGAGCAAGAAACGTTTGGTATTTGTGGAGATAGCACATTAACGCTATTTTTACCCACAGAAGAGGAGCTGAAGAAGAAATGGTTGGAATTTGTTTCTGGAACACCAATGGGAAAATGCAAGGATCGAATAGTGATTTGTTTAGTCACGTTGAGCACAGTGACTTCATAGCTACGCACCTAACAGCACTGGCTTTACTTCGAAGCTGTATTAAAACAAGGACCTATAGCAAAAGGTTGAACTCCAGCTCCCTGGCAACTGTAATGCTGCATTCAGACCATGCCCATGCGTCAGCGTCAGTTGCGGCAAGATTACATGGAAAGTCTATGGTAGAGTACGTCAGAGGTCCGTCAAATTCTCTGCGGTGCTTTGTGTACGTTGGTGCCGTCAACTTCACTTGCGTTATATACGGCAACATAGTAACGCAGCAACGCAGAAGTTCAGCTAGTTTAGCTTTTGAGGGACCCAACGCAGTTAACGCAGTGCGGCAACCAATGAGAGCGTCTCACTCTAGTTATGTCACTATATACGTATCTTGAATGAAGCGTGGGTCCAGTGAAAACATTTTCAACAAACGCAGAATTAAAAAATCAGAAAAAACACTTACCGAAGTAAGATAGACAGGCGCTCCTAAAGAGGAACAGAGAACCTGTAGTTGGTGTCCTGGTAGGAGATTTAAGCTCCGATGGGACAGACGGAATTAGCACTGAAAGCGAACCTCATCCATACGCAGCTCCTGGAGCAAATGGTTAAACTCCCCAAACTCAGAACACATCTGAATAATGGGCGCTGATGCACCCGATGTCAATGTTGTCTAGCTTTATCTAGCTAATAAAGCCATGTCACTTTCTAGTTACGATCCACCATAGTTCAGAACATACGGCAACAGAGGAAAACCCGCCCATGCGTTTTTTGCTCAGAAGCAGGCTATGGAAGCCAAAAAGTACATACCTCAAACTTCATCCGTTGAATGCGTTGCCTGACGCAGACCAAATGTACAGTGTGAATGCACAATAAGTAGAAAATAAAACGCGCCATGACAATGAACTATACTACCTCAGCTAACACGCTAATATCTGTGACCACATTCATCTAAATAAGTAGCTTGTCTAACTACTCTCAAACCCATCCTACGCTTCAAACCAAAAAGTGTAATATCGGTAGCTAAATCTCCAGGCCTACGAAGCTCACTGTGAGACACCCTGTCTACTTTTAAAGGTGCGATATGAGCATCGGCTAGGATGATGCTCCCAGTAATGAACGGTTGTCGCGTCCTGTTATCAGCTTTTTACTATACTTTAACATAGAAAGTAATCTTAAGTGAGTTCTTTTGTTCTGTATGTGTCTCTGCTGTCTTGTTGAACCCCCAGTCAGTTCTGGCAGATGGCTGCTTGTACTGAACCGGGTTCTGCTGGAGATTTTTTCCTGTGTAGGGGGAGATTATTCTTCTACTGTCGCTTCATGCTTGCTCGGTATGAGGGATCTCAATGAAGAACACGACACAACGCGCATATATATATATATATATATATATATTTGTTCACGAAGAGTGAATGCTGCAAGTCTGCAGTCTGCTGGTTTTCAGATAGAAAACGTTTAAACTGAGGGGACTAATAGACAGCAGGATTCATTTGAATGTATGTGTAATTGAATTATAATGAATTTTATTGTAAAGTACCTTGAGAGGATGAATTCACTTCATTTACAATTTGTAAATCAAAAAGGAATCTTATCCTTCCAAATGTTTTCTTAGACCACTGTTGAATGTCACCACCTATTGGCATAGAAGAAAGCTTTACCCTTACAGAGAATTAATTTTGAGCATTTTGCTCATGGCTGCTTAATCTTCTGGTGTATTGTCTGGAGTATTGTCTTTTAACATAAAAATAAATAAATAAATACATAAATAAAAATAAATAAATAAATAAAACATCAGAATTATAAAGGCAAACATTTTCTTCCAACATTTATATTTTGGATTCAAGGATTATGACATGGAAACTGCAAAATACATATATATCCTAGTTGTTTACAAAGAAAAAAAAATTTCTTCAATACATTTTTTGCTCCCTACTAATGTATTTTGAAAACATTTTTATAATAGTTTTTTAAATTATATTTTAGCTCGCGTTTTCCTGTGTGGTGACAATAAATATGAGTAACACTGTACTGTAAAACACAGAAAGCAAATTTGTTGTAGCACTTTGATATTTTTATAATGGTGTTAGTATTATAGTTGTTTCATCCCTTACTTTTAAAATTTTTCAAACACCCTGAAATTTCTCAAATTATTGTCTGAAGAAAATATTCAGCTTCAGTCTATTTCTGAATGGTGTTTAAACATAAAAAAGCTTTATTTAGAAGGTTGTTCTTGAATGAAGCAAGTGCCTTATGATATAACATCTAAAAATAACCTCAGACATAAGGTAAAGGAGCAATATTCATTGAATAAATCTTTTAGAGTTTTTTAAAAGTTAGAGTGTAAAACCGATTGCAAAGCAATTGGATCCTTGTGTTTGGTTCAAAATACCATCTCTGTAGTTTTGTAATCTTAAAACAGAGCCATGAGATTAATACCTGCTGTGAGATCATCTGCACAGGCTACTGTTGGATTAACATAATTTGCTGTTATTTACACTTGAATGTCTGGAGCTAAAAACATCTCTTGTAATGAGTGAAATTCTGGACAGAATATGCTTATTCAATATCGCAGTTGAAACCAGGTGTGTACATATACTGTTATTGTGTCTAATGCTAAATTTATAAAAAAAAAAAAACTTATATTTGCCAACCCTGAAACACAGACTGAAGAAAAAAAACTTTGTTAAAATTCAAAAGTAACCTGCATTTCTTTATTAGTTGGTAGAACTACCTTTTAAAGTGTTTGACTTGAGTAAACCGAGTCTCCGTCCACTAGTGTGGTTGGCTCAGTTTTACTGGAGACCAAAACTGAAATATTGTTACTGTTTTTAACTGTTGCAGTTCGTATTCACATTGCTCTTATTTTAAACGAAACAAACCGTTTGTGCAGCAATTTCCCCTCATCGCCTGCGGTGGCGCTGTGGTGTTGCTGCACTTCTTCGTGCTGCACGGGACAGTTCACAGTACAGTGAAATGTAAACAAACATGGAGAGGTAGCAAACTGTAGTGGTTTCAGGACTGCTCTGTTGCATTTGGCAAATACTGCTGCAGCAACTTGACATGAACAGAGAAAAGGGCAAAGAACCGTGCAGAATACTGTTTTTTAAATCAGGTGGCTGAGACAGTTCCATAGGGTAGGGGTATAAACCACTTTACAGCACAGATGTCCTCCTTATACAGACGTTGAGCAAGGCATGTACAAGATCTATTTATCCTGCATGCATGGTTAAGAATGTGTTTACCCAGGATTCATATACATAGTCCGCTTCCTGCTTTTGGTGATGTCCCAATCCGTTTACCATTCACATATGCAATCGAACCGCAGCAGGGTTTGTTTCAATCAAACCGAGACCTACGTTTTTCGACAGAATAAAGTTTACTACTTTGGTCCATATCAGAGTTCGATTGCCCATTAACACTTCCCCAAAAGAACCGGACTTTCTGGGCAAACGAACTACAGTTCAATTCAAACAGATTTAACAGGCCCCGTGGGAATGTACTCTAACACAGAACTGATCTGAGTCAGATGTGCAGGCCATCTTGAGATTGTACACCTTTTTACCAATGCCCTCGATTTTTTTTTTATGGGAATCAGATCAAAGCTATGCAATGGCCACTCTAAAATAATGACTTCATCATCCTGAGACCACTTGAACAAATTTTAATGTATGGCGAGAGTTGTTCATCTGAAATATCATTTTGAGTGGAAATGTTAACTTCCTGGCTGATGTCTTGAGACGTTGCATGAATATTCCAAAATGTTATTTCCCTATGATGACATCTGTTTTGTGACACAACATGACAGGTGACAAGGTGTACCACGCCTCTTGCCCAATGACCATTGGAGATAGGCAAATGATGGCTGAACATTGCTATAGTGTCTCTATACTTGTCTAGAAGTATTTGAGATGAGTGTGGTATGTTAGAATTACAGCCATTCTAAAAACTCCTCTGCTGCATGTAAAAGCTGTTCCCATCCGTGTAAATTTTATCAGAGATGACAAGAGATGAATCCAAATTCTATCAACTCTATTAAAACGGATTAAATATTCAGTACAGAGCTGTGGGTCAGTTCACTAAGTCATGGCTCCCATGATGGCATTTCCTGTCTCATCTGTGCTCAGCCCACTGTTTTTGTAGCTTTTAAGCGTGTGTGTGTATGGCTGATGGGTTCGGTTGGGAGGGGGTGTAGTTGAGATGATGATTTTATTTTTGGTTTTTGAAGGGGGGGTTGGGGGGTTGTGGGGTCATTTTAAATTTGTAAAGCACTTTGAGATACTGTGTTTGAAAAGCGCTTTATAAATAAAGTTTGATTTGACTGCCTTTCTTTCCTGCACAACACATTTTTAAAGCTTAGAGTAACATGATTCAGTTAAGGTTCTCCTTCACTGGTGTTTTTATTAATTTTGTCAGTCTTATCTGGTGTAAAAGAATGCCGTTTGAGGCAGTTTCTCTAAAACAAGAAATAATTCCCTGTTTCAGTTTATGCCAGTTCAGTGTGGGAGTGGGCACTGATACTCAACAAGATGTGGGGGGCTTACTCAGTAAGATTAATGACGTGCAAGTTTCTGTACTCTGATTTGCTAACTGCAACTCTACTCATACACTGTCTCTGTTTAGTAAAATCAGTAACAATGGTGCAGGTATTTATGCTTATACGGAGTTTACCACGCAGTTTACCACACAGAAGGACTTCACCACCACAGCTACCGGAGTTACAGTCTTCAGGACACCACACGCCGCAGGCAGACAGGTACGGTCTCCCTCTTTGCTATGAATTACCCCTTGATAATTTATTGTCCTCCGCCTCTGCACATACACCGCGCTGACGAGCAGAGAGAGCTCACGGCAGCTCCATAGGACAGGGAGATTTAACAGGCAGATTCAGCTGCTGATATTATAATTCATGCAGCGTCGATTACGTTTGAGGACAGTTAAACAAACACCATCTATGGGTGGATGTGGCCACAGATATTAGCTGTTAGCGGGGTAGTACATTTCATTGTCATGGCACGTTTTAACCAAATACTTGGTGAAAAGTCAAACACTACTTACAGCCGGGAGCTGGTGTTCAACTGTCCAGGTGCCGACCGAGCTGCTGGTGCAGTTCTACACGGCCATCATCGAGTCCATCCTCACCTCCTCCATCACCGTGTGGTTCCCCGGCGCCGCAGACCGGGACAGACACCGACTGCAGCGCATCGTGCGTGCTGCTGAGAAGGTGATTGGCTGCAGGCTCCCATCCCTCCGGGACCTGTTCACTTCCAGGACCCGGAGGCGTGTGGGTCGGATCACAGCTGACTCTTCTCACCCTGGACACCGACTATTCTCCCTCCTCCCCTCAGGCAGGAGGCTACGGTCCATCCAGACCCACACCTCCCGCCACCTGAACAGTTTCTTCCCCTCCGCCATCAGACTCATGAACAATAACAAGACCCGATAGTTCAGTTAAAGACCCATGTAGGATAGAACCATCTGCACTACGTAACTTTATTTTACTGCACTGTGTGGTCTGACCACACTTAGATCTGCTGCTGTCATTCACCTGCACATCTGTGAATGGAACCCTGCTGCTGTTCTTATGTTAAAAGGATGTTTATCTCTTCATAGTTCTTTTATATTACATACAGATTATAATATTTATAAAGACTTTAGCCTTATGGCTCATTCTTTTTATTTTATTTTTTTTATTTTATTTTATTTTATTTTTACTTATGTTAAATGTTTTATGTGCACAACTGTACCGGAAAAAAGATAGATAGATAGATAGATAGATAGATAGATAGATAGATAGATAGATAGTAGATAGATAGATAGATAGATAGATAGATAGGTACTTTATTCATCTCCAAGAGAAATTCACAGTTCTAGCAGCTTACGGGAACACAGGGGCATGCAGGGAAAATACAATATAAAAATTTAAAAGAAGAACTAAGGTAAAATATAATGGTTTAAAAAAGTATAATGTCTGCCAGTCCAGTTCAAGTGCAGTTGTGCAGATGTCAGTATGCAAAAACAGTTGAGTAATGGTCAGTTTGTACTTACTTAGAGTCCAACTTGTAGATGTGTGTGTATGATAGAGTGCATGTGTGACCGAAGGTGCATGGTGTGATTAGCATTAAGTCCAGTTTTCTATGGTTGATTTTATCGCCCTCCCCCTAGAGTTGTTGAAGAGCCGCATGGCGTGTGGGAGGAACGATTTCTTCAGTCTGTCAGTGGAGCAGGACAATGACAGCAGTCTGTCACTGAAGCTGCTCCTCTGCCTGGAGATGGCGTTGTGCAGTGGATGGTGTGGACTGTCTATGATGGACAGTAGCCTGTTCAGAGTCCGTTTATCTGCCATAGATGTAAGGCTGTCCAGCTCTGTGCCAACAACAGTACCTGCCTTCCTCACCAGTTTGTTCAGGCGTCCAGCGTCTTTCTTCTTGAGGCTGCCCCCCCAACACACCACTGCGTACATGAGGGCGCTCGCAACTACAGACTGGTAGAAGATCTGTAGCAACTTCTTGCAGATGTTGAAGGACGCCAGCCTTCTGAGGAAGTACAGACGGCTCTGTCCTTTCCTGTACAGGGCGTCTGTGTTGGCAGTCCAGTCCAGTTTGTCATCCAGCTGCACTCCCAGGTATTTGTAGGTGTGAACCACCTCCACACAGTCACCTTTGATGTTGACAGGCTCAAGGTGCGGCCTGATTCTCCTAAAGTCCACCACCATCTCCTTGGTCTTGGTGGCGTTTAGGAGCAGGTGGTTAAAGTCGCACCACGTGACAAAACGTTGGATCAACTCCCTGTATTCCTCCTCCTGTCCACTCCTGATACAGCCAACGATAGCTGTGTCGTCCGCGAACTTCTGCACGTGGCAGAGCTCCGAGTTGTACTGGAAGTCGGACGTGTACAGGGTGAACAGGACCGGAGAGAGCACAGTTCCCTGCGGTGCTCCAGTGTTGCTGGTAACAGTGTCGGACCTGCAGTCCCCCAGTCGAACGTACTGAGGTCTGCCGGTCAGATAGTCTGTAATCCATGCCACCAGGTCTGATCCTACTCCCATCTCTGTCAGTTTGTGCCTGAGGAGCAGAGGCTGGATGGTGTTAAAGGCGCTCGAGAAGTCCAAAAATGTAATCCTCACAGCACCACTGCCTCTGTCCAGGTGAGAGAGAGAGCGGTGAAGCAAGAAGATGATGGCATCCTCCACTCCAACCTTCTCTCTGTAAGCGAACTGCAGAGGGTCGAGAGCGTGGTGGGTCTGTGGCCTCAGGTGATGGAGCAGCAGCCGTTCCATGGTCTTCATCACATGGGACGTCAGGGCGACCGGCCTGAAGTCGTTCAGCTCCCCAGGATGTGGTTTCTTGGGGACTGGAATGATGCAGGATGTCTTCCACAGCTGGGGGACCCTCCCCTGTCCCAGGCTCAGGTTGAAGATACGCTGTAGGGGGTGTCCCAGTTCCTGCGCACAGGTCTTCAGTAGTCTGGGGGAGACCCCATCTGGACCTGTAGCTTTGCCGGGGCGTAGCCTCCTCAGCTCTCCACATACCTGAGCTGCTGTGATGGTGGGTGGTGTGAGCGGGGGAGGGGAGGTGTCCTCCTCTGTGCTGGAGATGGCTTGTGGGGTTGGGTGGGTGGGGGTTGCTGTGCTCGTAGGTGCAGGGAGATCAAACCTATTAAAAAACTGGTTTAACTGGTTTGCTCTTCCCACATCAGCCTCAATGGGGGCTCCTTTCTTTGAGCTGCAGCCAGTGATGGTCTTCATCCCCTCCCATACCTCCCTCATGCTGTTGTTCTGCATCCTCTGTTCTATTTTCCTTCTGTATTGCTCCTTCCCCTCTCTGAGCTGGACTCTGAGTTCCTTCTGTATCCGCTTGAGCTCCTGTGTGTCACCATCTCTGAAGGCCTTCTTCTTCTGGTTCAGGAGGCCTTTGATGTCACTGGTTATCCAGGGCTTGTTATTAGCGAAGCAGCGCACAGTTCTTACTGGAACAACAACGTCCATACAGAAGTTTATATAGTCCGTTGTGCAGTCAACCATCTCCTCCAATTCTCCTCCTAAACTCCTCCTAAAAATTCCTAGTTTGTGAACTTGTTCTCAAACAATGGCAATAAAACCGATTCTGATTCTGATTCTGATTCCACCATTGTGTCGGTACAGATCCTTCTTTTAAGTCCAAACTGGAAACAAAGCCAGTACTGTAAGGTCTGTAGCCTCCTGCAGCTGCAAGTGACTCGGCTTTCACGTTGCCAAAAACGAGGACGCTATGATTGCTAGTAAGCATTATGACGTATGGTAGTTGGGCCTTTTCAAACTCAGGCATTTTCTTGTCTCTTTTCTTTATGTAACTGCTTCAGGGATTGGAGTTTGTTTAACATGTTCATATGCAGCATGCTTCCTATGGAACGCCAACGTGTTCAAAATTAAATAAATAAATAAAACATTATGAAATAAATATCAGCATGAATTAATATTAAGTAAATATTTAATGTGACAATGAAATAGTCAAAAAAGGAATTCTCTTAAAATGCAATGCCCAATATTTACATAATATATTTTAATTTAAGAATATATATTAGTATTATTTTATATATATTTAATTAAATATTTATTCCACTGCCATTTTTTCATACTATAATTTATTTTTAGTTTTTTTATTTAATATAATCAGTTTTTATTGAAAAATCTATTTATTTATTTTTACAAAGTTAACTTTTATTTCATAATAGGTTTTTTTCATAATGGTGTATTTATTTCAAAATGCCATTTAACATTATGTCTTAGCCAGCCAATCAGAATTAGCTGTTGGGACCTGGATGCTGATTGGTTGGTGCTTAAACATGATGTTCCTGCAGGAGGAAAATGGCGAGGACCGGTGTAGTGCAAAAATCTATTCCCCTGAAATATTCTGTTCCCCCGTTAGGTTTAGGCACTTGTTCCCGAAGAGTAGGGTTGGGAAAATGGTCAGTACAGGAACATAGATTAACAGATAGACACAATCAATAAATAAGAATAGATGATGTAAGGAACAAATGTATGCAATATAGATTAAAACAGATAAAACACAATAGATTAAAAATGAAAAAAGAATATATATATATATATATATATATATATATAAGAATAAAAACTAAACCACGAGAATCAAATATTGATCAGAAAGCGCAATTTAGGGCTCAAAGGCAGCTCTGAAAAGTAGAGAATAATCTTTGATTTAAAAGAGCCTAACAATTCAGCATTTTTGCATTCTTCTGGAAGTTTGTTCCAGATTTGTGGAGCATAGAAACTGAAAACTGCCTCTCCCTGTTTAGTTCTAATTCTAGGAAGGTTAAGTAGGCTCGAGTTGGAGGACCTGAGTGGTCTGCTGAGTTGGTATAGTGACAGCAGATCTCCAACATACTTTGGTGCTAAACCGTTCAGTGATTTATAAACTAGTAGGAGTTAGGGATGTCCGATATTATCGGCCTAAAGTCCTTATCGGCTGCTACTTCTTTTCTCTCTAATAATGTAAAAATATGACAGATTTGAGTTTTAGTTTTTGAGATATTATTTGTTTGAGACAACTTTTAATTTAAGATAACTTTAACAAAGGACTAAATTTTGTTTACTGGGCTCTAATCTGTCACTGATTCCTCTTTGCGACAATGTTTTAATTCGCACATTTGGTTACTTGAAAGATGGCTAATTAAGTCAATGTTGTAGTTTGATTTTAATAAATTATGGCCACTGGCCAGTTACATGTAGAGCTAAATTAATTCAGTGTTTAAGCCCACTTTATTTTTAAGATTGTAATACCCAAAGTAGGTTAATTATTGGCCCTGCTTAAATGTTTGCTGTTTTTTTTTTTATTATTCTCGTTTCAGTTGTTTCCACTTTACCTCAATGCTATAAAGGTATAATGTTGTTTACATTTTCTAAAAGTAGAAATCTGTCCTGAGTGGTGGGCCTTTGTCAGTATTCTCTGTGTGAGGAAAATGTTCCAGCTACTTTTGAAGACAAAATAAAAATGGTTCCTTTTTCAATTGCCTAACTAAAATTGTAGTCCTTATTACATTTTATACATTTTTAAAACTTAAGTATGCATGATACAAGATATTTCATTGTAGTTACCTAAAAGGGTTTCGTAGTTTTTGTTTTTTATGAGGGAGGGTCCCCACATATCTGTATAGGTTTATATCGGTATTGGAAATTATGAGTTAGGCTATATCGGTATATCGGATATCAGTAGAAAAGCCAAAATCGAACATCCCTACTGGGAATATTTTATAATAATAAGTCAGCATTACCTTTTTTTATTTGTATATTTTTGTCTGAGTTTTGTCAAGTCATCGTAGAGGTATTAGAAGCATTATCAAAAATATCTCTGTGGTTTAAAAAAATGAAGGATAGATATTGTAGCTCACTGGTTGATGAGTTTTATTTTACAAACAATACTTTACAAAAATGTAGTTATTAGTATGTCCTTATCAGTTACAATTCTCTAACAAAATCATGTAAACAGTCAATCCCCACTCTTGTCAAATAAGGAACAAGGGCCTTTCCTGTTTTTAATCACTCACCAGTACTTTCTGTTAACCTTCATAAAGCAATCCTGAAACCTAGATTTAGGTGAATGGGGTTCAAATGGTTGAGTGTCATGTTGTGTACAGGCCAAGGTCATCAGGAGATCTCCATATATCTTCAAGTTCAAAGGACGTCAGGTTCAGTTGAGCTCAATATCTTAGCTGGTGATTGTGGCTGTGCAGTTTGACAGATAAAGAAGTGCAACAAGGTAAATATGTCAGACGCTCTGAATATGCAGCCATTAGCACACTTATGATTTCCTGGTGTTTTCTTTACAAAGCAAGCTGATTTTCAACAGCAGTAAATAAAAAACGTATACTGTAAATCAGCTGTGGATGAATGGTTCACATGTGAAGTATGTTCTGGGAAGAAAGGCAGTGTGACATTTTGAGTGAGTGTGTCATGTTGTCATTGATGTTGACTGTAACAGGGTCCAGGTGACGTCACATTTTCCTCTGTGAAGCCTTTATCAGTGAGGTCATATCTTGTGTTGTTTCCTGATCCAGCTGATGTTTTTCACACAGACTCAGTTGAATAAATAAATAAAATAGCACAAAGTGGTTGACAACCATATACCTGCATGTCTTTTATACTGATTTTACATTATAGACAAAAAACAAAGTGGAGCTCAATTGTGTGCTGGAAAGAAAATGGTTAACAGTTTTCAACACTGATTTAAGTTTGGATGGAGAGAATCTGGGAACATCAGTTTTAAAGTCTTGTTGCAGTTTCTTAGTTAGATTCAACACTAAGAACCGTAAAACAGCCTGAAAAGAAAGAAATTAATACTGTTGGGGCCTCAACAAGGTATGTGCTCTTTTTTTCTTGCTTGTCTGAAAACCCACATAAATGCCAGGCTGAGAAATAAAACTAGAATCTAAGGTAAGCGAACTAAGGTGTGATTTTAAAGTTTTAATCAAATTATCGCATTACAGTCTACACTTCTAAGAGATGAGACCTTCTCTCCACACAATCTCCGATTTTCATCCTCACAGAGGTTATCTGCATCTCACAGCAAAACAAAGAGAACCACTTTGGAGGCTAAGTTTCCTCTGGGCTGAACTTGAACTACTAGTGTGTGAAATGATCATTCCTCAGTATGAATCCTGCCTCACCCTGATGTTAGCCAATCCTCTGTATCGCAGTTCCTCAAGGTGTCCACTCAAGGGATTTGCACCTTTATAAATCTCATCTTGGGGATGTAGTTCTCAGTGGATGGCAGAGAGGTGGTCTGGCGCAGGTAGATATAACTTTTTATGCTAATATTTCTTTAAGAGTTTTTTTAAGAGTGTTGGAAGGTCTTGAGATGATAAATGCTCTTACTTAGGTGACAGTTTCAAAGAACCCCACGAGTCAGTGTAATTCTTAGCACAGCCATTAGCATTGGCAAAGAAAAAATTCTAAAAGTTTGGAAACTTAAAAATGTAACATTTAATAAACGTCAGTTCAGAGCACTGCCAGGCCAGTCATTAATATTTTTCTCAAAAAATACTTTGAGGCCATGATTTTTGTCTTCAAATATAAATGCAAAAAGTGTAGCATGCAATGCCCAAAAATGAAATCCAGCCCTTATTTATTAGCAATTTAGCTTAAATTTAGTCACTCACTGGTATTCACTCTTTGCTCCTTAGCAAATGCTCCTTCCGGCTGAGAAGCTCTAGCTTGTATCTGCATTTTTGGTTATTGCCACCATGCTGTCAAAATGGATGAAGCCTGCACCACACTTTACTTCTCAAGATGCCATGGAAATTTACAGAAAAATTCAGTGGATGATCAACGCATTGTCAATGCCTCTTCATCTGCTCCAAAAGCATTTTATATTTCCCAGTATGTGCACAATTATGAAGGTCAGTACACATCAAGCATTTATGCTAACTAGTGCGAACTTAAGACAGGGCTTTTCAAACTTGTTTTGGTTAATATCTAGCAATATTGCGACAACTAACATTGCTGACTTTAAGGAGCCACAGCTGCAGATATAACCACTAATTCAATTATTACTTTATATCAGGAAATGGCAGACACCTTAACATCAGTCCTAGCCCTAATTTTGGTTGTGTTACCATGGAAACTTTTATAGTAAATAAGGTTTTTAAGTAGTGCTACCACTAAAGGAGACAAGGGAGTAGTGGCTGGAGTCACAGCATGGAGAGAGCTATTTTAGGAAAGACAAAACTTAAGAGGCCGAGACATCTGTCATCTGCTGAGTTCCCACTGTCAAGTCATGGCTGATTCAGATTCTGAAGAGGAATACTCATCCTCTGATCAAGATGTTTAGTTCTCATACTTGATTCGGTAAACAACCAGGGAAGAACTGGCTGCAAAGTCGTGGTCTTCTGGTACAGGAGTAGGAGCCTCTTGTGGGAGCTCACAGTCAACAGCCAAGGGACTCACTGAGGCAGCGGATATTTCATCTTCCAACTCTGCTGCCTCATTCCGGTTCGCTGCCTCTTGTTATAGTTTTTCCACTGGAATAACATGGATACAGCATTTGACAAAAGGCTCTGATTACCAGTTGTCAAAGTTCTGATAAGTGCACTTTCAAAGTGCCGATTACACACCAAAGTGTTTGATGTAACGACAAACCGATCATTTTGGCGATCTATGCTTTGCGAAGATGATCATTAACTGGAAGGTGATGGAAGCTCAAGAAACTGTTAAATCAATTTGAAGCAGTACACAATGCTACAGAACAGTAGCAACTATCTCCTCCACCTTCACTATGTTGAAATTGTGTGGTATTTGTAGCCCACACCATGATGCTCTCAGGATAATTATTTAATGGTTTTCCTGTACACATAGTTTTCTATATGCGTCTCAAAGTTCAGTTTTGGCCTCACCTAACCAGAGGACCTTTTTCCACTGTCCCCAGTATGAGAACAAGACTTTTTATGGCTTTCCTTCAACAACCATTTTCTTCTTGCCACTCTTAAATGGCAAGAATGCTGTATTCATTGGATTCATGTGATGATGTTTCACTAATGTTCCCTGCAACAGTGATCCCAAACCTTTTTGTTTTGCCACATACCAGCTTAACATCATGCTATATTCACACAGACCAGCAGATAAATGCAAAAAATTTAACAGAAACGAATGGCATGAAAAACTGGGTTATTTTAAAATGTAATAGTGCATCTAAATTCTATGTGTGCTCATAGGTTTATTAATGTTTCCATATCATTGCACCAAAAATAAAATATAAGTAACATCCTCTCTGTCCCTAAATGCTTTCTGGTCGCTATGGTAACACTTAAACATGCTTTTCAAAATGGCTCTTACCAGAAAACGTATATAAAGTACATTGAAATATAATTTACCACAGGGCTTAATCAGAGGGATCCCGGTGGCGCTGTAACAAGACAACCTGTCTGGAGCAGTTTTATATAGAGCAGGGCCCTGGTGCTTGTAAATTGCCTCTCATGATAAATCCTTATTTGAAGTAGGACTCCTGGTATTTTTTTAAATGTAGCAACTTTATCTTTTTCTTTGAATTTTTTGTCCTTTGTTTTTCTGTCTCTTCACTGCACCATTTCCTTTTTGCAAAGAAGCTTCTCAGAGACCTCTAGTTTTTAATCATTTTCTGAGCTTGTGGGTTTGTTTTTAGTGGCAACATATCACATGACCGAGGCAAGTGTCTTGACATGCGTAGAGAGTGAGTAATAGCCAGATATAAGAGAGAATATCTGGTAATTTCTCAAAATAAAATATTGTTTAGGCTCAGAAAAGAATTGACATATTCATATTTAATTATAAGTTATTCTATTCAACTTCTCTACCAAATCACCAACGGCCTGGTACCAATCCAGTTGGTGATGGTTGCACAGATTTTTATTTAGTGGTTTCAGTAAGTCTTCTACTTCTCAATTATGCACTACTTTCCTTTGGTTTACTCCATAAAACCCAACAAAAATGTATTGAAGTTTGTGGTTGTAACTCAATAAAATATGGAAAGAATTTAGGAGTATGAATACTTCTGTGAAGAACTGCAGCAAAAATCAAAGTTTCATGGAGCAACATTTATTTAATCTTTCCATAAAACGTTGCATTTCGCTAACAGAGCAAAACGGATGTTACTGGGGCTTCTGCCTGTGTAATCTGCTTGCAGAGTATTGTCTTCCCAGCCGTCTCATTAACTCCTGAAATATTAGGACCTGCCACGTGAAAATGTCATCAGTGACACGAAAAGTCAGGCACTGACTGCAACGTGCATCTGCTGAAAGTCTGTTAATATCACTTGCTGCTGTTGTGGCTCATCATTTTATCACATAATGTTTAGGCATAAAGATTGTATCCTCTTGGTGGGATTCTTTATCAGAAAAAATGGACTGAGATGGGGTCTTAATATCTCTCAGAGACATAACATTACAAAATAAACGAGGAACGTTAGGCGAAGCATAGCAACATTTCTACCCTGTAGCAGTTTGCCCTGATTTGTCCTGATGATGGATGATCACTTTGCATGGTTAAGGATATTAGCTAACAAATTGTTAATGTATTAAATTAAATGTTCACAATTTGGTGACTGCTTCTATATTTTTATCATCACAGCAAAATGAGCTGCCCACTGAGAGTATAAACTGTATGTTTTTACCCCTCTTGCCCTGAGATCCTTGAAAGACAGCAAGCTCTAAATATAAATGAAAGGTAAAACAACTGGTTGTGGTCTTATTTGTAAAGATTCTCTTTTTTATTATATTATGTGCAAGATGACCTTGTCCACCCCTACTATCCTGCAACAGTTGATCACTCTCTGTTCTGTCCAGATCTCAGTGTTCGGTCATTATGACCTTTTTGACACAGGATTTTGACCCAAAGTTAGGGTTGTTTTCCCCCTTGAGTTTCAATTTAGGAAAAGACTGATGGAGCCTTGTGCTGGTGCTGTTAAACCAACCTGACTTGTCTGTTCCACAAATAAAATCTCTGTACTGGACACTAAAAAGCTAGAATAATTGACTGAATATTATATTTTTGAATAAAAAATATATATTTTAGGTGCGTTGTGGTTAATATGGGTGCCCTGTGTGCAAAGGCCTTTGCCTCAGAGCGATTCCTGTTCTTACCCACCTTTACAGCATGTTTTCCCCCACTTCGCTCCCCTTTCTGCACTCTCCCCTATCAAATACCGGCCACTACGGCCACAATACCGGCCAAACAGATATGTTTTTTTACAGAGAGATTCCAAGAACCTCAGCAAAACTATTTAAATACAAGTTAAATATGATAATAATTAATTCATAATCGTTGGGCAGGAAGCGGGGTACAGCCTGGACATGCCTGAGTTTTGAGGAGTTGCGAAAGCCAAAACAAGTCCAGAGAACCCACACATGCACAGTGAGAATATACAAACTCTATGTAGGAAGACCTCCAGGCGTGTTTTTTAAATAATTACTAACAGTCACCAGTGCTGACATTGACCCCACCATGCAGCCCACATAAAAGCTATTCACAGGTATACTGTAGATTATTCACGGTAAACTAATATAGAGTTGAACTTTAGGGTTGTTGTTTTCTTTATTTGTTTTTTTTTAATAAGAACTATTAGGTTCTTAGTTTGAAACGGCTAAACCTGTAACAAGTTTTAAAGGTAGGTTAACAAGCTGTGTGCAGCCATATTGAAACAACAGGAAAGAAGAAAAACATCAGTAATACCACAGTCCAATCACTCTCACACTTTTTAAAAGTCTGCTCACAGAGAAACTGTGTTGTACTTTTTTGCTTAATACCATCTCTGGGTCCAAAAACTTGATTTGGCATGATATAGCGTAAGACGTTTAATAGAACTCTCAAGCCTTGTGAGACATACGCATTTTACTGACATCACACTCTCAAGAAACAATTCAGTCTAACCCCCTCCTACTGCGCAGCTGCTTCAGTCTTTATATAGGGATTATCCGTCTACATTAGTCCCATCTCTACTGCGCATATCAGGTGCACAAAGAGACGTGATAATGTTTTGTTGTGCTGTTGATTGCACATAATTTCATAGACTCACACTCCTTTAAAGGCAAACAAAAGACATATTTGGTTTGCAAGCAATCAGAAGAAATGATTAAACTTTTAAAGGACACGTTAAAAAGGTGTGCCAAAACATAAATATTTCATTAGCAAATTTTAATTACCTCAGGAATCACATGACTTCAGATGCAGCCACAGTCTATATGATTTCTTTAATAAAGGCGCATTTTACCTACTGTCTTCCAGTTTGGGCTAGTGGCAATATAACTGCCCTGAAAAGCATAATTTCTAGGTTTAAATAGTCCAAATCAAACTTTTGAGTTGAAATAATCTTGTCCTTTTTAGAGATTGTTGTCTAATGTATAAAATATACATTCGTCATGTTGCTGCTCCAGATGATAATTACTGTATAAGGGTAAATGTAATGGGCAGGGAATTTATCAGACTATTTAAATAAATTACTCAATAATGCTTTTTATGCTTTTATGAAAGACAAATGCATTTGCTTGACATTAGTTGTTTTATGTTTTGTAAGTGCCTCTGGGCAGGGGACTACCCGTTCGAAAATTGGTTTTAAAAAAAAAAAGCTCTCAGGCTACAATCAGGTATATTTACATTTGCTGTGCAAATTATTAATTAATGTACATTGCCCTTATATAACAAATAAAGATTATTATTATTATTAAAACAAACAAAGGATTAACAATGCAATAATGTGCAGCGATCCGCTAAATTCAATTCAGTTTATTTATAAAACACCAGTTCACAACAGATTTCATCTTAAGCCACTTTACAAAATAACACATTTCAATACAACTGTTCATATTAGGTAAGCCTTGGCCAGAGGTTGTTTTGCAATTTTTTGTTGTTGGTCATTTTGAGTGAAAGGGTCAAAATAATCTGTCATTATTACCATTTTAAAGACTGATGGGTAAACATATGTCTTTAAAACAGTAATAATGACATATTCAATTATATTAAATTGTTATTCATTTTAATTAATTTTCAATCTGAACAAACCGATCAGATAAGCCACATTGCGCAATCACACTAAGTATATTAATAAATTAATGAATATTTCACCTGCTGTAGCCTGAACGCTTGACATGGACTGCGTTCCCACTGACAAAGGCCAAATCTGCGCTCTGTCACCACATTTCTGTTAAGGATACACTCCATAACTTTGCAAATATTTGCCCTCTGTCGCTCTCTTAAAGCTTGCAGTGTAATACTGTCGTAGAAACAAATCTCTATGGAGCGTTTCTGAACAAGAGTAGGACGGTTTTACAAGCTTGCCAGCAGAAACAACAAAACAGTCAAACAGTTTTCCCAGCACTGTATCATTTTTCAACACTTGGAACTAGCGAAGAGGTAAAAATGTTTTTATGGCAAAACTTTTTTGCATTTTGAGGGGAAATCAATGTTTTAATAGCGGGCTTGTTCCGTGCGCTTGGCCGTCCGGGCTCTTGTAGAAGTAAAGACGTCATCTAATATGGCTTTCCCCTGAAAAGAGGACCCGCGCCTATGTATTTTAAAACTGATTTTTAAAGTCATATTTTACAATATTGCCAATATTTTGCAATTCATGTGCTTTACGTATTTATTATTACATAGCCTAATATTTTAATGGCTATATTCAAAGATGTACGGCAAAAACTACACACTGTCACTTTAAAGCCCATTTAGGTCCAACAACAGTATCTTTTTATTTGACTATTTTAATTAAAAAACAAATATTTTATGGTATTTGTCAAAAATCTGTTCTTTATTAGATTAACCCATTATCATCATTCATATTGATTATTTGTAGCAAGGAGGATGTAAAATTAGATTTTTCCTAATACCATAAACAGTTGGAAGAACAGAATAAGGTTGAGGGTCCATGGAAACCAAAACATAATCTGTTGTTCCTTCAACACCAGGCATCTCACTCTGAACTTTTTTAGAAAACTTGAGAACATTGCCTTTCAACACTTCTTAATAAAAAAAAGGAAACAAATACTAGAATCTGGTAGAGTAGGAGAACCATGTGTTGCTTGCAAAGCTACATAAACATCTCTGGTATATTAATTTAAAGAACAATCGAATAGTCTGTGCAATTTTCGCCAGGTACATTATGAGCTAGATATTTACAGACACTGCAGAAAGATACACATAACATTTTCTTTCACTGTCTGAAATCAAATTAGTCCAACATTTTGCTGTTTTAGATGAGTAAGGATTACCTTAATAATGTCTACTTTCTAAATGCCAGAGTAAAGAGAGAGACAAAAGATCTTGTGAAAAATATTGTTTTTTCATTTAATCCCTCCTTATGTGATTATTCTCTTTTATCTTCTTGCACCCAGTTAACTTTTGTGCTGTTATGCATTTGTGTCTTTTCTGTTTTTGTTCAGTTTTCTTAATTGGCTAAAACCATGATGCTGCATTCACACCGCAGGCTTTGTCAGCGTCAGCAACATCAAGATTACATGTTAAGTCTATGGCGGAGGCCGTTGGAGGAGCGTCACGGTCTCTGCGGCGCTTTGTGAGCTTTGGCCCCGTCAACTTTTCAAGCTTTTCCTGCTTTTCATGCTTCTAAGCTCATAAAGCCAGCAAGGCAGAAGTTCAGCTAGTTGAACTTTTTACGGTGCTGACGGCCCTGAAGCGGCGCGTAAACCAATCAGAGCTTATAATTGTAGCGATGTCAATACAGGTATTTTGAATGTAGCGGGAGCAGGAAAAACCTACATTTTAAGTCTAGAAAACACAGATTTAAAAAATCATTAATAACACTTACCGAAGACAGATGGACAGGCGCTCTTCGGGAGGAATAGAGCGCCTGTAGTTGGTGTCCTGGTAGGAGATTTGAGCTCCGATGCGGCCCAGGAGGTCGTAAACTTGGGCGCGGGACAGACTGAAGTACCGATGAAAGTGAACCTCATCCATACGTAGCTCCTGGAGCAAATGGTGAAACTCCCCAAACTCAGAACGCATCCGTAGAATAGGGTGTATCCACAAACGGCGCTGATGTTGCCGAAGTCGACGCTGTCAAGCTTTATTTAGCAAATAAAGCCAAGCCACTCTCTCAGTACTATCTGCCATAGTTCAGAAAGTACAGCAACAGAAGAAGCTCTGCCCACCCGTTGTTTTTTGCTCAGAAGTGGCAAACTTTGCAAGCTTTGCAAGCCTCAACACACGTAGAAGTGTCAAACTAGATGCTTTGTGAGCTTTGCCTGATGCTGACAAAGCTCTTGGTCTGAATGCACCATAACTCCTTTTCCCCCCCCCCCCCCCCCCCCCCCCCACCCCCAAACTTTGCAAGCTTTGCAAGCCTCAACACACGTAGAAGTGTCAAACTAGATAGATGCTTTATTTATGAGCGTTGCATGATGCTGACAAAGCTTGTTGGTCTGAATGCACCATAAACTTCCTTTTTGTAGCTCAGGCTCGCAACAAATCTGATGGTTTTACCCTGTCCATTTCCCTTGCCTAATCCCACTGTGCATTGATCGCCCTGCCACTAGTGGCGCTCTAAATAAAAATCATCTCGCCTTTACGGCACTTCCTGTTTTCACCTCTTTTCACCCCACCCCCCCCCACCTCCGATGCTCCAGCTGTGGACTGTGTTTTAGGTGATTACAAGACCCACAAAACTCAAACAACAACTTTGTGGAATTAAAACAGAAACGTATCAGACTCGACGGTGAGTTTCTAACACTTAGTACTTTTCACATCCTTTAGTGTGAGCGGCATCATTTGTGTTTAAGTGAGGTTATTTGTCGGAATTGCTACTTCCGGGTTCGCAATGTCCTATAGTCTCAATGTTAATTCTCCCGAGGAGGACCACTGTTGAGTATTGATTTAAAGAGCTTGAGAACTCAAACTTGAATGTTATTATTATCTGCCTCTGGTGTGCTGTTTAAACTGTTCTCACAATGACTTGTGTATGGAAATTCCTTTTCGTTCTATAGTAATGAGTGATTGTTTGAGCGCTAACATGTGCTAACGTCAGTGCTACATAAAGCCATTGAAATACATGGAGAATTGCTACCGCGCTAATGCTAGTGCCAATCAGAGCCGTTTTTTTGGTGATGAACTTTGTGATGTGTTGCGCAACTGTAAAAGAACTAAGAAACCGAGAAAGTATTTCTAATTATGATTGAAATGGTTATTTACTGTAAAATGAAATGTATTAATGGGATTTACTCCGGAAATGTTACTAGTAACTGAACTTTATTATTTGTGATTATTTTGATATGTGATGTATTGATGGTGTGTTTTCCTTTGACCTTGTTTAGGTCAGGTTTTTTTTTGACTACCCCCACTGAATCCTCAGCAGAGGTGGCGAGCTAACAATGGTAGGATCTTTTCTTTTAGTCTTTTCCCTTTTCTCTGGATACTAAAACTGGATCCCACAAAGACTTTTTGAACCACTAACTTCATTATGATCATATAAACTGGACTGAATCACACGTTCTGGACTAGAACCATATAAACTGAAAATTGAATCTTGCTCTCTGAAGAAAGGAGGCGCATAAAGGACTTTTTCTTTTGGTTTATTTAATAGAGGCCATAACAAAGTGTGGCACATTAGTATATCCCATTGTTGTTTGTTGTTGTTTATTGTGTTGTCTGTTTGTATTGTTTTGTGTGCGTCAGTAGAAATTTGCAAATACAATTTTATATGCATTCTAAAGTTCTGTCATTTGGTACTTTATTTCTTATTTCATTCACAACAAGCTCCTATGTGAACCAGTGACTGTCGGATGGTGTTGCTATACTGAGCGTCTCTCCTGCATTATCATTAGGAGAAACACACGTTACAAGTGGCGAGCTAGCCAGGAGCTTGTTAAGTGAATGAAATTGAAAATATTCCTCCTGATTATAAGTATTGTGATTATTCTAATTCATAATGGATTTTTTTGAGAAGTCTGGGGTGAATGTTCTGAGCAGTGTCATTGTGTCTGGTGTAACTCACACTGCAAAAGATGACGAACTCTTTGATGTTTTGAAGCAATATGGTCGTTTCAAGAAAATAATTGTTGATGATGAACACTGTCCGTTTTATAAAAACCTGGTCGTCGAATTTAAATCTCAGTCTGCTGTCATAGAGCTAGCAAAAGTTTTGCCGTACACGCATATTTCTGAGAGCGACCCTGAAATAAAGTTTTGTGTTACACTACCCCCGAGTAAAAGCACAGTCCAAGCTGGAGCTGAGTCTCCCTTCCCTGACTACATGAATGAACTGCGGCATCTTGCAAGACGAAGTGGACAAAAATTGGAAAATGTTCTCCAAGATGTGCTATGTCAAATAAATGAGCATTTGAACACAGTTGAAGTGGAGCCAAATAGTGGTCTAAAAGATTAAGGAAACCCATCAGAGTTAAGTGCGGACCAAGCAACCCTCTCGCCCGGCCAGCAGGGGGGAGCAACAGCCCAACTACCATCTCAGCCTGTATTGAGTCAACCGGGTTCTGAACATCCGAGACATACAGCTTCACTTCAAGGAAATGAAGGAGCGGGAGCTGGGAGAGTGAGCGTTGCCAACTCTGATCTGAATCCACCTGAAGTGCAGAGAGTTGTTGTGGAGCATGTTGTGAGATCTGAAGAGCTCACAACTGACTCATTACCCAAACTCCGACTTCGTCCCTTTTCTGGCAAAGTGCCTAAACCCGCAAATGAACTTGACTACGACACATGGAAGTCCCATATTGAGCTACTGTTGGCTGATGTCCATTTGCCTCCAGTCCAGATCACAAGAAGGATTGTTGAAAGTTTGCTGTCTCCTGCTGCTGATTTTGTGAAGGGCCTGAAGCCAGATACTTTACCATCAGTGTATTTACAGATCCTGGACTCTGCCTACTCCACAGTGCAAGATGGAGATGAGCTGTTTGCCCAGTTCTTGAACACACTTCAGGACCCTGGTGAAAAAGCCTCTAGTTATCTTCAGCGGTTGCTGCTCGCATTGAACACTGCTGTTAAAAGAGGTGGGATCGCAGCAGCAGAGACTAACAAACACCTTTTGAGACAGTTTTGCAGAGGGTGCTGGGACAACGGGCTAATTTCCAAGCTACAGTTGGATCAAAAAAAAGAGAAACCGCCAGCATTCCCGGAGTTGCTTCTCCTGCTTCGAACGGAGGAAGACCGACAGTTGGCCAAAGAGAGCCTGATGAAAAAGCATATCGGATCTTCCAAGCATCGTGCAGCTCTCCAGGCTCAAACCTGTAGCCATACCAACGCTGACACTTCATCCATCAACGAACTCAAGCAGCAAGTGATGAAACTGCAGCAGCAGATGTCAGCACTGCTGGCGCAGACAACCCGCACCTCTGCCAAAACCACCAGTCGGACCAACCACACCCCCAAGTCTCCTAGTGGCAGGATGCAGAACACAAGACCCAGAGCTGGTTTCTGTTTTAGATGTGGAGAAGACAGCCACATTGTTGCATCCTGCAACCAATCAGAAAACCCAGCCCTGGTGAGACAAAAACGGTTGCGCCTTCAGCAACGACAGGAGCAGTGGGACAGTATGAACAACAATCTGAAATCGTCAAACTAGATCCAGCCTCTTCTGCGGGACAAGCGGAGGCTGCCACATCACAGTGTCCCAACAACATGCCTCAAAACCCCTGTTTACTCCCAAAAGGACTTATTGGCACTAAGTGCACTGCTCAAATTCTCATCACGGGAGTTCCAATTAATTGTCTCCTCGATACAGGCTCACAGGTCACCACCATTCCAGAATCATTTTACAACACTCATCTATCAGATCTTGAACTGAAACCCTTGAATGACCTTCTTGAAGTCGAAGGAGCTAACGGCCAAGCTGTACCTTACCTTGGCTATGTTAACCTTGACATTACATTCCCTCCCGATTTCCTTGGTACTCCAGTGGATGTAGCCACCTTGGCTCTTGTGGTGCCTGACATAAAGACCCATCAGCCTTTCATCTTGGTTGGAACCAACACTCTTGATATTGTTTATGCCCGCTCCAGTAAGCATAATCTTGATGTTGACCCAGTTCCTTATGGCTATCGTGCAGTTCTGAAAATACTGCACCACCGGTACAAAATGAGCAGTGAGAATCATCATGGTGTTGTACGACTCCACAGCATGGCACCACAGACCATCCCAGCAAGACAGACTGTTTTTCTTGAAGGTACTGCAGCCTCTCAATTCCTGCGAGCAGAGAAAGCTGTTCTGGTGGAACATCCAACTTCATTTTCCATACCTGGAGGTTTGATGATACAGGCTTGTCTGGCTGATTATCCTAATCCTCACGCATTCTTGCCAGTCTTGGTCAAAAATGAGTCGGACCATGATATCATCCTCCCTCCTCGAGCCATGATTGCTGAGATCAGTGCCTTTCTGTCTGTTTATTGTGCTGCACATACCACCCCTGAGTCTGTACCATCTACTTCGCCCATGCCATTGTACAATTACAATTTTGACAATTCCCCACTTACGTCCGAGTGGAAGAACCGAATCATTGCCAAGTTAAACGAAATCCCTGAAGTTTTTGCAAAACATGAATTGGACTTTGGCAGAACTGACATGGTGAAACATCAAATTAAACTCTTGGACCCGACACCATTCAAACAGAGACCTCGACCCATCCATCCTCAAGACCTGGATGCAGTTAGGAACCATCTGCAAGAGTTGTTTGAGTCAGGAGTGATTCGCGAATCCAACTCACCTTTTGCCTCACCTATCGTGGTCGTGAGGAAAAAGAACGGCAACGTCAGACTCTGTATAGATTACAGAAAACTCAATCTGCAGACAATCAAAGATGCATACGCACTTCCAAAGCTTGAAGAGACATTTACAGCACTTACCGGTTCACAATGGTTTTCAGTTCTTGACCTAAAATCAGGTTACTATCAAATAGAAATGGATGAGAGTGACAAAAACAAAACAGCCTTCGTGTGCCCACTGGGATTTTGGGAGTTTAACCGAATGCCACAAGGGGTCACCAATGCACCATCCACCTTTCAACGATTAATGGAAAGATGCATGGGTGAAATGAACTTGAAAGAGGTGATTGTATTTATTGATGACCTGATTGTTTTTGCACCAACATTAGAAGAGCATGAGAGAAGACTGATGAAGGTTCTTCATCGCCTCAGAGATTTTGGTCTGAAGCTCTCTATAGAAAAATGCACCTTCTTCCAGACTTCAGTATCCTACCTGGGGCATATTGTGTCCAAGAACGGTGTGGAAACGGACCCTGCTAAAATAGAAGCCCTGAGATCTTGGCCAGTTCCTAAAAATCTGAAAGAACTCCGTTCCTTTCTTGGATTTGCCGGCTACTACCGTAGATTTGTACAGGGCTATTCTACTATTGTGAAACCCCTCCACGAACTCACATCAGGATATCCACCATCCCAAAAGAAACTGAAGCCATTGGTCAAACCAGAACACTATCTCAACCCAAAAGAACCATTCGCGGGACGTTGGACATCCGCCTGCCAAGAAGCGTTTGAGACCATTAAGGATAGACTTACTTCTGCTCCAGTGCTTGCTTTTGCCAACCCACAGAAGCCTTACTTGTTGCACACAGACGCCAGTTCTGTGGGGCTGGGGTCTGTTTTGTACCAAGAGCAGGAAGGATTGAAGAGAGTTATTGCTTATGCCAGTAGGGGCTTGTCGCGGAGTGAATCCAGATATCCAGCACACAAACTGGAGTTTCTTGCCTTGAAGTGGGCTGTTACAGAAAAGTTCAATGATTACCTGTACGGAACAGACTTTACCATCATAACCGACAGCAATCCATTGACTTATCTCCTCACTTCTGCCAAACTGGATGCCACAAGTTACCGCTGGTTGTCAGCACTCTCTACATACTCCTTTAAGATCGTCTACCGAGCTGGCAAGCTGAATGCAGATGCAGACGGACTTTCACGCAGACCCCATGGAAATCTCTCAAACGATCTAATGTCCCAGAAGGAGAAGGAGATAATACTCAGATTTACAGAGCAACATCTTGACAGTCCAAACACTATATGCATTGATCAACAGACAGTGAAAGCCCTCTCTGATCGCCAACTGATTTGCAGTGTCCCTGACCCATCCCCCGGCTTTGCCCTTGTTCATTCTCTTTCAATGTCCACCGACAGCCTGCCGGATAGCTATACTGCTGAAGAGCAGTTTGCATCCGCAATGGTCCCCCAACTGAGTCCTACTGAGATTGCAAGCAAGCAACATGCCGACCCTGTGCTCACACATGTCATCGCACAGATAGAGACTGGCAAGTCACCGCCACCCTCTTTGAGGGAGTATCTGCCAGAACTGCCACTTCTCTTACGAGAATTTAATAGATTGGAGCTCCAAAATAACATCCTTGTACGGAGAAGGCAGTTCGGGTTCCAAGTCCAATACCAGCTGGTGCTACCACAAGAATGTCGTGCTGATGTTCTGTCTAGTTTGCACGATCAAATGGGCCATATGGGAATTGAACGCACCTTAGATCTGGTCAGAAGTCGATTTTACTGGCCTCGGATGGCTAATGATGTGCAGACCAAAGTAAAGACATGTGAGAGGTGTATAAAACGCAAAACACCACCAGAAAAGGCTGCACCATTGGTCAACATCCGAACTTCTCATCCACTTGAACTTGTGTGTATGGATTTTCTATCACTAGAACCCGACAAAAGCAAAACAAAAGATATCCTGGTTATAACCGACCATTTCACAAAGTATGCAGTTGCTGTGCCAACCCCAAACCAAAAAGCAAAAACTGTGGCGCGATGTCTTTGGGAAAATTTCTTTGTTCACTATGGTATCCCCCAGAAGATCCACAGTGATCAAGGTCCAGATTTTGAATCTCGAACAGTAAAAGAACTTTGTGCGCTCACAGGAATCCAGAAGATAAGAACAACTCCATATCACCCAAGAAGCAATCCAGTTGAAAGATTCAACAGGACCCTGTTGGATATGCTTGGTACACTGTCTAACCAGAAAAAAACTCATTGGAAGGACTTCGTAAAACCTCTTGTACATGCATACAATTGCACAAGACATGACACCACTGGATTCACGCCATATGAACTTATGTTCGGTCGCCAACCCCGACTCCCGGTTGACCTCGCTTTTGGCCTCCCTGTCTCCAAACCCTGCCTGAATCACTCAGAGTATGTTCAACAGCTGAGAGAGAACCTTGAAAAGAGCTATCATCTAGCATCTGAAAATGCAGAGAAGATAATGCGGAGGAACAAAGCTCGGTTCGATCGAAACATCATTGCATCTGAACTGGAAGTTGGAGATCGTGTGCTGGTTCGCAACGTCAGGCTCAGGGGAAAACATAAGATTGCAGACAAATGGGAATCGACCATCTATGTTGTAGTTAAGAGGTTCCTAAACCTGCCCGTTTACACTCTAAGACCTGAGAACGCAGACAAACCATTAAGAACTCTACACCGAGATCTACTCCTTCCCTGTGGATACTTACCTGCTGCCTCTCAAGTTCGGCCAGTAGCTGTCAAAAAGCCAGTCCAACAAGTCTTACCCGACTCAGATCCTGAGACCGGATTGTCGTCTGATGATGAAATCTTGCCAAAGCATTGGTATGAACCATGTCCATATGATCCTGTCCACTTCACTACCACCATGGACATTTCTAGACCCCTTCCCATGACCAGTTCTGTCCAAGATCCACCATCCGACCCATCTCAGGTGCTACTGTCCATGGCACCTGGGAGGGAACATGCAGCACCTGCTGTTGAATCTGAGCCAGAAAGAACGGAATTGGAGCCCCTGATACAGCCTGTAGATCAGGAAGCCCCACAAACCGTTTCCCCTATTGAATCAATCTCAAGGTCGGACTCCCTTGCTAAGTTATCCTCCAGTTCACCTGTTTCAGAGATCAACATTTCAGCTGACTCACTTGTTCCTGAGGAAAACTCGCTTTCCGACTCTACCTTCGAAGGTGACCAGCCTCTACGACGCTCAACTCGAGCCACACGACCACCCCAACGATTCCAGTACAGCAGTCTGGGTCATCCGCTGTTGAAAAGCATGCAGTCACTCTTTGATGGACTTAGAAAAGTTTTCTCTCTCGCCACCAAGGATGATGGAGAGGACTGTTCAAACTCCTCTGGCCAGTCACAGTGGTTGCCAGCCAGCCCATGAACAGGGACGTACATGAGATTAAGGGGGGGCCCTGTAGCCCAGGCCTCAACAAATCTGTGTTCTCCCAGTCACTTTCCCTTTGCCTAATCCCACTGTGCATTGATTCGCCCTGCCACTAGTGGCGCTCTAATAAAATCATCACGCCTTTACGGCACTTCCTGTTTTCACCTCCGATGCTCCAGCTGTGGACTGTGTTTTAGGTGATTACAAGACCCACAAAACTCAAACAACAACTTTGTGGAATTAAAACAGAAACGTATCAGACTCGACGGTGAGTTTCTAACACTTAGTACTTTTCACATCCTTTAGTGTGAGCGGCATCATTTGTGTTTAAGTGAGGTTATTTGTCGGAATTGCTACTTCCGGGTTCGCAATGTCCTATAGTCTCAATGTTAATTCTCCCGAGGAGGACCACTGTTGAGTATTGATTTAAAGAGCTTGAGAACTCAAACTTGAATGTTATTATTATCTGCCTCTGGTGTGCTGTTTAAACTGTTCTCACAATGACTTGTGTATGGAAATTCCTTTTCGTTCTATAGTAATGAGTGATTGTTTGAGCGCTAACATGTGCTAACGTCAGTGCTACATAAAGCCATTGAAATACATGGAGAATTGCTACTGCGCTAATGTTAGTGCCAATCAGAGCCGTTTTTTTGGTGATGAACTTCGTGATATGTTGCGCAACTGTAAAAGAACTAAGAAACCGAGAAAGTATTTCTAATTATGTTTGAAAATGCTTATTTACTGCAAAGGAACAATGTATTAATGGGATTTACTCGCGTAAAATGTTACTAGTAAAACTGATTACTTTATTATTTGTTGATTATTTTGATATGTGATGTATGCGATGGTGTGTTTTCCTTTGACCTTGTTTAGGTCAGGTTTTTTGACTACCCCCACTGAATCCTCAGCAGAGGTGGCGAGCTAACAATGGTAGGATCTTTTCTTTTAGTCTTTTCCTTTTTCTCTGGATACTAAAACTGGATCCCACAAAGACTTTTTGAACCACTAACTTCATTATGATCATATAAACTGGACTGAATCACACGTTCTGGACTAGAACCATATAAACTGAATTGAATCTTGCTCTCTGAAGAAGGAGTGCATAAAGGACTTTTCTTTTGGTTAAGAGGCCAACAAGTGTGGCCATTGTCATTGTTGTTTGTTGTTGTTTATTGTGTTGTCTGTTTGTATTGTTTTGTGTGCGTCAGTAGAAATTTGCAAATACAATTTTATATGCATTCTAAAGTTCTGTCATTTGGTACTTTATTTCTTATTTCATTCACAACAAGCTCCTATGTGAACCGGTGACTGTCGGATGGTGTTGCTATACTGAGCCTCTCTCCTGCATTTTCATTAGGAGAAACACACGTTAAGTGTCAAACTAGATGCTTTGTGAGCTTTGCCTGATGCTGACAAAGCTCTTGGTCTGAATGCACCATAACTCCTTTGCTTCCGTGTGGGTCGTGACTAACATTATCATTTTCACTGGTGTTGAAATAATTTAATGATAATCAGTCGTTATTAGTTTGAGTACAATGGGGATTTTTTTGCTGCCCAGACTGATGGAGTCAAATACGGTACCTGTTGTGATATATAGTGGTATAAAGCTTCACTATAGAAAAGTGGTAGAGGGAAACACTAGCTTAATTTGAGAATACTACACAAAGTTTCAGTCCAAGTCACTTTTGCAGCCAAATAGAGGAGTTTAAAAACAATATAGCTACTAATTCTAAACAGAGAGGAAATTTGGCATCACGATTTCTGAGCTCATAATTTTCCTTTTGGCAACTGGGAAGTGAGAACAATAAAATCCTTCATAGAAAATTACATTATTCACAGGGGCTTTGGCCAGCTGTGCTGTTGAATCTGCACTTGACAGCAACAACTGCCTGAGGCTTTTTCCAAACAAAGATAAAGACCTAGGATAAAGATCTCCAAAATATGGTAAAACCGTGTGATGAGACATGACAGCGACACGTGACACACTTGCCCATAAAATCTGATTTTATGCTCATTTGTGCACAGATTAAACTCGGCACTAAATGAGAGTGCAGCAGGAAACAGGAGGGAAAAAAATAAAAGGGGCAACAGATGTTAATTCAGTGCAGTGCTGAGCTTTACTTTAAAGTAAAGTAGTTAGGTCTGCATAAGATGCATTTAATGTGCAATCCAAAACAAAAGCAACCACAACAAAAAGTGAAGCAGTTTTTATGGACTCTGACCCTTTAAAATACGTTTTTTTGTCTTTTAATGATCTGTATCAAACTCCCTCATTTACTCTACTCTGTTACTGATGTCCTGCCTGTGAATTCCGTGCCAGCTCTGCTTTGCACGGTCAGTTTCTAACAATCACAGGCTATTTTTGTGTACCCGACTTTAAAAAGTCTATTGCTGAGCACATCAATTTATAAATCTGGGTTGTCTAACAATTTGGAACATCACTGGGATTAAAAGGCAGAGTGCTTTAGGCAGGGGTGTAAGCACCATCTAAAAAGTGAGGGGGACACAGAGGGACAGAGGTCAGCTGAGTGAATGTGAGAGGATGATAAATCAGTGTGTTGGCTTAGTTGTCAGCAATATTAGTAGTGGTTCAAAGACAGTTATTAAGTAGGCCTGAGCAGCCTAAGCGCTGCGAAGGCCTATTGTTTCTCTACAGTTTCTTTTTTTCTTCTCCCAAATGAATTGCCTTTTTGGAGACCTAAACATATTCAAAAACTCACCATATTTGACGGGGGCATCAGGTGTGCGTGAAATTTACGTATTCTAAGGGAATTTAAAAGGGGCGTGGCCAAATAGCTCAACAGCACCCCCTAAACTTTATCTTATCCACATGGTTTAACATAGAAATATGAAACTTGGTACATTGTTAGAACTCTTCCAGACGATTAAAAAAACTCTGATGATGTCTTGGTCCCATACGCACAGGAAGTCGGCCATTTTGAATCAAACGCTCAAATTTACCATTTCACACATGTTGAACTTTGACGAACTCCTCCCTGGAATTTTCAGCAATCGTCTTCTAAATCGGTCAGAATAGCCTTCAGGCATGGGGGATTAAAATTTATCAAAGGTTTGAGTTTTTGATCATGTTGAAGGGCCAGGCCTCAAAGTTGGACTACACACCAAAAATATTAAAACGGTTATAATTCCTATTCATAATGTCACACATGGGTGAACCTTTCTGTGGTGGGTAATCATCAGGTCCCTGAAGATCCTGTATGGTCAAATCTTGACATCACTTAAGCCCCGCCCCCTCAGAACAGGAAGTGTAATGTTTTGCAGTGAAAGTTTTAGAACTTACACAGTTGAGCAAATTAGCATAACAATGCTGCATAGCGGCTGCAAACTAGTTGAGGTTTCAAAAAAGGATGTGGCTGTGGCAGCATGGTGAAGTGTTGCGTCACGCCATGGCCATACGTTTTGCTCTAATATCCAAAAAACTTATCCAATCCTAACCAAATTTGACATGGATATTAGTCCATCCCCGGAGAGTTGTGTATGCTAAAATGTGGTGGACATGGCCTAATTACTCCACAGCGCCCCCTACAACCTTTAAAAAGACCAGACCCAAGCCATACAATATTTGTGGATAATGTCATTCGACACACATATGTAATGCCTCACAACCTAAAAAAAAGTCTCTTAGAGCCGTGGTCCAAACCCAGCAGGAACTCGGCCATTTTGAATCAAACATGCCATTTTGTGCCATTTGTACACGTCTTATTTGATAGAACTCCTCCTAGACTTTTTAACCTACAGACTTCTAAACCTGGGAAGAGAGACAGAAGGCATTGGGGATCAAAAGTTATCAAAGGAATTTTTCTGCGTCAAACCAGGTGGGTGTGGCTAAGCCTCAAACTTAGGCTTTTCGCCAAATATATTCAAACAGTTATAACTCCTCTTCAGAAAGTCAAAGTTGGTTGAAACCTTCTCTGGAGGATGTTCCTCACGTCCCTGACGATCCTAAAAGGTTAAATCTTGACATCACCTAAACCCCGCCCCCTCAGAACAGGAAGTGTAATGTTTTGCCTTGAAAATTCTAGAATTTACACAGTTGAGCACATTAGCATAACAGTTCAGAACAGCAGCTGGAAACCAGTTGGGGTAACTCTGTGTCCAAAGCAGAGGATATTCACAAGTGGGTGTGGCTTTGACAGCATGGCGAACTGCGGCGTCACGCCTCGGCCATACATTTGGCTCTAATTTCCACAAAACTCATCCAATCTTAACCAGATTCAACATGATGGATATTAGTCCATGTCCAGAGCGTTGTGTATGCTAATATTTGGTGACTGTGAACAAATTACTCCACAGCGCCCCCTGCTACCCTTAAAAACATCAGTCCCAAGCCATAATTCATCTGAGCACAATTTCATTAAGCAAACATATGTAGTGCCTCAGTAACTAGGTCACAAACTTAGGCTTCTCGCCACAAATATTAAAACAGTTACAACTCCTCTTCAGAAAAACACAGACTGGGGAAAACATCTGTGTTGGATGTTTATCAGGTCCCTGGCATTCCTAGATGGTCAAATGTTGACATCTCTTAAGCCCCGCCCCCTAAGAACAGGAAGTGCAATGTTTTACAGTGAAAGGTCCTTATTTGCCTCCCTTTATTTAATCAATATTTTTGCTGTGGTCAGTGACTGAAAATAAATTGTATTAGGTTCTTGCCCAATGCTGACAGTTTTGGAAAGAGGGTCTGGATGCTGCGGCATGGTTAAGCTGGGCTGCATGCCATTAAAATACGACTGTTTAAAATTTCCATATGCATTGTATGAGCTGAACCAAAATCAAGAATATGGATATTGGTCAAACCCATAAGGGATATACATGCATTTATTTCCTGAATGGAGTTCAATTCCTGCACAGCACCCCCTCGGAGTATTAAAATTATCACCATAATGTGTTGCTTTTACAGAGGAAATTGAAATTCAGCAGACATATGTTGGTTGTGATTGCCTTGACCAAAAATTATTTTGAACCAAGTTCAAAACATCACAGAAAGTCAGCCATTTTGGATCCAAGCTGCCATTTTCTTCTATTTATACATGTCACATGAGAAAAGACTCATCTTTCAGTTCATGACTTACACACTTACAAATGACTGAGTATCTTCACAAGCTTGGGGGACAAGATTTTTCTAGAAGGATTTGGCTCTATCATAGCATGTAGGCGTGGCCATGTCCACAGTCATACCTTTTCGCCACATAATTACAAACTCTAGTCTCTTGCACATTAAACGTCATAGGTCTACCATACTTCAGGGCTGTCATCACATACCACCAAGGAACACTGTATTGAAGTCATTTATTCATGTCATCTAACCCCACCCCCTGCCAACAGGAAGTGCAATGTTTCAGTAAAGAAGGTGGTTATTTGGCTTCCTTTACCTAATTAGATCTCTCTGTGGACAGTGACTGGAGAGGCTGCTTTAATGTTTTTGTCCAGAGCTGAGATATTTGGAAGGAGGGTGTGGCTGTAGCAGCATGGCGAATCCTGATATATCACACCATGGAAATACGTTTGGCTTTAATTTCCACACACATTATCTGATCTGCTCCATATTCAACAACATGCATTCTACTCCTGTCCTAAACGCATATGTATAGAAATATTTGGTGGTATTGGCCTAGTATCTGTACAGCGCCACCTAGAATCATAACAAAACCCCTGTCAAGCACTGTTTTCAGGTTGGATTATTCAATTCAGAACATATTTAGTTTCTCAAGACACCTGAAAATATTTTGGAATGAGCTGAGATGTTTGGAAGAAGGGTGTTGCTGTAGCAGCCACTTCCCTCATGAAGTCAGCCATTTTGGTTTAAAGCTGCTCTTCTAACCTTTTAAACACTTTTTCAAACAGATTTTATCATGAGGCGCGCTGCAGTTGTTTAGATGGCGTTCAGGCTGTGATGTGTGAGTGTGGTGGTCGCGACACAGGCCAGAGCGGCGCTAAGCTGCGAGGGCCGCTAGAGGCTGCTTGCAGCTTTAATTATCATTATTTTCTGATAAATAAAATGAACAGTTACAAGGCACCAACTGCTCAGCAGAAAAAAAAACACCTTAACTCAAATGTCAGTCGGAATAGACTATTGGAGTCAATCTGGAAAGATTTAACAACTACATGAAATACACCTAAAGGATGATGTACTGACCTCAGCAAATCATAATAAATAAATAAAATAAAGACGACTAATCACCTCTTGAAAATAAGAGCTTTTTTGCAGGTTATCAAGTCCATTGACATCAAGCATTGACATCTAGCAGCTCATTGACATTGAGCAGATTATCAAGATCATTGACATCAATCAAATTACCAGGACCATGCAGAGACCTTCAGAATATTTTCAAACCTTTGAACTGAAAAAAGGGCATTATTCCTTTACCTTCTAAATAAGAGGATTAAGCTATACGTAATAAACTCACTGCAGGTCGTTCTCCTTCCAGCCTTATAATAATTTCTTCCAACCAAGCATACACAACTACGTTAGCTGACAGGTGAACAGTTGATCTCCTTTGACTCTCTCATTCCCCCTTTCAGCAAAAAACAGCAGGAAAACAAAAGGCAGGCACCGATATCCAGGCAGGCTTGACTCATAGTGCGCATAGCGCAAGTTTTGCGGTGATCTCTGCTTCACAAAACAGGTTAAATGGTAATTATCTGCCTAGCGCCGCCTGTCTGCCACGGGAGACGTGTGCGCCGTAGAGCTGTAATCATGCCTTAAAAGTTGGCCTCGAACCGACCTGAACCCGAGAGAGTTCAGCCCGAGCCCAAGAGTATATTTTTATTGACAGCTTATTAAAGCTCGAACCGATTAAACCGAACACTTTTCCGCTAGAAAAAAAAAACAAAAACATCTTGACGGTCACGTTGTCCGGTTTTAAATTTCCTGGACAAATGTTTGGAACTCTGGTCAAATCCGGTTGATCTGAGAGGAGTGGGTCTTTTACATCATGACGCATCCTGTGTGCCAGTAACATCTTGACAGTTAGATTCCAAATAATGTTATTTGCCCACTGCAGCGATTTATTATAAATTATCGCAAGAAGATGGACGGGTTTGGGCAAAGATCTCCAGCTCTAGTGCGCAGTAATCGCTTGTGTTGTTCGGCAAGTAGGTTCAGTCTTTGCCGACCTGCCTCGGCTCTTTATATTTGCGGCTTAACAAGTTTTGCACAGCTGTAACAAAGCGACTGATTGCTGCGCTCGTCCTGAATCATCCAGATCAATTCTTTTTTTTTTTTTTGAGATTCACAGAGGGAAACGATTGCAAACAAAACACACCAATTGTGTATATATATATATATATATATATATATATATATATATATATATATATATATATATATATATATATATTAAAAGGCTGTTTGAAAGCTTGCTGAATGCGGCTGAATACATGCGTCGATTACCGGTCCTCAGCCAGGCCCAGATTGGCTAATTGGGAGGACCAGGATTTTTCCTGGTGGGCAGGTCTGATATTTGGGCCACAAGTGCCGGTCCTATGGCAAGCAGAGTTGTACTATTGTGTAAAATTTGCAACTAGGCAAAAATATGTGCTAGAAACAGTATTTCAGAATTATTTTGGACAAAATGTATTTCCGGATGTGAATACATCCTGAAATAAATCCACCTTGTGAAGCAATTAACCCTTATTTATACTGAATAAAAAAAAAAATTGGTGAAAAAATACTCTAAATCACAAGGCTTTATAGAACAGTGTGCTATTTTAGCTTTAACATGCAATGTCATAATTACATGAATTTAACTAGGGAGGCAATAATACCACCTTTTCAAACCAATATCATACCAGTCCTTGGATCTAGGTACTTGCCGATACTGATTACCAATGCTACTTCTAACAGACAAAACTTACAACGTAATTGAATTGGAATTTTTATTTTCTTCTCTGCTTGTTATAACAGATGATGGTGAATTAGATAAAAATAAAACATAAAAAATGACTACAAAACTAAAATCTCAAGTAAAAAAGAAAAATTTTCTGTGAATTTATTGCAATTTCCACATTTTAAGAATCAGTTCATGGTATCAGTTTACTTTAACCGATTATGATACGAGTACATTAGAATGGTACCGGCCTGATACCTGATACAAGTAAAATGTACATCCCTAATTTTAATTAAAAAAAGTTTGTGATATAAAGTGTGCTGGTCCGAGGCAGGAAAGTCCCACTCCAGCCCTGTCCTCAGAAAGTTTTGTCAGGTTACTGCTGTGAAAGCTGGGTAAATACAGCAAACTGTTTCAGCGGCCAAATAAAGTCCAGGCAACAACCAGGTTGAGTTCAAGTGAGAGGAATGTAAACAATCCATGTGGAAACAAATGCCTGCAAACCTGACTGAACTGCAATAACAATCAGACAATCAGTGGACAAAAAAATAAATCCTCAACAATGCAAGGGACTAATGCTTTCAGACACTAAACAACATAGTTAATGTTGCTGATAGGTTTTCAAAAATTGTCCTGTAAGCTAGTTTAGCCTGAAGACTCAAGCTGCAAATATGTCAAGCATACCCTAATAATTTCTGTTTTCCTTTTCATGGTCTGCTGGTTCCTGACCACTACTGCTTGTAGTGTGTGGCTCTCTCCAGCCCCCGACACCACCCCAGCACCTCGCTTGTGTACCTAGATCAGAGATCCTCTCTTGGCTCCCTGACATGTGAAAAACATGTTCAGAAGGTGATTTGACGTTGAGCAGCATGGCTTTGGGGGAGATGACACTGGAACTGGTTGCCAAACTCAAACTTAAAGCTACACTGGATGATAAAAATGCATTTAAAACATTTGCAGCTAGGTTGCTTAAATTTCATTTACAGTAACTGACTTTAGGTTAAAGTTCAGAACAACTAGTTTATGTTAGCAATTTTATTTGGAAATGTCTATTTTGTTTCTAAATCAAGCCGTTATAAGACCTTTAAAAATACTTGGCTAAGGACACAACAAATTTTTGATCATTTAATATAAAAAGTTTTCATGCTTCTATAATCTTTGTTTGCACGGACAAAAATCCAATCATTCTTTCTTCAGTAAAAGTTAAGCCTCCACTTATTTAAACCATATGCGTCCACCTGCCTAGAAGTCTTATAAAAAGAACATTCAGAATGATGGAGGTTTTATCTCTTCAGCACAAAAACTAAAGTCTGTACAGGAATTTTTTCATCTGATTTAAATTTTGAACTTTGAAGACCCAGTATGTTTTCAATGTGAATTTCTTGTGAAAATAGCAGACGTATGGAGAAGGAGTGAAGTGCACTGTCAAAGCACCGTAGGCTCGAAATGAGGCTGAACTCATGTGTTATTCTCATCCTCTGAATAGGAAAGAAATGTGGGTCACAGCAGGCAGAGAGCGTGGGAACAGTTGTGAATGAATGGGATGTGTTGCTCCATGTACACCTCTGTTAAAATCCATACTAATAAACATAAAAAAACAAATGGGAAAAAAAATAATTTTTCTGTAACTGTGATCCCCCCCCCCGCCATATTTTAGTTCAGCTTTGTCATAATTACCCATTTTATATACTTAACTGTGTCAGTATCCTTCCAATCTTACCACATTTAACAGATGGCCACATATTTTTGGGAAATGTGAAAATGTTTAGTGGTATGTATGCTGAAACTTCGAGATGCAACAATTTGCTGCATATTCACCACTGCTTTGATGTTTATGCAAGTTCTACTTAAATGTTATGCAGGAACAAACTAGGAAAATTACAATTAATTTCTTACTGAGGCTGCACAGTGGAAAAGTTGGGAGGGCTGTTGCCTTGCAGCAAGAAGGCCCTGATTCGAATCCCAGCCTTGGGTGTTTCTGCATTGAATTTTCATGGTTCTCGCTGTGCATGCATGGGTTCCCTCCAGGTACTCCGGCTTCCTCCCACAGTCTGAAAACATGACGGGCCTCTCTAAATTGGCCTTAGATGTGAGTCTGTGCGTGCATTGTTGTTTTTCCTGTCTGTCTCTATGTTACCCTCTGATGTACGGGCGACCTTTCCAGGGTGTACCCCACCTCTCGCCTGAAAACTACTGGAGATAGGCACCAGAACCTCCATGATCCTTCAGGGATAAGAGGGATAGATACTAGATTGATGGATTGATGGTCTTGCTGATATGTAATTTTACCATTGGAGGATGGTATAAATCTAACAACAGCTATTCTAGAGGGATCATCAAGAGGAAGCGAGTAAGTTTAGTGGACTTTTCTTACTAAATCTGCTATTGACACAGATTTCTAAAAGTAACCGCTTTGTTGTTGTTTTGAAGCCCCGAAGTGTTTCCTATTTCTAGGAAAACAGATCATTTAAGCTCTGTAACTTGTGTGATGGGCTTTCTGTGGATTGTTTTTTATTTATTTTTTTGTTCCACCCAGACAAAATTAGATCAAGTTGGTGTTTAGTGACCTTGGCGGCAGGATGACCACAGGGCTCTTACTTGTTATTTGCCAACAGTTTTCTGCTAGGCCCCAAACATATATGAGGTTTTTCATCATGCAATAATCACATAATTGGCCTTCAAATATGCAATTATTATTACAAATATTATAATTATTATGATTATTTTTCCAAGACATTTTATCCTTGTGACATTCATGGTATGACAGGTGTTAGGTCAGTTCGACAGAGCATTGGACTGTAAGAGGATACGTTTTGTTTTTTTCATTCATAATGTTACTGATCAGATCAATAAACTTTAAAATAGCAAATTAGGATATTAATATACAAATCTGGTTCTTTTTTATACACACAAATTACATTATTTCACCTTCCAGGTGATTTTATCAAAGCAGAAATCGTTGCCTGAACCGTTGATGATTCTTTTGGTGCTTTGTCTGGCATAAATTTAATAACATTTACCCTCAGACCCAATGTTTATCCCCTCGGCACTCACACTGAGCCCAAACCACCGTTAGCAAATGATCGGTGCTGCTAAAGTGGGTCATCCTGACATTAGCTGAGCAGACGTAGTGACTGACCTAAGGGTGACCGATTTGGTGACGTCTGTCTGTTTTCGGCTGGAGATGTGTATCCACTTTGAAGATGGAGACAAACTTTGTTTGTTAGAGGGAAAAAACTATTTTAGCCATTTTAGGCTGATTAACGCTGTCTTTAATCTATTGTGGTTAACATAAAAAAATTAGATAATTTATCAAATAATTTCTTTTGGTCTATTTAGTACAAAAATAAGAACATTTAATAAGAACATAAATATAATAAAATAAAAAATCTTGTTAAATGCTGAGTTAATTTTTTTCTTCTTTAACTAAACTAATCCACAGGAAAGAAGACAGGTATTTTAAGTCGTTTTCTCAGGTTTCATAATCATGAATACATTTTAAAGAGTTTACACTGTGATTTTTTTTTTTCTGACACGGAAAGAAAAAAAAAAAGCACAAGTCGTTCTCCGTGTGCGGAAATTCTTCTTTGTTCATCTGACCCCATCTGCAGATGTTTCCTTTCTCTGTTGTTGTTGTTGTTCTCCCGCAGCACTCAGGGGTCCATACACTGCAGCGTCTGGCCAGGCCACAGTCTTTTTAAGGGAACACAGGTGGTTAGGACAAATCATATAAACACATATAGTTGTTCCCTGATGCCTTATTAGACAATCTCCCTCTGCAGTACAGGAAGTTACAACCTCCGCACTACTCATGGAGTCCATAAGGAATGTTTGCTGCTCTAAAGTCCAGGAGATCCTATTTTGGAAAGACTTTTTGTAGGTTATGGTTGAGTTGTGTAAATTACAGTTATATAGAGAGAAGAGGTATTTCACAAGGTTAAACCAATGAATTAATATGAGCACCACATGATCCTTTAAAATATTTTGTATGTTTGTTAGGCCACTTAACTGTATTTTGTTAATATAGACAAAAATGTAATGCCATGTCTTTTATCCTCCCCTTTCAATTTATTTTGGCACATATTTTCCCACATACCTTCATTGTCAGGACTGTACTGAAATAATAGTCAATATCCAAGGTTAAATTAAAATTGTTTCATTTTTTAATATAGACAAATATCTAACCAAACTAACTTGCCTCCTTTGGCGACAATAACTAAGATTAACTTTCTTGCATCGTCCTTTAGGAAATTATGTCCACTCCTCTTTAAATTAGCCACATTGGGAAATTTAGAAGCATCATCAGCCCAGACTTTGACTAGGACACTCAAATTTTCCCACTACCCGTACCCGTGTTCAGCTGTAGATGTTGTTTTTCTGAAATCAACAGGCAACACCTTCCAGGAGTTTTACTTGACATAATATATCCTATAAAGTTTTGGGGATCTTGAAGATACTATTTGGCTACATGAGACAGAGCTAACATTTATTTAAATAGTGGTTTTCATCCCAGAAATCACCCACTGATACCATTTTTGCCCATTCAGAGTGCATGGGTGGGGCTTCCTGTGTTGCTGGACGTTCTGAACTATGGCGGATTGTATCGGGAGAGTGGCTTGGCTTTATTTGCTGGATAAAACTAGACGACGTCAACATCGGGTGCATCAGCGCCGTTTGTGGATACACCCCATTCTCCATTTTTTTCCCAGTTAAAAAGCATGTAAAGGTCTGTAATTTGTATCAAGAGTACTCTCCAACTGTGAGGGACAGAATCTAAAACAAAGGTGCAGAATATCAAAGTGGATGATTTTTAAATAATAATTTCCATTTTATAAGTATTACATAAGTATTTGATATATCAGACAAACAGAACTCCATTTTTGGTACAGAAACCTTAGTTTGCAATTACAGAGATCAGATGTTTTCTATTGGATTCAGGTCTGGAGACTGGCTAGGCCACTCCAGGACCTTGAGATGCTTCCTACGGATCCAGCCACGACCAATCTTCAATGCTCTTACTGAGGGAAGGAGATTGTTGGCCAAGATCTCATGATACACGGCCCCATCCATCCTCTCCTCAAAATGGTGCAGTTATCCTGTCCCCTTTGCAGAAAAGCATCCCCAAAGAAGGATGTTTCCACCTCCATGCTTTACAGTTAGGATGGTGTTCTTGGGGTTGTACTCATTCTTCTTCTTTCCCCAAACACGGCGAGTGGCGTTTAGACCAAAAAAGCTTCATTTTTGTCTCATCATACCAAATGACCTTCTCCCATTCCTCCTCTGGATCATCCAGATGTTCAATGGCATACTTCAGACGGCAAACTAGACATGCCCTGGCTAGAGCAGGGGGACCTTGCGTGCACTGCAGGATTTTAATCCACGATGGCAGAGTGTGTTCCTGATGGTTTTCTTTTAGACTGTGGTCCCAGCTCTATTCAGGTCATTGACCAGGACCTGCCGTGTAGTTCTGGGCTCATCCCTCACTGTCCTCATGAACATTGATACCCCATGAGGAGAGTCTTGCATGGTGCTCCAGACCAAGGGAGATATACTGTTATCTTGAACTTCTTCTGTTTTCTAATTATTGCACCAACAGTTGTTGTTGTATGTTAGTTTTTTTTTTTTTTTTACAGAAATAACCAGATTGTGAGCTTCTATTCCTTACCTCAGTGTCATCCTCAGTCTCCCAAAAAATATCCACAGGAATGTTCTCTTGATGTGGGAGCCTGGGTGAACATGTGCTGTTTAGTCTACAAATGTATTTGTCAGATGTTTTATATGTCACTAAAGATGACATGTTCCCCTTTCCGACCTGACCTTTTTGTAATTCATCAAATCACGTGGCTTAAGTACGCAGAGGGCGGGTGGTCTTATCGAAAACTAGGCTACAGCAGCACCCAGACTCCATTTTCATTCTAAAAATCCACATCTGCTTCTGTGGCGATAAATATAAATCTTCTTTAAGTATTTATAGGAGCCATGAAGGATTTTCTTCTGCAGCTGCTGGGTTGCATCAGGAGTGAGTGTTCTATAGATAGGCTTCTCCAGCTGTGTGTAACAAGGTGGCCTGATTTTTGCCCACATTACAAATGGGGGCATACTAAGTGATGCTGCAAATGTGAATATTATACAAAAGTCTGTTGTTGGTTATTTAATATAATTGATATGACAAATATGGAAGAACCACCCCCCACACACAAACACACCCACAAGCAAAACAATAATCAATTGAATAAATTCAACCAGAAAGGCTATCAGTCATTATTTTTCAAACCAATACAATAAGGATACTTGGATCTGAGTACTTGCCAAAACAAAGTACCAAAGTCCATTCTTCTACCAAACAAAAAAATGCAATGAATTGGAGGACATGTTTTTTTTTCCTTCTCTGCTTGCTACAACAAATGATGGTGAATTAGATAAAAAAATGTGAATAAAAATGACCACAAAGCAAATTTTCACATTTTCTGTGAAATTATTGCAAAGTTTCCACATTTTTAGCTTCAGTTATTGGCAATGGTTAGCCGATACCGATACAAACTGGTTTGAACAGTATCAGTATCCATGCATCCCTACTTATTGTTTATTCAATTTTTAGCGATAACGCATAACTACTAGTCAGATGAATTTGTAAAATTATAAACTTCCTGCAAATAAAATGGTCAAACACATGCAACAAATATTTTTAAATATTTTGTGGCAGGACCTTTTGCTGCAATTACTGTGATCTCTGTACCTTTTAATGAGATCGACGCATTTTCCAAAACCCCGGCTCAGTTTGATCACATGTTCAACTTCAGTTTGACTGGTTTTAACTTTTGTTGTTTGTGTGTTTTATTTCAGCGCATTCTTTGTTGAATGTTTACTCATGTTCCCATATTTATCTGGTTTAGCTATTTTACCAGGATGTTTATGTTCTTTGTTTTAGGATTTTTTTTTTCTGTTATGTGTTAGTTATTCTCAACTGCAGAGCAGCAACACATTTAGTTAGTGAGGTCCACCTGCTGCTCCTGCTAATAATCACTGTTCTCTGTAGCCATAGACTTACGTATCTAAATAAATTATAATATCATCAAAACGTTCATCTGTTTATGCTGTCTGTGATACAAACTTACTAACTTCCGAGATGACACACTGATCACAAGCATCGTATGCTTTTTAAAAACTTTATGGAGTACATTCAAATGAAATGACTCATTTTAAAACAGTTTAAAAAGCTTTAAAGGCTTCTGATGTTTTACAATTTGGACACTTGTTTTCCCCCCTCTTCTTGCAGTCATTGAAAACATACGGGAATGAACAAATCGATGAAATACTCATCAGTAGATTTCTAAGATGTCTGACTCACTCAGTAGGAAGAATTTTCAAACGACATGATTTCTGGAAGAGAGGCGCCTGAGCTTGAATCAGAGCTTGTTTACATTCAGAATAAAAAGAAAGAGTTTTGTGTTTTTGAGGAATATCTTTAATAAAAGGCAGCACAGGAATGTAAAATGTGACACTGGCATATAGTCTGTGTTTTTGTTTTCATTGTGAGATTTATTAGCCATAAGTGAAGGCAACACTAAAAGTGGCAAAAGGGTTAAATACTACATCAAACCAAATATTTGTTCTCCTCACTGTGGTTTGTATAGCTTGTGAATGCAACTGTAATATAATAGTAGAATGGTTTAAAATGTGTAAAACAGTACTTTATTAGAATGTAAAAGACATGATGTTCTGTGAAAAACTAGTAACGACCGAGTAAAAAAAAAAACTGTACATTAACTGATATTAATGCATTGTAAATTTATAAATTTAATACAAGTTTCCATCTGGGCAGATTGACTGTAAAAGAAAAAAATAATATAATGTGTTAAAACAAACAAACAAAAGACTGGTCATATTGCACACAAAGAATATGTATAACAAAAAAGTTGTGCTAGGATTCTGGGATGTTTCTGTTTTGTCATACCTCTGTCCCAGGAGCTGATTGGAGCATGCAATCCACCTGATGCACACTAGGAGTTAAGAGCCTGTTTGAATAGACACAACATTGCAGCATTTGAGGGTAATAATGCCTGCTTGCTTGAAATCCAGCATTTCTTGCCACAATGTTGGACTTATGAAGGAAGATTAAGCCTTGGCGAAACAGAGGATGATTCATAATGATAAGTGGAATGTACGCTGAATGTACACATGGGGAGTTCATTTAGCATTTGTAAACTGTATCCACTGAAACGGCAAACTGGAGGGATGCAGAGGTCAAGGAGCTTCTGGCCTTCAGAGCTGAAGACCTGTTTAAATCTCACATATTAAGTTTGGTTTTGCCACAGCCTGAAGTGAGTGGATATCAAGGTAAGATCAAAAGAGCTGTCTGAGTCCATCAGAAAGAAGGCTGTGCTTGTGCTGGATTTTAACAGATCTCAAAAGAATCTTAAATAAGATGTTTACATTCACGTATGAATCAAGCTAAAAGCTTGATTCATTTGGCCAGTAACAGCAGAATATGTACAAAGATCAAATAAGTGAACCGCAGCAACACCACAGTACAGTTAATTTTGTAAGTACTCTACTTTTTGATTTTGTTACACTTGTTTTTTCTGCTTGGTCTGTTGTTGCTGTTCTCACTTTCGTGATCTCTTCATTTCCTGAAGTAGGAGTGACAAGGCCTCTAAAAGCTTGGTGGTGATGGGCGTTTACATGCAGAGAAATCCGATTCTCCAATCACATTATCTGGGTAATTTATTCTGATTTCTCAAACTCCATTTCGTTTCGATTTAAGTCGAGCCAAAGTCAGTCAGTCTAAGGCAGTAAATAATATAATCTAATTTCTCTTGCTGTATATAAATTCGATGACTGTATGGAAACTATTATACAAGTGGAAGACATGTAGAACAACTGTCAACAAGCCCAGGTCTTGCCACTCAAACAGCAGAATCATAGTTTCCAAAATCACAGCACCCACAGCAGGATCTTGCTAATTTTGATGTTAAACTATATCCTTTAAATGGTAATCCTGTTGAGATGCTTTGATGTCAATGGAAGTCGGCTTCATAAGCAAGATACCCCTTAATAATGTCACATTTGAGAGTGAAGAGTCGGGTACTACTTTGTTCTTTGATATGCCTCCATTTTTCTTTATATTTCTTTTTCAAAGAATAACCAATGGATAAATTATGTTAAGTTTCAATAAATTGATTTTTTTTTTACAGAAAAGAAAAATTTATTTGATGTTAATATGTGTATGTTTCTCATTGATTTTCCCCTACATAAGTTTGTGCTTGAACATGGCTTTTTTTTTTTCTTGCACTTTGCTTCATGTTTGATTTCAAAGAACTCTGAACCTGTGTATTTGTGGGGAAGTATTTGTGTATCAGCCACACACTTAAGATGTCTTTTTGAGTTTCTGAGCTTCTGTGTAAGTATGGATTATGTAACTGTGGTATTTAGCAGAACATGGCCTCAGGTCCCTGTGATGCAACCTACAGCACAGATCTACTGACACTACCCAGCACAGTGTGCAACTCTTTCTGTTCTCTAACTGGACAGCCGTGACAGTTTGCATTAGAGTCATGTTCATGCAGCTTGACTTCCTCCATCCTGAATATAACCTGCACCAGCAGAGAGGCGGAAGCAGCTGTAAGTTTGGACAGATGACTTGTTACAGGAACTACTGTTAAAAGTATCTTTCTGCTGCATTGTGTACAAAGTTTATGCAATAAATTATAATTATATAATAATATTGTATCCTTCCATAGGTATGTTTAATCATCTTCTTTTTGTCTTATCTTTGTCCAGGCAGCTGATGTCAGGACATTTGAAGCAGCTGGTTACAGGCTTACCTCAATTGTGAAAAAGACAATAATGATCCAAAATACATCCAGTTAATGAATATTTCACATATCTGAATTTTGTCTATTTAGCACTCCAGCTTGTTCTCAGATGATCCAGTTTCCTCCTGGAATATTCATCTTAATAGGACTGGGCTGCAATGGTCCACAAAGAAGCATGCAGTGTTTATTTGCACTCAAATTTGAGGATAGTGCTCTTGATAAATATTTTTCTCTATTTTGGTAGCTAAAGTGAAACTAAACAGAAAGTAGACTTTTAAACATTACACACATTTATAAATGATAGATATAGACACAGAGGTTATCATAATGATTTACACTATCTATTCATTATTACAATACCAGCGTGCACACTTAATATATTGCTGTTGCTATTTAGAAGGCAGAATTTGGGGGATTTTATTTTCTCAATTAGCATTGGCCGTTGGATCAAGTCTCATTGTAGAAAATATAACTTTGATTTTTTTTCATATAACTAGTTAAATAAATTATTGCTGCTAAGTTTTAACTGTGTAACTTTACAAACAGAAACCCATACATGACTGCCCCAAAAGATTGAATAAAGCTTTTAAATTCCATGACAACATTTGATTCAACCTTCATTCCTTACACGGTTTTTATTTTAACCCACCTCACCTCTAAGTGTTCTCTGACTGCAGAGCACCAGAGGACTTCTATCTACGAAGGTTTAAGTATTACAACTAGAGAGAAATGAGAGTAAATGTTAATATATGTCTGGGAAAAGTGTAAAAAAGTGTGTGATGAGGTTTTTTTCAGCCTTAAAATATAACTAAAAAAAGTTGGAAAAAAAGAAAAATAACTTGATACATTAGTGAAAGTAAATTATAGTGCAGTGAATCATTAGTCTTTTGTTATTTGGATACTACTGCTGAAATTTATATTGTACAGAAATCTTTGTGCAGAAACAAAATACTGTCCACAGTCCCTGGATTTACCTTGATTTCTCATTTCTGAATCACTGAAAGCGCTGGATAGATACCGACAGCATTGTGTCATCACCGCAACTTCTGGAAAAAAAATCCCTCCTGCACCAAAACAACACATCATTTTCCTCTTTGGGACTCTTAAACAAAACATTACAACAAAAATAATGTCTCACTCCCAGTCTGCTCGCATTAAATAAACATCCTCCCCGAGCCGTGAAATTACTTGATTTTTTCCACCTGAAGCAACTTTGTGCGGATCACCCACAGATAGCTTCCCTATTGCAGGACTGTCATCTTTGAGTAAAATTTGAAGTTTCTCCAGTCAGAATGGTGTTGGGGTTGCAAAAGCAGCACGTTTTATTGTTGCGCATTCTGCTGGTGCGAGTGCATATTATATCCAACATTGTTTTTTAATGCTAGGGTGTGGATTTTAATACTTCTTTCCAACCAACAGCATTATGTTGGTGATGTTTAAAATGGAAAACAGTTAAAGCTATGGTTTTTACCTTGTATGTATTTAATAAAGATGCTATTTTCACCACGTTTATACACTGCAGTTCATATTGTAATAACACATGAAACAGATGAATACTTAGAAGCTAGATAAATATTTGATAACTCTCGTGTGCAATCTTCAAACCGCATTAAAGTTTATAATTATGTCCCCAGCTATTTTAAAAACAAACTGATGCCCTTGGTTGAGACTGACATTAATCTTAGTTATTTGTCGCTGCTGACGCGTGGGGAGCTCATCACTATTAATAACTTAATATGAACCACTATTGATATTGCTGATAACTAAGCCTCTTAATGTGCATTGGTCACTTAAATGGTTCTTTTGTCATTGAGGAACAGTGCAATTGTATGTAAGAGGATGATCAATCACACACCCCATTTGAATTGACCGAGACCCCCCATTGCCCCCCCCCAATCAAAATTGTCTGGAGCCACCAATTGGTGGAAGGCATTATCAAAGTTACTTTGGAGGAGACTTACTAAAGAGGTCACCAAACCGTCATCGGCATGTAAGCAAGGACCCATGAGACAAACATGTTACTTAGTAAATTTAGAAAAGAACAGTTAACCAGATGTGCATATTTTAGAAACCTCACTCATATATGGCAAGATTTAGCAAACTACACAAAGAATGAGCCACAAAGTTGCTAATCAAACCACGGACTGTCCTGCTGCTAGGCAACAGCACCAACAACCACAAAACTGTTTTCATCATTTAGGTTCTCATAAGTGCTTTACTCCCGCTTAAATACTACTGAAGAGGCTGTGTATGTGTGTGTGTGTGTGTATGTGTGTGTGTGTGTGTGTGTGTGTGTGTGCGTGTTTTAATAGCTTAGTGGGGACCAAAAATCAGGATTTCCTATCATCGTGGGGACAGACAGCCGTTGTGGCGACCAAAATCCCGAGCCCCACAATTTTGAATGCATTTTTGAGGCTCAAAATGTGGTTTTAGTGTCAGAGCTACAGTTAGGTTATGGTCAGGGTCAGGGGCTACGGAAAGCATTATGTCAATGAGAAGTACCCACAAAGATAATAAAACACACTTGAGTGTGTGTGTGTGTGTATATATATGTGTAATGAAAGACTTGCATTTTTTTGCTTTACATCCTTACATGAAAACATAAACTCAAAATATTGTTTAACAGCTGACCATCCAATGCAGCCTATAACATCCTATCGAAAAATATCAGAATAGCAATTCTAAAAGGATTCCAAATATATATATATATATATATCATCACCCCTCCTAAACAGTTATTTTAAACTCAGTCAGTGGAAGTAACAACCACTTCCTTAGCATATTATGGTTACTGCCTTCCACCTATTATCAGTTGTGATCGATGTGATTAGTGGGGCATAAAAACAGCTGTTCCTTGAGCATTCTCTTGCTTGTTAGTGCAACAGACAGCAAACAACTTACTATGTGTGGCAAGCCACTTTCAAAAAATCTCTGGGACAGACTTGTGTACAGACATAACCCAGGAAATAGATACGAAAAAAAACAAACTCAAAGCCAATCCCAAGGAGTGCAGTAAAGTCTAAAATAAAAAAGTGGAAAGCATTAGGTACTACTATATTAGGATCCATCCTGGATACCGTCGTCTTTCCAAACTGGATGGAAGAACAAGGAGGAAACTGGTTTTAAAAAAAAGGGCTACCAAGAGGCTGGTGGCCGGAAAGAACAGGCATATTGTGGCAAAAAATAATTCCTGCAAATTCCTTACCTCTCAACCTGCTCTGGTACCTTGGATGATGCTGGTTGATTTCAGCATATTACATCAGACAGTGTATGGGCGCAGGTTTGTGTGTGCAACATCTTATCAGGTTGGCAGGTGAATCCCCAGTAGGGTTTTTAGGTCCAGTGGAGAAGCTACACTTTGAGTATGGAATAGTCTGCCTGACAGTAAAACCAAATTTGGAAACATAACATTTCTTCAAGTCTTGAATTTCTAACAATGCCTTGGAAAAGTAGTCACTGCTTGACCTTTTTCACATTTCGTCTTTACATTTTTTAGAAGTAAAAATCTGATAAGTGTGGGTTGCACTTTCAGGTAACCCCACTTTATTTTGATATTTGACCTTAATTTATAGACTTATTCTTTAGAATTGAGTGCAGTTAATTTAAATGTAGCCTCTATGGGAGAATGGCAAAGAGAAAACAAAAGATGTTAGAGGTCCTTGACCAACACATACACCGGTACAGTCATTTAGTTCATAGCTACTGGGGGGGAAAAGGGTGTTATTTTAATTTCTGTGGTAGTAGGATCAACCTGTGAGAGCAATTTTATTTTATTTTGAAAACTCAGAAGCATTCAAGTACCTCTACTTATACCGTTGATACAAAGAGAGATATACAGTCTATATGGAGACAAACGTGAGTTGGAAAAAGGAGCAGGTGGATAAGCATAGAGGTTGGGTCACCATTACATCTCCACTGGTTGGAGCTGAGTCTGCCCATCTGTGTGGGAGAACTGGTAAATGACTGTGTTGTGGTCACACGATCACAAAATGACATGAAAAATGCTATGTGGCATCACACTGACCTCGTCATATCTACTGTAAAACATAGTGGTGGCAGCATTATGCAGTGGAGATGCTTCTTTTTAACAAAGAAACTCAGTTTGGTCAGAGATGAAGGTAAGATGGATGCAGTACAATCCCACCAACACATACAACCAGACCTACAAAGTAATGGGTTAGATCAAACATTGCTCATGTGTTTGAATGGGGAAGTCAGAGTCGAAAGCTCCAACTAAGAATTTGTGGCAAAACTTGAAAACCTATGTTTACAGAGAGTCTCTGTCTGGGCTGACTGAGCTAAAATAAAAATCAATGTTTAGATATTTCCTGCCAAAAACAGTAAAATGTTCAGTATGTGGAAAGCAGCTGGAGACATACTCAGCAAGACTTACAGCTGTTATAACAGCAAAAAAATGTTAAACAAAGGAGCTAATTACAAATGGATTCCACGGTTTTCCGGTTTGTATTTGTAAAACAAACAAATAAATAAAAAACGTAACCGCTGATAGTTTTGTCTTTAGTCTTCAGTTTTATATTAACAAGATATCCATCCTTGGGTCTAAAAGAAACTATTTTTACAATAGAATAATGATATGACAGGGGGAAATATTAGGCTACTGCTGGCAAAGATGCCTTAGGCTTGACAATATGGATGTGTCATAATAGTTTTCTGAAGCTGAACAAAAATAAAACATCTAGCTGCTTCTTCCTCCGCTTTCCTATTACCTGCCAAAACAATTCTCACTCTCCCAGCCACAGGAGATTCATACCTGGGATTAGACTTGGACATATGTTGGGTCCACCAATTTATTTCTGCCTGAGGAACTTCAGCAGTGATAGGCTGGTCCAGACCCGGCGCCAGAGGGCATTACCTGGGGGGGCAGTGGGTTTTTCTGGGGGGGCTCAGTAAACTGTCTTTTAATTAACCCTTTTGCATGTTTATAAATATATCTGGTGGACGTTACATACACATACTTCCGTGTCAAATCTACCGTTTTGTGTCACTAACTTGTTCTACATACCTTACTGGAAAGCTAAGAGTATTCATTCTTTGATTCAAATTATGTATACCAATTAAAGATGCAAACAAAAATTAAGACACAGTAGGCTAACCATTTTTACTGAGTCTCTAAGAAAAATATGTCCAACTCACCGTTCTTAGCTGCACCTGCACATCACCGAGTCATCTCAAACAAAAACAATCCTTATGTCCAGTTAATGGTCTTTAATAAAGTACTTAGTCCATAAGTCTTCCTCTGTATCCTGCCCTGCCGCTTAAAACTTTAGTAAATTCTTCTTTTTGCCGCATTTCTCGTAATTTTTACATCAAAAATACTAGTTAGCATGCTGCTGCATTAGCTGTGTGCTTCTTTTTCTTTATCACTGCGGGTAAAAAATGACTTCATGTATTTTCGCCACCTGCTGGAAAGAAGTATGCACCACCGTTTTTTCTAAACGGAAGATTGGCGGGAAAATCTAGCGTTTTCTTTTCAAAAAGATTATTGAAAAACAGTTTCAACTTTGATATGCTTTTTAAAACATTTTAATCAAAAACACAGCAGCCACACCTGTATTCAAAATGGTTCAAAAACATTTTTAATTTTAATAGGCTTTTTAAAAACATTTTAATCAAAAATTGTAGGACTTTTTAAAATTTCTGGCTGCACTTGCCCTCTTGATGTATTATCCCTACTTGTGCTGGGATTGCTTTTCTGTTTGCTAAACCAAGCTCTAATGTCCATTTTAGCAAGCTGCTGTGCCAAACTGCCAAAGGATCTTCTTTTACCGAAACTAAAACTCCTAATTAGTAATCTAGAGCGCCATCTATTGTTCGTTTTGAGCCAATATATTCACATGAAGTGTAATCTTTCCTGGGTGGGCCCGTCCTCCAGATGGGCGGGCCGGGCCCGCCCAGGCCCGCCCATGACGCCGGGTCTGGGCTGGTCTCACCACATATGATGTTATGTTATCATTGTGAGGTGAATTTTCAAATAGTTTTTACAACAGCTGCTAAAGTCATCCAAATTTCATGATAGCAGTACTAGAATCAAAACAGATGCTGCTGTGAATGGGGTGTGAAGAAGTCAAATCCTTGGATACACCTAAATATTTTTCTCCAGATTAAATGAACTTTTATTTTTTTTACAAAACGAAGCAAACATCTTGTATCAGAGATCACCAAAACTTTGATGGCATGTTAACCTGATGTAAGATCGATAAGAATGAAGGTCTGACTGGAAGGAGCTGAAAACATGTGTCTACTGTGAAGTAAAAGCTTTTAATAACTTCAAATAGTATCAGCTTTTGTGTGGTTTCAAATCTTAGTAAACTATTTAACATGGTGGGTGTTAAGCTTTCTTTAAAGAGCAACTCACCCACAAATAATCTTTTTTTTGTAGATAAACTGTATAAATGAGTGTCTAATAGTGCTGTCTGGTTATTATTTTGGCGCATCTTAAAATTAGAGTTGTGAAAATTAAAAGTTTTAATCCAGTTGATCACAGTTTTACAATTAATCATGATAAACCAACATTCCTAAATATGTAAAATTTTCTGTGTATATTAAGGACAAAACTGGATGCCATTGCTCTTTTTTATTTTTATCTTTTATTTAGGGAATACCGGAGATGTGTGATGTTGTTTTGAATCATGATACTGAGCCAGGTTCTGTTGGAAGTTTTTTCCAGTTAAAGGGAAGTTTTTCCTCTCCACCTTCGCTTCATGCTTGCTCAGTGTAAGGGATTGCTGTGGTTGCCGGCCTGCATCTAAGGGGCACAACCCCATGTCAGTGACTTCATGCAATCAGCTGGGAATCCATAGAAAACTTTTAACTGATTAGAATGTTTGTATAGTTGTAATGAAATGACTTTTGTTGTAAAGTGCCTTGAGATGGCATTTGTTGTGAATTGGCATTGTATAAATAAAACTTAATTGAAATCCCACTATCATAAATACATGTGGCTATTTTAACCTATTTATCTTTGAGCCAGTTGCTAAGGCAAACTAAATGTTAAACATTTTTTAATCTAAAATTGACCATTACTTCTGGAAATTTAAGATATTATTTGTTCATCAAACCCATGTGCAAATGGTATGACACTATCCCTTAACATAGCTCCAATTTTACATTATTATTTGCAGTTATTTTGCAGTCGTAGTGTTGTTTAGCGATGTTAGCTTTTTTTTTTTTAGCCAAAGAGGCTAACCTGATAATTAAAGGCTGCAGGTCTTGCATCTGCTGATTTTTTGCAGCCCAAGAAATCTTTTGTCAGCTGAAATAGAACAGTCCTTTATTGTCCCACATGGGGAAATTCAGGTGTATCAGCAGCAAAGCGGCAGGAAATACAAACATTTAGTTTCAGAAGTAGAAATGTCTAAAAAATGAATTTAAGAATTAAGGATAATACATACATATGGAAAAACTTAGAAAACCTGAGTATGAAGACATTTTATGAAGACATTTTTGACAAATGTCATGTGGTTATTAAGCAAGCAGAACAAACACTAGGAAGACCAGTCGTAACATAAAAAGATTGATCAAGATGATTGTTGAGGAATGGAGGTCAGTGAAGCTCTTCGATTATTCCACATAGTTTGAATGCGCTCAGGTGAACTTTACTTTGCAGGTGACTGTGAGGAGGCCAGGGAGAGTCTACACAATTTATTTAAGCACTCGGCCAATCATTTGCAATGGATTTCACAAAAGTTTGCAAGCATTTTAAGAAAATATTCATAATAGTCTTTAATATTCTACTTTGAAAGATAAATGTGTCTAAAAATAAAGTAAACTTTTTAGGAGGAAGCGGTTAATCTGCAACATTAAAAGAAACTTTTATCTTTTAGGCAGATGCCCTAAAATGACATGTAATCTTTGTTTACAACACTTCAAAGACTCACACTTCCTCTTTTTTTATCTTGATCTGAAATGTTAAGGCTAATAACTTGCAGACTTAAAACAATTTACACATACTCTATAGTATGTATACCTTTACATGTATTTAAATATTTGGATACAATAATGTTTGAGAATTCATGCAGGGGTCATAATGTAGTTTAATAAAAGAGGTTGCTATTAAAAATAAGATTTATTGCTGCATCCTAGTTGTATGAAGGAGCTTTTCACATGTCCTTCCTCCCTGCAGCTGTTAGACTCTACAACTAAAACTGTTCCCAACAAACTCAATAATGTTTAGACTTTAGCTGTAATTTGCACGTTTTTTTTCAAAGTTTATATTTTGCTAACTTCTAGGAAATAGTTTCCATTTGAATGCACAAGCAGATATACACATTCTGTAAATACTATTAAATTTTTTGTATATATTTTTTAATCATCATATTAAGTTGCATATTCTAATCTGAGTATGTCACTTTATTTTTAAAACTGCACAGTACTCTGGTTTTGTAATTTGGTCCTTAATGTTAATATTATTCATCATTCTTAAATTGTTTTTATACTTTTCTATCTGTGTGTATATCCAGTGCTTATATTGTCTGTCGCTTCACTGCTGTTACAGCTGAATTTCTCCTCTGTGGGACGATAAACTATTATTCTACTGTATTGTATGAGTGATACCTGAAGGAATTACATTTTAATGACACACCTTTATGAAATTTTAATTGCTCTCACCAACTTAACACAGGGTAAAACTGAAAATTAAACAACATATCACTGCAAGCATAAGAGTATGTGCCTATTCAAATTCTAACAAAACATTAATTAAATCAATCCTGCCAGGAAAATCATGCAATACTGATGCACATCTCAACAGGTGATATGAAGTTCCTTTTTATGATTATGACTCACCTCTGTGATTATTGTGTGTAAAGTAAATGCACTGGATCATGGAAATTCACAAGTGCTGTGGAAAAAGATGTTAAAATTCTGTATATTTTTTTAACTTCCTGCTGGGTCACACAGGGGTTACTGCAACGCTAAAAATAGGCAGCTCCAATCACAGCCATGCAAATATTAGCCCACACTTCAGTTTCAGCAGAAAATTGAGAAAGCAACTGACAGAAAGCAAGGAGAAATTTGCAGAAAATAACTCCTCAATGTTGAGGAAAAAAATCGGAAGTAGAACTATGCGATAGTGAGATATATGTCCTGATGGTTGCAAAACTATTTTATGGATTCCTCCTTTTAGCAACTTTTTCTCTGTGAAATGAAGGCTAAAATAATGTACCCGTCACTTTACTTTCACCAGTGTGTTACGCCACAGCAGACTTGTAGCAGCTTGCGAGTCAGCTGGCATGGAATCAAGGCAGTAACAGTGATTACAGACTCCAGAAGTTTTCTCACATTCAGCAGATTGCTCAGGCAGCAAGTAGCAGATAAACAATAAAAATTCAGACAGAGGCTGATTTGGGTCTCTGCTTGTAAAACTTTTCATTTGAATACACTCATGCAACAGCTAGTGTAGTATTAGAGTTCTTCTGGAGGAGCAAAAAAAATCTTGCAAGTATCTGTCCTATCTTTTACATAATAGTTGATAAATAAAAATTGTTCAGCCCCTTGAATTCTTTACCATTTTATTACTTTTACAAATCGATCGTTTTTAACAAACTTTGGCTTTTTGGACTAAAAAAGTACAACAAACTTTGATGTTGATAAGACAACAAATTTTTTGCAAATTAATGACAATTAAATGAAAATATGTAACAAAACAGGTGATTGTATAAATAGTCTCTCCCTTTAAGGCCTTATTTAGTAGATGCAACTTTGGATGTAATTCCAGCATGGAGCCTGTCCGGGTTGTTATCAGTCAGGGTTGCACATCCGGACATTGCAGTTTTACTCCATTCCTCCTCGCAAAATTGTTTCAGCTCTGTCAGGTGGCTTGGAGATCAGCCACCCCAGAGCATACAGTACACCTTATTGTCTTTAAACCATTTCTGTGAAGCTTTAGCAGGATCCTTTGGGTAGTTGTCTTGCTGGAAAAATAAATGTTCTGCTAAACGTTAGCTCTTTTGTGGGTGAAAACAAATTATCCTCCAGGATTTCTCTATATTTTGCTGCATTCATTTGATCCTCTTACCTTTGCAAGTGTTCCAGGGCCTGCTGCTGCATCCCCACAGTATAAGAGCTGATCCTCTGATTGAGCCGTGATCATATCTCCTAGCTCCTACAGGTCCAAAAGCAGGGATTGATGGTTGTCCCGATAAATCTGTATGCACCTGATCTTTGCTTCGGTATCCCATATGATGCTCCATCACATCATTGGGACGGTAATCCTCCAGTCTGAAGCGAGCGCCGAATAACTCCTAGTACCAACAATGCTTACACCAATATTCTTTCCATTCTATAGATTAAACTGTGCTCTGTGGTATTTTCAAAGCTTTATTTATTATTTTACGCCTTACACCTGCTTTGAACATCACAAGCTTTTGTGGTGATATAGAATACAGATGGAAACTTCAGACGAATGGGGGTATTACAGTAAAAGAGTCTGAATACAATTGCATGTCAGTTTTTCAGCCGTTTGTTTGGAAGGAAAAAAGGAAAAACAGAAATGATCGGCCCTCAGCGTTACAGTTTTGCACTACTTTGCATTGATTTGGACATAAAGCCCAGTAAAATACATTGAAGTTTGTTATTGTAATTTTACAAAATGTGCTAAAGTTCAAAGGTGTGAATACATTTTTGATGCACTAAAAACTTTGGCTTACTTTTACTAATCTGCAGCTTGTCTGTTTGTGTATCAACCTGGAGCTGGGAAAAATATTGTTTTTGTTTTGTATATTATGCATTTTCCCTTGTTGACTCACCCCTATCCCAGAACTGATTGCAAAAACAAGCTGAGTGAGAACTGGACAATGGCATCAGAAGAAGGACGCCCAAAGTGGAAGTTTAGCTTTACAGCTGTTCAAATCTCAAGTTGAATCAACTGCCTACACTTCCAATTTAATTGACATCAAGACTTGCTATCATCTTTTTCTCTACTTCCCAATTGCCTATTTGGTATATCCTGTACAGTATCTTACTCTCTGCTCTGATGGTGTACTCACCCTCCATCTCAGCACGCTGTATCAGACCATACCATACCAGACCATAAGACAGAAGAACCAGTAAACGCAAAGAAGTTCCATTTAAATGATTTAAACGTAGAGGCTGATTGACCAATCACAGGCTAGGGCATGCCTTACTTTCCAATGTACATTTAAAAAATTGGGCACATCTTTTTTAACTTTGCAGGGCTGCTGCAGAGTGCTTGGTCCATGGCGTTGCATGTCCGACGCCCACTCACAAGCTTTCAGCCTAGCTGTAAGTTTTTGCAGGAATCTGCTAATAAACCTTTCAATAAACTGATGTGTTCAGGCATAAAAGCAGTTAAGTCATTCAAAATAAACAACCATTAAGAACTGGAATTTTCCATCTCTGATTTATGAGGTATTAAAAACAATATGAAGGAGTCATAGTTTTTGATAATAACAATCTTCATACTTGCTTCAGCTACTTTCTTACTTAAGCAACATATTCTTCAAATCATGAGCAATGTTCCTAAGAAGTGGAAGGGAGGAAATGCTGATCCATTGCCAAGATCTCCTAAGGACCGGTCACAACTACCGGCTCCGTTGGTCATCGTTAAACTGATAAACATCAGCTGTGCTACTGAAATATGTGAGGTTGAAAAATACTGGCAGCAGAATGGAGTTAGCCTCAGGGTGTAGAACACTTTTCAAGTAGAAAGAATGAGGAAACTGTAAAGCTGATCTTCTTTTCAGGTCATTTCTAATTGTTTCTGCATTGGTTTAAGGTTTAGAGCATGAAAAGTCGGGACCTTTGCGCTTAACCTTGGCTCTTAGTCCTCATCTTAACCCAAGCTGCTGCCAGGAATCCTATATTTAGACTCCATACACTTTACCTAGGATACATCATCAGAGTTGACACACACAAACACACCCACACACACACGCACACATACATACTGTATACACACACTTGGATTAACAGGGTCTTCTTGTTAAATGGTTGGTTACTGAAAGCAAAACCACTAAGAGCAGGAGAGGAAAAAATCTTTAAATGACATAGGAGATCTAATCCCCAGATCAAGATAAAGACACTAGTTCTTCAAAGTAAATATGGGTTTTGGAATTAAAAACAAAAATTGATCAGGTAAACAACTGTTGAAGCAAAGTATTTATTTGAAACTAGAAAACTTTTGAAGTACCCTATAACTCAAAGCAGTTTTAAATCCTTAAGGTCTGTCTTTGCTGTGGCCCAACACATGCGAGTTTAAAAAGTAGCCGAACAGAACTGACTACTTCTTTTCTTTTATTTATTTTTGTTAGATGAACAGATATAGCCAATAATAAATTATGCAAAAAATAAAAAAACACTTTTAAATGTTTTGCTTTGTTTTTCAGGAATCTTTGGATAAGTGTGCCTGTAATGATGATGTTTGTGTTTTGAGTTTTAGTTAGTTCTTGTTCTTTTTCAGTTTACATCATCATTTTAGTTTATTTCGTGATGCATTGTTATGTTTAACTTTTGGACCTGTGTTTTGATTTTGACTCTTCCTTGTTTCCACATTTTCCTCTTCCTGCTCTTAGATGTTCTCACCTTTCGTTGAATTGTTTCTGTGTTTCGTCTTTTATTAGCGTTTCCTTACTTCTGCAGTCAATGTTAGTTCTTTATTTCACATTAGATGGTTTCCTCATTTACTACTTCTTTCAGTATTTATTCTCTTCTGTTCTTTTTCTTCATTGCTCTTTTGACTTTCTTTTAGATTCCTCCTTAGATAGCTTATCTTGGGTTATTGCTATGTTGGTCCTTATTTCTTCTTAGTTTGGATAGTTTTCTGTCTAGTCTCGTCTTCCAGTTTTCTCCCTGCCATTCTGCCTTCCTGCCCAGCCACACTTCATTCCCAATCTCTGCTCCTAGTCCTGCCTCCATCTGCTTTCCCTAATTAGTCATCAAGTTTCTCTCTGCCATTTCTGTATCCCCTCCTCAGTATTTGAGCAGCTGTCATTCAGTCAGTACTCGCTGGATTCTCATCTTTCCTCCCCAGTCAACCCTTTTACCTCGTAAGTTTAATTATTTGTTTTCACCTTAATAAACCACCATATACTCAGTTCTCTGCACTCGGTCCTCCTTCAACCACAAACACCGCAGTGCCAACATTTGATTCACTTTAGAGTTGTTTTGATATAGAGATAATCCAGTGTACAAGATATACTTGAATTCACCATAAAGGGACAGCTGTTGAGCAGGTCCTTCGTCAGAGACTCACCTCCCAGCACCATACCTAATTATTCAAATGTAATATTCTGTGCAGCATATTTTGCTGTTAAATTTGAAGGATTTTGTATTTACTTGATTTTTATGTTGATTACCGAACTGTTAATATCCTATAATACAGATTTGTGATAAAACAGACAATGATATTTGAAATGTGGTCACATGGAAAGATGGCTTAAACTTTGTTTAGAATAGACTACACAGAGTCCTATAACTTCAATTTGTTGAATTGACTGTGAATCAGACTGTTAGAAAGCACCAACTTGTGTTGAAAGTTAATACCATTATGTGATGTTATTTGCAAAATTTTTAAAGAAATATTTTGACATTATTTTAGAGTGGATTTAGGCAAGGCAATAAAAAAGACTTATTCAACATCAAAAGATAATTAAACAAAAAAAGTTAAGAGTCAGCTGTACTGACAAAATACATCGTTTTGTTACAGGATGTTTTTCATCCTCTAACATGAATGGACCTTTGTGTAGAATTTGATCAAAAAGAGCAATCCATTAATGTCTCCTTTCACACAGGTTTATGGAGTTCACCACCAGGTTGTTGACTTCAGCTTTAAACACCTCGAAGGGCCTTTTCCGGAGTCAGTGAGGACACAAATCAAAACCTGCGACAGAATAAGAGTTAGGGTCTTCTGCTCCCTTTCTTCTGGTTCCCTGGGTTGTAACTGCAAGCTGCGCAGGAGACAGGCTTGAAATAGCCCAGACACACAGGCCAAGTCTGTGCTTAGTGCCTGTGCGGCTGTCTCCTGCAAGACTTCCTCATCTGTGCTGCTAATCAGCAGAGACAAAGGAGGATGCACAAGCCAGACACAGATCAAGCCCTGCAGGGTGGGGCAGGCGACAGGCATGTGCAGGTGTCCAAGTATGTAGCTTTAGTTATCTTTGTGTCTCTGCACACCTTATGGATGCTTGTGCACATGAAAAGAAGAGAGGGGAGTGGCATTCTTCAGCTTTCATCCTGTCATTCTCAAGAGACCTTGAGAAACGGATGGAAAATAACTTATACTGACAAAATTGTATGGTTATTTTCTACTGATACGGTTCAAAGTCTCTACTTCCATTCATTTTGGAACAAACTCCATTTTGTTAAAGGGATCCGCACATTTTGCTACATGTATAGTATTTCTTTAAAATAGGTTTTTACATTGGTCTTTGTACCTGTCCACTCAAAATATTATAGGGAGTACTTTGCAATGATCTGTGGCTACATGCTCCCTGTCACGTTTGTATCCTTTGGGTTGGGCTAGAGAATCACACATACAGTAAACAAATGCTGGAGGCAGGGAAGCAGATGGAGTAAATGCAGGATACGCACAATGAGAGAAGAAATTGTCGACACTTGTCGTAGCCACTGCGTTGATGTCATAGCGGTGTTGTTATTGCCGGTTCTGTTGTCTCTTGTCTTCCAGAAAGGGCAGTGACCAGGCTGGGAATAGCTCAATTTAGCTGGGCAGCCATTTACATGTGGAGAAATATGTCTTTCTAATCACATTATCTAGGCGCATTAACTCAATTAGGAGTAGTCCTGTCCAGTTCGACTTCAACCAGACTAAGGTGTATGCATGCATTTCAAATGTCTATATTTAGTCGGACTAAAGCAATAATTTGGTTTCCTCTCACTGCATGTAAACACACTGACTGAGCTAAACTACTGCAAATATATACTGTGAAGTATAATTACTGGCACAGGGAAAGGTGAGACTAATCAACTGAGTTTAAAGCAGTTGAGAGTGCTGCAGTGAAGTGAGAGTGAAGAATAAATAAGTGCCTTTCGGTCAAGCTGGATGACGGAGAGAAAACTGGTCAAACCAAAAGGTTTGGTGCATGTGCTGGCTTTGAAAATGCAGTAGTTTTACTTATCGTCATAATTTCCATATACAGAATTATGATCACATTAATCTGAGCTCAACAGCTTTATCCAGGGAACTGAAAAAGAAAGGTAATCTAGAAATTGCTAAAACTTCGAGAGTGAGCAATTTACTAATAGTATGGAGGAGCAGAAAATGCAGTTTTGCAAAGTTCGAAAGAAACGTGAAGCGTAAAAGAGTGCTCAGGTAAAATAAGACAAAACGTTTTTTCTGAAAATCGTTTTGCTGCCTGTTGATTCTCCTACAGATTTAGTTCCAGCAGGTCTTGAAAGAGACTTGACAGGATGCATGAGGCATCCAGTTGGGAATGATGTACCAGTCTCGCTTTGATGTTGCCAGTATCAGAGGTGCATACAGCCATTTGTGAGGATAAATAAAGGTATCCAAAATGTGGACAGAATTAGGGCAACGTGGAGGAACGTGGGGCTTCTGTACAAAATAAATCCTGTATATGAGCAGGCGAGCACAGGAGCAGTGGAGACATATTCCCTGGTGTGATTAAGTATTTTTTTATTGAAAGCCAGTGGACGTGTCTCGTTCTTGCAGATGTCAGGAGATTGGCTTGTCCAACTGTACTGGTTCAAGTGTAAAGTTGATTCAGACGTGATTATGGTGTAGGGCTGTGTTTCAGGAGTTGGGTCGCCTACTTACTCCCAGTGAAAGATGCTCGAGCAGTGTACTGTAAAACCATGACGTTTTTACTCAAGGATATCTGACACCATGCCTAGTATTCGCAAAGCTTTATTTTGTATCTTTGCATGTTTAATATGATAAAAAACAGCACAACTAAGAATTTTTCTTCTCCTGGACCTAAATAAGTAAATGTTAAAAATTGAAGAAATTCAGTAATCTCTTCTTTGTAAGTTACCTTCACCTTTATTTGGGTCACTAGTTCAAATGGGGAAAAAAATGTCTTCCCAGTCACATAAGTTTACCTGCTGAGACCAGAACGAACTGGGTCCATCCTGCTTGGTCAGATACAGGTCACAAGGTTGTTTATCTATTTTTTGTCCATTCGCTCAGAAGTCATCAAGCGTTCCTCGAAACAGATAAAAACCACCGTCATGAACCAGTATTTTGTGTTGTGTTTACACATAAACAGGGAACTTTACAAAGAACAAAAAATTGCTTCTTTGGCCTCTTTGTTACAAGCACCTTGTCCCAAAACATACGATTTATTGTTTTAATTGAAAATGTAGGTAAAGGCTTGTAATTTTTTTTGGTCCAGTTCAGGGCAGCTAAACGTAACATTATAGATGCTGTAATAAACAGCGTCTTTTTCAGCTTGACACAAAACTTGCATTTGGTCCTTCAGTTTTGCCCTCTGAAAATGGTCTAAATATCAATAAAGAACTAGGAGGAAATACAGAAATATTACAAAATATTTTGTAATTACTCTGTAAGATTAAAGATGGTCTTGTAAGGTAACAAATTCAAATCTTAGATTTTAATTCAAATAATTTTTGTGGTCAGAGCAGAAGAAAAACCGTTAAACTCAAGCATTTGACAGAGGTTTGGCCAATGTCTTTTGGGCCAATATTTAGCCAGTGGGGCAAAATATTTTATAATAACTACTGTTAAGTCTATGAACTACCAATGTTGTGAAAGTGTATTTGGGACACACTGGGACAATGCTTTTCAAGAATTATTTTTAGCTGACATTAAATAATATCTGATAATACAATGGAACTTTCAGGTGTTTAAAGCTGTCAGGAAATCCTTGTCAGACTACTCCAAAAAACAAAAAAGCTTCTTGATGAAGATTCAGCCTACTATTAAGAATAAATGTGGTGGTATCACATCTGATGACCAGGTTTATTTATGTTACAAAGTTTACTTTCATCTTGTATTTTTCTTTTTTCTTTTTTTGCATATGGTGCCATAAATCTGTCTCATAATATAATTTTATGTTCAAAATGTAGAGAAATAAAGGCTGGCCTAAGATTTAAGACAAACTTTAACCAGACGTGATTTCTGATTGTCATGACTCGCTCTTAAATTTTCCTGACACAGAATGCCTGCGGCCAACTCAGCTGACAGCTCTCTTCTGCTAAGGTTTCTGACAGAGTTTTACTGCTCTGTCAAACAATATGGGACTTAAATATTAATTGCCCAAACCAGCGAGAACATGCAGAGGAAAACCTGAATCATGGAAAACTGCCACACTTGTGCTTGCACAGCGGCAAAACGATGACAGTTTCCTGTCACGAAATATAAATCAGAATTACAGCTGAGGTTATGTGCAACAAGAATGAAAATAAGCAAACGTGTCATGTTTTATAGTGTTGAACGTTACGAATATTTTATTGCTATTTCAGACAGTCAGAAAAAAACTGGAGAAAACCATAATCTGAATATTATTTGTATTTTCGAATTTTTGTGTGTAAATATTTAGTCATCTATTTACATGACAGCTTGTACGTACAGTGCACTTCTTGTTTATTGGAATATGTGATGCCTGTGTTTCTTTTTTCCAGTTTTTTACCTTCAGTACCTGGTAGTAAGCTTCTGTTTGTTGCCATGTTTTTATCTGAGAAGCCTCATACTGTGTTTGTGTGTTTTATGCTCCTTTGTTTTCCATTTTTCTTACGAATTTGAAAGGAGATGTTCCAGCTTAGTTTAAAGCCTCAAAGGCATGAAGGACACTTTGACACAGCTGTTAATTATCTGCTGTGGAAGGCTATGTTTTCACTCTACCTGCTTTCAAAGCATCTGTTCAGTTTGATTTTTTTTTTTTGTTAAGCACAATATCTATTTACTTATATTGATATTACAGTATTCAAGTATGCTGCTTAGATTCTGTCTTTCTTTTTTTTATTTCATTCAAAATATTTTGACTTAGACACTGTTTTCTTTGGCCCTGAGCAAGTGTTTTAGTTATGCTCACAGTGTAGCCAAAAGTGACCCAAATATGATTTTTTGTATTCCCCTCATATTTATTTATGGAACCTGTAACTGTCTAAACAATGTGGCCAAGTGTGATCATAAAAATCTTATTCACTGAATAATTTTGTGTGAGATGAGGTGAAAAGCAGCCAGATTGATTGTATCATTAAAAGAAACAAGCAGGGCCGATATTGTGGCTGATGTTCTAAGTAATAATTGCATGGTTTAGAGTTGCAATATGCTGCATTAGCTTGGTCAGTTTATTACTTATTATTTATTTATTGAAATTTTGAGAAATGCTACTTACATGTGTGCTAAACTAATAGCTTTTTCAATTAAAAAGCCTTTCCATAACCATATTTAAAAAGCCTGTGAATATTCTCATTCATCCAGGTCATGGTTATCTCAAGGACATGTAATATTTACAAACATTACAGAAGAAACTTGTCAGAATTTTGTACAATTACATAAATGATAATCTGTACATAAATTGCAGTTTTTCATCACTTTGCTACTATTTTCATAACCTTGATGTCATATTTTTTAACTCTAGACACAAAACTCACTACCAATGATCAAAATGCAATTTTTTTCAAAACGCTCAACCTTTCTCAATTGCTTGGATAAAATAAAAAAAACTTTGATCATTTGTTCATTAACAAAAATCACCTGTTCAGTAGGGCACAATGTAACATCAAATTACTAATATTCAGAAAGCAATTCACAGATTACATTTCAAATGAGTTTCTTCATTTTCTTGCTTAAATGATCTAACTATCATTTAATGCAATTTATAAAAATGCTAAGTAACTGTTGCAATACACTTAATGCACAGTTATGGAAACTGACAATCTTCCTTTATAAAGATTCTTTGTCACTAATTAGCATTTAACATGAACCAATTAGAGTACAATATCCATGGATGTAGCCCAACATTTTATCATACTGTATGTCATAGCAAAACATTTTTGCTTTGATTCAAATAAACCTGTGTTGTGATTGTACCAGTGTTTTTTGCATCAATATATTACAAACCTTATTCAATGACTCCACTCTCTGTAGTATTCTCACTACTACTACAGTACATATACAGAGATGCATTTCCTGTACATGTATTACCATAATGAAACATGTATCACACATTTTGTTCCAGAGTATTTGATGATTGTTGAAACAATAACACAGTGAAACTGTTGGTTGCTTGTGTGTATGTGTGATATATAGTTATTTTTCAATGGTATTTCACAGTAAATTTGTTCTTAGAACAAATGAATGTGCAAATTTTTTTTTAAAGAATGAAACGCAATGAAATGTTTTGAACATTAGATTACCGTTTTTAGTTTTGTTTAAATATATTTTTATCCCATGGTTTTTTCCTATCATTTATCACCCAGTGTTCCTATTTAAGTCCAGTCCTGGGCATTGCTCTCCCACTATCAGTGCAGGAGGGCCCTGCACTGAGCTCGAGCCTCCTTCATGCTTTGTGGAGTGAGCAGGCCCTTCTTTTCGCCCAAAGAGGTGGGTTTTCCCCAGCTGGACGTAGCGTGTGGAAGGTTATTATTCCATTATTCCAGCCAGATCCTCCCCAACCCCTCAGGCGCCCCAGTCAGCCAGGAGGAGGCAGTGCATGTTTTTGTGGGAGTAGCTCACATTAGGTTCTCCAAGGAACACGGGGAGAACATGCAAACCCCTACACAGAAAGGCCCTTTCGCCAACCCCACCCAGGGGGTGGGTGCCAATAATATGGAGGAACAAACACGCCCACAGTGTCTCCAGCAGGAATAGAACACAGGACCTTCTAGCTGTGAGGTGGGCTGCGCTACCAGCTGCGCCACCGTGTTCCCCCAACTGCTTTTAGTTTTACATCTAGAGTTGTGAAAAATCAGGGTTCTGAAAATAGTAGCAAATGATTGCAAAAAAAAAACAACTAACAAGTGCAGCATCAATATTTACGGCTCTAAAAAGATCGTACTGCTTGTGACATCATGTCTTCTTCTTTAGGGCCACAAACTGTTCACACTTGAATCTGATAGCTGTCACATTAAAATCATAAACAAAACAAACAAAGCAAAAACACAGGAATCGAACATTAGGAGTTGACATGCTAACATAGTTGTTTTAGTTGAAGACCACAATGTGGAAAGCCCTGACATTGAGGCTGTGTGGACAGCTCAGATGCTACCCTGCATTATTCTGAAATCAAATAAGAAACACACAGTTTGCTCTGCTCCTTCCTTGTGCCTGTTCTCTATCTCAATCAGCTTTAGTTCTCAGCAATTTTTATGAATTTTGCTTTATCCATTTGATCGTATTATGTTTTTTTTTATTTAATCAAAAATATATTTTATTTAGTTTAGTTAAAATGGATAATCTAAGACATAGGCATTAAAAATAATAGAAATGAGGACAAAGAGAGCGATTTAGTCACAAACACTCGAACACACTGGACAGGAAGAGTGATGAATGAGCATCGTGGAGGATGGCAGTCGGGCCACAACAGTCTGCTGCACAGAAATGTTTCCCTTTATTTTGTGACCTGTGTTCTTCAAATCATGGCGTGATGACTGCCCTTCCCCCAAATATAGAGACAGGACATTTTCCTTTCTTCTGTTTTCATAACTTGTCTTAGATAGGACAAAAAGGAAACACTGACCCGCTGCCAAATTTCCTGAGTTATTGTTGCTGTAAAGTCAACTTTCTTCATAAAACAGAACCATGTGGAACAATGTACAGGGTGTTGTGATTTCCCTGATAGAACAACAGAAGGGGTGCTAATTATAAAAACAATGAAATATCCAAAGACAGCAAATACATGGGTTCCAGTGTTTTGACAAATAGATGAATGTGAAGCATGGGATTCACTTTTGCAGTCAGAGTGGAACAAGAAAAAGGAAGAACCCACACGAGTGACTGGCTTGAGTGTTTTCACTCCGAACTGCTCTATTGTTAAAGTTGAAGGTCTCTCTTAGTACATCTTGTAGTCAAAAATAGGGACCGGGACACCATAAACAGGAAACAGGACAGAGGTTTTTAATGTCATGTGTTTCAAGTGAATGTGTTTTTGTGTTTCTTCAGCTTCCTGCCATCTTTAATTTACCATCCTCTCACATTAATGTTTTCACTTTTTGTAAACAGCTCATCTTGTTATCTCAGTGTAGTTATAATAATGTCAAACAAAGTTATGACTTCTCTTATATATCACTGTGAAAAAGGATTTAGACTTTGACAAACTTCTTCTATTTTTGATTTGCTGTAAGAGACACATGTTTATTATCATCAAATTAATTTTAATGTCAGACAAAGATGATTTGCTGTAATACAAAAGGCGGTTTCCAATTTAAATTTGAATTTTAAAAAGACACAAACTTGACCTGTATAGTCATTGAACTCCCGAGAATCTGCAAATAAAAAGGCTCTGAAAAACTGTTGCACTACATCCCAATATAGTAAAATAATAAAAAAAGATATGAAACAAAATCATTGAAAGCACTACAAAGGACTTTCTAACGCTTATTGACTACAGTAGATCAGTTAGATGTACTTTACACAAATGGTCAAAACATGGAAATGCAGTGAAACTTCCAAGCAAAGGGAAGCTTGCTAAAATTACTACAAGGTAACATCAATGACTTGTCCAAGAGGTCACGAAAGAACCATATAGAACATAATGTATGTTTCCCTCTCACTCACACCAATCAAGCTTGCATACACCACTAGCAACATTCTCGCACATACGCAAAATTAATAAAATCACACATATAAGCTAATGAAATTTCCTTCACACATAGACTACCAAAAAGAATCCACACACAAGTTCTTAGGGTTCTTACAAGTATGTGTTTAGAGGGTGACACTAGCTCCAATAAGAGGTAATACTTGTGTGTGTGAGATTATACTAGTGTTTATGAGAGTTTCCTACTAGTGTGTGTGTGAGTGAGAGGAGCTTTTTGTCCAAACACAGCCGGGCTAAAAGTGAGATTATAGTGCCCATGCCCACTGTCAGTTTAATGGTAAACTTCCAGAAGTGGGTATAATATAAAAAAAAATGGTACTGAAGTGAGTAGCACTACTTTAACATATTTTACTCATGTAAAAGTAAAAAGTAGCCATCCAAAAGAAATACTCAAGAGTAAAAAAGTGGTAAAAAGGCTACTTGAGTATTTAGTAACAACTGATCTAATATTTTTAAAATCATGTTATCAGACAGATAATAATAAAAAGTTATGAACAAATTATTGTAATGTAAAGACTAAAATGAACAAGAAAAGATAAAAATCAGAACAATTACATAATAGGACATTTTAAGCAGAAGGAAAACGGTTCTAAGTCAATATTTTCAATATAATATAGGTACTTTCAGCAGGAAATTAATAAATATATCTGAGCCAAAGGTAAACACTACTTCCAGTGACAATTTGTGGTGTTTACTATAAATTAACTTGATCTCAAAATGTAACAATAAGATAAAGAGACAGAAGATTACATTAGAAAACCAAAGCTTTTTTTTTTTAAGAAAAAGGTGATTTCCTTTAATGAACTATAGGTTCCTGCCTGTGTCTCATGTATTTTTGTTTAAAATATGTTTGCTCTTCATTCAGTGAATTTACTCAGAGTGAGTGAAGCACCCATAAGGTTGCAAAGAAAACCAACCCATACCCATTGTTGCAGGCAAATAATCTCTGTATCATTTAGGTCTTCAAACCCTAAAGTACTTATTAAAGTAGTAAAGTATAACAGTAGGTTGGTGAAAGCAGCTAAAGCAATCATTTAGAGGGTGGGACTTCACTATGATCTGCCCTGTGGATTTTTTTTTTTATCAGCACTTTGAATTTGGTTCTACATGTGCAACACATGTAAAAAGGTTTCTGACCAACTTTCAATCTGCATATCATCTTATTCATCTGTGACTCTTTTACTTTTTAATTTTAAAAAAGGAGGAAACAGAGGAAGAATGAGGTTGGTTTGCCAAATGTGCTAAGCCCTTTACAAAATGTAAAAGGCCTAATCAAAGCTTTACTGGGAGTTGCCCACAGAACCGGTGAAAAAAATCTGTCACGGTGCTTTAGATTAATGTAAATATTTTGAATTTGCTTCCAAGCTCTGAACTGTAGCCTTTCTAGTTTATGAGCACAAGAAATGATTTTACCTGATATATCAATGTTTGATACGCTCATTTTATGTGCCAGGGACATTTCATATAGATGCTCTGAGAAAGCAGCTGCTGAACTGATTTTCAACTTGACTGGAAGCAAAAAAAATCCTGTATGGCTTACATCAATGAATGCAATATAGCTAAGCACTATGAGGTCGGTCTAACAACAGCTGGTGAGAAAAGATGACTTGGAGTTATTTACTTTGTGTATCAGTGAAGTCTTAAAAAATGAAACATTAGGTAAAATAGCATATCATTCCTACTTCTCTTTACAAGCTGGGGGGGCTTTTACAGGTCCTTACCGAAGCAGGGACCCAGCCAGGAACAGGAGAAGTTTACAACCACAACCCGAATGGAAAAGAAAATCTGTTGTACATGTGTAAAGATGCTGCCATGTTGATTGCGATGTAAATGTGCCATTTTTATAATTATAAAATCGGTAACTCTACTAAATAAAGCACAGCGTGGTTCTTTTTTTACTTTTAAATGGTGTCTAAACCCTTTCTTTGCTAAACAAATTGTCATAATATTTCTCTCGTGGGATAATATGTATTGCCTTTTTGATGTTTTTTGGGGGGGCTGAGGAGGTTATTGCTGCTCTTCCGTTTTTCCTTGATAAACCTTGGATATGAACGCTGTTCTTCAAATAATCTTGCGTTTCTTTACATTTGAATTGCATACTTCTGTTTTTAACTGACTTCTTGATCCTCTCATGACATTTCTTTTATTTGCAGCAGACATGGTTTGCTTCATGGCTATCCATACAAATGAAAGCCAGTGGCTTCTTTTTATACTGAGGCACAAGCAACATTGAGCGAGGCTTTTAGCAGATCACAGAAAGGCTAAACCATGTACAGCAAAGTTTCTTTCTTTTTGTACTTTTCAAATTTTTAAATCTGTCTGTCTGAGAATGTGTTTTGGGAATATCGGCCACCTTTTGAAAATCTCAGATTAAGGTAAGGATCTCAATTTTCTTAGAAATAAAACAAGGCTGATATTTTAGTCATGCTTGCTACACTAACCATGCTAATTGCTAATGAAAGCCTAAAATGTCAACTCTGTCATTATGTTGTCTTTTCTCTGTTTTATTTTATCTTAAATTGCTTCTCATTCACAGTATGATGTCAAGTATGCTCCCTAATTACATTTTTTTTACAAATAGGGTGAAGAAATATTTTCTGTGCTACACCATTATTCCTCTTTATCTTGAGGCAGCCCTAATTTAAAACTACAAAGTGCAGATTTAACCAATTACTCTATTGTTAAAGGTGTTGTATCAGCTAAACGTCTGTTTCTGACTTTTAGTCCTTCTTGTTTTAACTTTATAAAAATACATTTTCTAACCTCTCACTGCTGATTTGAGGCATATGCTACCATTAAACAGATCTGACTGCTGGTCCCCAATCAACACCCAATTGTTTAGTTATGTGATTATTCATATCTATTTTTTTATTACAGGAAATTAAACCTTATGAGAAGAACAATTAAATATCTGGATTATAAAGAAATTCAGTCTCTCATCTATCCATTTTTTTTTGTACAGTGATATATATATTGTATACAGTTAATCCCTTGCTGCCATCTGATATTATTGGGCTGTTCCAACTTTTCTCTCACTCTTCCTTCATCTTTACAACAGGCCCTTATGTTTGGAATAGTCGTACCAAAGCAAGTTATTCTTAGAGATTAGAAATCTGTTTCTCCTCGCTGTTTTAAGAAATGGCTAAATGTCATGGTTTCCTGTTTTGACCTGGAAGAAATCCGATATACTCAGTCAAACACTCATCACAAAGTCCTCGATGTCTGGGGACCCTTTATCAAAGTGACAGGAATAGTCACACTGGACATTATTTTTCTATCTGTTTGTATTTAACTCCCTATAAGATGTCCTTCACAGCCAGTCTGCTTGTCTTTATTGGTGCATTGCTTTTTGGACTTTCTGGACTCTGAGCTGACATGCATAACTATAACTTTTATATGTTTATATCTTTGTGGGATTTTTGTTTTTTCCTATTCTTTTTGTTTTAATATACATTTTCTCTGTTTAATATGTGGTCTAAAAATGTAGAAACTTTATAGTTAAAGTGTTTTAAGATATATATATATTATATATATATAAAATAAAATCTGCTGAGTGGTTTCAAATCTTGCTCCAAATTTAAATTTAGTACAGTCACCTGCTTGTGAAAAAATCTCTCCCCACTGTCTGAACCTTTCTTGTACTGATCTTATCCAATGTTTCTTTTCATCCTCCCTCTTTTCAAGTTATAAAGGAATGTGAAAGTCCTCTGAAAGTTGAAGGGCAGCTTTACATTCCAGCCTGGATGTCTGTGTCAAGGGTAGCAGGTTAGACAGACTGGTGGAGGCTTGTGACTTCTCTGGTGACAGATGGGAACAAGACCTAGAGCAATGAACCATTGTCTCCACAACCTCTAGACCACCTGGTCAGCTCAGTCTGACACTAAGTGAAGCTTACGAAGAAAAATGTGCTTCAGTTTTCACATGACTTGACCTGAAAATATGTCTTTCTTGCTGTCAACTTCCAATTATGAAACCACGAATTGAGAAAAATGTAGGTAAGAAATAAAAGTAGGGTTGTAAGATCCATCCATACTATAAGATATCTCCAAATATTTCTTACCAAGTTACTGTAAGCATGAGACTTGTTGTGGCGGGGTTTGGAGCAGCAGTCAATAACAGTCCCAGATTTGAAGATGAGTGCTTTTATGGCTGACATCTTGTGTCTTTCTTTGAAACTCTTATTTTGAAATAAGAAAGGAAGCACTTGTTTAGTTGCACTTCTGTGTTGACATACCGGACTGCTCCACCATTTTATCGGAATGTTTACGTTACGTCACGTTGCCTGTGGTCCCGTCCTCGGTAGCCGACGTCACTCTTCTTCTACGATTTTGAGGCTTCTGCTGTATTGTGGGATAGCATAGCGTCCATTCGGATCTCACTTTGGCTGTAGTGCATATCCGGGAACTTTATGCCAACTACGCCAATCCATACTAGAGATTCGGTTCTACTACATCGCTCGCTTACTGCTTTTCGCCTGCTACGTAGTAGGCATAGTAGGGTATTCGGATGCAGGGAGAGTTGACTAATAACTTGCTAGGCTGGCTGACAACATTCAAGTGACCAAAGCACCTACTGTAACACCAATGCTAAAACCGCTAAAGTAGGAATTCAATTCAAAAGCTAAATCAATTAATCGTTTAATCATTCATACTTCTGGAAGATTTTAGTTTAAAGGAACCTTTAATTTTAACATCCTTCTTCTGACTTGAAGTAATAAATTGGAGCGATCCAGCCATAGTACCAACTTGAATCTGACAGAGAATCTATGGAGAAAGCTAATGATTGGGGTGATGGCAAGGAGTCCTTCCAACCTCATAGACTTTGTAAAATAATATTATAAAGCTGGTTAAGAAATTATAAGAAGAGAAGCACCATTCTCACCAGAATGTACTTAAAATGAGCAGTGGTTTGGAGAAAGAGCCATGTGTGTTTTCCTAACATTACATCTCCGGGTAACAATTTTGCCTCTTTCTATGTTACTACACATCAGAGAAGTTCTTTGAAGAACTGAAAGCCTGATAAATTCGAAATACAAAAACAAATCAGAAATGCAAAGTAAAAACATTTTGAGAGTACGGCTTAGGGGCTCAAATTTCTATTCAAATTTAATGACATCCATACATATGTTTGCAAAATGTGACTTTTAAGAACAGCCATGTGCAAAAGAAAAAAAGGAGTTGCCTTAACCTGTACATCATCAATCAAGCTAAGCTTTAGCTTTTGCAAGTTATGAAAGGGCGTGTGTTTCTTCAAAACATTTCAAATGTTGACTTGAGGCAACTTTAGTATGTGAACACATTCTACCAATTCAGTCAACAAGAAATCTGAACTTTTCATCCAGCAGGAAAGAAGTAGTTCAGGGATTTTACACTATTTTTCCAGATTCACACAGAAAAAAAGCACACAGACTGACACACAAGGAAACCGTCTCCTTTAATCACAGGAATCCTGACTGGGAACATTCCTGTCACACAGTGTTAGCACCATTTGCTTATTAGAGCAAACTACGGTTACTGTCAATTTAATTTTCATAAGCTGAATGATTACAGAGCTTATCCTCTGTATCCTTTCCTACATGCTGCATTTGATCAACTTTCCCACATACAACAGACAGTGAAGCATGTGACTTTAGTAAAAGAGCTGTCTGATTTATTTAAACTCTGCTCCAAATGTTTTATGGACTTTTAACACAGATTGTTTTCTGCTGCAGTGAAATTGACTCAATGTCATGCAAACAAGGAGGATAATTTATGTTGTTTTTCAACATGTGGGAAAAAAAATCTGCCTAGGCAGAATTTTTTGAAGTCTGTTCACATGATGAACCACCCTTACAGGTTTTATTACATTACTGCAGATGACTGTATGTTTAAACCTGCTATGATTACTCGCTGCACCTGAAAATCTTCTTTGTTGTGTCATTCTTGGATAATTGCTGACTCTTTGTTGTGAATTCTAGCAACAAAAAAAAACAGATGACACATCTACCGAGTAGACAGCAGGTTAAAAAGGAGTTCATCAACTCAATATGTTTTGTCTGTTTAAATATTTGTAAAGGGGTCATCACTCATGAAATTTACAAAAGATGCAAAAATCCAACTAATCCGCACATACAAAGAAATCAAATCAAATTAGTCCACAAAATGTTAATTATTAAAATTAAGAGTAAAATTATGATTGACACAGGTAAAAAGTATTGAACAACTGAAGAACAGGATGTATGAAAAAGTATAGAAAATCAGGAACCCTGCTGAAATTATTATTTTAAAAGAAAGGTGTAACAAAGTTTAATGATATTATGAGCTTATGATTTTATATTATGTAATTTGTTACTGTTTTATTGTTGAAGTTTATCTTCTTTATTTAAATTGTATTGCTGTTTCTGTATCTCTTCTTCTTTTCCTTTCCTCAAAATGTCTGACATTTTGCCAGACCACAATTAAAAATATGAACATCATTCTTAACCCGTTCTTCCTGAATAAAAAAAAGTTAAATAAATAAAGTAAAATATGTCAGTATCTATTTATTTATTTACGTGTCCTGTCTAGCAATATGCTACTCAGAATTGGTGTCTGAGTACCAAGTACAACAGATTTACTTTCCCAAGCAGAGCATTGCAGCTTTGCTATAATACTCCACTTGATATATATGTATGAAAAATATGTATTAGTGATTACTGTTGGTTTAATTTCTTGAAGTTATAGACACGAAATTGAGATAAGAAGGAAGAAAGAAAGAAGATAAAGAAGAGAAACAGGACCGGTTGAAGTGTGAACTGACGACACAAGATAGGGAGGTAAACAAAGAACACAAGAAAACATCCCAGTCCTCCACCTCTGTTGGACAGCAGAGAAGTGGGAAAAAAAACCCAAATAAAAACCACCAATAGAACAGAACAACATTAGCAACACGGATCTAGTAATATTAACTAAGAATTACACATTCACTACACACAAATATGGATTAATGAACACAACACTAATGTCAGTAATATATCAGTATTTAGATAATATTGTTACGTCCAAATCAACATAAGATTGCTTAATAATAACTGATACATTGTAAAAAGGTTTCATATTACCAAAATATGTGACAAGGTGGTATGATTTGTAAAAGCAAATATACCTTCCTAAAAAATCCTTTAGTTGCAAAATATTCCTATGGTCTAATCCGGACCTGGAGAGAATATGATTTTAACAGAGAAGTCAAAAGAATAAACTAAACATTTTTCCAAGAACTACGCACTAAGAGTTTCAGTAGGACCTGGAAGGAACATGCATTGTTTTTCCACATGAAAATAGTAAGTAATAAACTCAACCACAATTGTGTTGCTTTCAACTAGATTTTATTGAACCAGATGAAAATCTATGTCAAGGAGAGTATATACATCAGTATCATAACAGAGCCTAAACACAACCCTAGAAGAACAGCACAAACATTCACGACTATCTTGCTCAATGGGATTCGTAAAAAAAAACTGAAATTTGAATCCTAAAAATAATCATGAAATTGTAGCATAAATGTCTGAACCAAACCTGGAGCAAGATTTCTGAAACACAGTTGTTTTGTTCTGAGGAGAATTAAGGTATACTTCCGCTGCAACTGCATTGTGTTCACTTGTTTTTGTCTTTGTCTGCGTTCAGAAGTATGCGAGACTGGAACTCTGAGGGGTTGTTTGTGCGTCGTCTGATATTTTGTGTCTGTGTTTGTGTGTTTCCAGGAGGAGGAAAGAGGGGGCAGTTTGCAGCAAGAGGCCACAGAATGAAATGAAGGAAACGGGAAGGAAATGACAAACGCTTGCTCTATGAGAGTGCAAACTGCTGCTCTCTCTTCATCGTCCTGTGTGAAAACTTCAACTCACAAATACATACAAATTGTGTTGTTCTCAACTTTCAAACAACAAAAGCAACACAGTCGAAGACACTGAATGAATAATATTAGGATTTTTATATTATAATAAGATAGAGGAGACATAAGGAGAGGAAGTGGAACTGAAAGAGAGACGAAAATAAAAAACAATGATTGAGAGACAGATTAGTTGAAGAGGGAAAGATGGAGGATACAGGAAATGTACAATGGAGATTGGTTTTAGTCACCAAAGGTATGCTACATTACAAGTCCTGAGTACCTTTTGTCTTTTATTCAGCAACCATTTTGCCATTCACACTCACATAAACACCCATCGAAAACATTTGCAAGCTTGTTTTTAAATAGACATATTTCAGCACAACTGGTTCAGTGAAATGATCAGAGCACATATCACAGCTGAACTAAGGCCGAAAAAATATTTTTTCCTCAAACTTCAGCACGAGCCAGTGTAGGAAGTGAGTTATTCCACTCTGATAACCCAAAGATTAGCAAAAACGCAATGACAGCAAAAACACAGTGACAGCAAAAACCCAGCGGCCCTGGATCAGATAAAGCCTTGGAATATTTGTTATTGTTTGCTTTAACTACCCAGTAACACCCGATCAGGGGCACTGCCGATTTATATCAAAGAACGGCTTCCCTGATTAAACAGAACTTCTCATTGAAACAGCGTAAATCATCGAAAAAGTGCAGCTGAAAACAAGAAAGGAATGCCATGGGAAGGTGAAAGGTCACCGAAAGAATGTCATCGGTACGGTTATTATTACAAACCCTTACATGAATGCACATAGCTTTGAGCATGTGTAAGCACACAATCCCTTATTCAACAGAGCTGTTTAGATTTATTTTCTCATGCTTCCGAGAGAGCTTTCCTCATACCTGCATAAAGGAAGACAAGCAGATATTCCCTCTGTATATTTCAGGTGTAAAGCTTCTCATGTGCTCATGATTGGCAGCACCTGATTCAGGATAATTTAGTTTAGGGTGTGTCAAGAACAAGCTGTACATTTTCTTGAACAATCCCAAAATGATTTGCACCAGAAAAGTTTCTTCAAATGAATCAGCAAACCTAAATTCCCAAAGTGTTTTCAGATGTAACATCGGAGAAGATCAATTTCCATACAGCACAGGTTCTTAATTACATTTCTCGCTGCGTTTTGGTTGGACAATTTTAACACATGAGTATGTTTGAGTTGAAAACATTTTACTGTAGCTCTCAGTTGTAGGCAGTATGTCTAGCCTCTGTTTTCCTACTGGAAGGGAATGTGCTGTGGCAGTCTAATGACTTATGGTGCCTTCAGACCGCAGGCTTTGTCAGCGTCAGCAGCGTCAGGATTACATGTTAAGTCTACCATTGAGGCTGTTGGAGGAGCGTCACGGTCTCTGTGGCATTTTGTGAGCGTCGGCTCTGTCAACTCTGCAAGCTTTTCCTACATTTCAAGCTTCAAAGCACATAACGCTAGCAATGCAGAAGTTGAACTTTTGATGATCCTATAGCTGTTGACGCAGTATGGCAGCCAATCAGAGCGTCTCACTGTAGTGATGTTGCCCGATGTCAACGCTGCCTAGCCAACCACGATCCACGAGTGTTTAAAACATCCAGCAGTGAAAGACCCACCTACGAACTTTGCGAGCTTCATCTTTAAAATGTATCTTCTGTGTATATGCTTCATACTAGTCACTTTATGAGCGTTGCTTGACGCTGACAACGCTTCTGGTCTGAATGCACCATTATGCTGTCTTTAACAGTTCTTTAGGGGGATTTTTCAGCAGGGTGTTGTATTTCCCAAAAATCTGATTTTTTTCCAGGGGTTTCAGGGGTAAATGTGTTTTAAAAAAAAAAAGTAAATCCTCCACTTAAACATGTTTTTCATTGTTACTTACACAAACAGCATGTGGAGAGTGGATCTCCCTTATGTTGTGTTATGCACAGAAAGCAAGGAAAAAAGTGACATGATAACTAGAAAGTTAGTATCTGAATTAAGGTTCTTAATTGGTGATAAGGCCTACTCCACTGTTAAAGTGGACTCTATTTGATCCTGTCTAGTTTAAAACTTACAATACTTAGATTTGTTAAACCTGAACTGGTTGTTCGCTTCCACCACTATAATCACAACCTGGCCTGGATAAATCAAGACTGATTCTTTATGGTCTTCTTTTTACTCTTAGGCTACAAAGGGAGCCCGTTTTGCGTTTCATTTCATTCCAACCTCTGGCATCTATATACCGTTTGCTTCATAAAGCAAACAGTACAAATACGTTTGTACTGAGTTCAAAAGTAAAAAAACTGAGACGTACTTATTGTGAATGATGGCGTCTGGGTGCGTATTCTATTGCTGAATTGTGAAATCCAGTTTCTATTCATGTTTCATGGATGTGAAATTCATGTAGCACTTTATACACACACAATTACTCAGTATTGTAGAAGTACTCTCCAAATTGCCGAACACTGCGAACAAGATTTCTTTTCTAAACACATTTTCCAGATTCACTTAATGGCCTATGTGTATGTGAAAACAAAAAAGGAAGGGGTGTAGCAGGAGATTTGCCAAGGTATTATTCATTTACGAATCCCCATTATCTCCACACATAATACTTCACATGGACAGTATACCAAAAACTTACTTTTGGTCTCATCCAACAGGAGAAAATCCATTTAAAGTATTTGGATTCCTATTTGTATTTTTTATGTGCTTAATGAACATCCTTTCCTTGTTGTATTTGTGTTTCTATACATAAGTATTATGATGTATGAGTAGTGGTTTGCATGACTAACCATTCACGCATTAAAAGATCAGCAACACATTTCAGTTCAGTTCAGTTTATTTTGTTTCAGTCACACAAAATATGTTTTACATATTTCATACAATCAATCGACAATCCATGTGAGACCAAAACAGGCAGAAGCAAAAGCTTGTTTGCCTTATTTAACCTTTTAACTCAATATAAGTTACCTTACATTATGCAATTGGAACAAGTAGACAATATACAATATATATTTTACATAAGGAAAACGAATGTATTCTTTTACATATCTCTTAAAAATAGACTGGGAAATCATGTTTTTAAATGTAAAGAAAGCGTGACAGTTCTTCACCTCTTCACTCTCTTTATTCCATAACTGAGCCCCACAAAAATACAAACATCTTTGTTTATACCGTTTAGTAGCTTTTGGCTAAATAAATTTGCAATCATCTCTTAAATTATATTTAGTTTGTTGAAGCTGAAAGTGTTTTTGAACACCTTCTGGTAGATTTATCTGTTTTGCTTTAAACATAATTTGAATTGTTTTGTAATAAACTATATCATAAAATTTCATGTAGTTGGATTTGATAAATAACGGATGTGTATGGTCATAATACCCAGCATTATTAATCAGGCGTATGGCACATCAGGCGTATGGCACGTTTCTGTAACCAACCTTACACCTCAGCTATGTTTAAGGCTGAGATAAATGTGGTTTGGAAACTGTACACCTTTTTTCTGTCATTTGAAAACTGCTCATTCGTTACACTCAGCCACTGCCCCAGAGGTAAACTGGTACTATAGCATGGCAAGTGTTCATGCTAAATCCTGTCTCTGACATCCAGCTGGTTTATACCGGTAAAGAACCTTTGCACTTTCAGTTAATAGCCAAGCAAAGTCTGCCCATTTCATTAAAAATTGCTGTTCTAAGCACATGAGGTGAATTAGCTCTTTGCAAGAAAACCTCCAGCTAAATAGGAAGCAAGCAGGATTTCACATTCTTTGGAACTGCAGTAGAGAACAAAATGAAGCATTTTGTAGCTTTTATACCAAACTGCAAAAACTGCTAAGGAAAGACAAATATCTGTGAGAATGTGTGAAAATTGTTGCTATAGTCACCTACAATAAAACCTGTTTAACCTCAATTAAATCATGCCCTGCCACTTTAAGGCTGACCTCCAGGTAAGGTAGCAGACAAAGTGGGGGCAGCCGCAACCAAGCACAATGTGTGCTCTGTCTACTGTGTGTGCCTCAGGAGACCTGATGATATGTTAACTCTATGGAGGTAACATCATGTGGGGGTTGGGTGGTCAGGGGAAGATTACAGTCTGGACATGAAAGGCCAGCAAGGTTGCTCTGTTGTCTGCTGCAGCTCATGGTCTGCGTCTTAAGAGGCTTTAACAGGCTTGAAAGGGATGAGCTGCCATCTGGCTAAATCCTGAACAGCTAGTCACATATGCTTGGTGGAAATATGTTGACATCACCTTTTTGGTGTGATGCTTCCTGAAACTCTTTCATCGGTTGCTTGAATGAAAATGACTTCTTTGTCATTTAAAATATCTATACCTGTCAAAAACCTGCACCCAATCTGCCACTCATTCAATGAGTAAATCATTTGTTTCCTTCTCGATCCTCAGAGAAGATCAGAGTGAATCTGATGATTTAAGTTAAAAATCAACATTGTATCCCTGCATCCTTTTTCCATACAGCTGCAGCATAGTTTCTCACAGGCTTTATTTTCATCGTGGTGTTATTCCAAGGCCTGTGTTTCAGACAAAGCGACGGAGCAAAAACATTTCTCCAATTTCAACTGTATTTTGTTTACGCTTGCAGGGAGACGGATGGTTTAAACTGACATCCAGCAGCAGCAGAGATAAACAATGGTGAATGCTTTAGATAATGGAAACAGGGCCAAAAGGTCAGAAAGAACCAGCAACCATCGGCCCACAACAATGTGACTCTCAACCGAAAGTGTGGTCACTTAAAAGAACATCTTTACCTCACTCTTTTGATCTCATATTTAGAAGCTTCAGTAACTCCTATTTATAATATGTATGGTACCCCAAATTTGTGAAATCTAAAACTTGGGCATTCAATTTTTTTCTATTCACAAATTAAGATGGCCAGACGTTTTAAATTTGAGGTACGGAATTGAAATCCAGCATCTAAGCTTGTGCAGGAAAATTGTTTTTCTGAAAGAAAACCATCAAAGAGGTAGGAATAGAAAATGGAAATGGTCACTGACTAGTGAATTAAAAAAAAAGTAAATGATTGTACTGCATATGTTAAATTACAGTAAATTGAGAAATTGTCTTTTTTGTGTTTTTCAGTACTTATATATTGGAAAAAAATGGAGTACAGTAATATGTCACATTTTCTGTAACAACGGTAAAAATCCAAAAAATTCTTTGCAATTAATTACTTTACAAATTACTTGATTCTGTGTAAATTATACTCTTTACTGCATTTTAATTTTGAATTTACAATTTATAACTGAATGTCAATCACTTGAAATATACAATATTTTAACAGTAACAACATATAAAAATAGTGTTTGAATTACTGTGAAAATTACAGTGATTTTTTTTTAAATACTAAAAGTCTTGGACTGTTTAGTAAATCTGTATATCTGTGAAGAATTATTATAAATTAAAAATATGCATAGGTTATAATTTGTACAGTCTTGTCAAGTATAAAACACAAATATTTACTATAAAAATATTCTGTGGGCCAATTACAGTAAAAGGGAATTTTCTTTTGTAATACAAATTATCTTAAAATAGTCTGTATATTTTTACAGTAACGTACATTTAAATGCTGTGATGGTGTGGCGACCTGTCCAATTTGTACCCCGCCTCTCGTGCGTTGACATTTGGAGATAGGCACCAGCCCCTCCCGCGACCCCTTGAGGATAAGCAGTTTAGAAAATGGAATGATGGATGGATGGATGGATGGATCATTTTTAGCTTAAAACTGTGTATCACTAATCAACATATATCACTATTTTTTTCAGATCCAAGATTTAAAGTCATACAGATAAAACATGTTACCTTTCTTTTTCCTGATACTGCATTAAACTTTGCGTGATATAAAATTTATTAAGAGAAAATTATTAAAAGTATATAGAAATGATGACATTAATATAATTTGGCGTGGCATCTGTACTTCAAATATTTTATGTTAGAAGTTAATGGAGTGTTTTTAAGCTCTATGATGCGCAACATTCAACAAAATGGATTTTAGTCTTTTTTTTCATCTTTATCAACGCTTTAATTACTTTCAGATTTAGAATCTTAGAGATTCCACACTCCAGTTCAGTAGGTGGCGGCAATGTACCTCAAGTTGCTTGCCAACTGTAGAAGAAAAAGAACAACAACAACAAGAAAGAGAGTTTTGAAGCAGCTAAAGGCGCATTTCCACTATTGGAACTTCAAGGTAATTTGACCGTCCCTTCCTGATAAGCACGTGTCTCAACTTCATCCGGCCTTCTTACTGCAAGGCTACAGTGCTACAAATTGCACCAATGTGCAGCTTTACCATAAACAGATTTACAGTATTTATTTTAATTAACGTTAATCTACTGTAAAACATTTATTTGCAGTGGAATGTATTTATAGTTGCTAAAATACACTGCCCATTGATGCAATAACCTGGTCATTCAGTTTATTCAGGTAGTCAGCCTACCTCATTCTTGGAGCAAATACTGTTGCTGATCATTGACTTGAACAACCGTATCAATCAGTTTACAGTATGGTACTGCCCCCACAAGCTTGTATAATAGACGCTAGGTATGATGGGTGCATCACTGCACCTGTCTCTCTTCTTACCTTGATGCACCCATAACTCTGGAACAGGGTAAATCTGGACTCATCAGACCACATGACCTCCTTCCATTGCTCTAGAGTCCGATCTTTATGCTCCCTAGCAAACCGCGGCCTTTTTTCCGGTTTGCCTCACTGATTAGTGGTTTTCTTATGGCTGTTCAGTCCCAGTCTCTTGAGTTCCCTTCGTGAAAAATGCTCTTTTACTATTAAGCATAACCCAGAGTTAACCCAGGGTGACCATGGCTCTGGAGTTGGGTGTTTGTCTTGTGATTGGAAGATTGACAGTTCGAGCCCCGGCTCGGACTAAGACTGCCAAATTTATTCCTCAAAGACGATGGGTCTCCACTATCCTTCCACTTTTTAATAATGCGTTAAATAGTTTTTAGAATTAGAGGAAATGAAGAAATGTACCTGCCAGTCACACCCTGTAATGAGGGGAAGAAGAAGAGACACACAAGAACCTGCGTGCACACAAACCTGTGCATATGACAACTGTACTTCCCCGTATGCAAAGCCTTTCATCTTCTGAACCCTGAGCCGCTTCCTTGTCTCAGGCCTCAGGACAGCATGATGCTGCCCACACCCTGTTTCATTGTGCATTCAGTGTGTTCAGGGTGGTGTACAGTGTTAGTTTTCTGCTAAAAAGAAAAAGTTGCCAGAGCTCCTTCTTTCATTTCTTCCAGGTCAACACCAAACCCTTATATGGCAAACTGCAAACCGCACTTGTTGTGGCTTATGCCAAATGAACAGCCATGACTTGGCAGCTTCACAGTCGTTGCCATAGTAGCCCCATTTTCAGATGATGGATTGCTCATTGGGATGTTCAAAGGTCAGGTAAATACGTTTAGCTATCAATCAATGCATTTATAAGCTAAATATTATGAAGATCTGCCAATCCAAAGAAGAGGGTCTTGGTCAGGTCTCTTTGCAAATGTTGGTTGGATACTGGTGACATACAGACAGGCTCAGAGCCCTGCACAGAATGGATCGATATAGAGAGGTCAGGCTGTACCTTTCTGTCTGTTAAAGGACAAACATCCAATGGAAAACTCAAACTGGATTCATCTAATCAATGGATACTAGTTCCCTTAATTTGCCTCACAAAACATGCTAGCCTGTAGAAAAATTAAAGGCCTTAAGCATGAGCTAATGGTATTTGAATGTAATCTCATGAGCTAGCATTTGGAGTTTTGAAAGTAAAATCAAGAATACTGAGATGACAGGTCATTTTCAAGCAGGATATTTTTACAGTGGTTTACATAGAAATATTCAACATTCCAACAAGCAGAAGCTCAAGTCTTCATCTGCCCAGGGCTGTATTTAAAACAGGGAATTCACACATGCACCCTTTTTTCCTCTAATTAGTGAAAAGCCTGGAAAAGGTTGGTGGCATATCTGGTGAATAAGCTGCTCTTCAAATTCCGGCCTTTTCACATTGTCTCCAGTCTTCTCAGACTGTCAGGTTGGGGGGGTCACTTTATGATTTTCTCTGGCTCTTCTGTTATTATTCTATTTCGTCTGTGTGAACGGAAAGACCAAAATAACGCTGCTGAAGTCTATGGCTCTCCAGGGGCAAAGCTTTTGTGTCAGAGCAAGTAAGAAACAAGAGCAGAGCCAGCTGAATGGGACACTGCGAGATCTAGAGTTTCAAGGCCTCATGCGGCTCAGTCAGTGGAATATAGACACAGCTGATTAAATGGTCAGGCTGTCTGGAGACCAACTGAGAAGGGTCATATGAGACAATCAGCTGTATTTTACAGGGAACACTATAAAGCTGCAGTCTGGCCTGAAGATGGATTCACAGATGAAATTATTCTGCAAAGCAATGTGGTGTCCTTAATAATCAAGCTCCATCGTACATCAGAGATCTGATTGTTCCATATGTTCCTAAAAGAGCACTTCGCTCTCAGTCTGCAGGTTTACTGGTAGATCCTAGGATTTCTAAAAGTAAAATGGCAGGCAGATCTTTCAGTTATCAGGCTCCTGTCCTGTGTAACCAGCTCCCAGTTGTAGTCTGTGATGCAGAAACAGTCTAATTTTAAGACTAGGCTTACAACCATCCTTTTTTTAAAAACCTTATAGTTAGAATGGCTTGGGTTATCCTGAGTTATTTTTGTAGTTATGCTTCTATAGGCTTAGACTGTTGGAGGACAGACTTACCACTTTCTTCACTCATCTACTTACCTCTTCTACTACTCTCCAGATGTTTTTCTTCTGCTGTTATTTTGATCGTTAACCTTGTTTTCTCTGTGTTTTTCTCTCCAAAGAACCTCCACCTAGTCTGGTATCCTGCTCAGCTACAGCGCCCTGCTGGATGGGGAGCGTTTTTTCGGATGATGCTCCCATAGACCGAGCATTAGCACACTAGCATTAGCATGTAGCCACTTACTTCTCTGCCCATCAGGCGTCTTTGTTCTTTGATCCAGCTGCTGTTCTTTAGGAATGTAGAATAAAATGCTGTAATCCATGCAGCTAAACAGCCGTTTTCACAGAAAGAGAAAAAAATCCAACAAAAAAGTGTTTTAAGCTGCCAAAAACCGAAACAGCAATGAGCTTTGAGAAAGAGGAGGGTGTGTTTGGAACTCTAGCAGAGGTAAGCTGCTCACCTCTAGCACTCCCCTCCACTCCAAAGTGTTCAACCTGACATCACAGGTTGAACAGTTTGAACACTCAGTCGTTTTCTATGAGAGGGAGTGGCAGCTGCTCAGAGAGCAGGATTCAGGAGGATTACTCAGACATGCGTGAATTAAGCCAAAAACCACTCTGGTGGGGGTTTTTGGGGGGGAAATTGCATTACCAGATGGTTTAAAACTGCAAAAGCTTGATTTTGCACGATATAGGTCCTTTAATATATATATAAATATTATACTCCTTCATCAGTTCTTTTGTTCGTTTTGTGTCTTTTCTCTGTCTTCTCAAACCCCCAGACAGTTGTGGCAGATTACCGCTTGTAATGAGTCAGGTTCTGCTGGAGGTTTTTTCCTGTTAAAGGGGAGTTTTTCCTCTCCACTGTAGCTACATTCTTGCTCAGTATAATTGCTGAGGAATTGCTGTGGTTGGAGTCTGCAAGATCCGGGCACAACCTCACGTCAATTACAACACAATCTGCTGAGATTCCTTCAATTTAAAACGTAACTGATTGGAATGTTTGTATAATTGCATTGAAATTACTTTTCTTGTGAAGTCCCTTGGGATGACATCTCTTGTGAATTGGTGCTATATAAATAAAAGTGATCTGAATTGAACTTTCTGAGGATGAAGAGATTAATTGGAAAATGAATGGATGCTCTGTAACATTTTTGCAGCCTTGCCAACTGACAGTTTATTTTTTTAAAACTAAAAAGTATTAATATGAGATAAGAAGTTCAAATTGTGATATCCCTGTGAAAAGAATTAAACTACAAGCGTAGGATTCTGTAATTTATTAATAGCAGCATGTTTTATATAAAAGATCTGAAAAGAAACCCCTACGTTTCTCATGCATTCTGCAAGTTGTCAAATAAAACGCCTAGCTGTGGCCATAGAGCCAATCAGTAGTCCTCTGCTAGAAAATGTTGAAGTAAGTTATTGGTTGTGACTTAACTGATTTTTGTATTAACTAGTGAATCAGTGTTGGAATGTTTTAAACAATTTATATTGCCTATTTGCATCTGCTGACAGTTTATGAGATATTTTTTCCTCAATGAGGACAACATTCCATGCATATCTAAATTGGCCCATGTTTAAACCATTTAATTGTTGCGTCGGAATTGTCTTAATTAAACGCTCTCATGACTTATCCGAAATCTCCTGAAGAGATGAAGGATACCCTTAATCATTTATTAATTTTCTATTAGCAATGCACTGATCAGTCACCCACAGATCAGAATAGCCAATTTTCCTTTTATTTCTCCATTGTCGGTATGTGAAATACTGAACAATCATTAAAATGCATTCAAAGTAAGAACCTCCACCATTTTAAAACTTTGAATGCAATGATAAATAGCTGGTATTTTGACATACTTTTCAGATTTCAATAAAATGTAATACATGGGAATACGTGGATTTACTGGCACCTCTATCAAAGAAGCTGAATCACTGTTCTTTTCTCATTCCCATATGTTATAGTCCCATGAAAAAGAAAAACAAATGAGAAAAAATAGCTATTAACATGTCAGATAAAAAAGAAAACAGAAAACTGACATCAGACGGCACTGAACTGATTAGTGTATCTGTATTTAGAAAAAAAACTTTAAAAGGTTAGGAAGGTGGTTACTGAATGGATGTGGGCCACAAAATATATTTTCAAGAATTTAAATTAGAACAGGGCCAGTCCATGTCGGCTTGCTGTATGCCAAAACTACCAAAATAGTCAGGTATGTTTAAAAAAAGAAAAACATTTAAGAAACAGGTGTTTAGAACTTGACACTATAGTTCTGTTATCCAGAATCAAATAAATCCAGGCAAAACAACATCAGCAGCTAACACATAGATAGTGTAAAATATGTAAAATCAATTAAAAAAATCACCCAATTTAAAAGGTGCAATATGTCCAATGGTAGTAGTTGATTTTTGTGTTAATAAAAAGAATCCAAAAACAAAACAAAAAAACATTATCCTTTCTCAGTGGATTAAGATTAAAGTGATTGGCTGGTTGATCTTGTTGATTTGTGAAAAAGGTCGAGGTATTAAAATGCAATGTAACACTACATAACACAATGTAATGCAAAGGAGTGGAATGTAACCAACAAAGGTAAGTGCAGTGAAACACAACACAACAGTGGGTAAGTCAACTGTAAATAAGTAATGCAAGTAATCCAATATTAAATGGCAGAACGTAGCATAATATAAAGTAACACAACATCTTGTCAACAAACTCGTCACTATATAAGCTCACTGCTGTTTCATATTAAGGCAAAGAAAATTCTCCCCTTTTGGCTTCCATTTTAAACCCATATACCTAAACTCTCTCTCTCGAGTTTCTTATTTGTTGTTTAGTATTTTTATCAACTGTGGAGATAAATTACTTTAAAATTCTCAAACCTGATGTATTATTTCATTCAACTGTACTTTACTCCCTGAAAACATTCTATTACACTCTGTCTCCATTTATTGTATTTATTCTGATAGTAGTTTGGGTCAGTTAAATCTTAAATCTGGTAAATTGTGAACCCTGATCAACCCAGGATAACTCTAAGCAACCTCCTACTAGAAAATGTTATTTGTTTGAGTCATATAGCCACGTGTCTTTTATTGTAAACTATGAATAGTCAAAAGATTAGTTCAGTTTTTGTGTTTCAAAGATAGAATGAAATGTACCCCCGGTGAGTAAAGATTGATGCATAGTTGCTATAACACATCCCGCTTTCGACAACTCCACGTTGTACTGGAAACAAAATTGGTACAAAACAGCTCCAAAAGTAAGTTCTACGAATTCTTTATAATGGTGTATATTTCTTTACTTAAAATAAAATGCATTTTTGCATAATTTAAACAATTCTTTTGGGCTCATGAATATTCACAGTTACACATGGCCAACAGGCTGAGGACAGCTGTCCCGTTCAACCTTACTCAGAAATTCTCTCCCTTTTCCCTCCCTCAGCTGTCATTGTGATGATGTCACAAGTTGACTAACACACTGACACTTTGACATGTTTTTCTCATGAAGGCCATAGTGGAGCACATCTTCCACACACAGTTCATCCTCACCTTGGCTAAAGTCTGCTGCACATGATGCTATGGTTACACTAAAAATCACCTTCAGCAGTGGTTTCTATCATTGAGGATTCTGATGATTACACACTTTTGAGCCACAAATTGTAGAGCTGTGCATCTAAATCCACTTCATCTACTTTTTTTTCTTTCTCTAAGGTAAAGTCTACATACAGTATCTAATTATGAATCTATAATCCAAGGGCATGCTGGGACATGTTGCTCTGTGCTACGCATACATGAGATGCATTTATCCCTTTCCATCACCAAGGAAAGGTCACCACACCTCCAGGCTCTGACTCAACCCCTCTGACGTCCCTCACGCTTTGGGTGAAATCGGAGCTGGGAACACTCACGGACAGCGCTTGTGCCATCCTAGGTTCTCTCATGTATTATGGACAACAAGATTTAATGGTTTAAAATTAAACTGTGTGGCTGCCTGGCAGTAATGGTGATCGAGAACAGTGATCGCCCGTGGCTGTGTTCAGTGAGCAGTTAATTAGAAAACTCAACTCTACTGCCTCTGTGTCAGGTCATAGTCTGACTGTCAGCCCTATTTACTGTTTGGCTTGGGGAAAAACTGAATGCACTTACACTACATTCAGAGCCACTTGCTCCAAGAATTATTGATACCTTTGAGAAATGACCAGAGCTAAAATAGTAGATCATGACAAATTCATCTGTTAGAGTGAACCAGTCAAAGTCCCGACCTAAATCCAGTTCAGAACCTGTGGCGAAAAATTACGTAAATTTACACATTTTTATCTATAGAATAATGCATAAAACATACACTCAATAAAATATGTTGTAATGATAACATTGCAAAACAATGTAAAGCTCAAAACATAGGACTACTTATGCGAAGCGCTGTAGCTTAACTTTTAAAGTGGATATGAGGGACCGAGACGGCTTGACATGAGGACACAGTGTTTTTTTCCAAAGAAATGGGCTTTATTTCCCAAAAAATGCAAAACATTTAACATAGGGCCGTTAAAAGAGGTCAAATGAAGAAACCCTAACTCAAATCATGAAGGTTTTTAACAAACAAAAGCTCAAACTATCTGCTTAAACAAAAACAAAAAAACTGGCCTGACAAACAACAAACAAAGGGAGCTTAAATACTGGCTGATCAGACCAGATTGACACACAGGGGGAAACACTCATGTACACAATTAACTTACAAAAACAAGCAATACAGTTTGAGTTAACTTAAATTACCCAAAACTATATACAAAGTTAACAAAAAAGAAAAAATCATTACATCTAATTTAATTCATACAAACAAATTAAATAAAACAGTCTGGTCACTCCCCTATGGTGGAGATCTAGTTGGTATGGCCCACTTCCTGTTGACTGCAAGGCAAACTGGAACTCCCAACCCTCAGTGGTCCAAGGCTCAGTCCAACCACAAAAAAAAGCAAATATTAAAGTGTTTGACAAAATTAAATATACATAAGTTAACTAAATGTCCGCGCTACAATTAGAACTTAATGAAATTCAATTATGTCAAATGAAAATAAATTGAAAACAAAAATGCAGTGGTGTGTTGGATTACCGACTTTGTGTGGCTGAAGATTTACGCCATCACAGTGGACAACCAGTTTCCTTGCCAGATTCATGATCTCTTTCCTGAAATTCACCTAATCTAACTGTAGGCTGAAAATATCCCTGAGTGCTTGTTTTGTTTGAAGTTAGAATTGAGAAATCAAACTTTAGATCTCTCTGTAGTTAATCCACTCGTATCAGTTAGGAAACTGGGCTTCACCTCGACAGCTTGAAATGTGTTGTGCAAAACGCTTTCCGTCGTTTGGTTGGACCAGCTGCACAAGTGGCTGATAGCCAGTTAACCTCAGATGCTGCAGAGGTGGGACCCAACTAACCCTTTGTAAGAATGTAGGTCAGGAGAAAAACAGACCTATAAAGACAGCAAGTGGCTTTAAGAGGCATGAGTGGCGCACACTGGGCCACTGGCTTTGCCTTTCTTTTCTCTCTCCACTAATCACATTAAAATGGGCTTGTGCCGATGATGTCATGCAGTTATTGTGGTTTGAGGTTTCGGGGACTTCAAGAAGCTGCAGCTGGTGTAGGCAGGAAAATGAACCAAATGAGGAAGAGAAATTATCTGCTGGTTTCTGTGCTCTTAGCTGGTGTAAAAAAAAGATACCCCCCCTTGTTTCAGTATCTTATTTATAACCCAAGTTGGGAGTGTTGTTTTCAATCGCACCTAGTGGATCTGTTTTGGCCATTACCATTCAACGTAACAGACAGGCCATGAGGGGATTTATCAAAGAAGTAGCCAAGAGGGCCATGGTAACTTTGGAGGGGCTGCAGGGATCCAGAGCGCGGATAGGAGAATCTGTCAGCACAACAGCTATTAGCTTCTGTTTTTAATTTTCACACTTTTACCATATATTTGGTTTCTTTACCACCAAATCATGTAAAGTACCTTGAATTGCCTTGTGTTGAAAGTGTGCTATAAAAATAAAATTCCCTTGCCTTGCCTGGTCATGCAAATCACAAATCTGGGCTTTTTTTCACACAAGGACAGGAAAGTGGTTCAGAGTTGATAGAAAGGTGGATGGAGCTAAATATGGAGAAATGGTAGAAAACTTGATTGAAGCTGCAAAAAGCTTGAGACTTGGATTGAGGTTCATCTTCCAGCAGGACGACCCTAAACTGAGAGCTGGGGCTGCAATCAAATGGTTAAGCGTGCCTTTGCCACTGTGCTGATGTATATTGTGGTGGTTGCTTGGATGGTATTTTGGAAGGACAATCCTTTTACTTTCACTTGATAAGGAAATCATTTGTATTGCCCTAACACATAAACCACACGCCAAAACACATGGAAGTTAGTGACTGTACTGTATCTAATATTGATAACGGATGAGGGCTATGAAAACAGAAATGGTGCTGCTGAGGTTGGTAGAAACAGCTCACATTCACAGAGCTGCAACACTAATGTGAACAGTGCATCAACACATCTACGTATGGTTATTAAATTAAGTCTGAAGAACTGCGTGACCCTTGTTTCCCCCTTACTGTTCGCTGTGAAAGGGAAGTGACGGCTCGTCCATTTTCAGAGCAGCAGCAGAAGTCGCCGAGTCACGCCTTCCTCTGACAAAAGGTCTAATGAGGTGGCTTGCGATGCAACTCTGTGGTTATATCACACATCGACGCCGTTGTGACATCTCGTGAAGGGAACTGAGCTCATACTTTATGGGCAGCACTTCCAAATGCAGTGCTGATTCGCAGTGTAGTCATGGTAACAGACGACACAACAACCGCAAACTTGCTGAATTCATTCGAGTAATTACGAATGAAAGGTGCTTTATGCAATGCGGCTTAAACCTCTGAATACGATCCGGGATGTCACAGCTGCTTTGATATTAGCAGATCCTTGTGATGCTCGGGCAGACTGTGATGTGCTGATGTCCTTAAGTGTGGCCAGCTGATTGAACTGATGCTCAGAAGCTTAACCAAATGTTATACACCGTGCTCCCTGGGAGGCATTTACCTAGAAATTATGAAGATTTATTGGAGCCTCTTAACTGAACTACGCTTTCCGAACCCAGGCAAATACCAGGGAGAAGTATTGTGTTTTGCTCTATATATAAAATGTCTATTCATACAGGAAACCTGATGTCAACTTAAAGCTCTTTCTGCCAATTCTGTCTCATACTTACATAAATATAACAAAAAGAACACATGCAGCAAGTTAATGTTTTCTTTTTTTTATTGAGAATTCCATGAGGTTCACATATCAACCCACAATTCATATATTTTTTTAAAAAATACATTTTTATGGCTAAAACATATATTTTACAACATGATACATAAATGTTTTTTTTTTCTCTTTTGCACAGCAAAGATATGACATGTATGTCTGAGACAACATACCGGCAAACATTATGTACAGGGTTGTCAACACAACAGTGCAAAAATAAAGCAGGAAGTCACAGAAGCGCCCTGACAGGAAAATGATGTAGGACTAATTCAGACTCACTGTAGCGCTGAAAACTAAACAAAAAAAAATGGAATGCTGTTTTTGGATCACGGTGTTTCAGGTGAAAAATAAACCTTAAGTGAACAACATCGATGCAACAACAAATCCGCTTAAAGAAAAGAGGCCGGTTTACTGCAGACGTCCTCAGACACACTAGGGGTTATCTCTTAGGTGTGCATGCATTTTCGCACCTTTTCAGCGTTCATAACATGTTAACGTGTCATTCAGTAGCCTGATTGGGTGTTTGTGTGTGGCAGTAGTTCCAAAACATACAGTAAGCTTCTCTCCTTTAGCTGTAGAGGCACATATCAGACAAACACTCCCCAACACAGAGCACACATGTTTAGAAATGCACCAATCGATCCTTTGACTGGCATCAGAATGCCAACAGGTTCAGAATTATGACCCCCCCACCCACCTAGTTTTGTTCCATAAAGGCATCTAGCAACATCATGCACTTTGATGCATTTTTTTTTACAGTTTTAGAATAAATATTTCTTTAAAATGCCATTAATATCTGCTGGATTCAAAACTCACACATCTGTCTTGTCTTTTATGTGTTTTTGGTTCTTAAGTGGGGGGAAAAAGTGAATTGGTTAAAACTGGAATCTGGTTGATGCATCTCTATAAATATTGCTCATGGAGACAGTGTGGCTCAACAAAACAAAGCCACAGTGAGGCACAGACAATAGTCATTCAGGCTACTTCCAGCACCTTGACCTCTGCCAGCCCGTTGCTGAGTGGGGGCAGTTCTTGGTTGCTCTCTATAGAAGACTCGCTCCCTGTGCTCTCCCCAGAGAGAAGTCTGGTGACCCTGAGGTCAGCCTTTAGAGTTTGCACGTCGTTCCCTATGCTCATCTCCCCCAAGTCATTAATGATCTGCGTTAACTCTTGTTTTTCGTTAACACAGTCCGAGTCTAGAATGTCCTCACACTCGAAGTGCATGGCTTTCTCCTCCTCCTCCTCCCCCACTAGGTCCTCCGTGATGGAGCCCAGCTTGGGCGCGCTCCGGCTGCGCTCCACCGGGGGTTTGTAGTAACACTGTCCGTTGAGCAGCTTCCTGAGCGGGATCAGTGGGATGGTCTGCTCCCCGATGAGCTGCTGCTGCTGGTGCCGTGCGTCGTCCCTTCGCTTGAGTCGCTTGAACTCGGCCAGCGCCGTGGCGGATGTCTGGTACAGCAGCAGTGCCATGGCCTTCGCTTTCTCCGGCTTGGACACCAGCACGGCGTGGCAGCGCAGCATAACCGCTTTGTGCTTCATCTCGTGCCTGTAAACCCACGCGAAGATCTTGGGGAGCCGCGGGTCGGCCACGCAGTAGGTGATGCGATGCAGCAGGTACAGGTGTCCCGGCCTCCTGGCTTTATCGTCCACATGCACCATCCGGATTCCCTGCGAGCTGACGGTCAGCCGCATCTTGGTGCCGTTCTTGCCCATCTCACTCTTGCCCCAGATCTTGCTCACCGCCACGTCTGTGCACCCGTCCCCCTTTGACTGGATGGTGGTGGCGTTGCCCAGATAGAGCACCGTGTACGTGGGGTCCTCGCTGGTGATCTTCACCTTTTTCCGCTTGGACTTGAACATGCTGCCCACCCGGTTGAGCGCGCTCTCAGGGCAGGATTTGGCGAAGGAGGTGAGCGCAGAGTAGTTTAGGCTCACCGCATAACCCTTCTGCTTGGACTGCTTGTCTTCCTCGATCAGATCAAACTTGTTCTTCTTCCACGGCAGCATTTTACCGCTGTTCCCGTTCAACAGCAACACTGGGGAAGACAGAAAAATAAAATCTTTCAATTACTAAAATCCCTAGCAGCGTTTCAGGAGGCTGTCAGGTCATGAATGAGCCCCTCTGGGAGTGCTGAGCGCAAAGACGCCGTACTTTATCTGTCCATCACCCGAAGAGCTCCTGTCCATTATTGGCTCTCGGCTTCACATGCGCCTCGCAGAGTATATATGCTGTGTATTGTACAGAGAGCAAATTCGCATGTTATATACTGGGAGAGACCATAACAGAGTGAGCGTAGGGGGGTGGGGGGACTGAACCATTTTATTCATGGTCGCTCTTATGTCGTCTCTTTCAAATTCTGATTATTGTGAAAATAAAGATAGAGTTTCTGTAAACATTTTAATAGTGCAATAATTATTATTTAGATGGCGCCGATAGATACACAGTAAATGCCGTCGCAAGACACTTCACAAATATTCATTCAGGTGGGTAAAGAAGCAGAAATAAGTTATTTAATTCAATATTTTTTTTTTTACTGAAGTAAAAGTAAAAACTACTCAGTCAAAAATTACTCAAGAGTAAAAAAAAGGTTTGGTAAAAAGGTCACTCAAGCACTAACAAACTTATTTATTGTATTAGCTAAACAAATAGAAAAAAAATGTTGTGTAAAATTCTGTTTTTTGACAGAATAACATGAAAAAATCTGTTATAGAATATAATAAACAAACAAACAAAAACTCTAACTTATTTAGATTTCTTGACCTGGAAAACATGACTTCAGCAGCTGGATTCCCCCTGATATCATTAGTTGAATACTTTATTTTTTAAAAATCATTTTGTTGTTGTGGCAATTTTCGGATCCAAAAAGATTTCATTCAAATCCACCAACAATTTTTTTTCTTGTTATGTTGCTAACTAACAGACAAACAATCTCTGGCAAAAACATAACCTCCTTGGTAGGTGTAAAAACTGCAGGCAGAAAAAAACACATTTCTTGTTCCAAATCAGTTTTCTAAAACAAAGTTTTTGAAACCAATACCTACTGAATATAACACGTATATCAGAACGGTATATCAGAACCTTGCAAGCACTCTCGTTAACAGTGTACTGTATACTATTTACTGTATGTTCACTGAGTAAATGGAAAATAACAATAGAACGATGACGCTTATATAAAGACATTGTTGGTTTGTTTCTGGTGCATATTTGCCTTTCAGTATAACGTCTAGTACACAGACACTATGCTGAAGATTATTAAGAGTAGTGGTACTATTTTGAAGTAATGTTGTAGTGTTCTGTCCTACAGATTGATCGAATTAGCTACATGCATTAAAAGCTGGTTCTAGTTATGAAACAATAAAGTCCAGATTATGATGCCAATTTGTAAATCTGTTTTCTAGGAAAAACTCAGCCCACTGCATTGAGGTGATCCCTTTATCCCACACACTGAGCATGTATGTCCAGCAACATATGGAGGGTTAGTCACAAAATATTGATGCTAAAGAAGCTGGCTTTTCACAGATTGTATCCAATATTAAAAGAAGGTTTAATGGAAGGAAAATGTTTTGTCAAGTAACAGTGATTATCACAAACTTCACAGGGTTATGAAGGCCTTTCAAAAACTGTACCAACATTCAGGAACAAAGCCATGAGAACAGGAAGTTCACTAGTGCATTCAGCCACCACACACAAATGTATTCATTGCATGGGCTAAAGCTGTCACATTCCATGTCTTAGGCCACTCGTATCAGCGATAACATCAGAAACATTTTACCTTGTCTGGGAACGAAACCTAGATTATATGTTCATACAGGGGTTAATGATGTTTTGCTCAACAGAATCCACGCTACATATATATGTGCTTGACATGCTTTACTGGGATTGAAAGTATTGCATTGTATACATATTTGTAAAGCCAAATTAGTCCTAATTTGTCTTGATGTAAAATCTAGATGTTATTGATGTGTGGACGCTCCTGGCTCTATGGTTCATATGTATTTGATTACTCAGAACCTCCTTTTTTATAGGATCAAGCTCAATTTTTTTAGCATCATACTTGGTATTGTACTCAAATTTATCCAGATCAAAGTCAAAGATATTTATCATACCTTAATTAATAATATGTTATTTCCCCTTCTTCTTATCATGTGTACATTTGGAAAAAGTCAGTTTCACTATTAAGGTAATGGAAAGTAAATTTGATAAACTATTAATGCTTTTTTCTTTTGACTTTAGTTTTGCTGAAAATATATTATTTGCAGGAAAATAAAATATATTACATTTGAGATTATAAAGATCAAATTAACACAAACTATTCTGCTAAGTGATTGTTTAACTCTACATATGCAATTCATAGCAACATTTGCAGACCCATTACCTTGTTTGTTTTATATCTATATGAAAACTATAAGATTGTAAGATTTCTAACATAAAGATAAACGAGATGTACTTTAAGCAAACAAGTAGTAAAGCTAACTAAACAAAAATATGTCAAGAAAAAATACAAGAAAACCAAATACTTAAAAAAGTAACCTACAAGTTAATTAAGAACGTTATAAAACATGAGTTCTTCTCCCAAAGGAATGCTTTACTAATGATTTATGCTCCCATCTAGTGGTTTTATTACGAACTGCTGTTACTGAGCGCGTGTTTATTTACGTAAAAATGTTTTAGGGAAAGCTATTAATGAAAGTTTTGTGGATAAAGTAATATAAATCTTCTTGAATTAATCATACATAAAATATTTTTATATTATAAATTTTGGATCTTTTTTTTTTTTTTTTTTACATTATTTATTTCACTTGTACAGTTGGAACCATGATCTAGTTTCCGTTTCTTCAGAGCACGTTTAGGAGCTGGACATCTCATCGGAACGAACCACTTTTTTGTATTCCAACAACAAAATTATTCATTAAAATGTGTTCAATGTATTCAGGCTAGTTAAAATATGTATGAAATATACTAAATTATTTTTTTTCGAACTAAGTTTAGCAGGAATATGTTATCTTACCTGGAAGTAAATACCGGAAGTGTAAACTGTTGGTTCGCTCCATTTCCCCAGTTCAGGATAACAAGGCAGCCCACATGTGTCACAGCTGATAGAGGCAGGGAAAGCTTATTTTCTCCTACTTTTGGTTTTATAATTCTACAGTATTTTGCAGTGTGGGCTTTTGTAAGACGTCATGGGAAAGAAGAAAGCAGGAGGAGGAGCTGGACTCGGCAGAGCACTGATGAAGGAGAGACTCCAGGCGGGCAGGGGGAATAAGAGGGGGGACTCCTGGGTAAGACTTGACTTCAGTAGCATATATAGCTGTCAGGTAGAAGAACAGCAGATTAATGACATTTTCCTGAGTATTATGAAAGTGTTTTCCCTCATTTCCAGCTACATACCAGCGAACTTAATGATGGTTACGACTGGGGTCGTTTGAACCTACAGTCAGTGACAGAGCAGAGCTCCATGGATGACTTCCTCGCCACAGCTGAGCTGGCAGGAACAGAGTTTGTTGCAGGTAAATAAAAAAAAAAAAAACAATAAAAAAGTTCCCATCAGAGACTAGCACTCATCATCAGCATGACTGTTCAATTCTTGGCTTTTAATATGCATTTGAATCATCGACACTATAAAAAAAATTCAGATAAAAGAATTTGCTTCAAGAAAAAAGAAAAATCAGGGCTACAAGTACAGCCTTAATTATAGAAATACACCCCTACATTTGTTCAGATCAATTTACTTTAGTAGGTTTATTGGACATTTTTTGGAGCCATTAAAAAAATAATTGGTATATTTATGTCAGTGATGGCAGTGCTCATTAAAATTGAGTAAATCTCCTTTGTCTAATGTACTTTTACCTCTGGCGGCCAACAAGATCCTCAGTCTTTACAGATTTTACATTTTATTATTTTAAGTTGCACAAAAGGCTCAATTTTTCTCAAGCCTTTCTGCAGAAGACACTTAATATTGTAGAGATTTAAGTTTTCAGTCATTGAGCTAGATTTTTACTTTAGGTCAGAACCTCTCAGTTCCAACCAACTGCAATGAGTTCTATCAGTTCTGCCCTAAACAGCTTTCAGATGACCAGCCAAAATTATCTCAGGAGCTTCCTTGGGAAACGTGTGCCTCCTAGTAATTCTAAAGTAATTATAATCATTCCGATCTGGGAAAACAACGGTATGAAAGTGTAAATTAACATGGTATTCATGTTTATGATAAGTGTATATACGTTTCTGACGCCACTGATGCAAAAAAACACAAAGAAAAACAAGGTTAAGATTCACAGTTATAGTCCATCCATCCAGAAAATCAATTGCTGCGGCGTTAATTGCTTCTCCAAACAAATGCTAATTCCTGCTCATAAGATGCATCATTTTATTCATTTGACTCTGAATTTGCTGATGTAAATTTGATGTTGGGAAGCAGGCCACATTTGCTTTTGTATCATCCACCCCACAGTTTTCATTTCTAACTTGTTGTTTCTGATTTCTCAGAGAAGCTCAACATTAAGTTTGTTCCAGCCGAAGCCAGAGCAGGGCTGCTGACAGCTGAGGAGAAAAGCAGGTTAAAGAAGCTGCACGAAGAAAACAAGCATTTCCTCAGAATTCCTCGCCGGTACGCTGAACAGCCCTAATCGAATCGGAACATTTGGCCACATTTAGCCTTTAACATTGTTTTTTGTGTTTCTGTTTTTAGTCCTCACTGGGATGAAAGCACCACCCCAGAATTACTTCAGCAGGCAGAGAAAGATAGCTTCTTAGAGTGGAGACGTGAACTTGCACAGTATGCAGTCATTCTTTTTTATGTAAATTGCCTTGAGACTGGACCAAACTAATGCAGCAATATGATAAACAATTAAATATTACAGAATTTCAGTAAACTCAAAAGGTTTTGGGGACATTGTTATTTTTTGTTGTTGTTAAATTTTTGTTTGAATCCGTTGACCATAATCTAATATGGTGATATTTTTTCTGAAGATTGGAGGAAGAACAGAAGTTAATTCTAACACCGTTTGAGAGGAACCTTGAATTCTGGCGACAGCTGTGGAGAGTTATCGAGAGGAGGTAAAATCAAGGATCTCTGTGCTGTTGGTTCACATGCGTTCAATAGGAAATAATTAGCAAAACTAATCCAACTCCTTACATTTTGTCACATTACAACCACAAACCTTCGTCTATTTCAATGGGATAAGATTTGAAACAGAAAGAAGCAAATAATTGTGATGAGGAAGTAAAACAATTCGGGATTTTCATATTCTTTACAAAAAACTTTGTAAAGTGTGATTATTTTTTTTCAGACTCATTCACTCTTTACAGAACCATGTGCTGCTACAGTTACATTTGGAGACCTGTTGGCATATGTCTTTACCAGCTAATTTGCAAAAGGGCTCAAGATGAGTCAGATTAGATATTTTCACTTAGACTTGTAGTGGCCTACTCTTCAATATGCTTTGATCTAAACCATTTCACTGTTGCTCTGGCTGTATGTTTAGTGTGTGATGTAGTTGCAGGAAGGTAAACCTCCACTCCAGGATGCAGTGTTTATCTGCATTTATCTTCACGCTACTCTGACCAACAAAATGTTGCTGCTGAAAAACAGCATCTCCTCAGCATCATGCTGCCACTCCCATACTTTACAGTGAGAATGTTTTGTTTAGGGCAATGGTAAAATTAAAAAACACTAACTTTTGGTCTAACCAGACCTTTTTCCACATATTTGTAGTGTATTTTACATTGCTTGTGGCAATGTGCAAACAGGAGTTCTTGTCTAAAAGTTGTCTTTTCATTAGATTCTCCCATCTGAGTTGTGGATCTCTCAAGCTCCCCCACAGTCACTTTAGGCCTTCTGGCTGTATCTCTGATAAATACTCTCCTCATCTGTCCTAACTGTTTAGGTGGACAATCATGGTAGGTTTTAAGCGATCTGGTAGATCTTCAAAGTTTCTAATATTGATTTCATTCTAATCCGGCTTTCATCTACTCTAAGACTTTATCCCTTCCTGGCGTGTCTGGTGCGTTCTTTTGTCTTCATGATGCGTTTTCTTTACTGATATTCTCTATCAAACCTCTGAGGCCATCACATAGCAGCTGTGTTAGAAGGCTTCTAAAGGAAAATGTTTTCACTGGATTCTAGATGGACATGTTGATGTATAGGGGGAATGACTGCAAATGTACGCCACATTTTTCAGAATTTCCTGTCATACCCCACTCCTTAACCCAGTAGGGTTAAGAAGATAGGCCTGCAATGAACCACGTTTCCAAAAGATCTCGCTTCTACACACTTTGCTTCCCTCTTTGTAGACTGGATCTGACCGCTCCGGGAAAAAGTAGGGTCAGACTAGTTAATTTATTCTCCTCTTATGTGTCTGATTAGAGATATAGGAAGGAACGATTTCTTTAAACCTTACGATTAAGCTGTACTTTGTGCCACAAGATTTCAATACCATAGATTGTGGTTTGTGGTTGTAGCTGACAAATATTAAGCGGTATGAATTGTTTAGTAAGTCCTTTTATGCTGCCTTTATGAGGTCCAAAATCATGGTTATGTTTTCCTTCAGTGACATCGTCGTGCAGATTGTCGATGCCAGGAATCCTCTGCTGTTCAGGTGTGCTGACCTGGTAAGGCATCCATTGAAACAGCAACATGATAGTTTCCCTTAGAAAAGAAACAAAACAACTTTTCGCCTGTTTGGCAAAAAAAAAAAAAATAATTAACAGATTTTGAAGGAAAAAAATTATAGTTTTATAATGAAAAATCTGATTGATAAATGTATTGAAGTGTTTTCTTTATTATAAGTAAAACTATCTGTTGAATTCTGGCATCAAAGTGAGTTTTGCCACAATGATATTTGGGCTTTATTACTCCTCTTCTTTCCCAACAGGAGGCATATGTGAAAGAGGTGTCGCCAAATAAGGTGAACATGCTTCTAGTGAACAAGGCAGACCTTCTAACCAGGGAGCAGCGGAAGATCTGGGCCAAGTTTTTTGAGAAGGCGGGTCTTAGGGCTGTTTTCTGGTCTGCCCTGGCCGAGAGTAACAGGCTAGATGCAGAAGAAAAGGTGAGGAAATATAGATTAAACATAGCTAAATACATTTTGTACGTCACAGCAAGAATGGTAAGATTTTACACATCAATTAGAACAGATCTGTGAATTTAAATTCCCTCAAACTCATTAGCTGCATTCTGATGCGTCTTCCTCTCAGGGCATGGAAATTGAGAATCCAGAAAGTCTAGAGAGTGATCCTGAATCGGACAGATCTTCACATAGTGCGGACTTTGAGGGACAGGAGGAGGGAGAAGAGAGTGGCGCTGAAGAAGAGCACCAGGACAACGTAACCGTCGATGAGGAGGACTGGGAGACCTGCTCAGAGGAGGAGGAGGAAGCTGAAGGAGGAACTGCTGTTTCGTCTGGTGAACCTTTCCACAACTCCAGCCGACTGCTGCACAAAGATGAGCTGTTGGAAATATTTAAAGCTACACACAGCGGGCCCAGGTGTAAAGAAGAACAACTGACAATAGGACTGGTGGGGAAAACTCTACATTTTTGTTTAGATTAAGTATTCAGTTACTTCTTTTGGGTTGATTTGGTTTCTTTATTTAGATCTAAAACTATATTAAATGTTTTTTGTCGTTTTATCATATTTAAGAGCTCCTTAGATTGCACTTTAATGAGTTGCTGAAATAGATTTTCGATTCTTGAACCAACAGGTCGGGTATCCTAACGTGGGAAAGAGCTCCACCATCAACACTATTTTAAGGAACAAGAAAGTGTCTGTTTCAGCCACACCGGGACACACTAAGCACTTTCAGGTACAAATCTCATCATTGTGTTACATTCAGTTCATATGTTCCCTCTTTAAAAAGCTTAAAGTGGAGCTATTTTTTTTTAATCTCTCCTCAGACTCTTTATGTGGAGCCGGGCCTGTGTCTCTGCGACTGCCCAGGTCTGGTGATGCCGTCATTCGTTTCTACCAAAGCTGACATGATCTGCTCTGGGATTCTGCCCATTGACCAGATGAGGGATCATGTTCCTGCAGTGTCCCTGATATCCTTTAGAGAACATTTAATAATATTAATGCATCTGACTTGTATAGCTGCCATATCACCTACTGGTGTTGGCCAGTGCCTTACCCAAGAACACAACGACTGAGACAGATGATTCTGGGGGGCCCTGGGGCTCGAACCGGCAACCCTCCGGTTGCAAGGCGTCCTACGAACACCCTGGGCTACAGTCATTTAGTGTTGCCGTTAATTCTGATGGAGCTGTCTGTGTTTGTTAGTCCTTAATAAGTTTTTCACATATGCCAGACAATCCCACGGCACGTTTTAGAAGGAACGTATGGCATCAACATCATCAGACCGCGAGAAGATGAAGACCCCGACAGGCCCCCCACCTCTGAGGAGCTGCTGACGTCATATGGATGTGAGACCACCACACATTTCTTGCCTCTCTGCAGAAAAATGAAATGAACGTTTTCTCTTTTCTGACCTTATTAAAAGACTTTTACAGAGTTGTATCTTTCCGATTGTTCCAGATATGAGAGGTTTTATGACCTCCCACGGCCAGCCTGATCAGCCCAGATCCGCTCGGTACATCCTCAAGGATTATGTTAATGTAAGTTTCACTCTTTCTGTGAATTTTACGGACTTTATTTTTAGTTAGTTATTTTTTTAGGGGAAAGTTGCAGTATTGTGAAGTTGCTCTGTTGCTTGTGTAATATAAGGAACTGGGTTCATGTTCTCACAAATCTTTTATAAATGTAGTGTCTGTTTGTACTCTGAAGAACCCTACTCTTCCTGACCACTGCAAAGCTGCTGAAACAATGATTTTGTTTAAATCAGTGTTATAAACTAATCTGTTTAGAGCAGCCTTTGAGTAAGTGATTACTAATAGCTCGAATGTCATATGTTTTAAATTTATCATATGTTATATGTCTCTAATGTTGGATTTTATGCTTTTATTTTATCCCTTAATCCTCAAAGCATCTGGAATCATCTTGTTGCTGAGTGTACTATCCAAATAAAGTTGTCTTTCCTTGCATTCAGCCACCTATCTATTGCCATAGGACTAAACAATTCTTGTGCAACCAATTTCTTTAGAAGTCAACTAAGGACTAAATAGATTGCCTAATGGAACCTCTGTATAAACCCAGCTGTTCTGAGAGCCTGAGACGTTTGAGAACATTAGTGAACAAACAGACTAAGAAGCATGGCAGACAAGTCAGAGATAAAGTTGTGGAGAAGTTTAAAGCAGGGTTAGGCTATAAAATAATTTCCAAAACTTAATACATCCCATAGACGTTTGTTTAGTCCCTCATCTGAAAATAAAAAATTGGTATGGCCAACCTAAAAACCTACCAAATCATGGCTGACCTCCTAAACTGACGGACAGGACAAGGAAAGTATTTATAGCCAAGAGGTCAATGGTAACTCTGGATGTACTGCAAAGATCCACAGCTCAGGTGGTAGAGTTTTGTAGTTGCAGACTCCACAAAAGCCTTACTTGGTGGGAATCTCAACATCTCATATCTTCTTTAAAGAGTAACTTATCCCCTACCAGAGTCAAACTCCGTCCACATTTCCTATTTGCAAAATGCCTCAAAATGAGGCGCAGACTGCATGCAGCACTTCTGCAACAGGGAAACACACAGACCGCCATAAAGTTGCAGAGCAATAGCGCCACAAGCTCCATTGCCTCAGAGGAGGGCAATTATGAGGTTGAATTTTTCTCTCCACCTCCTTCAGAGGAAAGAGAGGAAGATTCGGTTGAGGTGAGCAGCCCTTAGCCCTATTGTTTCAGGCTTGTGAGTTGCCAACTCCAACCTGACTGATCTTGTTTTATACTCCACAGTGGCTGGATGGCTGATGTCAAAAATCCAAGCTGAGGCCGTAGCAATGCCAGATTCAAATTTAAGTGCAGTGTAAAGCTTTAACCTGAAGCTGGCAGTCCACTAACAGTTTTTAGTGCATTTTTATTTTTATCAAAATGTACTAAAGTACAAAAAATAATGACCCGACATGTAAACAGCACCATTAATCAATATTTATCAATTTTATTAGCTAAAAAAGGTTGATTTTTGGGGTGAATTGCAATTTAAGTTACACTTTTTACCAACTGGTTCCAGTTTTGTGGAAGAAAAAAAAAGATTTTCCCTCTTTTAAATCTTTAAAGTTTGAAATCACCGTCCTATGTTTGCTCTTCACAGGGTAAGCTCCGTTACTGCCACCCTCCTCCCCACATTAATCCTGAAGACTTTCAGCCTCAGCACAGCAAATTCCAGAAAAGGGAGTTGGACAGCTGGGACCTTTCTGCTATGACAAACAGACCACAGAAAATCAAGAGGATTGAGAATGTTGTCGACAAAAACTTTTTCCATCAGGTAAAATAAAAGCAACAACTATTTTTATTCGTTTTTAGTTCTGTGAAAAAAACACTGAGATAAAACACTGTCTTTGGTGGACTTTTCCTTGTAGGATAATGTCCGAGCACTCACTAAAGGAGTTAAGTCTGTCATGGGCTACAAACCAGGCAGTGGTCCAGTCGGCCCAGGCAGCTCCGAGTCGGAGATGATGCAGGGAAAGCCCTGGAAGAAACACGGCAACAGAAACAAGAAGGAGAAACTGCGACGAGTTACAAAGCATCTGGATGGTTGATGATGATTATCTGAACCTTTTTTTTTTGTAATACACATAGTTTCAAATGGAATGAAATTATGTTCGTGGATAGATTCTTCTTAATTCTGTGAATTTCGAACGGTCTTGATCTAAATACTCTGATCTGAAGATTGCAATTGTTGAAATCATTCTGTGACCTGGATGATGATGATTATGGGAGCTGAAGCACCGAGCATCGAGTTATTTGGTAAAAAAGAAAAAAATCCATAAAGAATATTCATCTTTATTAAGCAGTTGTATTGTTATAGATAGCTTCCTTTTTCCACCTGAAGTAATGATTGTCCTCAGATAAAGCTCCAAAAATGTATTTCAGTTGTTTGAAACTTGTCATCAACTATATCGTTTTAATGTATTTCTATGAAGAGAAGCTCTCAATAAAACATTACAGAAAGACTACTGTCCTTGCCTAGAGACTTGCATCAAAACAATAATTTGAAATACACTGCATATGCCAGAAACTGCTTGATTTCTTTATATATATAAGATGGATGGATAGATACATACATAAGCACATTTCAAAGACTAATTTAGCTGGTTCCATGAAACAAATGAGGTAAACATTAGACTTTAAGGTTATTCAGAATATTTCCAAATACAAATAAGCAGCAAAAATTCCATAATGTTGATTAAGTGCATCAACGATTTTTATACGTAAATATCTGTTTCTGCAGTGAAATAATTTACCGTCGTCCTTTTTCTGTAATTGGCTGACAGCCTGAAGGCGCGTCACAGCCAGGTAACCAGGCCCCTCCTCAGATAAACGCTGACCCTTCCCATTTGCTGTTTGTTGAGGTATCAGTTGCATGAAGGAGTCATTTCGCGGAATGAGCAGAAGTTTTCTGATAAAATGGATGGAGGTGTCTCGGTCGCCGAGGATCAGCTCAGAGGAAGCTCTGATCACTTCCTCACCGGCCTCGGTGCTTTTTGGCGTCATTCAGCCGCCAGCTGCTTGTCTCCAGACGCGGATAAACTCTGCGTCCCCGTTGGTCTCACCTTGTTATCTGCCGTCCTACTGCTGCTGTCCACCCTTCTGTAAGTAAAGCAGGGTTCAGGATTTCGCTTGAAGATTTAAAGGCGCAGTTCTAGGAATGGACCCGATGTTGCCCTTTCAGGATTTTGTGTCAGAGGTGTAACTCAAGAGGGGAATGTTCAGGAGAAACCATCCTAGTCGTCTACAGCTTTCTTGGTAACCTCTGCAACGGTGTGGGAGCAGTTCTCTCAAGGCAGCTGCACATACAGGTTACTAGTTTTACACCAACATATATTTCTCCTGTTGCTCGCATTCTTTAACCTGTATTATATCCATCTGCAGATTTTTATGGGTGCTTTTGCTGCTTTAATGGATGCTCTGCACTGCATCTTGTGCTGCCTTCCAGTGATCCTGTGCTGGAACTCCAAAACACGTAAGTTAAGATAAAGCTCCATCTTTTCCAAACATTTGGTATGTTCCAAATATGCAAAAATGCACAGCTTAGACGCTCAGGTGTGTAAAGTATTCACGTAGGCAAAACTGAAAGGAAAGTTATCAGTAAACCTTGATAAACACACAAATGAATGAATAGAACATTTGTTTCCAGTCTCCCTAATTGGAGATATCCTATGGTGTTCTCTTTTAGAGCGGAGACTGAGAACGCTGAAGAGGCGCAGGAGACAGCATCTTCTGGCTGTAGGCGTGTTAATGGTGGTTGCAGGGGGTTTTCTGAAGTCCAGAGTTGACGAAACTTCAGCGGTCAGGCCTGTCAGCAGAAGGAAGCTGCTGTACAGCTCCATGCAAATATCCAGTTGGAGCCCTATGATGGTGCTGTTGCAAAGACAAATGCTGTCCAATAAGAATAGACATTACTGGAAGTGTCAATGTTTTTTTTTTCTTAGTGCATGTATTGTGCAGTCACAGTATATGCAGAAAATAATAAAAGTGAAGTAAAAAAAGAGGTTTTGATGTAAACTAGCTGAGTATCAGAATAGTATGAATTCAGAGAATAATATCCTTTTATCTTTTTTTTTCTTCACATCACGTCTACAAATTTTAAAAGCATTTGTATTGGGGGTTTGTGTGATAGAACAACACAGAGTAACTGAAAACTGTGAAGGGGAGGAAATTGATTGATGATCAACATACTTGAGAAATACTAATCTCAAAAGTGTACTGTACATTTTTCTATTCACTCTCCTCTTCCCGTGTTTTGTGCAGTAACCAATTGCTGTGATCTCAGCTGTAAGTCTTATCGGCTCTACAGATCAAGACACCAATCTTTGCCCATACTTCTTTCAAAGTAGCTTAAACTTGGTTCCTAGACATTTAACTGTCTAGGTCATTCCAACACATGAATATTATTTTGAGCCATTCCATACAGATGTGACTACTGTAATTGTTTGGGTACCTTTTTTCCTGGTAGGTAAACCTCAATTTTGATTTAAGTATGCACAGATTTGTGTTGGTCTGTTCCACAAAATCACAACTAAAGACATGAAAGTTTATGGTTGAAGGTTCCATGTTCATTTCTCAAGAGAAACTGTTTGGGAAACACGTTGTATGTGCAGAAGTACTTCTTTTTTTTTCAAATCAAACAGTGTTGTTTTTGTATTTTCAATAGACCCATAAAGCAATGGGAACTAATTCTGGCTGTTACTGACTGCAAGTCAAAGACTAAATTCTAAACTTAAAATTGGAAACAGTGTTGCTTGATGTTGAGATTTTTATGCGTAGCTCAAATGCTAATAATTTTCATGTTCAGGACAATAAAGAAATCCTTGGTTACATCCTGGGGCTGCTGGCCTTCGTCATTGCCTGGACCTCCAGATTCCCTGCACTCTGCAGAGTGGTAAGAGACAACACACTGGAGCCTGAGCTCTACACAAATGTGTTCACACGAGTTCAGTTGCTTTCAAAAACTGTTTTTGTTTCTATCAGAGGAGAGGACAGAACCTGACCAAGTCCTATATTTTCTCTGGATTTTTGTGCTCTGTATCTGGTGCCCTCTACACAGCAGCCATGCTCCTTTATGACATCCAGTTTGGATTTCTTATCAGAGTCATGCCTTGGCTGCTGTCATCGACTGGGTGTGTCATCTTGGATCTGCTTGTATCCTTGTGATTTGTACATTTGCAGATCTTAACCTTTCCAAGTCTACGGATTACTTCAGAGCTGGACGTCATTGCTTCATTCTGTGCAAACTAAAGCTTCCTTCAAGACATGTTGTATGGAAGCAGATAAGATGACCATGTGCCATGCTTTGTAGAATAATTCAGTTTATAATTTTTACTTGAATTAGGATTTTCATCTGTTAGTTTTTTTTCATGTTTTGATTTTTAACTCAGAAATGTCAGACTTTACTCTTCCACTGGTGCAAGACAGAAACTGGGCCAAAGACGGCGAAGCTTTCACCAGACATAGACGGACTTTTAGGCATGCACCCTGACCACACTGCTGTTGTGAAGCAGCAGAAAAGGCAGCAAAAACCGTCAAAAGCACAAACAAAAGTAAGTGTACTATGTTGCTATTGCAGCCTCTCTTTTCTTGCCATAAGTTTGTATGAAGCTATAATAGATTGTTGGTGTTAAGGTTACTTTAGCACGAATAAATTAAACCAACGATGCATTAGGGCTGTGGCGATACACTGTCATCATACGATACAGGGTATTCAGCTCACAATACAATATATATCACAGTATTCAGCCGGCGATACCGTTCTATATAATTTGATACACTTACATAATTTTCTGAAATATTAAAAGGGAACAGAGTGATTTTGTTGACCTCTTGTGACTGTTTCATTTACTTGGATTGGAATAATTTAACCGAAAACTAAAAACATCAGTTACACAATATATGTATCTGACTGGACAGAGACTACAGCTTGGAAACGGGCAAAATAAATCGAAGATGCGTTGAGAAAATGACACATTGTGATACTATGAATAAGACTAGATATTGTGATTTTTAGAACTGAATTTAACTATAGAAAACTGTTTAAGCATTCTAAACACTCCATCCTGTTTCATACATAACACATCCAGTTTTATTACTAGATCCAGTTGATCAACTGGAAAGAAGAAGGTGAAAACAGCCACCAACTAGTGGTCTTACTTTAAATTTTACACACAAAAAATACTATCATCATTAATGGTTACTTCAGATTCTAAAATATGACAATTTGGACTGTAAACTAATCTCATTAGATTAAAAACTAAACTCTCTCAGACCATCTCCAGTATTTTGTTGTGGTTTATCTACTAATGTATTGACTAACAGGACTGTAGGCCTAGATTTAGTTTTTGACTGGACGCTGTTAGAGGAACTGAGGCTGGATTTAACTTAAAGCGTCAGGATCTTCCTTTCAGAATCATAAATTGCCGGTTTTACTCTGATGGCACTTGGCCTACTCTTTAAAAAAAAAAAATGTTACCCATGAACTATTGAGATAGTTTTTTTGGTTGGAATGCTTGTCTCTCATGAATCTTTGCTACCAAAAACCTGTGCATCAGTGTCTCTTGCTGAACGTTGTCATGTTTTCCCATTTGAACATTAGCAAAACTGGATGTGCTTTTCTTTTGAAGAGGTGCCACAGCTCTTCTGCATAACAAAAAGTCAATTGACATGGTTTGTTCATCTTATCAGGTTGTCCCTCGGCCTTCCTTAAGAAAGTTTTCTTTCTCGGTCTCATCAAGAATAAATTGTGTTGTGAGCACCTAACCAAGAAAAGCTTCGAGCCTCAAAGACCTAGAGTCTGTTGCATGAGATGTTTGATCTAGTGAAAACATGCCAAAAGCATGTTCATACCATGCAACCCTGGGGCCCAGTCTAGTTCTTTTAAGTCCTGGTGTTCTGCATGTGTTTAGATGATTTTTCTGGTTCTGTACATCTGACTTGAAAGAGTTTGTCATCGCTTCTGCAGAACTTAATGAAATGTTGAGGAGACATTTCAGCCGTTTGAATTTGCTCTGTTGGAGCAAGGACATATCTAAAACTTGCTGGATATCAAGTTATTTTCTCCCCTGCTGCGAAGCTGCAGCCCGTATCAATGTAGATTTCTCCCTTATCACCTTTCAGCTTCAGCTTCATCAAAACCACAACCCTTCCTAAATTTTATAAAACTGTTTATAAAGCACTCATTTAAAAAAAATATGTAACTACTTGAAACAACAACAAAAAAACAACCTTCTGACACTTTCAATATTCACAATTTTATAGAGAACAATTCTGATCTTGGTGCTATTACTGTTAATACATTTTGAGACATCATTTCAAACCATATACTCCATGCCAGTCAGAGGCTACTGCTGCTAGGTAGGAGTGAGAGGGATATCATACAACTGGACAAAGTAATCTATAGGTGGGCATGTTGGGTCACTTCAGCAAGCTTCTGACCAAGGCAGACGTATTACAAATAAAGAGGTTGGCCCGGACCAGACACAGGTAATGAAAACACCCCAGAACCGTTCCAAAGCTATCCGTTCCATACTGTACTGACCCTAGTGGAAAAGGGGCATTAGTACCAATTGATCATTGTTGCAATGCCACATCCTACCTGAGTATTGTCATAAAGCTCGAATCATCTCAGACTGGTTTCTTGAAGATGACAATGCCACTTTACTCAAATGGCCTCCGCAGTAACCAGATCTCAATCCATTAGAGAGCATTTGGGATGTGGTGGAGATTCACGTCATGGATGTGCAGCCGACAAATCTGCAGCAACTGCATGATTATACCATGTCAATGTGGACCAAAATCTCTGAGGAATATTTCCAGTACCTTCTCTATGCCACAAAGGATTAAGGCAGTTCTGAAGGCTAAATGGAGTAAAACCCGGTATTAGCAAGGTGTACCTAATGAAGTGGCCAGTGAGTGTATATAGTTTACATTTGCTAACATTTATAGCTTCTAGGAACACACCAAATGCTGACATGGTTATGAATCATTTGTAATTTATTATGTACAATACATTTGTGGTAAATATTATAATTTTCAGTCTTTTCCTCCAAGACAAAGAATGTTCAGAAGCTGACTGACATGGGACAATATTTGGACATCAGTGGCCAACAGACAACCAAAGTACGTAAATATTGTATTTATCCAGACCAGAAACCATACTAACACATGCCTAGTATCAAATCTGCGCTCCTTGTTTTCTATGACATTTATTTTTCCCCCAGCTACTCTCCCTTAAAGAAGTGACAATGTCTAAAGACGGATCAGATGGTGGACCTCCTCATAAGGTGGTGCGACTGGTCAGAGTTGACAGACTTTGCTCCTCTGATACATCCTACAGCTCATCGTCAGACACCACTGATCTGGAGGTAGTTTGGAATTTTAATAGAAAATGTGTATATTTGTATACAATTTGTATGAGCTAGCCAATCAAATCAGAAATTCAAGACCCATTTCAGGTTGTATATTTTTCCTTGTTTTTATCTGTAGTGTGTGGTTTTGAGCTAGCATTGTGCCTCTGTGGCCAGCCAGGCAAAAGTAAATGTACACCTTGAACTTTTCCACATTTCATTTTGCAACCAGAGACTGTTCTTTGTTCACAAACAAAATCTAGAAGGTGTGGTGTGCTTTTGTATCCTCCCACTCCATCTCTCAGTTGACATACAAAAAATGTTTGCCTGTTAATTTTTACATAGATGGGGGGAAAAAAAACCTCTGTCGACGGCTAACACACCAAGCTACCCTGTCAGTGAGGGACCGACACCTGCCAAAAAACCGGGCCACCGCCCATGCGTGCAAACAGTCATGCCTTCCTGGAACCGGAACTGTACGCTGCGTCCAGCTGTGGTTCCCAGCATGACCTGCCCAATGTGGACCAGCCTGTGGAGGATGTCCTGCAATTTGCACCATGAAGATGAGCTGAAGGACTCTGACGGACTCCCCATATCAAAGGATGACAAGAAGGAAGATGTTTTCCTTCCCACGAACATCCTTCTCATACTTCTCCAACTAAACCATTCACCTCAACTCCACTGGTTGTGTGGTCCAATAGTTTGTTAGCATTGTGCTTTGGGGCGGGCGTTTGGGCAGGCGTTCAGCTATGACGATAGCAGCAAGTGCCCAGGCAAACCAAAACAAACATGGCTGTGCAGATGGACGTACGAATAGAAGCGGCTATTGAATCTGTTTCAGAGGAACTAGAGATGATTTCTTCGTTGAAAAATTGGAAAAGGTAAGGATTTTATGCGTGTCGTGATTGTAAAGATGAGTTTTTCTCCCGACCGGATTTAGCAAGAGCTTAATTTACCAGCTTTCACCGCTCGGAAGAGTGGTTACTGTGATTGGCTAAAGACAAATCATGGTAGACGGACACTTGCTGGCCCGTCCTCAAATCAGTTAAAAATATTAGACCAGATAGCCCTTCGTTTTTCAGACACTTACAATGGGGAGCCTGAGTCATGCCCTTCAACTTCCAGTCCATGGATCCCCTACTGCCAAAAAAATTGAGACTCAATGGAGCAGTAAAGATTATTTTCTGATCCAAAATACCATATCACGTGACAAACACAGCTGAGATGCACCTTATTTGTAATTTAAATTGAGGTACCACATATGTGGGATTCAGGACATAAGACAAAGCAGACAAAAAAAAAATGTTATCGCTCCATTGACAGTTAACTAGAAATGACACTACAGTAGTAGGCATACCCACCATGAAAAGTTAGCATCCCCTGCTATCCTTGTTGGTAATTGCTTAGCAACACTGAAACACTAATGGGGAACCGAGAGACAGAAACAGAGGACTATAAACAAAAAACGTCTCCATCAATACATCTGCGTCTGGGTGCACATTTGCTGTCGGAGAAGTATGAACTAGGCATAATGCTCCCTATGGGAGCAGTTCCAGATTGGTGTGTAGACTCAACACGGGGCGGGGCTACACAGATCTGGCTTTTGCCAGGTTACCGTCGCCACAAGCCAAGAGGAAAGTGGCGCAAGCCACTACCTTTAATTTTTTTAATTTTAAATGATTTGAAAACTATGGATACTTTTTCCATTCCCTTTCCAGTTATGAGTCATGCACTACTTTGTGTTGGTCCATCAATAATACATTTTTAAAAATTATCTTAGCTCTTGTAACATTGCAAATGTGAAACTTTCAAGGGGCATAAATTATTTTGCAAGGCCCCATAAGAGAACCACAAACTCATTAGAACATTAAGTCACATATGCATCTTTTTCAATTTGCCACTAGGTGGTGGCAGATTGTACATATTTGAAACAAAGTCAGGCTGAATACCCAACAGGTATGAAATGTTGTGGTTCTCTGACGGCGCAATATTCTGTCACCTCAATGAAACTTTAAATGTTGACTCAATTCTGCCCAATGCAGCCCAAGACATTAGGTTAGGAAAAAGTTCAAATTTGGATTTTATTTCTATTTGATACATTTTTAGCTTCAGATTTTACCTTCAATGCTGTTTGATTTCCTCTAAATCATTCTTACTGTGTTTTTGATTACTTAATTGTTTTTAAAAAAATAATCTGTTTTAAGGTCATGAGATCTGAGAGATGATGGTGTATCACTCATTCATGTTGCTTTAACATGTGACTTCAGGGGAAGTAAGTCAGACTGTCTTAAAGTTACTTGTAAGCAGACATTGGTCAGCATGTTTAAACGTGGAACTCATTGGAAGGATGTGTGCATGCGGTATAAAAGACAGAGCAGGGTTTGTATTTTAGCTGTGCCCTGCAGAGTGTGATTGTATTAATTGTGTCAGATAGCTGACTTTAAAAAAAAAATTTTTTCCATTTCTTACCTCTTCAATTGCATAGCAAGAAGTTGCAAAGGAAGTGAAATTGCATGTTTTTCATATCAGCTTGGTACCCACACGTGGGAGTAATTAACGTATGTGTGGGACATGTCCCACACACTCTCCATGTTTGTGCCCTTTGTGCCTCAGACTTTTTTCAGCTGTCACTATCATTTAATATGTGGTAACATATTTTCCCGAGCCGTCTTTAAACACACCTTAAGTGTACACATGTTAATGCAGGCATCTGAGGATCACAGACAGGTGCTGCAGGGCAGAGCAGCTTGTTCAGTAAACCAGCAAGATGCAGCAAAAGGCAAACTTGGCAGAATTTTTTTCTAAACAAGCTACTGTATGTAAATTGAGTTATGCTGTTGCATGTAGGTTATATTAGCTAAATTATAGGAAGTTAATGCACACCAATACATCATTTTAAGCTAGTTAACAATGCTAATGTTATATTAGATTTTTGGTTAGTTAGTTGATGCTTGTAATGAACCCAGTTCTGCTTCACTTCTGTGCAGAACTTGTGCTCACTATTGCTCTCGCATATTTAAAAGACATAAATCTTTATTGCCCCAATAGAAAGATTAGAATCAGGGAGGAGACATAAGACCAGAGGCCAGCAGCAGGAATGATGATGGAGGGTCTTCACAGATAAGGAGAGATTAGAACTGGTGTGAGAAATTAATCAATTGCTGGGAGAAACCAGGCTGGTGTTAGGACAGGGTTTTCTGTTTCAGAATTACTCTCATTAAAACTCCAAAATATATATTGGTTGTATTTTATTAAGTAACTCAGGATTCATGTACAGGTGAAACTCCAGAAATTAGAATATCATTCAAAAGTGAATCTATTTCAATAACTGAACTTAAAAGCTGAAAATAATTAATGATATAGACTCAGTACATGCAAAGGGAGATATCCATCCATCCATTTTCTGAACCGGTTAATCCTCAAGGGGTCGCGGGGGTGCTGGTGCCTAGCTCCAGCTGTCAACGGGCGAGAGGCGGGGTACATCCTGGACAGGTCGCCAGTCCATCACAGTAAAGTGAGATATTTCCATCCTTTATCATGATTTTGATGATTTTGGATTACAGTTTATGAAAACCCCAAATTCAAAATCTCAGAAAATTTGAATATTACTTGAGATAAATAAAAAAGGATTTCAAATAAGGAAGTGTTGGATGTCTGAAAATTTAATCATGTATATGTACTCATTACTTGGTCACTTACTTCTTCAATGTGTGTGGCATGGATGCTATCAGCCTGTGGCACTGCTGAGGTGTTATGGAAGACCAGGATGCTTCAATAGCGGCCTTCAGCTCTTCTGCATTGTTTACTCTCATGTCTCATGTTTCTCTTGGCAATGTCCTGTAGATTCTTTATGGGATTCAGGTCAGGCCAGTTTGCTGCCCAGTCAAGCACAGTATTCCCATGGTCATTGAACCAGGTTTTGGATCTGTTGGCAGTGTGGACAGGCGCCAAGTCCTGCTGGAAGATGAAGTTAGTTTCTCCATTAAGGTTTTCTGCAGAAAAAGGGATTAGGTGCTCCAAAATGTCCTGGTAGATCGCTGCAATGATTCTGGACTTATTAAAGTCCAGTGGACAAACACCAGCAGATGATATGGCTCACCAAATCGACACAAACTGTGGAAACTTCACACTGGACTTCAGGCATCTTGGATTGTGTGCCATCTGTTTTTCCAGACTCTGGGACCCTTGTTTCCGAATGAGATATAAGGTTTGATCCAATCAGAAAAGAGAATTTTGGATACCTGAGCAATAGATCTGAGCAGATTGACAAGAGAAGTACAACATTTGAAGCCCATGTCCAGGATCTGTCTCTGTATGGTGGCTCATGATGCAGCCTCAGTCCGCTGCTTGTCAAGGTCCCCAACATTTTTGAATGACCTTTTCGTTTTAATGCTCTCTATGCTGTGTTCATCCCTGCTGCTTGTGCACCCATTTCTTTCCACACTTTTCTCCTCCGCTGAACATTCTATTATTGTGCTTTGATTAAGCACTTTGGGAACATTAAACTTCTTTTTAAATTACCATTGAGAAGTTCCCTCCTTATGGAGGGTGTCAGTCATGGTTGTCTGCACAACTGTCAGGTCAGTAGTCTTCTCCATGTTTGTGATTCCTGGTGAACCAGGCTGAGAGACCATTTTAGGCCAAGGAAACCTTTGCAGTTGTTAGATTAATTAGCTGATTAGGGTGTGACACCCAGTCTTAAACATTGAACACTTTCACTATAGTTGAATTTTCAAAAAGTTTGAATTTAGGGTTTTCATAAGCTGAAGGCCATAATTATTACAATTATAACAAAGGTTTGAAATCGCTCTCTTTGCATGTAATGAGTCCATCATTATTAGTTTCACCTTTTAGGTTGAATTACTGAAATAAATGAACTTTTGCATGATATTCTAATTTTTGAGTCTCACTTGTTAATTCGTTTGGTAGCAAGTACAAAACTTTTATTATGAAGAGGTAATCTGTCATTATTGTGTGTTATTTATTGTGATCTGATGAAGCTAATGCACAAACTTGAACATCCCTTTTTTAACCTGTAGTTGTTAAACCTTCCAAGATTGACTCAAATCACATAGTCAACTATTATTTTATGACGTTATAAATTATAACGTCATAAAAGTAATAATTCTTATAACTTATTATTCCAATATCATATTATTATATTATAACTCATATAACTAATGTTGGAATGAAAAGCCTTTGAACCACCACTAATATTGTTGATAACTAGGCCACTTATTGTGCTACATTGATTTAAAAAGTTCTCTAACCACTGAGGAAAGGATTGAAGTGTGATTTAATGTGAGATGATGATAAATCAGTTATAGACCTCTGAAAAATGTGTCCCCCTCACTTCTGAGATTGTGGTTATGCCCCTGTACCCAAAAATCAGAGTAGCTGCTACAGAAATACTATGTAGGAGGCAGTTTATCCAGATATAAAGGCAAACTGGGTAAGTACAAGGGTTTTTGCTTTTTCATATGAAAGGAAAAACGGATGACTTAAAACCTTTAGCTTATTTCCACCTTTAGAAAATGGCTGAAGATTTAAGTGTCCATAATTTGTATATATAAGTATGTACTTAATGCAGTCCTGCGGATGTGTAGGTTCATTTTCTAGGGAAGGATACTAATAAAGTCTACTTCTGTAGTTTACTCAAAAGGTACATGTTTCTTGACTGAGAAGTTGTAAATATATAACAATGGGGTTTTTTTTGTGCATTTTTTTGTTTTTTCTCCCAGCACTGACCTAAAACACTGGAAGTACATTCAAAGACTACTTTTTTTTTTTTTTTTTTTTTTAAGTTTGCAGCTGCTGGTTAAACTTAACAGAAGTTGTTTAATTGGTGACATAATGTAGAGCATGTTCCCATACAGTTTGACTTTGTGTCGCCTCAGCCAGATGAAGTGTAGAGGGATTCTGTTTAATTTCATTGTAATGGTACTTTAATATTGAGTCCTATTCAAAAAAAAAAAAAGAAGTGGCAACATTTTTATAGCATTATAAACCGAGCTATCGCTGCTGCCAGCAGCTAGGAATTTCTATTGTCTTGAATGTTTCGTACACATTTATGCTGAGTGCTGCGTCTTGACGGGAGTGAGGCTGAAGGCTTCAGTGATGGGTGGAATTGTTTGAGATCTGCCATGTGGTCCAATTGTTCTGCTGTAACGAATCTTTGATTAAAGACCACCACTGGGCTGGGTCTGTCTGCTTAGGAAGTGGTGCAGAATGGTTGGCTTGTCTATAGGGGGCCAGGGCTGCCCCCTGCTATTTTGGGAGATGTTTATGGTCTCTTGTCTGATGCCTGCTGGCTTGGAATTTAACAGTGTGGGAACAATACTTGACCTCCTGTGTTATAGGTGTTCACCTAATACTTTTTTTAAATAAAACATAATAAAAGCCCTATTTAACCTTTGAATATTAGCTGGAATCTCTGTTTCTTCTGTGAACAAAGGTTAACTGAAATATATGTAACCTGAAATTAGCTAATATGATGTTTAACCACTGTCACAGCATGAGATTACATGTCCTCTCCTAAACTTTTAAAATAAAAGGCACCAGGGATTGCACACAAAAAAAGCATGAAAGTATACATCCTACATGAGTTCCAATTGATTTTTATCTTCTTAAGATGGCTAGCTTAGCTGAATAGCTACATACGTCTTCAACTGCTTCATTGGACATGGGTTTCATAAAAATAAAGGGCTAACTAGCTTGTAGTTCAACAATCTAAGCAGATAAATTGGACATTTTAATGGTCCTACTGACATTAAATTCAAATCAGATGTTGATAGCAGCCCGACTAACAGATTAATTAAAACTTAAGTTAGGTGGAAATCCACTGGAATAAGTATTGAACTCATCAACAAATAAAGACCTAAACATAAAGAAGTAAGAAGTAAAAAGGTGATATTTGTAAGAGTTTTAGGTGCACATTGGTGGCTGTTGTGGCAGTACTATCTATATATATATATATATATATATATATATATATATATATATATATATATATTATATATGTGTGTATATGGATGCAATTTCACAGAAAATGTTTATTGTTCACTTGAAATTTGAGTGTTTAGTCATTTTATAAATATTTGTTTTTTTATAGATATGTATAGATATAAATAAGATATAATATTATACACTATATAATGCATATAGTGTATGTGGTGTAGACTGCATAAACTCAGTTGTAGAAATTGTGAGATGTAGGACAAATTAGGGGTGTAACATTGGCTCTATTTGGATCTACATTCCAGACTGAAATATTGTAAACACTAGATGGCTCCAATGGTGTTGGGATTTAATAAGCACTGGCTTCTTGCTATTTATTTTAGAATGAAATATGACGTTTTTGATATTCCAATTTTTTAAAACCTGACATTTTATTGCAGGTTTTAAAATAGATTTAAACAAATTTTTTTCATACTTAGAAAGTATGAAACTGTCAGTTCAATATAGAATTAGACCTAAATAATACGCTCAAGACGTTTCCATTGCCACGTTGGACAAATGCAAATATCTTTCTCAGAACCCTAGCCTCACTGGTTAAAGACACATTTCAATATTTTATTGTTTTAATGAGAACCATCTGACCCATTAATATTTGGGTGAAAATAACATAATTTCTTCATAAATCCGCCACAACCAGGTCATTTTTGCCAGATCTTTGGCAGAGGAGTTAAAAGAATAAATCAGATGAGCAAAAGCCAAGGGTCATTCTCCTATTTAGAAAATTCTGGAGTTGACACATTTTCTTTCCATGAAAACAATTAGTGAGGTATTCAAGCAGCACCTGCAAAGGCTACTATCGAAGCTTACTGCACAATATTCCACTGCAGAAGAAAAGGCATTTTGAAGCTGATTTAAAATATGCAGAATCTTTAGCAAAGCCTGCCAAATAGTGTGATAACATATCAGATGAGATTGGAACTTGGCCCTTGAATGATAGTGCACATAGCAATTTTGCTTTTTTCAGTTTGTAAGTGTTGATGGTTTTCTCCAAGCCATATACCATAAGCCATTTTATTGGACTCTAGTTTGACAATATATACATTCCTAGCCTGATGTAGCGTTACTCTATTCTAATCAGAACTTCCAGACTGGGTAGGCATCGCAAATTGAAAAATATTCCACATGGCTGATATTTAGCCAGAAAACAAATGTCTTGCCTTTCCTTAAATAACATGAAACCCTTACAAGTAAAAACTTTGTAACATCAATTAATGACTAAGGACTATTATGGTTGTTACATTTTAGACTTCTTGATTTTAGGTTGGGAGGATATTGTAATGAATAATCTGTGGATAATTGACTATATTTAAGATTTTTTTAACTATCATTGTGATAATGATGAATATACAATAAATGTATCTTTAATTAAAACACTTTTTTTTCTGAACCACTTTCATGATGCTGTATTTATGATTTTATAACGGAGACGGTTACTCGCTCAAAGCAAAACGGATGCAAGTGACTTCTTTTAAGGGTTTAGTGAAAGTCTTTTGTTCTCACTCTTGTTCTCAGACCTTCTAAAGACCTCTTCCTAACCGTGAAACTGAATACAAATTATTTTACACTTAGAAAAATACAACAATTTAAAACAAAATAAAAATAAATACTACTTTGGCTGTACAGTATGCTTAAAAAGGGAATCTGTTTTCCTCCAATCCTTTCACAAAGGCTTTTCTTTCAGTCATGTTAGAAAGGTTTTTAACACTCTTGGAAACAACCTGCTTGCCAGCACTGATCCATGCTGTGTGTTGTCAACACAGCTGGTTTGCATCTATAATTAAGGTATTGCTTCCTTAGCAGCTCAACATAAGTTTTCAAAAATTAAAGAAAAACACATGTATATAAAAACTCAAAACAGCCTTATTTTTCAAACCCAGTTTCTCACAAATCAAAATATTAAATAAAGTTAGGAAACGACAACAGTTACAGAGACAGTTTCATGGTATTTTGAGTTTTCATGGCTGAGTAGCTACATGAAAGCCTTAGCCATGGAGTAACACATCATGCCTCTTTATCTGGCAACCCATTGAAGTCTGGGTTTGGCTGTTGTTGTGAACAGCACTTGCCTGTCTGAAGTTTGGTGTCTAGGGGGTTGTGAGGGTCTGTTTTTCAGATGGCTGGCCCAGCCTAAGTTCAGTTTAAATCCTTTTTTTTCTCGTTTTTTTTTTACTTCTACTTCCTAAGCCATTTGAAAGTGACTTTTATCCTCCTATAATTGTTGGATGGGCATGATCCCTTCGGTTTCAGTATGACTGCACACCCGTACAAAAATTCCCATAAACACTCCTAAACCTTCTGGAAAGCCTTGTCAGAGTGGTTGAAGTCATTCCTGTGTGCATCAAGAATAAGATGTTCCATAATAAAATATGTAAATATAGGGGAGAGTACATACCTTTGGCAATATAGTGTGTGATGTAATATATATTCTTTTCTTGAATATATGTTGTATAAAATTTGTGTCAAACCAGATGGACCTGTGATAAGTCTTTAAAAAGTTTACTTTTCAAAAATACTTTTTACTATTATATTACTATTACTATTTTCAAAAGGGAAAAACATGAATTAAACAATCATCTGAGAAGCTATTGACTGTGTTTAGACACAACTGATGTGTGCGTTTTTAATTTAAGTCGTACTATTTTTTTTATTCAATCTGAAAATGGGCAGATACTAGAGTGAAAATTGGTGGAAGAGCCACATAGACCTTCAGATGGCCTAAATAAATATTTAACAAGACTACTATAAAATAATACTAGAAAGTCTGGCTTACTGAGAGCAACTTTTGAAACAGCCCCTCTATGATAAGTATAATAAAGCGAAGCATGGTGCAAAATTGATGTTTCTTCTTATGTAAGAAGGTAAAACTGTGAACCAGTCTGTCATGAATGCCAAACGGTTCAAGCAGAACTGCAGTTACTTATTACACTGCATCTTAACTTGGAGGAACGTTGCATAACACAACCCTTCTTCTGTAATTCTGTTTTCCAGTGGGACTTTGAAGCTGCAATTGCACAGTGGAGTAAACCAGCAGCAGAACCACAGGAGGGGAACAAGTTCCCCCTCCAGGACTGGCCAACAAACCCAAAGCCCTTCAGTGTCTGCATTTGCTCCATGACTGGACTCCCGCAGAAGAGTCTGTGCTCTGCAAATGAAAGCAGCTCTACTATTAGCTGAGCTTCTCTTCAAACATATTTAATACAAGCATTATTAAAAACCCAAAGCAAATGTTGAGTGTTATCTTTGATTATCTTTACACTTCACAGTTTTATGGTTCGAAATGAAAGTTCCATTCCTTAGACCACATGTGTCAAACTCAAGTCAAAATCCGGTTCGCCATAGCCATTAATGTGGCCCTCTAAATTCTAAAGGATCCTATTAATAGTATCTTTAAGTTCTATTTATGCGCACCTAAAAACAAATGTATCACTCAAATCTGTGTTTATTTGAATAGTCCTAAATCACATCATTGTGAAAAAGATGTTCAGTATCATTTAAATTTGAGAAATACTTGACAAACGTAACGATGTACTCTTTGAGACAGATATTTATTAATATTTAAGTGGTTTGTTAAAAATATTCTTATCAATACTTTCTGCTAAAACCGGCCCTTTAAGGACATTCATTATTTTAATGTGGCCCAAATTCGGAATGTGTTTGACACCCCTGCCTTAGACGATTACATAAGACAAATTGTCAGAGGTGAGTAGTAATTAATTACATTTACTTACTTACTTTTACTTGAGTAACTTTTTTGGGGAAGAAAGAACTTTGCGAGTAGCTTCACCACATTGATTCCTTCCTTTTTTTTCTTTTTTTGTTGAGTAAAATTATTGTGAAGTAATGTTAGTCTTACTTGATTAAAATGTCTGCATCCTCTACCCACTGTGAGTAACTTTACTGAATGAAGACTAAACATATCTTAACAAAATGTATGACACAAACGCACACACCTCCAGTTATTTAAAATTTAGACAAGCTGTGTTTTAATAATATTCTACCTGCTGAGCTTGTTAAGCCATTTGGAGATCAAGTACATGTACTTTAAACAGCATATACTTTAACCTATTCAAATATATGTAGGCATGCAGTACAGACCAAAAATTTGGACATACATTATCATTCAGTGGTGTTCTTGATTTTCTCAAATTGTAGATTCTCAATTAAGGGTATCTCAACTATGAATGAACACATAATGTATGGAATTACTTTATTTACTTAAACAAAAAGGCTGAAATAACTGAATACATGTTATATTTTAGATTCCTCAAAGTAGCCACCCTTTGCTCTGTTTAATGCTTTGCATTCTCTTGAGCTTCAAGAGGTAGTCACCCAAAATGGTTTTCCAACAGTCTTGAAGGAGTTCCCAGAGATGCTTAGTACTTGTTGGCCCTTTTGTCCTCACTCTGCGTTTCAGCTCACCCCAAATCATCTCAATTGGGTTCAGGTCCGGTGACTTCTGAGGCCAGGTTATTTCTGACGTTTTTGTAAAAGTACTACATAATTCCACATGTTCATTCATAGTTTTCATGCCTTCAGTGTGAATCTACAATGTCAATAGTCATGAAAAGAAAGGAAACTTATTGAATGAGAAGGTGTGTCTGTACTGTGTGTGTGTGTGTGTGTGTGTATATATATATATATATATATAGTGTGTGTGTATATGTAAGCATTAGTTTAGTAGCGTTTACATAAAAATATATTTTTTGAAAAACAATTCAGCTTGAATTAATTTAGTAATAAAGTTTTTATTTTTAGAATACATAAAATGTCACCAAAACTTTTTTATCAAATCGGACAAGTTTTGTCCGATTTGATAAATTCAAAAAAATTAATCAGATGTTCTGATCAGTTACTCAGTAACCAGTGAGGTTAGCCTTTGTATAAATTACTTTTTTTACTCTTAATTTCTTAGCCTACTACTTGTTAATTTTACATAAATAGAATATTTAAATGTAATGCTACTCTTACTTGAGTACAATTTCTGGCTATTCCACAAATTGTTTTTATTTTGTTGTTCAGAAATGTTATATCTGACCACACAATCATTAGGACTCTTCACTTGAGTTGTCCAGCAGTGGGCCAACCTTCAATATACCTAAATCTGCAGAGAGAATGTTTAGAAAAGGAGTCCAAGTTGCTTGAGGTCCTGTGTAGAGTTTCCACACTGAAGTAATTTGGTGAAACAAGTCTGTTCTGGTATTTTTGTTTTCCACATGTTGGAGCTGTGTGATATGGCCTAAGAAAAATTTAAAAATCTCAGATTTGAATTTTTTTTAAATTCGATTTACAAAGTTTTTTTTTTACAATGTTTGTTTATGAATGCATTCAATCTTTTTTTTCTTTTTTTTCAGGCCTTCCTCATGTTATAGCAAGCTAAATTTTGGGTTTTTCATTAGCGATAAGCCAGAGTTAAACTTCTAAACCTATAAATGCTGAAAATAGTTCATGCTGAATGCAATGAATCTTTAGAACTCATAATTCAAATAGCTGATTTAAATTAACTTTAGTCGTCTTTTATTGAGACACACTTGTAGAAGTAAATAAAGCCAACCTCAAACTCATGAGAACTTTAATCTTCTTTGAAGGATTACAGAGAACACCGCCCCAATAAACAATATCTCTCCCCTCTACCACAGTGTAAGGTTATTGGGTCACATCCTGTATTTTGCTAGTCATCCTGGGTTATCAGGGCTGGACTGGGAAAAAAAGCAGATAAGGGCCAGACTGGATGTCCAAAGCTTGTCCTCTCCATTATTCATCAGTCCCTTCTGTCTGCTGGTTCGTGGGTTTTATAAAAGATGAGAGAACATAATGGATCATTTTTAACTGAGGGGGACTTTGTTAGTTGATAACTTGACAATACAGCGGGTAGATAAACGATAAGAACCATATAGAGCCCCTTCTCATTACATTTCTGAAAGTGACTTATCTATTTCTGTAAAAATAACTTGGAAACAGCTAATGAGGAGTAACAAAGCAATTGCTGATATCAGCAGTAGATACTATTGTAACCTAACACCTTGCTCTCCCAGAAAAACACAACCTAGAAGGTCAGCAGGGAGAAAAATCTATATTGAGGATTCCTGGATGCCTAAAAATAATTGAAACAAATGATTTTATCTTGCTTTAAGATCTACTTTGGAGTCTATTTTTTCTCAGTTATCCTAAGTAGATCAAAGCATAGGTTGAACCTCAAAGGAGTCACATTGTACAAATAAGTTGACATTGCTCAATCCCTGGGCCTCATCTCTGTCCATGTCTGAGATGGGGCCAAAACAAAACATGCGTCACACACAAAAAAGGTGGAATTCTGTTTGGAAAAAGCGGAGAAGGGTCTGGATTAACGCATTCGAAGCAGCAGCGGGGAGCCGGCCTCTGTTTGTCTTGGCACTTGCATCACTGTTCACCCAACCGAGGAGGACTTGGAAGATGTAGCACCAATTTGACCCTGCTGGACATTATGTACACCTTGCATGTTGGCCAGGAGAAGAAGAGGGTGTTTGGGAAGATGATCATAGCTCACACCATTCCTGAAAAAAAAAAAAAAGAGATCAAGAACAAATCAGAAACAAAGCACTCATGAATGAATACTTAGCTGTTGCTGAATAACTCAGAATACAGAGTTATATAATGGTGAGTTGCTCAACAGTTTGGGAAAAAAGTAGCGCTTTACTTCAGATCAAAACGTGACACAAAGGATATAACTTGATTTTGATTGTTTTTCTTATTTTTAATAATCACAATTAAAAAAAAAACAAGTAAAAATCTGAAAAGACTATGGTTTGTTTGTATTCACATTCAGTGTGATATATCTAAATGGAAGGCAGTAAAAAACTAGCTTCAGAAGTAACCTAATAATATTCACTTAATTTAATTTTTGTAATTTAGTCTAGAAAAGAGCCATCCTGTGAAATCCTGAGGTTTGTGAGAGAATGGTAGCGAACAAACCGCATCAAACTGAGAAACAACCAAAAGGGCTGATACCAACTCTGTACAACCTGCAAGAATCTTTTGACAGAACAGCTAGTAGTTTGCTTTTATGGAAGAGTGGAAAGGCAAAATCATTTATTGAGGGATGGCCACGTGAAGTCCTGTTTCAAGTTCAAGTTTCAAGTAATCAGAGGGACTGAAAAAAAATGAACACAACACTTTTCATGTATTTATTTTAAATATTAAAAACTGCTAAGCCTTTTACTTATATCTCACTACATGCTTCAAATTGTTTTTTTATAAGTGCTTTTTGAAACTTTACCTAATTTTTAAAGGGCATAAAAAGCCTTTTAAATTATATCGAGGTCATGTAAATGGGTTTAAAAGGGGGAAAAAGTTAAAACCCTTTTTCTTTGCTGTTGTTTATGATAATTTATGGTAAAACATGTTGGTAGCAGCATAATGCTGTGACGATGGTTTTCTTCAGCAGGGTCAGGAAAGCTAGTCAGAGCTGGTTTGGAAACTGGATGGAGCTAAAAAAAACACTCCAATCCTAGAAAGAAAATCTGCAAAAAGACTTTAAGCTGAGGATCACCTTACGACAAAGAGTACACCTGGCACCAGAGTTACAATACCATGGACAAATACTGTGAATGTAGCTCTGAATTGTTTGTGGAAATGTGCCTCTTTGTATAATTTTTTCCTTTGAATACGTCTAAAATATTCACAAAAAAGCAGGTTTACACAATGTTACTTGAAAGAAGCCAACTGACAATGCCATTCAATTTAATTTTGTTACCGCTGATTGGCTATATGTACCCCCAAAAGCAAGACAAGGAAGACCATGGATGTTAGTTTCTGTGGTAGTGCCAAGACTGTTTCTACTTTGCACATTATAACATAATGAAGTACACTTTGTGTTTGCAGTATTAAAACTGCCAGTTATATTTTTTTTATTTTTATGAAAGGGTCTCAAACAGTTGCTGGTTTCATCTATTCGCTGGCGTTTGGTGTCCCTAGCCCCTGTGAATGCCACGGATCCAATGATTCACGTATTTTCTAATGAATTTCCCTTGGATCCGATAGTCAAACTTTTCCATTCTTTGGTCTGACCAAAATGCTGCTACCGTGTAAACAAGAGACCAAAACTCTTCAAAATATTTTTATTTTACTGTTCTGTCTCTGTCATACAAAGTTCTTCAAAGCGAATAGAGACTCAACCCAAAAGAGTTTGTGTCTTAGGCCTACAGCAAAAATGGTACAAAGAAAAAACATGCCCCGAGTACAAATATGTGCCACAATTTTCAGATTTGTTAAAAAAAAAAAAAATATCACTCATCTCACACTTCAGGATAACAAAGCAGAGAGAGGGAGAAAGTTCATTGATCATAATCGGCAAAGATCATCTTCCCGACTCTATCGTGTCTCTACCTGGCTTTCTAAACATAGAACCAGACAAAATGTTTTAGAAAAGTTGCAGAAGCAAATGAGGTGGATTAGCAACAACTAAAGGTGTCATGAAGGATATGTTATTGTGGAATATTGTCTCTGCTGTCTGCATATTGAGCTGTTGAGTTGTAATGACAGTCATGAGAATGTCATGCAGCAACTATCTTCAGTCAGGTACTTCTTCAGAGTTGCTGCAACACTGACTGCTACCTGAGATCCTTCCATATACACTAACCCTCCACCACAAATCTTTGTAGATACTTGGATGACATAACTTACACTATTTCATTTCCCTTTGGGATGAATTAAGTATTTTTAACAACAAAAAAAACCCTACATTCTTGGTTTTGCATATAAAGCTGCAATTCAACAACCACATGCATCATTTTCGCCAGTATTTTTTTTTTATCCAATGCTGTAAAACGTAGGTGAATGATCTCCCTGTTTTGGCTGTTATAATATTTACTTTGGCCGCTGATTGCGTGGGTAGGTATGCGTGATGTCAGTATATGTCACTTCCTGCAGTCACGCAGCCAGTTCAGTCCAGTTCAACGCTATCGATAGTAAAGAGCTTGGGTCTATCCGTCTCTTGGAGCTGTCAACACTCGGCGCTGCTACCTTCCTCCGCTCCGGCTGGCTTTCTCTGCTGCTGAGGAGACATTCTTCTATTAAACTCCGAGCGCTTCACGTTTCGGCGACGGTTTCCTTCAGATAACAGAGACTCCCATCTCACTATGACACGAAGGTGATCTTCAGAGTTTCCAGGTGGTTCTGGGTGAGTGTGTGAATCTGAAATATGTTCGCGGGGTTGCCTTCTTCATCACCACCATGTGTTATTTTCCACGAAGCGCAGCTAAAGCTAAAGCGGCAGCGTTAGCTCCGTGATGCGCGTTCAGGTGTCTGTCTCGTTGCTGTGGCTTGGCTCGTAAACAGCGTGTGTTGGCGAAACGGGGTTTAGTTCATGAGAGAATAAGACTGAGTGGAAGGTGAAGCATGAGAGACACATTGACCAAGTAGAGGGCTAACATCTTAGCCTGGCTAACGTTAGCAGACTAGCACAGCGTCTACCAGCCTAGTGAGTCTCAAAGTTGTGGTAAGGACCCCGGTGTTGGCCGTAAAAACAGCGAGTGAAGACATAAAATGTCTCTGATAAAAAGATATTTGGGCTTATTTTTTGTAATACGTGTTATTAGCTGTTTTAGAAAACAAATTAAAAGAACTGAAAAGCTTCTGAATGATATTTACATAATGTAAATGGAATGAAAATCTGAAAAATTACAGCACCTTAAAATCTTGGGACGCTGAGGATTTTAAGTTAACCAAAAAAAAAGGTATTTATTTTGTGACCAAAATAATTTTGCGCTTTTGTGCTGCAGTTTTTTCCTTTAGATATTTTGTTCTGTGGATAAATATGAGTGAGTTCAATATTTCTATATATAAATTTTATAATAATAATTAACTTTTGAAGGATGTTCTGTCTATTTCTGTATGTAGGATAAATATCCTTGAGTTCTTTTTTAAATACAAAACATCAAACTAACGGCGTATCAGTTGGTAAACCATCAGTTTACCTGGCACTGTATCACATCATCATGGCCAGATAACCCCGAAACAAGCATTTATTACTTACCAATCCGTTAGCAACACGGCTAATTCAGGATCTTTACATCCTGCTTTATCTCTAACGTCTCTTTCACAGTGGCCCACCACACAACTGAAAGTTTAAACACTGGTTTTTAGAGGCTAATCCTTCTTTGACCTAAACTGATTAACTGTTTGACAGAAAAAATATTTTACAGCAACGAAGGAAGTGTTCTCGCAGAAGGTGCGCTGTTAACGAGGGGAACAACCTGGAAAAGTTGAGAAGGTGACGTCTGGAGCGTCCAGCTCCGCGGCTCTACACGATGCTTTCCTTACCCCCAGTTCACACCGGGCACAAAACGGATGCGCCCGCTGTGAATCAGAGGATTAACTAGCGTTCTCCAGCAGTGAAGCTCCGGCAGCTGCTCTTGCAGCCCAGTGTATTTTCCTCGCTTCTTCTGATAGCATCTTCTTTGGGGTTGAGAACCCAGATCAGCGCTCAGCTCCATGGCTTACGTCGGGCGAATTCGTTCACCCGGTGTGAATTGGGGTAAACGAGCGTTCTCCAGAGGTGAAATGCCGGCATCTTTTAACTCAGCCCAGTTTCATTTCCTTGCTTCTTCTGTTGGCATCTGCCATGGCTCAAGTCTCAAAACCGCGGGTTTGTTTATACCATTAGATAGTGCGTAGCATACTGCCAAAAAGCAAACTCAGTCAGTAAATCCAGGGAAGCGGTCCTTTACTTTGAAGTGAAAAATTGCAAATTTTATAAGGCTTTTTCTATTATTTTTAAAGTAACGCTGTTGCACTTTTTAAAACTTTCAGTTTGTGTGGGACTATCGGTGCTTTCTAAATATGTTGAACACCCATTTAAAGAAAAATACAGTGATATTGAAAACCGTGATAATTTTGGTCACAATAACCGTGAGGCTAAATTTTCACACCGTGACAACCCTATAGGTGTTCTTGTTGGTTTTATTCATAATAAGCTATAAAAAAATGCAGTACATTAAACTATGTACGTTTTTGGAAAGGCAGACCAAACACTTTGAAAGGAAATAAACAAAGGAACCAGTTTTTGCTGAAGCCTCAAAAGCATGTTTTGTTCTATCAGGTTAGTGGACTTTGCTATACAAGAATGTAAGATAACATGAAATAACAGGTTTTTGCAAAAAATAATAAAATAAATAATATCCCACTGATGTCAACCTACCATTGTGGGGATGGAGCTGTCAGGCTGTAAAATCCAGAGATTGAAGCAAAGATGGCAGCTATTTAATAATTGATATATTTTATTGTAGATTTAAGAAGTTTTTATAAATGAATAAAACCAGTGTTTTAGTTCATTTGGATCTTGGTACTGTACTCATGTTGTCGTTGAGTACCAAGTATGGAAAGATGTTTTTACTTTGTGGAGCAGATGCTGAAAAGTTTGAGAAGCACTTCTCTGATCTATGCTATGAGACACATGCTACCTCCATAGTGGTTTGTGGCAGTGATTCATTGCCAGCGTGCACCTAACTGCTGTCATCCTTTGTATATTTCAAGTAGACAAATGGAGCGTCAACGTTGATAAATCTATGTCCTAGGGCCATTTTAGCATCTTGCACTTGCTTTGATTCAGAATAGGTGTCATTTGGTTCCTTGGACGGATAAAGGAACTGGTCAACTTTTTACCAGCAAGGTAAATTTTACACTAGTTCTTCTATAATACTCATTTGTTTAAGCTTTCCTTTCCTGTGACATTGATTCTGCCTTCACATTTTCTCTTAAAAACCTAAAACATTAACCAAGTCTCCATCTAAGAAATATAACTGACTCACAAATCAAATGCAGCTGCAAGAAAATTTTCGTAAGGAAAATCTTCAAGAAAAAGGCGATTAATTTTATTCGGCGAAAGACTTGATTACAGTTAAGTAGGCTTTCTAGTGGAACAGAACTGTTGAACTGTAAACTCTCAAAACAAGTAGGCAAAAAAAGTTAGTTTTAAATGTTTGTTATATTTGTGCTACATGTATGACACCTTAAAGACACATACCTTCCAGAGTTTCTCCTCTGTTAATTTTTTTTAGTTATCCGTCAGATTTTTAAGATATAATTAAACAATGAAAAGAAGCTTAATATAGACATGTTGTTAATCTGTCTTTAGATATTTCCAGCTAATCATGCCTGTTTAAAATAAATTAAACCAGAAAGGCATCAGTCAAGCTCATATTTGGCCCTTTGCCAGGTTGTACTGCAATGTTAATTGATATCTTAAGGCTGTATTTCTTCATGTTCCTTGTTAATGTCACCATATTATTGTTTTGGCAGTGTAGACTTGGATGTTCATTATCTAAATCTACTTCAGCTGCTCGACAATAAAAGAAAAAAAAAGTAATCACCATTTCTTTTGTTTGATAATCACACATTTTTGAGATTCTTAATGATTGAGTTTGGGATTAATAATAGATACAATGCGCTTGAAACGCAGCACCATTTATTTAACTGTATTATAAAAATAAACACAAAGTCAACTCAATATATTCTACATTGGTAATCATTGGAAAACCAAGTACTTCACTGAAAAATAAATGTTAAAATAGAATATGAAAATACAGTGATTAGTATGGAAATTAGGAATCATTTCAACTTCTGTTTGACTGTAATATCTGGTAGGGCTGCACAAAATATAGCAAATGTATCATTACAACGTCATATTTAGTAATATGCTTATTGCAAATAACCGGCAGTACTAAAATGTTAGTGGAGTATTTGCGGCCATGCATTCAGAATAATACACTTGTCAATTAATTTTGTTTGAAGTGCTACAAAAAGTTTTGGAATATGAGCGGGTGGGAAGGTGGTTAAAGCCATTAAGAAGCTGCAACCAAGTTGTTTCAGTGCCAAAACAGATGCGGGCTGTAAACAAGTTCTTGAGATGGAAATAACGAATAGAGCTGTTGTTTTTTTCCTCGTAGCTGGATAAACTACTCATCTGGGGTTTCACGTTTGCAATGAATCCAAAGCGGATGGAGAATAACACTTAATAAGCTTCTGTTTATTTATTTCAGTCAGTGTTATTGCAACACTGATCAAGATTGTTGCATGTTTTAATATCCTGCAGCCCAACTATTAGGCTTTAAAATTTCAGCTGCTAATCACTCAAACTCTGCTCAGGAGAATATATTTGCCTGCTTGGCATGACTTTGTCACTGCAATATCAAAAACGAATGTAGATCATATCAAAATGTTAAAGCTCACCTAAACAGAGAATAGTGAAAGAAATGTGGATTTATTCTAATCATAATAATAACTGGAATATTAAACGGTGTTTTCAGAGTTATGGTTTTCTGTAACTCTATATGAACTTCTGGCAAGATATTTAAACGTGAACCAGTTTCAGGTTGTTTGTTTGATCTAAATCAATAAAAAAAAACTCATATTGATCCAAATTTACAAAACGTCACATTTTAATTTAACTTATAAGGTATTGATTAACTTTTAGAAAATGCATTAAGTCTCTTGTAAGAGATGTATCTGAATGAGAGGCATTTGGAAACAGTTTTCCCAGTTTAACAAATGGGGCATCGATGGACCTCTTGCCTTTTAGCTAACACTTTAAGACTTTTACAGTTGGGCTCTAACACATCAACCTATGATGGAAGTTCTGCCAAATGGATTCAGAGTAGAGATGAGAAATATCCCGACATGACAGACGTCCTCTCGACAACCCAATGGTTTTTGATGTGGCAGCCCCAGAGCAGGGTGATAGAACAACACATCTTTCTAGAGCTGATATAACAGTTTTCCTCCAGTATGAACAAGGTTACCCAGAGGGCCTCATCAGCGAAAGTGAGAAAAATCAAACGACTGCAAAATTTAACAGAACTGTAAGAACGAGAGTAGAGATAACCTGAGGGCTGTGAACGTTTTACGACTTTTTCTAGCCTCAAGTCTGAAAGTTGAATTCCTTCTATTCTGTCAAAGTTTTTTCGCAGATTAGAGACTCAAACTTGATACCATCGTTACTCACTAATCATTTTTATACTGTAAAACCTTTCACATTTGCTTGTTCGTGGCAATTACTTGCAGATTGTTCCTTTTTCACATCACTGTAATGATGGGGCAGTTACTGATATAAAGTTGGAAGGTGCTATTTAACAGTTGGTTTCACTAAAGCTGTGGTAATAAAGGTTCTTAAGAATTATGACTATACAAAACCTTGAGTTGATAGACTTTCCTGGAGGCAAGGCATAGTTTCCTATATCCTTTGTACGGAGTTGGAAAGGCTGGCGTTAAATTTGTAAGAGGAGCTTAAGGCATTCTGAGAAAACGAGGTGACTTTTCTTTCATACACTGGCTGTAGAGTTCCTATGTTCTTCATAAGGGTGCCATGTTTAATGCCATCTTACGAAAACTGTTGTAAAGTGGCCTTAAACCCTGCCGCACACGAGAGCAATCTGCTGAGCTAACTGTTAGTCGAGGCCATTTGCACAGCAGATAGCGGAAAAATATCATACCTGTTTGATTTTCACCTCAGTGCTTCATGAGGCAGAAAACTCACCAAAAAATAGATGCACACAGCGAGCCACAGGTGTTGTTAGCAGCGCGACCTTGGTCATTTTCCTGTCTCTCTCTGTAACAGATTCACAGCGCAGGGAGCCTGTGGAGGGGAGTCCTGCTTAAACAGCTGATCGTAGTTATATTACGTTCATTATTGCTACGTTTAGTGTTTTAGTGTGTCGAGGATCAGTTCAAAGCGAGATGCAACCTTTACCTGAGCCACTAACATTTATCCAGAACAACTTGCTCTGCTGCTCCCTTGCTGTGACATCTGACCGCGGCGAAGTTACGGCCATGGTTCGCTTAGGGACTATCATAAAATTGTTTCAGTTCAAATCATCTCATCCTTTTTGTGGTTTGAAAATGCAGAGTGTTGCTGATGGAGCTGCTTGGTTCAGCGTTATTGATTCGTTTGGAGTAAGTAATGATTGTTGTATTAAGCTACCTGATAGGCTATAATTAAAAATAGGTGGAAAACTCTCTTTTTTTCTATCACACTTTTTATCGATCCCTTTTTTTCTATCGCACCACACTTCTATTGATCAATATATACTGCTATCGAATTATTGTCCAGCCCTACATTTGATTACTATGTCTATATTACATTTAATTTGTCAGTTGGCTGAAAGAACATTCCCTCAGCTTTTCCCTGAACTAGATCCAAACATTTTAAGTGCTCTGTACTTGATGCTTTAAATTATTCGTTCATCCTTTTTTTTTTGTGATGCAGATGATGATGATAAAACATTTATAATTTTTTTCCCTAAACCGTAGCTCAATAAGTTGGACATGATGATTGAACATTGAAGAGCATAGACCTATTATTGGTCTGGTATTTGTTTTACTTTTTGTAACACTGTAGGTTTTATTATGTGAGGCAACCTATTTATTTCTTAAAGCAGGTTTGCATTTTTTTAACTGCTAATGGTCGATAGTTTGAGAAGCAAGATGGTCGATATTTGCCAACTGCATTGTTTTCTTTGCTTACTTGACTTCCCCACAGCAACGTATGCATTATCCGTATTTACTCCAGAAGAACCCTCACCCCAAAACTTGCAAAACACCCCTTTACACTGACTGTTTGCACTGCATGAGTTTCTGTATTCACTAGCTATTCTCCTGCAGTAGGAAGAGGCTGAAAAATTTCTCTTGAAAACTTTTCAGTCACTCTTATAATACTGATTGTGTATTTTCTGATTGTTGAATGCTTAATCCTCCAAACAGTTTTACAAGCTTTGGTTTTAAACACTGCATCTCTCACTCTGGATAACTTTCCATCAAGAAAACAATTTGTAATCTCCCACAGTGGGAAAAACAGGTTTTTATAGATTATTGAGCACTTTCCCTGTAAATCCGAAAGCATGTGGTCAGATTTAAAGGTTTTGATCAGTGGGATTAAAATTTTTTCCCAAGCCTTTCCCTTTAGTTTTCATTCTCATAGTGTCACATTTTTAGGACTCAACATCCAGATTATACTTTTCCCATTTTTAGATATTGATACGCTTTGAGATGAAAATGTAAATGTGAGTTGGAACCATTCCTAAAACAGCCGTGTTTTACGAAAAAACCCCAAAAACTCTTACCTGGCTATCAGAGAGGGTTTTTTTCTAGAAAATTTGTGGGAGTCTTTTTTTGGCTCCTTATGGCTGGCGTTCATTGTTACTTAAAGGTCCTATAATTGTGTAAAATCAACTTTTTGGAGCTTTCAACCACGTTGTAATGTAATTTTCTTATAAAAAAAGCTCGCCAGAGTTGTTTTTGGGTTGATTAATGCATGTCTGAGTAATCCTCCTGAATCCTGCACTCTGACCAGCTGCACCGCTTTTACCTTAAAAACGACTGACTCATTACATGGTGACATGTTTTACGTAACGCTGTAAAACTAGGAAGTGTCTGTGTCTCTTCTGCAGATAAAACACACATGGCCCCCTTTTCACAGCACCACCGTTTTTGTAGTGTTTTATTTTCTAAAAGGTTTTGGCGAAAATGTCCGTTTGGCTGTGGGAATTACTTTATTCAACATTCTTAAAGAACAGCCAAATCGCCAGAAATGGCTGGAATTTCTCTCAGGAATCCCGCATCTAAGCAGCTACAACATGTTTGTATGTGGCCATCAATTCACCGATGTCTGCCTTCCGAATCTTGGCCAGAACCAAAGCGGACTGTAGGAGATATTAACTCTTGCAGCTTGATCAATTCTAACAACAAAGACGCCCGGTGAAGTGGGCAGAGCAGTAAGTAAACCTTATAATAATGCGTGTTAGCCATTTATGAAGCTGCTTATGTGAAATCATAACAGCATTGTGAGGTTACTTTATTGATGTGTTGCATCTCAGAGTTAGTTTCATTTTGAAGAAAAAGATTTTAGGTTGTGTGACTAAATTATCACAGAAATGCTCTTTGTCACCTCCACACTGGCTTTTTAATGTCCTGCACAACTGTTGTTGTGCTAATATGTGCACTGTTAACTCCAATAAGTTCAGTGAACTCAGAATTAGCTTTGAACCGATCTTCGATCAAACACTGTCTTTTTTTAAGTTGTAGGAAAATGTCTATTTTTGCTCTTAGAGCTGGCAGACAGTTTTTCGGTAGCAAATAGTGGAAGGGCAGATGGTCAGAAACTTTCTCAGATGTCCAGAGGCCACTGAGATAAAAAATCACAACTTGACTGCTTGGTGATTTTGGACAAAGCTTGGCTCTAATACTCTATACGCGGGAGGGGAAGTGATAAAGAAAGCACATTGAGTGCAGAGTATGATGTTAACAAAACACTTTCCTCCGAATGCTTCCATGAATTATAGACCTCTGTCATTAGGTCATAGCTCATTGTTCACTTTTTTCCTTTTTGTCTTCGAGTTACAGAGTTAAGGAGAATATATTTGGTCCTTAATGAACATATTGTTGACAATATGGTGAAGTCAGTTGTTGAATTAAAGATCAGGGTGAAAACAGAATCCTGATTTAAAAAAGTTACAACAAAATATGTTTATATTGATTTAATCTTGTTTTATATCTTTTATTTAGGTTTAGAAAAACTAAAAACTCAAAGTTTATATTTTAATTCAGCAGATAGTTTCAGTGATTGCACTTGGTTGGTTTTTTTCTCTTAACTTTTCAGGAAAAGTGATACAAATCTTGTTTGTCAAATAATAAACAGCTGCCTATTTCTACATTTTCCTCAAGCCAACATTGCTTATTAATGCAGTTGTAGACTAATCAAACAAGAGACAACAATGTAGCCTTAGGGGCTGTTTACATGACAACGTATTTCAGCAAAACTTAGGGTTTTCTCTGCGTTTTGGCCTGTTGTTTACATGACAACGGGGAGACAGGGGGTTGAAAACGCATCTTTTCAAGACGGCTCCCAGAGTGGAGAAATCTGAAAACGCTGTGTGATTCGTTGTCATGTACACGCAAGTCGGAGACTTTTGAAAACGATCATGTCACTACCAGCCGCCTACGGCCTTTCTGGACTTGCACATTCCTTTCTTCAGAAAAAACAACAATAGCGGATCCAGGTACGCTGTTACTGATGATGTAGCTTCTGAAGTTGTTTGGTCTCTGTAAACAAAGTAAGAGATCATGAGGCTTTTATGCGTTCAACGCTGAAAATGCATACAGTATATGGATTATATACTAAATACACCTTTCTTTAAGCGGAGGAAAACTAAAAGAAGTTTGTGGGAAAGACCTATTGATCGTTAGCTTGATACGTTTCTTTTCTGGGTTGTTGTGAGCAGGAAACCTTGGAATCCTACATCTCTATTTAGGGCGCTATACTAGTCACACTGCCATCTAAAGGCCACACATTTGTACTACATCGTTTTCAATCATGCCCCTTTTCGTGTAAACGCAGTGCGTTTTCACCCTGCGTATTCAAACAAAAACGGCAACGTTGTCGTGTGAAGCCTGCCTTAGTTTGGGCTCAAAAACTAAATAGCAGTCACGTCATGCCGACTCCTTTACACTCTAAACAGGTGCCTCAGTTTTCTACTAAAAGAAGGGATTTCTTCTGTTGGACTTAGTTAATGAACATGAACTTTATTTAAGGGTGTTTTTTCTTTGGAGGACAAAAAATGTGTAATAACATGTCTGGCGTTGAAGTGAGGCAATGAGCCTAAGGATTAAGTCTCCTGACAGTTTCCTTTGTCATGTTGTTACTGTCCCATGATTAAGCTCTTAGGAAAGTGTTTATTATCATGGTAGCTATAGTGCAGATCATTTCCTTTTATCTCATAGACCAGGGGTGCCCGAACTCAGTCCTCAAGGTTCGCTGTCCAGCAAGTTTTCCTTCTTTCCCTGCGTCCTTGCATCTGAATCAAATGATGGTTGTTGGCAGGCCTCTGCAGAACTTTGCCCTGCCTAGGAGGTTGTTGGAACATTTGAAGCCGCTGTGTTGGAGCAGAGACGCATCTAAAACTGGCAGGATAGCAACCACTGAGGACTGGAGCTTGAGACGCCTGCTATAGACAAATTAACAGTTTGTACATAAAATAGGACAAAAAAAGCTTTCACAAGTAACTTAAACAGATGACCTGAACATGGAAGTCTTTTTTGAAGATTGGCTGAACACACAGAGAGGACGGCCAAGGCGTTTCCACCTTGTTGAAATGTGAATAAGATCCAAGCTTCCCCAAACACTAATCACTTTCCCGACAATCCTCTGTGGTACTTAAACATTAAAACACCTGTGGCTTATAATCGAGGGCGACCTGTATATGTACACATTTGTGTTTTTCCCTAAAAGAGGCTCGTGTGGTTTACAATCAGGTGCACCTTATAGTCTGGAAAAATTTGGTAATGGCAGCTGTTTGTTCTCCCAGTGTTATCCTTTAATTGGAATGAATTAGCAAAAGACATAAAATGATGTAGCATATTAGTGGTTGTCTATTTACCAGTCACTAGTTTGTTGGTAAATAGCCAATGCTTGGTTATTTTGGTTTACTATGAGTATTATAATAAAAATTAAAGTTTGTGAGAAGTTATACATTTGTACTTAACCATGTGTTATACTATAAATAGAAGAGTTTACATCAGATGACTCAATTTTGCTGGTACGTTTATTTAAAAAAATGTTTTATCATTCCCATGAATTGGTGTTTACCATTGGTTTTCAGACCATAAACATGGTGTATTATCCCCTGAAATAAATGAGTGAACTTAGATTTTTTTCTTTTTATTGCAGTCAGATTCAGTGTGTTTGTTCTGATGTCTCCAAGACTGTAAAGTGCGAATAAAAACTCTTTTTGCGGAGGGTTTTTCAAAATCTCTCTTATTCCTGTTAGTGTTTTTTATATTTTCCTTTTTGTAAGCCCATCAAATAAACTAATGTGATACCTTGTACATACCTTGTACATCCTCAAGGTAAAATAAGGTAATTTAACAACTTTCTGAACTCCCTACCTTATTAGATCGGACACTTATTTTCTAGACATCACTTTCTCTTCAGATGTATTCGTGACTCCTTGGTGTTTTCCTTGTTTGTTCAGAAAAGGTTTTGTAATTTCTGAATAAATCAGTGATTGGGCTGTTGCTGTTTAAAGAAAATGTATCTCCTAGTTAAATTCTAGCTTATCATGGAAAACGTAGTTAAATGACTGAAAAATGAAAACTGCTTTGAAGTTGTAGATAAAACCATTTTTTTTTCCATTTGTCTGGGTTTCCTCTAGGGTTCCAGGTTGGTGTTGTGAGAGAGCAAGCTACCTGTGGGGAGGTGGACTGCCTGGGGCCTTGTGTCCCTTGTTCTCAAGGTAGGAACCAATGAGTTGGTCTAATTATCACTTATTATTTTAACATAAGTAGCCTCTAATTGTCTGTTTTATAAAACGGTTAGAATACAAGTCTGGTTTAAAAGAATAACTGAGCTGAAATTAATAAATGCCCAGTGTCGTTAAAATAGAGAATATAAATAGTTTAAACTCACATTCCCTGTTTTCACCACATTTGGGTATTTATTTAGTCAATTAGGGCTGTGCGGTATGGCAAAAGTTTCATATCACTCTATTTAAAAAAAAAAACAACTATCTGCATTACAGTATTTTTTTCCATACAAAACCGTTCATATCCACATTTTATTATAAGAATGAAAAATATAAAAATGTGTTTTAAATAGCCCATTTTACTGTCTTATGGACCGCATCATGTTTTTTGCAGACAGAGGTGAAGGCTATTAAAATAATTTAAATGATTATGATTCTAGTAAGGGCTGGGCGATGTACCGAAAATTTACCGATACCGAAATGTATGAATGTTTCCGACGTCATTTTGCCCGTGCCGGTAAATTCTGTATGTAAAAAATAAAATTGATGAAAAGATGTGTTTTAGTTTAGCGGGGCTCCTGTCCCTTTAAGAAATGAGCGTTGCCTTGAGTCACGTGACTACGCACAGTAGTAGCATGTAGTAACTTTGCATGTAGTACTGAAGAATCCCGCTATGGGGCAGACTCAGACCAGATAGTGCCAACGAAGAAGTAAATAAACATGGTGACCGTAGGAGATTGTTAGCAGGTGAATATTTTAATAACAGAAAAAAAGACGGCAGAACTATCGTTGATGGTATGTAATGCATATTCACTGCTATTTTTTATTTCTTTCCTACTGGTTTTGCCGCCGTTGAGCGCTCAACACTCCCCCCTACTGGTTACTCACAATAGCGCTTGTAAAAGATTTGCTGTTCCGTTCTCATCTGACCTTTTTAAAGCCGATAAACTTCTAAACATTAGAAGTGACTCCTCTTCTTGTAATTCATCAGCTTTGTGTGCTTTGCTCTGACAGCTCCTGCTAGCAGCTGTACTTAGTGAACATTTTCACCTTTCACACAGTGGTGAAAAGCGTGTAACAGTGAAATTGGTCTCCCTGAAACACTTCCCCACATTAATCGGTCCGGGTGTAGTCTTAGCTATTCACCAGTATATAAAAAATTCATATAACAAAAATAAACACAGGTTTTTGGTATGAACCGGTATACCGGCCACGCCTATTGTCAATACAAGCAAAATAAAAATTTAAGAAGAAAACCTTACAATTGAATAACATGATACAGCCTGCCCTCGGCTAAATCGGCATCAGTCCCTGAAAAAACTGCTGTCAGTCTTTAGTAAATGTAACAATCCAAGGGGTTCAATTTAACAATTTAGTCATTTTATTGAATAATTGAATCCTCTTGATTTTGTGCTTTTAAAAACAGACGTTTAAAAGTTTACTGTGTAGTTACTCAGACCTTCGAAGCAATTTGTTTATTTATAGAGAGGTCCTTTGTGCAGATTCAGATTATGCTTTTTTATTTTACCCTTGTCATCTTCTTAACTCTGTTTTTATATCCATAAACTTTTAAATTCTTAATCCTATCTGATCAGTTTCTTCTTTTTGATACTTGACTTTTCTTTGGCATGACAGTGCAGTAGGACCATAGACTTTAAAAAAGAATAGACAGCGCCTCCTCACTCCTCCCCGTTTACCAGAATGACACACTTTCATGGGGGAATTCATGGCGGATTCACAGACTCCTCCTCCCCAGCTCTGACGAAGCATGTTCCTAATAAGGGCATAGGGGCGGGATCTTCACTGTAGACTCTGCCACCAGGCATTAAAGTTGTTTTTAACGTGTCTAAAGTCCAATGCTTTTCAGTGGGGGCCTAGCGGCCAAACGGAGGTACTACAGCAATGGAAGAGCAATGGCGGCCTCCACTGTATGCGGTCACAAAGCAGAGCAGCCAGCGGCCATTGAGTAGGACCCACAAACAGACCACAACCACTAGGGAATTACTGAAATCCGCAAATACCCAAGCACCCCTTTAAAAATGCCTATACCTGCCTATTTTAATCATTCAAACACCAAATATGCTTTAATATGCAGTTGGAGTGTAAGAAAATATCACGCCAATATATAGCAATATTTTATGTCACTATATTGTATTGATATTCAAATGCAATACATTAATTTTATTTCATTTTTTATAGAATATGAATACAACAATTAATGACAGTATTTTTGTCATAAAATTAAAAGTATGATCAGTAGTTGGTGGCTGCTTTCACCTTCTTTGTTCCAGTGGATCCACTCGATCTAGTAATAAAACTGGATGTGTTATGTTTGAAGCCAGTTGGAGGGTTTAGAATACTGTAAGTTACATTTTAAAAATCACATGATATAGTACACATAGTATTGCAATATATCGTATTGTACCCCCTTGTATCGTGAAAATATTGTTTCATCAGATCCTTGCCCTCCCGAATATGCAGAGTCGAAACAGCTACTCACTGTTGCAGAAGCTAACATCCACAATCATGCTCATATCTGCTTTTTTGGGGGTACCAGCCAATCAGAAAAATAAATGCCCCCTCAGATTGGTTGCTTTACAAATGCCAGCCAATTGCTTGTCAACTTTTCAATTGCCTGTACATTTTTACCCACAAATATTTTAGATATGCTCTATGACAAAAACAATAACTTTAAGATGAGCAGTGATGATTAAACTAGACATATTTTCAGAGCCCACTAAATGAAACCCAAACACCAGAGCTGTGTCACTGCACAAGCAAAGGATTTACTCCCTAATCAGATTTTTATAGTTAGGTTTACATTACCTATTATCGCTGCTCTTTTTCTTTTTTTCCAGTGTCCCATGTTCCTTAGTTGGATTAGTTTTTTTCATGAAAAAGTTTTAGCTATTTGTAGATCTTCCCTAAAAAGTTTAATGTTGAGAAAACTTTGTAGTGCAGAAGCAATTAATAAGTTTAAAGTTTTTTAACTGGAGTAAAAGACTCCAAAGTAAAAGACTAATGTCATGTAATGCTATGCGTGTGTAAAACAACCCAGTCATTTGGCTTTTTGCTGTATTTGACAAAAAAAAAAAAAGTAATGCATTCTTACTAGTTTTATACTATTTGTGATTATTGCTGTACTCAATGTTTCTGTAAACTGTTCCTCAGAAAATGTGAAGATAACTATTAACTTTAGTTTTGGTTTATATGTAACTTATTATCAAAGCAGTTATGTCCAGGGTCGTCTGTGTCCAGTGACTTAGCCATCAGGCATCCAGCCTCCAACCGTCTTTTATCAGGGCCAGATCAGTTTTTGTAATAACTCTGACTGGAGGATATTGAGAAAATCTTAGAGTTGGGGTATTTTTGAATAAATTCTCAGAACATAGTAACAGTAGTGATAAATTGGCATATTTCTCCATTCTCTCTCATTGGTGCCTCCAAAACACTCCAATTTATAGGCTTTAGGTTCTTTTTCAAGTGTGAAGATTCGCTTTTGTGAGACTCCATTTAACAGCCTTAATATTACATGCAGAGTGCGAGTTCATAACACTTCCCTTGCTATATTAATATTGCACGCACTGATGGTATGTATATAATTCCAATACTTGGAAGGTGCTGTTTCCCTGCGTTCCTTCTATGGTTGCCCTATTTAAAAGAAAGCATACAGTTTAGAACAAAAGTTTGGACACACCTTCTAATTCAGTGCATTTCCTTTCTTTTCATGACTACATTGTAGATTGTCACTGAAGGCATCAAAACTATAAACGAACACATATGGAATTATGTAGTACTTTTACAAAAATGTGTGAAATAACCTGGCTTCCAAAGTCACCGGACCTGAACCCAATCGAGATGATTTGGGGTGAGCTGAACCGCAGAGTGAAGGCAAAAAGTACTAAGCACCTCTGGGAACTCCTTCAAGACTGTTGGAAAACCATTTCGGGTGACGACCTCTTGAAGCTCAAGAGAATGCAAAGCAGTAATCAGAGCAAAGGGTGGCTGCTTTGATGAATCTAAAATATAACGCATGTATTCATTTATTTCGCCCTTTTGTTTAAGTGCATACAGTAATTCCATACATTGTGTGTTCATTCATAGTTTTGATGCCCTTAATTGAGAATCTATAATGTAGTCAATAAAAGAAAGGAAACTCATTGAATAAGAGGGTGTGTCCAAACTTTTGGTCTGTACTGTACTCTTAGTAATGTTTCTGAAAAACTTGACTATTACAGTTACTCAAATTGTTCCTGTCTTTTCTTTTCCATCTTGACAATGTCCACACCACGCTCACTGAGCCTAGCATCACAGTTACCGCCATATATATCAGGTCTAGGTCTCAAAGATGGTTAGTCTATTTTACGTACCATATATATTACTAGCATGTAGTGCACGGATGCATTGCTCTTCAGATGTAATACACACAAAATTTTATCTATGCAGCCCTGTGAGTACAACAAAATTAAACAAAACCTATAATTTTACCTTTTTTATTGAAATTACAAGGACTGCATATTATTGCAGTTAGGAAACCTATAACCTTCATTTTATTTTCTTAAAGGAGGGGTGGCATGTAAAATCCCCATTTTAAAGCTTTTCACATTATTGTGTCATTCCCTCCTTAAAGGTCAACTAAGCACCAAATCAACTTTTTGAAGCTTATAAACGGCATAAATATGCTTCTTATAGTGCTCTCTACATGTCCTGGTCCCTTTTTTGACAATTTTGTGCTAATTAGATAAAATCTCACTTTTGAGCCTAAAACCGTCTGTGTGGCGCCCTCTGTACATTGCCGGTTGCATTACATTTGAATTTCATTCCTGTCCTCCCCATTTGCTCTGGTAGCTGTGTGATGTGACTTTCTGCTGTGTGACGTCCGTCGCTCTGCCGCTTGGGGTATAAAAGCAGTCAAGTCTCCCATACGCCCCCGTAGCAAGTTGGAGTTGGAATAGTCAGCGAGCGTTTTACTTCGGCAGGCTCATCAGTGCCGACCGGACCGGTGGCCTCGGGCAACGCGCGAGCTATCGGCTCAAACATGTACGGCTCAATGACAGTTGGTCCGCCGAGCAACGCCCCTTTTTAGATGTCGTTTTCAAATTTTCTTGTGGGCGGAGTAAGGCTGAGCACTGGTGTTTACTTGCTCTTTAAACACATCCGTAAAGTGGCTGCCATGTTGAGCGCTGAATGCCAGAGTCCTCCTAGCAACACCCTTATATTTTGATTACTGCCCACGTCTCTCCACAGCCCGCCCTCCCCCGCTTCCTGAGCACAAAAGCAGAACGTCTTCAACAGCAGTCAGTTATCACCTGTGTAGATGATTACATACCTAGTTATTTTTCCCAATTGTGCAATGTCTTCTTGGAAAAAAACTAAAAGTACGGTGCACCGAAGATGCTGCACTGCCGTAATGACAGTGACACACAAGAAGTCCCAGCATCAACATGATGGAGGAAATACTGATAAACACCGTGGCTACTCACCCCGAGCTACATGACACCAGCTGTTTTCTATACAGAGACAGGAATAAAAAATTAAAAAAAACTTATAAAGAGGTTAAACTACTTGGACACGAAAGGTCTTTAGAAGTTTGTGGGTGGCTCTTAAAAGAGCCGTTTTGGCTGCAGATGCACCGGTTTCTCCGCCAATAAGTGTGTCATGAACAGCTTCCTGATCCAGACAGCCTCTCTGGAGGAGTAAACACGACCCAGGCCTGGCAGTAGCTTCACCACAGTATGTCCTGCGCCGCTCACATATTATATTATAAACTTTTACTAACCACAGACAGCCGCTCAACATTGAAGTTGGTGACTCGGCGGGCGAAGCTTGGATCGACGCAGGTCACCGGCGGCTCCTCAAACTGGGCCTACCGACGCGGTGAGAGGGTGCTGTTTATGGATCCCATATGTAGCCGTCCCAGCTCCGCCTGAGGCCAGTTGAAGACAGCATGTGGAAGGGGAAACGTCCGAGGCTCTTAAAGGGACATGCAGCTAATTTCAAGGCATTAAGTTCGGACATGTTATAAGTACAATGTTTCAAGTAGGTAGTATAAATCATTTATTGATCTTACAGATCGATGTAGGATATTATAGCTGTACTGTACCACAGAATTGCTCTGTATGCCTGAGAAGAACGTGACACCTCCCTTTTTAAAGAGAAATTTGAATACAAATACGCAATCACAACCCGTTATGTTTTTGAGCGCTTTGTAGGTGCTTATTTTGCCAAATATTCTGCTTTTGTCTGCTCCCTATATGGTAATAATAGTGTAATTGGCTGATATTAGTTGGGTAATTAGTCAGGCTGTCTGCTCTGGTAGCCAGACTGAAGTCATTTGCTTAACAGAGATGCTGTATGTTTCTTGCTATCTGTAGCACCAATGAGTTTTAATTAGAGTTATGGCCGGCGTTCCTTTAGTTGCCACTGAAAATAGATTTTCGCAACTGAAAATATTTCTTAAAAGCAGAATTTTCTATTTTGTAATCAAGGAAAAAAAGCCAATGGAAAGGCAGTTCACAGCAACAAGTGGGGGAGTAGGAGCAGTGTCTGTGTCTGATCCATACAGTCTGAGAAAACTCTGCTCTCTTTCCAGCTTTTGCATTTTGATGGCAGAAACGCTTATGAAAGCTTAACTTTTGTAAGCCTTTATTTATATTTCTACCAGTAACGAGCCAGTGCCTCTGGGATTCTATGAACTTCAGTTCTTGTTGCGCTCTTCTGAGTCAGTATTCCTGGTTGAAATCTTGCAGATGACTGTGTCAATGATGCACTGTTGTTGGTATTTCCACACATTGCAGTAGTTTGGGGAAGGAATGTTCGGTCTGTGTTGTACCCACTGCATAGCACCGGTCAGGGGGAGGGATGCCATTGGAAAATACAAGGAAGGGCTTGGTCCTAAGTAAAATATCCTAGAGTAGGCCAGTGAAAGGGTTCTCCTGGGTGTAGCTGCCTGATAAGATCTGAGTGTGATTGTGGTCACTGAGGATTTTTGGGTGTTAAAGAGGCAGTGCTGGACAGTGAGTGGTGACTCATTAACATGGATGATAGCACTGTAACTTTCTGTCTTTTTCCCATTTTCATATAACTTTTTATATTGTAGCTCTTATTGGTTTTATTAGTTTGTTGCTAGAGTCACAAAGGGTGAACAAAAGTTACAATTACACCGTGACTCAATAAATAGAACTACTAATGCATTCGCCTTGGACTGTGCTACCATATTATATTTCTTTCAACTCCTCTGCCTCAATCATGGAAACTTTCCATTCATAAGATTTGTTCAGGCTTTTGTGAGATCTTTCTCACCAAACGATCTCTTCAGTTTATCTGACTCCTTTTTTTCTTTTCCTTTTTCACACACTTATAGAATATAACATTAAAAAATCCAATTGATTTAATAACTTCTCACCAAGTGGTTAACAGCATAGATTCCTAACGTGAAATATTCCTGATTCGTTTTAAATGTGAGTTCTAAGTCCAGGTTTGACTTCACTTTTGCTAACCTGAAAAATGTCCCACATGCTCGCAGGATGGAGTATAATTTACAAGTTGGATGACATCAGAGTAGATTGTCCCTGGAAAATATTAAATCTGGGGGTTGTCTGCCAAAAATCCAAGCTGTGAAGGGTAGAAGCAAGTCATTCTTCTTTATTTCAGTCCTCAGGCAGAGAAAATGTAGTGTGTGAATAAAGAAGCAAGAAGCTGATTTTATTTATTATTTCCTGCTTCTCTGTTGTTCCATGCTCAGAGGTTACTGGATAAACTTCCTCCAGTATTAGTTGTTGGAAGTTGGATTTTTTTTTGTAGCTATTCTAGGTTTCATGTTATATAGTGCAGCTCCAAACAGCACAGAGGTATAGAAAGCATCAGCCGATTCTGTTACATCACTACTGTCTGCAGGGCTGTTTTTTTTCTCTTCTGTTAAAACATTTATTTCTTTTAGTTATTAAGTTATTTTTTATAGCTTTAATAGCTGATCCCATCAATCATTCCAGTCGTCTTCATGAAAAAGGATGGAAGTTAAATAAAATATTTTCTATCATCTGTAATTCATTTTACACTTTGTTTCCCAGTATACTCCTATGGTTTAGTAGTGTTTATTTTTTCATCACCAGGCTGTTTAGGTTTTAAGTTTTTAATGAATAGATTTTGATTAATAATAAAAATTAATAACTTTTAGAATCATGAAGCAGTACTTAAAAACCTTGTGTTTGCCAGATAGTGATTAGTTAGGGGAAAATTTGGCTTTTCTGGATGCATTTCCTGTCCCACTATGTAAAAAAAGGGTGCTTAAGTCCAGTACTCGACAGCTACTATCCTGCAACTTTAAGATGCTTCCCTTCTCTATCACACCTGAATCTAAGGCCTGGTATAAGCGGAAAAAGTTTTCTGCCCATTTCTGACTGGATTCTCCTTTCCAAAAATCTTAAGGACTAGGGGTGGCCGGTATGGCAAAATTTTGATATCACGGTATTTTGAAAACATAACGGCATTACGGTATTTAACTGTATTTTTTTGCCATACAAGACCGTTCATATCCACATTATCTTATAAGAATGAAGAATATAAAATGGCTTTAAATAGCCCATTTTACTGCCATATCGACTGCATCATATTGTTTTTTCCAGACACAGGTGAATGATATGAAAATAATTAAAATGATTATGATTCTAGTACCCTTGATATTCTAAGGCTGAATGTTTAATTTTTTTTAAACCTCATGTTGGAGCAAGCAACAAATTGCATCTTCTAATTGCTTTAGATGTAGTAATGAAGAATCCCGCTAGGGGGCAGAGTATAGACTCAGATCAGATTTTGCCAAAGAAGAAGTAAAATAAAAATGGCGACCGTAGGTGATTATTAGCTGGTTAATATTCAGTTAACAACAGAAAAAAAGACGGCAGAAGTATTGTAGATGGTATGTAAAACATATTTACCGCTATTAATGGTTTCTTTCCTACTGGTTTTGCCACCGTTGACCGCGTTTACCTACAGACGGACAAATAGCGCTCAACACTTCCCCCTACTGGTTACTCTCAATAGCGTTTGTAAAAGGTATGCCCTTCGGTTCTCGTTTGACATTTTAGAGCCCATAAACTTTTTAAACTATAGATGAGGCTCCTCATTAAACGTTCCGGAAGTTGTCGGAGGTATTCACCGGTATAGAAGTATATAAAAAATTCATATCAAAACAAAAATAAACATCAGTTTTCGGTATGAACCGGTATACCGCCCAGGCCTATAAAAGATGCTTTGATTATTGTGATGGTTCTTATGATAATGCTAACAGATGTTCCTGCCGTGTTCAGTATGTTAGGAGCGCTCTGGGTTGCTAAGAGTGAAGCCAGGAACGCTCCGATCACAAATCGGAGATATTCAAGTTGTTGGATTGTCTTTGTACATTTTCACATAATGTGTGGTATGTTGAAGGAATTCAGAAAATTAGGAAGGGAATTAAAACTGAAGTGTCATCAGCTAATTTTATTTGTTTCAGTAATTAGGAGATTGTATGTAGAATGCTTGTGCAAGTGTTTTCTACAGATAAATGTTGAAATATGATCAGAATCTCAACAATATTTCAATTTCATGTTTGAAAAAAAGGTTCCCTTGTGAGGAGGCATGACAGAAAGTAATAGAAGCTGTGCTTTATACTTATAACACTCATGTTTCTGTTTATGCTACTAGTGACTAAGGAAGGGGCTTGACAAACTTTTCTGGAACATGGAGAAGGGTGAGCTGAAGATCCTCAACAAGGGGGAAGAGGAGGAGATGGTACGCCTGTTTTGATTTAACATCTTTTGTCTATACCAGGATTTTTCTCCACATCACAGCACAGCCTGTGCCCTTTCTGTTTGTAGGAGCTGCAAGGCTACAGCCTCTGTCGTTGGCGTTTGGCCCTTGTAGGATTCGGGGTGGTTTGTACTGGAGGTTTCCTTCTCCTCCTGCTCTATTGGATGCCAGAATGGTGCGTAAAGTCCACCTGCACCCGTACCACAGCCCGTGATGCCGAAGTGGTGTTGCTGCGCTCCACGGTAGGATGGGAGTTTGTGCTAATTCATCTATATCACTTCTTTCATCTGTCTTCAAGTCCTTATACGTGCATGTGCTGAGACAACCTCAAACGGCTTCAGTTGCAGTAATTCAGAATTATCCTAAGAATCCAGAGTCAAATTGGTTCATTTCACAACAAAGTTATTTCAGATTAATCCACTTCATTCCACCTCAAGGTAAACAGTCTAATATAGTCCTACCTGTAATACAGTCTAGGGATGCACCGATACTGGTGTCGGGTATCGGCCCCGATACTGCCTAATGTACTGGTATCTGTATCGGTTAAACTTAACCGATACCATGAACCGATACTCAAAATGGGGGAAATCTGCAACAAATTCACCAAAAAATATTAATTTTTCACTTGAAATTTTATTTTTGTAGTAATTTTATATTTTACATCTGTTATTTTGTCTCAGTTATGTTATCAAGAAAGGCACCAAAAGTTATACAGTTTATTAATTCAACAATATGTGGCAAGGTACACCCAGGCGGGATTTGATCCCACGACTCCCAGGTGAAGGTCAAGTGCGCTAACAAGTCAGCCAAAGGGATATCCCTGTGGCCAAGCAGCCAGGGCACATCAACTATCAGAGCCAAAGTGACACGACCTCCACACTGTCACAAATAGTATCGGATCGGTATCGACAGATACACAAAATCCAGCCATCGGTATCGTAACTGTAAAAGTCGGATCGGTGCATCCCTAATACAGTCCAGTCATATTCAGATCTCAGAGAGTTTGATTGCATATCACCTACTCAAGGAAAACCAGCCAGCTGAGGGTCAAGAGGACACAAAGTGGTTACTGGAAAAAATAAAAACAAAGACACAGAGCCAGGAGTAGTTCCTAGGAGAAACAAAAAAAAAAAACCCAACAATCTAAAGTGGTACAATCTAAAGTAATTACACCTGAAATAAAATTTGGATCAATCGGCTGAAGATAAAATTTGAGATAATCACTGCGTTATATTAGATAAAGGTTATTGTTACCTCACATTGCCTTTTGATGACATCGGCACACCCACTGCTCAAAGGTCTAAAACCTCCCAGACATCACAACAGAATAATGTTGCAATTAACTGATTCTACTGATCTTTTGGAATAAAACTGTGATTTAAGTTGTTAACTTTTCTTAGTCTGCTGAAGTCACTTTGATTCTGGAGGATACTGATTTATGTAGAGCAACAAATTAATACAAAATCACGCATGCGAGAGACCAGATTTGATCGTGTGTGTCTGTTGTTTTCCAGTTCTCTAATTGCTGATGTATCAGGAAATTAAGTACTCTATCGACTGACCAATGACTCTCGTTGCTGTTGTTTGATCTTGACCAGGATGAGTTCCGGCGCTGGTTCCTGGCCAGGGTACGAGTGATGCTTGCTCCTGGGAGCAACCCCTTCCACAACCTGGAGACCCAGACCACCTCCCCTCCTTCCTCTCCTTCCTCCCCCTCCTGCCCCTTCTCCAGCCCCTCCCCTCCCTCTCTGGCCAACGGACACACTCCTCACCCCTCCGATGGCAGCCCTGCTCAGGAGCTCATCAGACGATTTTCCTACTACCAGCCCACACAGGTGATCATTGATGAAAGCTTTGAAAATGTGAAGCAAACCTACTGAACATGCAGCAGCTGGTGAGCATAAGCACCTAGTCAGCGGAGCAAAGCAGCTTCCCGTCGTTTAACTTTTGTCTTGGTAGAGGACATGATGACTAAGATGGATGGAGCTAGGGTTTGAACAAGCAACTACATCTAAATTGTTTTGTTGCCAAAGTATCAGACGTCAGCTGAGACTTCACTGTTTATAAGGAAACCTTTTCGAGATTTTTTTTTTCTCCCAGCTGCTGGATGGACTACGGCTGCACAGTGGAACAGTCGTCATCTCGTTTTTGTGGTGGCAAGGGTTTTTGCCAGGATTTGTTTGTTTGTAACATAACTCCTCCTTATGTATAAAGCCCTTAAGAATCGAGCTCCATCGTACATCAGAGATCTGATTGTTCCATATGTTCCTAACAGAGCACTTAGTTCTCATAATGCAGGTTTACTGGTAGATCCTAGGATTTCAAAAAGTAAAATAGGAGGCAGATCTTTTAGTTATCAGGCTCCTCTCCTGTGGAACCAGCTCCCAGATTTAGTCCGTGAGGCAGATGTCTATTTTTAAGAACAGACTTAAAACGTTCCTTTTTGAGGAAGCTTATAGTTAGAATGGCTTAGGTTATCCTGAGCTATTTTTGTAGTTACGCAGCTATAGGCTTAGACAAGGGGTCTGCAACCTTTACAATCCAAACAGCCATTTTGCCTTCAGTCCAGCTGAATTAACCCTGTTTAGAGCCGCAAATGGTATCTCCTTTAAAAAAAAAAAACGTATTAGAAATTTCTATCTGAGGAATTATTTTATTTCTATAACCCTCAATATATTTCTATTTTTAAAGAGAATCATACAAGTTGAGCAGAAAATAGGATGGATACATTTTCTATGATGGGATGTTGATATTGATGGATAATGATCATTAAAAAAATGCAGTTTCCCACTTCATGACAAGAAAAATACAGGTACATATCAGTAAATCAGAATGTGTTCGGCTGAGCCCAGCTTTTTAAACTGGCCTTTAAGCTGGTTATGAACATATTTTTTATTAAGCCTACCTTTGTTTTTTAATGGACTGATTTAATCTAATCTCAAGTGTCACTTTTTTTTAGCTGTAAACAAAAACTTATCAAAGTTACTAGAATACATGGGTCTGCGTGAATTAAACTGTATAATACATTTGACTTGGAGTTACTGACATGAATGAACTTTGAATAATTTTGGAATTGATCAAGATCCACCTGTATAGAAAAACATAACTAAACAATGTGGTAGATATGTAAAAATAAACTGCATTATATAGTGTACTTAAAATATAACAAAACAAACATCAGCTGGTTCTTCCATCATTAATAGGAAAAAGTTAAGAGCCACTGTTTCCACTGTCGCTATATTCTTGCTCAGTATGAGGGAGTACTGAGGGATTGCTGTGGTTGGAGTCTGTATGTTCCAGGCACAACCTCACGTCGATTACAACACAATCTGCAAGGATTCCTTACGTAAATAAACGTTTAACTAACTTTTAACCAATTTGAATGTTTGTACAATTTTGAAACCATATTGTTTAATCTTTGGCATCCCAAAGACCATTTTGCTGAAATTGACACAAAAACGCAGAATTTTTGTATCCATGAATGTTAGGTTAGACGTGCAAGATGCATAATCCGGGATGCAAGTACATTAATGTTGAAGAAATGATAGTGATGCTCTAATCAGATCACTTTTAAATAGCCTTTTTTTTTTTTTACGGGTGGAATGTTTCTCTCCTGTTTAACTTTGCTCTCCTTTTTTGTACCATAATTGGGCGCAGATGATGGTGACGGCACATCTGGGTTTGGTTTCCAAAGTCTAACAGGGATGTTTTATTATATTTTGATCATGTGGATATTTATTTTATTATAGAGGTTTCATATCACAGCTGTTAAACATTAACTTAAACCTCTGATTTAAATCTCAAATACCCATCAATCACTGTTGTTTTGCTGTTCACTAAATAACATTTTAATTGTCAGCTCAGCAATATGGAAGTATTTTAAAATTCCTTTTTTCTAATTCCATGTTAAATGTGTTTAAATATGGGAACCAGTACGTTAATCTGTCTGCAGTATTTGAGTCTTAATCGTTTTTTCTTTTTCTTTTGTTTCCTGGTCTCTTGTAGATTCGCTATTTTACCTTCCATAGCACAAAGTATTACTGGAACGATGACATGCAGAACTTCAAAGTTTTAGCGTAAGACACATTTTTACTACCTACATCAATTGTATTAAATAATCCAAAGGCCAGTTTGTCATAATCATAGCTGAGGTTTGATCAAACTTTTGTATGCAGCCATTGTAAATGTTAAGCTTGTATTATCTGTAGTGCTGTGTGTAATATGTAAATTTTTCTCCCTTTTTTGGGGGGGTGAAAATATACTTTATTTAGCGGCCTGGAGGATCTTGAAGTCAGTTGCTCTACCATTCACTCAGAGCACAGCGCAGGTCTGACCAGAAACCAGCAGGAGTACAGGTACATCAAATCCAGTGATAGAAATTTGGTTAAGAATGTTACTGTGAGTAGATATTACAGTTTTCATTCCCTTAAAACTTTACATTTGTTAACCACATTTATCAAATTTAAGTTTTCTTCATTGAGGTTTTGTTTTACCAACATTCAGTAGCAGATATTTGTAAAGTGGGAAGATCCTCCCTCCCTCCCTCCCTCGTCCTACTTGGACTGAGCAATATGGTTTCTGAATAAAATTTCAAGCTATTTCATAACAAATCTTATTTTCAATTATTACTCTTTGTTTTTACTCCCTTACTGTCATAATTAGAAATGGTAAATGAAAAGAAGTATTTTCAATAATATGCTTTAAAATCCAGAAAATACAAGGTTAACAAGAAAAATAATAATAATTAGGCCATCAGTAGGCTGACATCACTCTGAGCTACAGATAACCAAGGAATCCATTGGTGAAAAACAAATCCAGATTTTTCCAAAAGTTAAATGTTCATAAACAGCAAATTCAGTTAATCTGTTAATTTGAGCCCTGTGTCCTACCTCCATTCCTACTTTCCCATCAGTTTACATGTTTTTGACACTAAATTTAAAGCCTTTCCACTGTTTAAATATTTTTCAGTTCATCATGTATTCAATTCTTTTGATATTTAGAAATTAAAGGACTGAGAACTATGAAAAGTTAAACCTGGAGAAATCTTCTGAAACTTTTGTTCAAAGGTGGCCATACCATTTTGGACTAGTTAATCTGAGAGTTTACAGTTTACCGAAGAAACTGGTAAAGATGGCATGATATAATTTGTAGAAAACCCCTAAAACTCCTTTTTGGTGTATAGTTGCATCACTCTGCTCTCTGTGTGTGTGTGTGTGTTGTGTTAAGCGGGTGGGTGTGGCTAACAGGTATAAACGCATTGTTTCTCTCTCCTATTGTCAGGAGACTGTTCTTTGGAATGAATGAAATCGCAGTGAAAGTGCCTTCTGTTTTCAAGCTGCTTATCAAAGAGGTAAAAACCAGATTCAGTCGACACAATCTGCCCGTTCTATTGCTTGGTTTGAAATACCATTCATTCTCATTGTGTGTCCTTAAGATCTGATACTCTCCAGTTGTCAGAGCCAAGACCTCTTCTCCTTGTTCTCCCTCTCTTTAATTTTTCTCTGTGTATTTGTAAAGAAAATAAAGTCAATGAATTAATAAGCATCAAATCGTATCTTACATTATCTTATATTATTAAATATGTATTTTTCTTTGTTTTATTGTCTGTGTTGTTCATGTCTTGCTGCGGAGCGTCTCTGTTTTTAATATTGTTTTTATATTTGCTCCAACACATCTTCTCCTCTTGCAGGTCCTCAACCCTTTTTACATCTTCCAGCTCTTTAGTGTAATCCTGTGGAGTGCCGATGAGTATTACTACTATGCTGCGGCCATTGTTTTCATGTCAGTTGTATCCGTAGCTACCTCTCTGTACACCATCAAAAAGGTGAGACTTACTAATCTCTAACAAGCAAATGTCTTATAAAACTGAACGTTTTTCTGCAACTTGGACTGTAAATATGCAACTGTAGGAACGACGAGATATTAATGTTAAAAATATGTTAAAAACTATTAAATTATTGATTGGTTGTTTTAGGGCTGGGCGATAATTGCGATACAATCTAAAGCATGTGGGATAACAATATGTATTGCAGTATATATTTTTTTCTTTATATATGTCAAAATGACTCCTTATGCGCAGTCTTACTTTCTATCTAAATTGTAGCAGAAAAGTTTCGAAAAGGTTTAGAATGCCATTTAAAGAACATTTAAATGGGGTCTTGGGGCAGCCATTTTTCCCCTCAGCCCAACTAAACAAAACTTAAGAACTGTAAATGTTAGAGAAAAAATGACTTATATTTTCTGAATATCTACTATAAGTAATTTAGAATTATAAGTAATCCCAATTTTATTTCAATTTTTAGGTTTTAAAATAAAGTGGGGAAAAACTTTAGCAAAAAGAAAATACATAAATAAAAACTGTCATGTCATTTGAAAAATGCATTAAAAAAATCTATAGTGTCATTCCGTTATGAAATTTCAATGCAGTTTTATGAAAAAAATAACCCACATAAATTAGCATTTTTTATTATATCTATATTCAAAATCATGAGTTAGTTCTTATCAATGTTGTCAAATTTATTGTAAACGGTCCAAAGAACTCAGGCTGCCACAAACTATTATTTCAATAATCGATTATTCACTAATTATTTTTTGCTGATTTGTCGACTAATCAGATAACATGTAAAATGCATGTTATTTCAGGAGGACCTGGTCTAATATTTGTGTGTTACCTCAAAGTTTTACGTATTATCTAAGATATTGATTTTTAAGGTGATAGTTCATTTAACATTTATAAACTATATAAAAAATAAAACTTTATTGGCACAGCAGACACATGACATGCTTAGTGTAGTGAAATTACCATCGCCACAATTTTGCAGCTATCAAACAATACAACAGCCTGTTCAGTCAGGAGCTTCATCAAACTACTGAATGATTGTTGTAGAAAGATCCTTCCAGACCACAGCCATTTAACATCTAAAGTCAGAGTAAATTAGGGCTGCAACAAACGATTATTTGGATAATGGATTAATTAGATGGGGTCTCGATTCAATTAATCGGATTATCGGGGTAAAATTTAAAAAGTGCTATTGAAAAAAATTTTCTCTCCTTCCTTCACTTTATTTCACAGAATATTATTAGAAAACAGTTCAATAGCACGCAAAACAACATGCTATCACCTCATATGTCTTACAGATGTTGAAATATTAAATAAACAATAAATGAAAATAGTTTTAAATGGCTATGCTTCGTCAAAGTGCTGTAAGGACAAATGTGCCATATTACCAACATAAAAAGAGGTATTTTTGTTGCTTAAAAGGGACCTGAGCTAATAGAAACACAACAATTTAAGATTAAAATCTAAATCAAAACATTACATGTTTCAACTGCAGATATCCTACAGCTGTTGAAATATCAAATAATAAATAAAAATAGTTTTAAATGGCTTTTATTGAAATTAAACCTCTTTTTATCCTTGTTTCTCTGCTTTCTCCAGCAATACATCATGCTTCATGATATGGTGGCAGCTCACAGTATTGTCCGTGTGTCTGTTTGCCGAGCTAATAATGGTATGTTAAACAGGTTTTGTCCACATTATTCAATCTCTTGCTCTCCCAAATAGAGCTGTTTAAACCAAATGTGATCTCAAGTGTGCCCCCTGAATTTTGGGATTTAAAATCTACTTAATTAATTTAAGTTCAGCTTTCTGTGGAGATTTCTATGGAGGATCATCAAACTTGATTCCATTCTGCACATTCATGTAAAGCTGTTTGTTCTCGTTTTAAAGCTTCAGTTGCATTACTTGTGGCTTTTCCTGACAGATGTTGAAGAGATATTGTCAACGGATCTGGTCCCTGGTGATGTGGTGGTCATTCCAAGCAATGGGACCATCATGCCTTGTGACGCAGTGCTGGTCAGTGGCACCTGCATCGTCAATGAAAGCATGCTCACAGGTAAGATGGGAAAACATTTAAATCTGTGATTAACTGCGTTGTGCTTTGTTCTGTGCAGCATCTGTCGCAGCTCATAATTAACGGGATGTCCTTTTAAAAGGTGAAAGTGTTCCTGTGACAAAGACCAACCTCCCTAACCCGCTACCAGGAGAAACGGACGGGGCCGACTGTGCCTACAACACCGAGGAGCATAAGAGACACACGCTGTTCTGCGGCACCAACGTCATCCAAACCCGCTTCTACACAGGAGAACTGGTCAAAGCTGTGGTGGTCCGCACAGGTCTGCATCAAAACCTGAGTGCAAAAACTGTTTTTACAATGTTTTTTGTATTAATTCATATTTGCTGTTACAGTTTTACATGTAGAGTAAACAATATAAGGTTGCACATCATTAATTAGAATATCTTTTTTCAGTAATTTAGATCAAGAAGTTAAACTTTTATTGAAATATATGCACAAGACCATAAACTGGATTTTTAATACAGAAATCTAGCGCAATTGTCTTCACATTCCTGGAGAAAACTGAGTTGCCTGTTTTCCAGGAGCAGTAACAGACACCATGCATAAGGTGTCAAAATGTCAGTGCTTAAAAAAACCAAAAAAGCAGTTGTGCAGAGTCCTTCATCCAACCATATTAATGGAACGTTTATTGGAAGAAAAAGTGTGACAAATAACTACAACCTTAAGTGAATTGTGAAGCCAACACCATTTAAGAGTTTTGTGGGGAGAAACAGCATGTGGGCTGTGGTTAGAGTCCGTGCTACAAGATGTATCCAGGACATGCGATACTACAGTCATATTTCAGACGGTCCACTGAGGGACCAGCTCCATGCCACACAGCCTGGATGCAGTAATTCATGCAACATAACCCTCTGCTAAGTATAGAATGCATATACTGAGTGCATATACATCGACATACCTCAGTAGGCAGATATATCTGTATTACAAAATGTTCTTGTGGGCAATGTTATGTGATGCTTATCTTAATTTCAGGTTTTTCATTTGCTGTAAACCAGAACAAATACCTGAAATCAGTGCTTGAAATATATCACTATCGGAGTAATGGGTCTATAAATATTTTTTTTATTAGTTTATTTAAATAAGTTGTTTTAAGGCATTTCTAATTCGGATGTATGAGTATTTAGGTCTTTGCAGAAAAAACGCTCACAAGAACAACTAAAGAAAACTTGAATTGCCAACATATCTGATTCTCTAAATCACTTGAGAAACTTTATAAAGTAAACCAGAATAATCAGTTCCTGAACTCTTAAGTAAATATAGACTGAATATAATAAAATAATGTTTAAAGTCATAATCATAAACCCCTTCTTTCTTATCCAGGTTTCAGCACAGCAAAAGGCCAACTAGTGCGCTCCATTCTTTATCCCAAACCCACCGACTTCAAGCTGTATCGTGACGCCTACCTCTTCCTGCTGTGTCTGGTGGCTGTGGCTGGAATCGGCTTCATTTACTCAATCGTCCTCAGTATCATGAAACAGGTAATCCAGAGGGAAACCAGCAGAACAAACTGTTTTCTTGTTTCTCATGCAACTCCCACTATTTTATTTCTCTAGGAATGATCATATGCGTCTGATTGTTAATCCGTTCACGGTGTCTGAGGTTTAAATGAACTAAAAAGCAAAAACAATGTAATATTTCCCTAATATTGTCACAATGACAAAAATAAGCTTGCTTGGTGCTAAAGCCTGAATTTGATGTGATTGACCTGATTGTCTGTATCTGATGGTTTTATCTCTTACCTTCCCAATTTTTAAGGATGTTTTTGTTTATTTTGTTGTCTTGGAAGTTTTTTCAGTTTACTCTTGAAAAATTCTCTTGATCTAAGATTGTTTCCTTAATTTTAAGCTTTTTGTGGGAACTCATTTAAGAGTTTCTCAGTATCACCCTTTTGTCCAATTCTGTATCTTTTTGTATCTTGGATTGTAAAGTATAGACCTGGTGAGGCATTTACTGCTACTTTTGTTCCTCATTTTGGGAAATGTTATCTGGAGTTTTAGTAATCCAAAGAACCTTGAAAGCCCTGGCGTCTGGGAGGACTACCAGAGAAATTATCAAAGTGATCGTGAGTGAAGCAGAAAAACTGATATTTTTTTTGGATTTTCTTCTATTCCAGGTGCCAGCGAAAACCATCATAATTGAGTCTCTGGACATTATAACCATCACAGTGCCACCAGCGCTGCCAGCAGCCATGACAGCCGGGATTGTGTACGCCCAGCGGCGCCTTAAACGGATTGGCATTTTCTGCATCAGCCCGCAGAGGATCAACATCTGTGGGCAAATTAATCTGGTCTGCTTTGATAAAGTGAGTGTTCTGACACCGTATAGGAAAGAAATACACAATGGCACAAATGGTTGTTTTTCTGGCATAATTTTTTTTAATTATATATTTTTTCTTTTAGACAGGAACTTTAACAGAAGATGGATTGGACCTCTGGGGAGTTCAGCGAGTTGAAGGTGGCCGGTATGTTGGTTTCATTTACAAAACATGGAAACATCAGTGATCAGAGTTTAAGTTACATTTTCTCTTAAATTAGTTTGTTATAAGTTTAATAAGTTCATGCAGATGCTAAAATGTAGTCAGCATTTTGGGAATGAGAATTTCTGTGGCATGAATCAGTACTAAAAGTTGCAACTCTGTTTGGCTTTTTTGTTTCGTTTTTTTATAAATCAAGATTCTTGGCATCTCTTCATCCTGGTGTTGTTGCCTTTTCTCCTCTAACTAAATTTTCTTCCTTGATCAGTTTTCACCTGTCTGAGGAAAGTGTCCACAAGGAGGATCTAGTCAAGTCCCAGTTTGTGGCCTGCATGGCCACCTGCCACTCGCTAACCAAAATAGAAGGCCAGCTGTCCGGAGATCCGCTGGACCTCAAAATGTTTGAGGCTACAAGCTGGGTGGGTTGGTCTTAATGTGTCCATTAACACTAGGGCTGAACGATTAATTGCATATGCAATTAAATCACAATTTGGTAAAATGCGATTTTCCTAATGGCAAAGGCTGTGATTTGACTTTATGTAAAAATATCTGTTAAAGTCACGTGATTTGACTTGAATTGACTTGAAACAGCTCAAACAATGCAGGGAGAGAAGGAAACGCTGCACTTTAACCTGTTATAAATTACCTAAAGCTTAACAGAATCCAATGCTGCACAATATTTGGTACCAAAGAGGAACAGTATATCAGTTGTGAGAAATTATATCTGCTATGAAAACGTTGATGCTGCGCAACGCCAGGTATTATGCAGAACCCATCTTGGTATTGCTGCTGCCTCACGAGATAGGCTACAGTTCGAACCTTTATCAACACCTAAAAACATCACACCACCATATATGAGAGTTGCACGGTTAAACTGACCGTCACCAGTGTTTAAATTTCCAGTAAACAAACTTCCAGACGACGGGGAAAACTTACCGAGCTGTTTGAAAGAATCGCTCCTTACGAAAATAAAAAAAAACTGCAAACGGAAATAATTTGTGCTATAACGGGTTTTATAGCTAAAAGTATGCTTTGTTAACCATGATGAATAAGATAGGATTTAATCTCACACACACATTTTAACCACATTTTACCTGTGCTGTATATCGGTCACAAAAAAGGTCCAGTCCATTGGAAGTGAAAAAAACTATTTATGGTGAAAGTTTTAATTGCTAAAGAACATGCTTTTATTAGAGCCATCCTTGTAAGAGCCAGATCCTGGGAATAACCTGTCTATGAAACCCAAGTTAATGGGCGTAAATTCAAAAGGTTTTTCCCATGACTTCATAACGTACAAAAAAGCAGCGAGCTGGGTTGCCATATACACCCAATTTCACCATTGGAACTTGGCAAGGGACAGTGAGATCCAAGAAATGTAGAGAGACCCGATAGAACGGGACAAAAATTAGCTAGAGCATCCGCCAAAGTTTCAGATTATGAAAACCTTAAGATTCACCATTGAAATAAAAGCCATTTAAAAATCAAAAATCTTTAACCCCTTATGCCCTAGGCCTATTTTGAAGCCTAGCTCTCAGAAATTGCCAACAAAAGTTACCAAACAAAAAATGGTTGTATTACAGCAACCAAAAAGAGTATTTGAACCATAACATTGAGAATTGTCATTGTAAAGGTAACATTGAGAATTTAATTGATAGATGTTTCATTATGGATGTTATCTGTTACTGGTTAGGAGAAATTGAAGATGGAACACAGCAGAAATGTATTTCTTTTTTGCTCCGCCTAAAAAAAACATAGTTCTAAATTGAAAAACTCAATGGATATTACTTGAATGGCAGTGATTACTCAATAAAATGTACATACTGTAGGGCTGAAACGATTCCTCGAGTAACTCGAGTAAAAGAAATCCTCGAGGCAAATTCTTTCGTTTAATTCACGTCACCATCCTCACTCCCGCTTTGAAGACCACTGCGCTGCCCCGTATTTCACACGAAGTGTAACACTGACGCACATTTCACAAGCGGCACTGTTCTCTCTCTATCACTCACTATTACCTTTACAAACAATGGCAGAAAATGAAAAAAGTGCAAATAAAAGACAGAAAATGTCCAAAGTATGGAACCATTTCACGCTTCGTAAAGTGGAAAACATGGTGCAGTGTGTGTAGCCTACTGCAAAACGGGCCTGGCCTACCACAACAGCACGTCATTTATGCTACAGCACTTGAATATAAGACACCCGCACGTTAGCTGTACTTCTCCGAGCGGAGTCGGCCCCTCAACAAGGTAACGTATTTTTACGATTCCTAACTGATATGGCCACGATCGCCTGTCAGAATATTAGTGCAGTGTTTATAATTATTTATTGCCTGTCATGAGCTGACAGGCAGTTAAGCGTGAAGTGTTGAGTTTAAATAAAAACGCTTTTTGGGAGGAATAACTGTCAATTGCGTGCTCATTTTAAGAGGCCTTTTGTTGCATTACACAGTATTGATATAGGTATTTAAAAACCCAAAAGTGTAATTTATCCGATTAATCGATGGAAAAATGGACAGAATACTCGATTCCAAAATTATTCGATAGTTGCAGCCCTAGTCTTCTGTTTAATTTGATGTGCATTATTACTATTTTTTTTGTCAGATGATGTGTTGTCTCAAACCTATTAAAAAAATAATTCCTAGGGTCCCCCATTTGGCTTAAGGGGTTAAGTACCATAGAATGTTAAATGATGACAAAAAGTGATTTGTTTTATATTGTGATATATATCGATATACAAAGATTATTGTGACAAACGCTTTTTCCAAGTCGCCCAGCCCTAATCTGACCATAACCCAGATATGCTTTTTACTGAACCCTAAATGTACATATCCATATGAAAACACAACTGTATTTAAACAAAGCTGTTAGCTTTGTTTTAAATGTGGAAATGCAGGCTGTATTAATGTACAAACATTAATTTTTATTTTTTCTGTATTTCAGTCTACAAACTGAGCATTTACAGAAAAAAATCACTCAAGCTTTAAGACATAAATGGAAGATGTTTTTATTTTATTTTTATATATGTTGGTCTTTATTTAAAACTATTCACCTTGATCTTCTTTAGATCTTGGAGGAGGCCACTGAGGAGGAAACTGCTCTCCATAACCGCATCATGCCCACCGTCGTCCGCCCACCAAAGCAGCTGCTGCCCTCTCAGCCTGATGTGTCAGCTGAACAGGACATGGTGCGAACTTTAACAGCTGTGCTGAATTGTTTTTTCTTTTGGTTTTGATCTGAATAACTTGCCGGAAAAAAAATGTATCTATGAAAAATAACAACCAACCTTCTGACATTGACATTTGGGTTTTTTTGTTGTTTTTTTATAGGAACTCGCTGAGCTTTCGGTAAGTAGTCTGCCTGTATTTTGAAACTTTTGGTCATTATATATGATTTTGTTTCCCTCTGAATTAAAGGAATACTTCTGGGTTTTCAAAACGAGGTTCTCCCCGGCAATTAAAGATGACTCTCTTCACATTTTTGCTTAGCATAAATTCATATCGGGTGAAGAGGTTGAAGCTCACAGCTTATAGTTGGGCAGACCTATACTTTAAACAGATCTCAATATTGTAGTAAAGGAAGTAGGGCTCTCAAAATAACTTGTATCGATATAACTAATACTAGAAAAATAAATTATTCAAATAAACTTATCTTTGTTGGAATCAACAGGACGAACAGTTGCCATTTGATAACTTATTTTCTTGCATGTGTGTCCGTTTTTGTGCAGTCATTATATGAGATAGGTATCGTGCGGCAGTTTCCATTTTCCTCTGCGCTTCAGAGGATGAGCGTTGTGTCTCGTACTCTGGGGGAGAAGTGTATGGATGCCTACATGAAGGGAGCCCCAGAGGTGGTGGCCAGTCTCTGCAAGCGAGAAACAGGTGAAATGTCGGATGAAGTCCTGAAGCCTTGCAAATAAAACACTCATAAACATATGTTTGTAAAGAATTTTGTTGTTGTACAACTACCTTGAATTTTTTTTAATTTTCTCAACATTTAGGTGCGGTAATTAAACAAGCAAGAGACTGCGAAACTTCTGTGAAAAGAAATGCGTTTCCTCTCATATCCCTGTTTAACCAAACTACCCTTTTCCCAGTGCCAGAAAACTTTGCTGAGGTTTTGGAGGGTTACACTAAGCAGGGATTCAGAGTCATCGCTCTGGCTCACCGACGACTCGGATCTAAACTCAACTGGCACAAAGTCCAAAACGTCAACAGGTAGTTTAAACCATTCTGCTTTTTTAAATGTTTAAGCAACCTGTAACAGATTTAATATCTGTACACACCTAAAATGTTTTTTTTTAAACATTTGGATTAAAAATGAACTTTTATCTATAGTCCCATTTTTATTTGATTGATTTGTGAAATGAAATCTCTTAGCAGAAATATTTGAGTCAAAGCAATTCACCAGATACTGAATGTTTACTTTAGGTATTTTATTGCATATTACATATTTTTATATGCATTTCTTTTTTTTAATAGGGATTACATAGAGGCAAAAATGGAATTTTTGGGTCTCATCATCATGCAGAACAAACTGAAGGCTGAAACTCCAGGAGTGCTGCAAGACCTCCGTCGAGCAAACATTCGCACCCTCATGGTGACTGGTGAGAGCAGGAAAAAACAGCAAAGTTACAGATACAATTTATAGAAAAGCAGATTAGTTTTTGGTCTTTGGTACAAATAATCCTTGTAGTTGTTTTTCCCCTCATAATCTCTGCTGCTAAACCCACTCAGTCTGTCTTGAGTGCAGTCACTCTGATTTCACAACAGCAATTGTGTTCAAAGTCAGTCATCAAGGGCCAGTATCCTGCATGTTTCAATTCTTTCCCTGGTTCAACACTCGAGAATCAAATGTGGTTCATTGGCCAGATCTCAACAGAAAACTACATACTGAGTTCGCTGTTGGAGCAGAGAGAGACGCATCTTAAACTGGCAGGATACCGAACCTTTAGGACTGAGGCTGAACAACCAAGCACTAAGAGATCATTTATAATTTATTTTAAATTTATTTACTTCTTGTCCTCTGTGAACTTGGCTTTTAAGGCCATGTTCACACGTAGCCGGGGTTTTTTTTTTTAAACGAAGATTTTCCTCTGCTCCTTGAAAAAATGTATCCACACGTAACCGGATAAATGCGTTTTTCAGCACATTCATAGACGCGGCAAACCTGTAGGGCGCAGTAGTTCTCCCCAGTCCTATCCGCCAATAGAAACTTTATATCCTCTATCTTCAGCACGCAGCAGTCATACATCATAAAAAACAAACAAGATGTGCCTTAACAATGGATAATACCAACACAGCGCTGAGGAAATAAATGCTGTTTTCGAGTGTAAACACAGGTCGCACATGTGGTGTTGGAGCATTTTGTGTTGCGGATAGTGGCGTTACGGCTCTTAAAACTCCGTTTTCAACCGTCCACACGCAGATACTGAAAAGGAGAAAACGAAAATCTCCACTTTGGCCGGAGTTTTTAAAAAGCTTCGTTTTTGGTGCCGAAAACCTCCGGCTACGTGTGGATAACAGACCAAACCGTAGAAAAATATCTCCGTTTTGTGAGATACCCGGCTACATGCTGACAGGGCCTAAAACAGAAAGCTTTGAAACATGAAGCTATATGAAGGATCTGAAGGAATTGTGCTTGACAGGATGGAGGATGCTTTAAAACTTTGGCCCTCTGAGTTCACAGAACTAATTAATATTGATAAAAAATAAAAACTTTATTACAGACTCACAGGTCCATATGAGAGACAAGGCAGTACACACAATACAATAAATACATAATAAATATATAAAAGACATAGATAACACCTATTCATTTATTGTCATATGTGTAATGAATTTAAAACAGGGTATTAATATTTCTCAGCTGATCTTAAAACGTTCTACAATTGCTTTTTATAGACGTTTACATCTTACTAAATGAAGCATGTGGAGCTTTTTGTATATTTCTTTGGCTTCAGAATGGATTTTAAAATAATTATTAAATGTGATTCAATTAAAATGTAAAAATTGACAAAACTAAGTTTCCCCCTCAAAACAATATCGTTTGGATCAGATGAATCAAAAAAAAATGTAAACGCCTAGTTTAAAAACCAAACATTAATGCTAAGATGCAAATTACTAATTGGAAATATAATTGATAATTAAGAAATATTTATAGCTTACTAAAAATAAGAGAAATAACAGACTTTTCTCAGAGCTCAAAAGGCAAAGAGATTTGATGATCTTGTTCTGAATTCAGTAATTTAAAAGTAGAAGTTGGAAAAGGAGATTCAACTTTAAAATCTGTCACATTGCCTGTAACAGATACCCATCACCATAGAAACGAATAAAGCTCCTTACTTCAGATCTTACCGATAGCTGTTTCTGTCACTTTCCAGGCGACAACATGTTAACGGCAATATCTGTGGCCCGTGACTGTGGAATGATCCCTCCTGAGGACACAGTTATCATTGCTGATGCCTTTCCTCCTCATGATGGACAAGCTGCCAAAATCACATGGAGATACGCTGACAAGCCCAGCAGAACAACACGGCTCGAGGTAAAGAAAAAAAAACTCCCCACTGTCTGAGATCAAGACTAAAGCTCCATCTTCTTGGGCTAAAGGTTGTGTATGGAACATGAGCACGATAGCGACATCTAGTTTATCTAGGTTGTAGTTACAACAATAAAAACATAATTCCAGCTGTTGGGTTGCCTGATTCTCTGCCGATACGCCCAGTGACCAACCTGAACTGTGTCCAGTATGGAATGTATTTTAGAGGAGTTTAACAGACAGCTAATGTTAGCTAATGTAGCTTACCGATCCAGGAGGAAAGTTGCGTTTCCGCTTGTGTTTGATGTTTTATGTGGGTCCATCTAGTGTCTGCTTCATCTAAAACTACCCTAGTTTCTGTTCTTCTGCGATCACTCCTCTCCTGAGACAGATAATTATAACTTTGGGGCTCTGAAGCAGCTGTTTGACCTGCTGACTCCACCAATCATCCCAGTACCAGCTGATCTGTGCCGACGACATAGTTTGATCATAGAGACAGTGTCTGTCAACCCACTGCCGCTACTGGCTGGTAGATGTAAACATGAAGTGATTATCGTATTATATTTTTATTTTAATATAATTTTTTAAAGGCAATATTTTACTTTCATTCTACAACCCTGTAAATGGCCCAGGAATGTATTACTTTTGTTATGTAGCTTTTTATAAAAATTTTACATATACAACTTTTAAATCTCTAAAATGATGGTCTTTTAGATCAAAGCTCATTTCTCATAATTTGGTTATTAGCACAAAACTGTAGTCAGGGCTTTTATAAGTGCAGGGTTAAATTTAGCTTTACTCTTGTATCTCTTTAATGTATCCGTCGTAACTAATCCATATTGATGACTTTAACAGGGAATTAACATAAGCCTGGAGGAGGAAAGCCATGTGGAGGAGCCCAAAAAACAAGAACTGTACCACTTTGCCATGAATGGAAAATCATTTGCTATAATCGCTGAGCATTTCCCAGACATGCTTCAGAAGGTACAAGTCTTCCCTTTAAGTGGAAATCCTTAATGCATTTATCGAAATAGATGCAGGACTGTTGAAAATGATCCCAGCATACCATGACTATTGAGCATTGTGTTGTTGTCTGCAGCTTGTTCTACACGGTACAGTGTTTGCCAGAATGGCACCAGACCAGAAAACCCAGCTCATTGAGACACTACAGGGGGTAGAGTGAGTATCAAAGTCCAACACATGATTTAGCTCTGTGAGCTTGGCTTGGACAATCGGTCTGAAGATTCTACTGAATCATGACATTTAAGTCGATGAATTTCTTTAGATCCTGTCAAAAACTCATGTAAAACTTCTATAACTAACCAGCGATTTGCTACTTTGTATCATCTGCTCCCAGCTACTTTGTGGGAATGTGTGGAGATGGTGCAAATGACTGTGGGGTATGTAAAACTGATTAACAGTTGTATTTATAACAGGAGCAACTTCATATAGCGATGCTTGTTGTTCAATGCATTAAAGCTGTTTTTTTCTCTTCAACAAAGGCGCTGAAGAGGGCACATGGTGGAATCTCTCTGTCAGAGCTTGAAGCCTCAGTAGCTTCCCCCTTCACCTCAAGGACCCCCAACATCTCCTGCGTCCCCAGCCTCATCAGGTTTCTCTTCGTTCCCTTTTAAAGCATGTTCATACTAAAACCTTTAATATATTTTATTGGGATTCCATTAGGGCTGCAGCGGTTCGTCGAGTAACTCGATTTACTCGATTCCAAAAATTGCTCGAGGCAAAAACTCTGCCTCGAAGCCTCTCTAAATTCCTGCACTATAAGTGCAGAGATCTGATTGTTCCACACGGACCGTTGCAGCGCGGGATACAGTTTAAATTTGGTTGGCGCGATGACGGAGAATAAAGATGCCCATAAACGTCAGAAAATGTATAAACGTTGGGATTGTTACATTCTAAAAACAGAAGAGAACAAAGTGCAGTGTATTTACTGCAAAGTAGACCTGGCGTACCACTGCAGTACGAGCTCAATGAACATCAACATGCTGTTTCACCAAGCATCGCTGAAACGAGGTAACGTAACCTAAAGCCTGTAAAAATTGATGTTCACTAATTTTAATACTGTATTTGTAGCGATGTCATGATGCGGTATGACTAGATATGTTTCACGTTTGATATTCACGTTCAATTGCACGAGAGCCTTGTCCACGCGTAGCCGGGTATCTCACAAAACTGAGATATTTTTCTGCGGTTTGGCCTATCATCTACACGTAAACGCAGATTTTCGTCTCAAAAAGCAAATCTTTTAAAAAACTCTGGCAAACGCGGAGAACTGCGTTTTCTCTGTTTTCAGTATTTGCGTTTGGATGGATGATAACAGTAATGTCACTATCTGTGACAAAAAATGCGGCAACATTTAAAACCAACAGACTTTGCGCTGCAACCAAAGTAAAAAAAAAAACTGTCTCTCACGCCTGTGTGTTTTAGAATGATTGAGTGACCATTAGCAGGGGCGTATCCAGGAGGTTGATAAAGAGGGGCTAAAAGGGGCCCAGGGTGGGCCTGGGACTGTAGCACCAAAATAAAAGCAGAGATGTTCTTCTAGTGGGGACCCAATCTGAGCTGGTTACATTTTACTGTTTTCAACTGTTAAAAGGACATTTAAAGTTGTTTGTTTTGCTAAGGTTTATGTGACAATGTCGTCTCAAACTCTGCTTTCTTTTCAAAAAATGTGAGTGATTGGCAAAAAATAAAAAAATCACTAAAACTTTGCAACTTTTCACAAAAAATTGGATGGACTGTTTAGTTTATTAACATATATTAATGCAGTTGACTGTTATTTTGTCAAATAAATACTGTAAATGGGCTTAGTTTTGGACCCAAATGTTGGAGTTGGAATTCTCTGTTTATTTAAGAGATAAAAGACAAATTTCTTGATCATTTTACAGCCACAAAATTTTCGTTATGCATGATTTGTTTTGGTTGTTTAAAAACGTTAAAAAAATCAGATTAATCGAATCGATAAAGTGCTAGATTAATCTATTACAAAAAAAAATCGATACCTGCGGCCCTAGATTCCAATGCAAAAGCAATTAAGGACTGCATAACTGAAGGAGGAAATGTAATTTTCTTAAATAAAATTCTGTTCAAATTTATTTATAAGGCACATTTACTAAAAACACCTTGAATTGCCTCGTGTTGAAAAAGTGCCATCCATCCATCCATTTTCTGAACCGCTTAGTCCTCCAGGGGTCGCGGGGGCTGGTGCCCATCTCCAGCTGTCAACGGGCGAGAGGCGTGGTACACCCTTGGCAGGTCGCCAGTCCATCACAGGGCCACATAGACAGACAGGACAAACAACCATGCATGCACACACCCACACCTAAGGCCAATTTCGATTGATCAATTAACCTGACCGTCATGTTTTTGGACTGTGGGAGGAAGCCGGAGTACCCGGAGGGAACCCACGAATGCAGGGGGGGGGGGGTAGGGTTAGGGGGGTAGGGTAGGGTTAGGGTTAGGGCCCAGGGCCTTTCTGCATGGACAAGAAAAAGTGCTATATAAATAAAATTACCTTGCCTAAAACATAGTTGCTTACAGAAAATAAAGTCAAACCATAAAAGAAAACAAAAAAGTTGTAGTTAAAGACGATAATATTACTATTCCTGTCAAATAAAGACCATTAAAATGGAAAAGCTCATTGGAACCAGCTGCATTCAGAAAAGACACAACCATTAGATGGAGTGTACTTGTGTGTTACAGAGATCTACTGCTAAACTATTAGTCCTGTATTCCACAATGTTGATCTTCATGGGCAAGAGGAAAGTCATTGTCTCTTAGCAGATATGTAAAAGATGATCTTGTCAAATGAAATATCAGATCACCCTGAAACCACTAACTAAACTGTGAGGCATAGTGATGAAAGCATCATGATCTAAGGGATTTAATTTTTTCAAAGCTGATGCGATTGAACTTAAAAATACAGCAATACTCAAGGCAAACCTGTTAAGGGCTGCAAGAGACTTGAGAATTGGGCAGAGTTTCACATCCTAGCAGAATAAACCATAGATGGATAGATAGATGCAGATCCAAAATGACTGAAAATGTATTTAAACTTTTGCTTTCTGCTCTTATTGAATTCAGGACAAATCCTGAAGCTGTTGCTATTTTAGTTTTTTTAATTTATAGGACGTTGGGTTTAGTTGTAGCTTCCTGGTTGTCACTAAATGCTAAGATTGTGTGTTCTCAATTCAGCCTCAATTAAATAGTTTATTCATAAGCTTTAAAGATAACAATAAACTCTATTTTTTCTTGATGAAAAGATCTTCACAGAAAGCCTTATTTTAAAAAAACAACAGGGAAATATTTACTGAATTAGATTGTAAATGTTTCCCACGTAGGCATTTGGGAGTGTTAAAGGTTGTGTATGGAACATGAGCATGATGGCGACATCTAGTTTATCAAGGTTGCAGTTACAATAGAAAAATCATTCCAGCTGTTTGGTTGCCTGGTTCTCTGCCGTTAGGGCCAGTGACCAACCTGAACTGTGTCCAGTGGGGAATGTATTTTAGAGGAGTTTAACTAACGGCTAACGTTAGCAAATGAGCTAGCTTACTGATCCAGGAGGAAAGTTGCCGTTTCGGCGTGTGTGATGCAGTAGAAATGTTTTATATGGGTCCATCTAGTGTCTGCTTCACCTAAAACTACTCTAGTTTCTGTTCTTCTGCGGTCACTCCTCTCCTGAGACTAACAATATATCCAGGTCCCTGAAGTAGCTGCTTGACTTAAACATTGACTGACTCAATCATTCTTTGTAATGCTAGCTGAGCTGTGCCAAACGTATGGTTGAATCATATCTGTCAACCCGCGGTAGCTACTGGCTGGTAGATGTAAAGATAACGGCATTGTTGTGGCCGATTTAAATGTACATTTTATTATATTTTAATTCAAATATAAATTGTTAAGGAAAGATTGAACTTTCTTTCTGCAGCCCTCTAAAAGCTCAATTAATTATTTTTATTTTCAATGTAGCTTTTTATGAAAATGTTCCATATACAACCTTTTAATATGACTTTAAGAAGCTAAAGTCGGCACATCAATAAAATATTGTAATGAAACCCTAAAGAACATAATCTAAAGTGAAGCTATACTTAATTACTTTTAAGGCAATACAACCTAATTCATTTCCTCTCAACCCTCTAGGTGCCAAAGTCGCAATATTGCGACAAGCAACATTGCTGACTTTAACGAGCCACAGCTGGAGATAGGGCCACTAATTTAATTACTACTTTACGGACATGTGTACCTTTAATCTTGGACACCTTTTTGGGTGTGTTACCATGGAAACTTTTGGAGTAAATCGGCCTTTAAGTCAGCGCGCGAGCGGGGGACGTGAGGTGCAGCTGCTGCGGTCACAGTATAGAGAAACGAGTTTTAGAAAGATAAAACTTATGAGGCCGAGATGTCGAAGTTCCCCGCCGTAAAGTATTGGCTTATTCAGATTCTGAAGAGAAATATTTACCTCTGATCTGTTCAGTTGTCCCGGGAGAAAGTGAAACTAAAATGTCCCGCAGCAACAGCCACTCCCGTTTCGCCATGACGCTCCAAAAGCAGCAACATTCCAGCTCTGCATCACATTCTCCCGGTAAGAGAAAGGTATGAGTTCGGGTAGCAAGGTGGTCATCACAACGCTAATTGTGACCAAGGTGGGAGGGTTGTAAAAATCAGTGTAAATAATAGCAGATGCGATCGAAAACAGGAGAGAAAAAAGACCGCTTATAAGCGAGTAAACAGCAGTATAGTTCTCTGTCCCGCTGCAAGTGAGGATGATGATGATTTTTGGCGAGGTTTGCTTGACAGATGAGGAAGAGTAGAATCACCAGTGGATCAGACAATTTGATGAGACTGTTAGTTAATTTTGGGACGGATCTGTAAAATTCTGTGGCCAATATTTTCTTTCTGTTGATTTTGTATAGTGAATAGAATAACGGAGCCACATTAGAAAGGACATAAACAGATATATCCACCCAAAAATGAAACTTATAGATGTAGAAAATACATATATAGAAAAATAAAATTATTGATGAAAAAAAAGTTTTAAACAATGTCAAAAAGCAAAAAAATTTAAAAGTCATGCAATCCAATAGTGCCAACGCCTGATGACGTCACAATATGCAAATTAGATGTGTGATTTTGCTCCTATCACAAACTTTGGATCATACTGAAGATTTTTCTAATTTACTGTGTACCTTTATCTATAACCATATTAAAGCTACAACATCTTGAACTAGTGATATCAAAATGGAATATTTTATAGAAAAAACCCCGGCGCCTAGAGGTTCAATTCATTGATGTGATCAAATATAGAGGAGTAAATACAAAACAAGCAAAACATTTATGTTTTTTCCCAGTTCTTGAATGGATTGATGGTGATTGTTTGCTTGCCTTTACAGGGAGGGACGTGCTGCCCTTATCACTTCCTTCTGTGTGTTCAAGTTTATGGCTCTCTACAGCATTATCCAGTACATCAGTGTCACTCTCCTCTATTCAGTACGTAATGCTGTCTCCTAGATGTTAGCAACAGTGAAAACAAGGAGTTGTCTTGACATATTTACCGATCTGTTTTGGTACTGTGTCTTAGGTCCTTAGTAACCTTGGCGATTTCCAGTTCCTCTTCATTGACATTGCCATTATCCTCCTAATTGTCTTCACCAGTAAGTGCATGGGAATGATTACAGAAAATGCTCTGCTTTTTCTTGAAACAGCATATTTATTGACTTATTTCACCTGCCTCTTTAGTGAGTCTGAACCCAGCCTGGAAAGAACTGGTGTCACGTCGTCCCCCGTCAGGACTTATCTCAGGGCCTCTGCTGTTCTCTGTACTTACCGAAATCCTCATCTGCCTGGGCTTCCAGACCATTACGTTTCTTTGGGTCCAAAAACAGCCCTGGTACGAGGTTTGGACGCCTGCTACAGAGTAAGTGTCCAGTGTAGAGCGGCTGATCAGGGAAAGAAGAAAGCGTTACCACGTCCATGTCTAAAAACATCTGCTCAGTTTCTAATCAAACTGTTCAATATGCTTCTGTCCACACCTAGCGTCTGCAATCACTCTGGTCACCTGAACGTCTCTGAACTCAACAACACAGAACTGGATGAGCACAACATCCAGAACTTTGAGAACACCAGTCTCTTCTATGTATCCTCCTTCCAGTATCTAATTGTTGCCATCGTTTTCTCTAAAGGCAAACCCTTCAGGCAGCCTAGCTACAAGAACTGTGAGACCCTGCTTTCTCCGTCCTGCTGTACACTAATACTGTCAGCTGTTGTATTTGGCGCTTTATTTAATTTATTTCCAATTGTTTCTTCCACAGGGCCTTTTGTTCTGTCTGCTGTGAGTTTGTATTTTTTCCTGCTGTTCATCATGTTTCATCCTGTTGAAGGCATTGATGAGTTTCTAGAGGTGGGTTTATATGCATATTACTCAGTTCTGGTGTAGTTGTCTTAAGAAACCAGGATTTATTTTCTTTTTGTATATTTTTTATATATTTAATTGTTGACAAAATAGTTTGCAACCCTGATAGACCTGTAAGAACAAAGTCATTTTTAATGCTGTAGCATAATCTGATACTACATTTTTGCAAAAGCCAACCTTTAATTTCTTACATTTATTGAATTTGGAGGGAAAAAATACGACATTAAGAAAAAATAGATCCTAACAAAATCACTTTAGCCAGAATTATTGATACACCTACGGTCTGTTATGGAACAACAACCTTTTTGGTGCATTGATTTGTCTCGTAACAGTTTGCAATGATGGAGCGTACCAAGAGCGAACTTTGACCTTTTTAAGGTTTTTTTTTTTTTCATTCTCTTTTCAAATTCTCTCACTCTTTCACCCTCACTCCCATTTTCAGTCTCCCACTCTTCCTTTTCACTCACTTTTTATCACTCTCACTCTCCTCACACTCACTCTTCCTTTCACACACATTCTGTCTTTCACTTACTCTCTTTTTCACAGTCTCAATCTTTCACACTCACTGACTATGGTTTCTCGTCGAGCCTTGTTGCTAAAAGGAATGGGCCTCTGTGTCCTTAAATTTATACAGTCCAAGAAAACAGGAAATGATATATATCTACTGGTTTTAATAGATATTATTATTATTGTTATTATTATTAATATATATATAGTCAGTGTGTATCTTGAGGTGTGTCACTACTAAAAAAACAGTTTTTTTTACATCTATTAAATTGATACTATGCAGTAGGTGTAAATAATATTAAATAAATGTTAAATTTAATTTAAATTGTTTGTTAGAGAAACCAAATATGTTAGAATCAAATATTGTTACAATTTTGTTAGAAGCTGTTCTTTCTATGCAGGGGATTTATTCCCCCTCCTTTTTTTTTCTTTTTCTCAGTGTGACAATATTCTACTGCAATAAAGTAAATTTTGAGTTTAAGGCGCTTCAAGCCTTTATTTCAAGGTTGCAAACATATTGTGTACCTGCATATATGTGGAGAAAGGTTCCGTAATTTGGACTATTGATATTTGTAACTGACTGTTTTGTGAAGTTTTTCTTTTTTCAGCTTCTTCTTATTTTTGTTTCTTGCAGATTGTTTGTGTCCCTTTTGAGTGGAGGATAAAGCTTTTCCTGATAATCTTGGCCAATGCTGCTCTGTCTGTTTTGGTGGAGGTAAGACACACACACACATAGTAACACCTGCAGTAATAGTAGATTTCTTTTTTTTTTTATCATATTCAGTTTTTGTTTTTTCATGCAATGTGCTCATCTTTGTCTTATGCAATCTTACAGCTTGATCAGTATTTTGTTGTGATGAGACAATGTTTTATAAATGGAGAAATTGTCCCTTTAAATGTGACTTTTTGGATGATTGTGTTCATTTTTAGACCCTCTAGGTGTTTTCCCAAACAGTTTGCCTGTTTTTAGAGTAAAGTTAGTTTTAATCATTGTCACAGGCTTTGGAGAAATAGAATTACGTTTCGTCAGTGATCACTAGTTTATGCTAATCTCCTCTGAGCAGCATCACACTTTCTCACCTTCCCCTTAGATGGCTGCCCTCACAAACATGCACTGTTTAACAAACATCTCGGTTTTGCCTTTTTCTGAGCTACCAGTGCAAATTCTTTGAAGTGATTTAGCTGATTCTGCATAATCAAATGTCTGATAAATCTGATGAATCTTAAAATTCTTCTTAATCTCATATTTTTTTATTTCACATGTAATCACTGTCTTGCAGCAAATTGAACTTTGCACGTACATGATCTCTTTAAGCTCTGTTGCAATAGTAGCTGAAAACCTTTTGAGCAACAATAAAAGCAGGATCTATGGGAAGTCAAACTCGCCTCTCTTTAATTCTTTCCCTGCCCAATGCGCTGTTATTTCTTAGACCTTCATCCTTGACATCATCTTATGGAAGCTTGCGTTCAGCAGAGACAAACAAGCCAACTATGGCGTCACCTCCGCCGGTCCGACACCACAGGTTGGGAAAATCTGACACGTTATTTTCTAGCCCTTTCACGTTCCTCATGTGTGGTGTTTACTCTTTCTGTCCTAACTTCTTTCTCTGTCACAAAGAGCACCTTTCTGATGTAGCTACTAACTAAGACTTGCATGAGAGCAACCCCGATGTTCCTCCCTGATGGACGGTCCGTCCATGCATGATTTTAGTCTAAATGCAAATATTGGACCATTTCTGCTGGCTTCCCTACAAGTTAAGAGGGAGCAGGATGTACACATTGCAGGGAAAACTTAATAGATGCAGCTTTTCTTTCTGAAATAAAAAATCTATAATACCATAAAATAGGATTGCAATGTTTTGCAATGGATTTTAATTGTATGTTTAATTGAAAGAGAGCATGTTCTTGATATTATAAGCAAACCCTATTAAATCATAACACGAAAATTCAATTATTTGTTAATTGTTTTTAAAATAAAGCAGCAGGCGTTCTCTCAAAATGTGAACTAAAAATGAGCTTCTTCCAGAGGCCAGGGAGGTTGTGATTGGTTGGATTTCAGCTATATATCCTCCAATTAGTAAGCTGATCTCCATTCTGGTGTTCTGTTCAGTTTTGATCTGCTGGTTCTTTACAAACTGTTTGCAGTGTGTGATGAACTCTAGGCAATACACTTACATTAGCAGTCATTTGTTAAACAGTTTCATAAAATTGTCAGCTTTAAAGTAACCAAGTTTCCATACAAAATAAAGATATATTAAAAATATATTTATTTTTATTTTTATATATACTTATATATTTTATATGTATATATTTATATTTATAATCAACCTTCTCCAACTTGAACATGTATTACCCAAAGACGGTGGTTGGATAATTCTGGCTAAAATAATTAATTCATTGAGTAACATTATTATCAGTTTTACAATACAATCTGACTTTTGCATGTTATTTAAGTAGGTAGTTAGCGTTAGTAAGTGTAAATACTTACTATACTGTTTCTGAACAGATCGATAGTTGATAAAAAGCTTTTAAATTGCTTTTGGTTATAGACAGAACTTTATACTACATAGAACTTGATGTAGAAGAAAAAAAATTCGGCACCCTTTTTACTGAACATGTTTAAATCCTGTTCAAATCATTGCAATGCTTGTAAAGTTGATCTTAGCTTTCAAATATTTTGTAAAGGCTGTCTTATGTTTAATTTCTTAACTCTTTGCCAGATCTTAACATATTTTAAAGCTTGCTAGTGTTCTTCCCTTCTTCTGTGCTGTCAGCTTCTTGTTTCAAGAAGTAAAGCTTGTTTGTTGCGCTTAGCCTAGTTTCCCTGTTAGAATCCAGGCAAGCATGTCAGTCACCACTGTCAGTCTGTCTTCAGGTATGTCACAACATAAAAAACCCCCAGAAAGACCTGACCCTTTTTATCTTTGTTATTGTAGAGCTATTGAAAAAGACTCTTTGTTTGCATCTTTAAAGTGTGTCCGTGTGGCCATCTTTAAAGATCTTTGTTCAGTCTCCATGAGCTTGTTTTATGGAGTTCCCTCAGCCTTTCAAACCGTTGACAGCCAGTTCCTTCAAATTAATTTCATGCTACAATTTGGTTTGAACAACATGCATGTTTGAATTTTACCTGTTTCTCACAAAAATGGATCCTTGAGTTTAATGTTCAGCATGCAATAAATGCATTAGGCTGCAAATCTGATACACATATTTTAGATTAATTAAATTTACACTAAGCCCTTCCTCTTTTTTCTTTATTTTCATTTTAATGCATCTTTTTATTTTTACACCCTGGGGATTTTTAGGGGATGATTGACCAGCAGGCATACAAGTGTCTGTCCTGGCTTTGCCCACGTAAGACGACGCCCAAAGCCCGATACATGCATCTTGCCCAGGAACTAAGTGTGGACCCAGACTGGCCCCCAAAGCCGACCACCACCACTGAAGCCAAGCCCCGCCCTGAAAACGGCTCTGCTTATCAAATTATAATCCACTCCTAGCATCCCCAACACTGTGGGATCCCCAACTTTAATACTGAAAAATTGTGTGTGAGGAGTACGAAGGGAAATGCACATTCTCCTTATCTCTCTGTAAAATGGTGATAATTTTGTGAGAAAAAGAAAATTATTTTTAAACTAATCCAGCTTTCTCCGCCATACGCTGTACCAATGCACTCAGGTCTTATTCTATTGCATTTCTGTGAAAACATTATTGCTCTCTAAATGGAACGACATTGCTTGTGTTGTATCTGTTTAGCAAAGCAGAGTAGCGTTCAACAAAGACTAGCAATCAAAGTAAAAATTGTCTGACGACCCCTTCTGGTGTAGTTTCAGTAACCTCTCAATTTATGAGGTTAACCCAGTTGGAAGGTCACTTCTGAGATGAGCTTTCACTGGTAAATATAAGATGTGTTGAGATTGTTAAAACTATCAGATTTTATTACACACGACAATCAATTTCTGATTGACCGATACTGTGAAAGTCTTTAAAAAGTGCAAATAAACACAGTGACCCATTGCAAAGTAGGATTAAAGACAATTTATCCAAGGAGCAAGGCTTTCAGTTTTACTCTTTTCTGTGTAAAAATAATAATGTTAAATAAGAATGAAGATGGAAAAAGTTTGGAGGCGTTTCAGAGGTGAGAAATAAGTGAATGCACTTTAAATAATGATTAATCGATGAAAATATTGATACTGACTTGTAAAATTGTCAGTTTTCTCTTTTAAAAGATTAACTGAAGTAATTTGGTCATAACAGACTTGTCACTATTTTGTAGTAGTCATAACCAACTACCATATAAATTTAATCTGAAAATAAGGACATTTATATTCGGGTGAATATTACCTTGTTGTCCTGACTTATTCATAAGTCCTGTTGGTTGCATAGCAGATTTGAATGTCTACATCGAGCCCATAAAGAACTCTGCTCTTCAAAATCTACACGGTTTTTGCGGAGGAAGTGGCTTTGTGTGATTCTTTTAGGCCTCTCAGAGTGTGAAACCATGTTAAATTGGAAAATTATTTATTTAAACTTCAAGAATCCTCTCTGTTGAATGACGCCAAATGAGTCAAAAACTGAAGAACCAGTTTGGCATTGGAGGAGAGGATTCAGAAAGTTTTTCATGAGCACAACCCACAAATACATTTTCCTACTAATATTTGACAATTTTATGGGCAAATAAAGAGACTCTCCTGCACTAGAGGATTAATTTAGAAGCCGTTTTACAAAAAAGTAATGAGCAACCAAAAAGTCATTTTTTACCCTGTTTTAAAACTTTAATAGAAATGAGTGTTGTTGCTAGAACGCCACCTGTTGGCTTCTAAGTGTGGTGTGTTTATAGCAAAAATATCCAAATTTGCATATATATAATCTCTAAAAACAAATACATTAGCTGAGGGACATATTGAGTCGTTGGAAAGAGGTAAACAAAAAGTACTATATTAAAATAAAGATAATTGATTAGTGCAACTTTTCTCCTTCCAGCCTTTAAGCAGTTGTTGGAAGCTTTATGGTGTCTGGAATCTCTGTAGTTTAGTTGCATTTGCCACATTAAGGGATAAATGCAAAAGTAGCAATATTTTTTCTTCCTCTTTCTTTTCAAGTCATAGTGTATAAATTTGAAAAGTTGAAAGGTTTTAAAATGGCACAACCTATGGGAGGGGAAAAAAGACTCCGAAGCTAATTTATGTGCTGTGCTTGCTTATATGCATTCTAATTTTGTTTGAGGTCAAAGTTCATTAAAAGTCCCATGAAAAGCAGAAAATTGCATTTAGTTTAAGCAGAGGGTATATTGTCTAAACTGAAGGACTTTGTCTTAAACAGTTAGAGAATAATAGCAGGATTTAGACTGTGGCATTTATCTTAGATTTCTTAACCGTTTAATTAACCAAGCAGCTTGGGACGTTCCAGCTTAGTCTTGTGTCATATCAATCGGAAATTGTTAGCATTTAGTTGTAACCGAGCAATGGAAAAAATTGCGTTTTCATCTATTTAAACATCAGCCATCTTTTGTCCCCAATATGGAGTAATTGATAAATAAACATTACATTTTGGATCCATTTTGAAACAATTGGCTGAATACTTCTTAACATTGAAAGGGCTAGCATTGATCGCCAAGTCATTTCTAACACATTTAATGCCATGTGGCTCAACTATTACACCAAAATTCTGACTTCATGTGCTTCTGGCACATTAACAGTTTACCCTTTAATTAAGCCTTTATAAACAGCATGCCTGGTCTAACATTTCCTCCATCATTAAAACTCTTCCGGTATGTAATTAACTTTTGTAGACATATCTGGTGCTTTCTTGGTTATGGAACACACAAAGCCAGCAGCATAGAGACCTGCATGTAACCAGCTGCCTGTGGGTCACCTCACGGTTGCCATACTACATATTTAACTTCAAGCATGTGGCATTACTGTAGGAGCTAATAAACATTTAACATCTCAAGATGTATATTAGAGATATAAATTGTAATAAAGTTCCAGAAACGGCATGTATCTGGTTGGTTACTGTAAACCAAATGCATGAAACTAGATGACTTAAAGCTTCCTGCATCTAAGGATATATTCCTGAAATCAGAAGTACAGCTTTATTTTTAAGCAACATTTCTTCCTGTGGAAGATTGATTACAGTTAAAACTAGTGAATCAGGATAGGAATTGTGCATCTCATTTGTGTGCTGCTCCTGCGATTTCCTCCTTACCCAAACAGATATTTGATTAAATGGCTCCTTTTGTGTTCTTTACATATCCTGCCTTTGTAGAGTTAAAGGGCTATATGTTGGGCTCAATGCTCTTTATTCATCACATAAAATAAAACCCGTTGAGGAGCTTAAATGTGACCATTTTTGAGATTGGATTAAATATTTATATTTTATTGGGAAATTGTTATTTAAAATAAGAATGTATTTTATGTCAGTTTGACATTTACAAATAAGCAGATGGCCCTGACCTAAGATATTCGTTTAATTTATGTATAGATAATAAGGTGTGGCTAAATGTAAGCCACAAACATTTCTAAAAGAGTCCTCCATGATTTTGAAAATTCATTATTTTTCTAAGATTGAATGTATTTGAGAACAAAATGTACTGCAATGCAAAACCACAATTACTGATTTTAATTTCCAAAGACATTTCTTCATATATGTACCGGTTGTTGAGAGAGGAAGTAAAGTTAGGTTTTTAGCCAGTGGTCAGATGTGTCAAATTAGATTTGATTGAGCACATCAAGTAGACTTTAGGTGGTTAAAAGTAATATTTGCTAAGTTTTGTTTGTATTTATGGAGTGTATATTTCTCATGTCTGCAGAAAAGTTTAGAGATTTAATTTTTAAAAAAAGTATATGGATCTTGAATTATAAAAGGGCTGTTGTATTTTATTTTTTTCTACTTTTTGGTACTGTCAAAATCAGTTGTCTATTTTTGATTTTGTTTTTCTGAACTTTTTTTTTTTTTGCTTTCACGTGTGTAATACACCTGTACTGTATTTTTTCCCCTCTAATTGGGCATCAATCCTGGGCATTTACTTCAGTCTGGTGAGAAAAATTTGGATAAACAGATTGCAGCCTGTTTGTTTTGTAGGGTTTAGATTAAATAAATCAAACCTGGATAATTTGCTCCAAAAATCAGAACTGCTTCTCATCTTTGTCTAACGGTTTTCTAATTATTAGAAGAAATCCAACAAGAAGGGAATTAAATCTGAATTCCATTTATAGGTTATCTGTCTGATCACCCAAGGTGTGTCTTAACATTTTGTTTGAACGGTTTTTAACAAAAAAAAAAAGTATTTTTCATCCATGTGAAATGTAGCTGGTAAATAAAATGTGCATTGCTGTTTATCATAATCTTGTTACCTCATACTGCTGCTAGGAGCAAAATGATTCCCCCAGCTTGTTCATATCTGCACCTTTAATTAGAATAAAAATAAATAAATGTGTAAGTGCTGCTGTTGCTTTCTATTCTATGTAAGATTTCCTTTTTAATCCAACAAACCTTCAGCTGGGACTTCTGAGCATTTTCTCAGACTGCCAGGACAGGTTTCACATCTAAATTGTGCTAAAATGTGTTTTCTCCTGGCATTCACATTGGGTCTGGCTGTGGATGGATTATTTTTATGTTAAAAATCCATTTTTCCAAAAACATGACTGTCAGGTTAATTGATCACTGTAAATTGTCCTTAGGTGTGAGTGTGTGCATGGTTGTTTGTCCTGTTTGTCCTGCCCTGTGATGGACTGGCGACCTGTCCAGGGTGTACCCCGCCTCTCGCCCGTTGACAGCTGGAGATAGGCACCAGCACCCCCGTGACCCATAAAGGATTAAGCGGTTAAGAAATGGATGCAGAAAAAATGCATCTGGGTAATCATGGTCTGCCTGCAACTTGGCTCAGTTTCTTTTCTTTCAGTTTTCGTACCTCACTGAGAGGCTTACCTGGTATATTTATTTTTTATTGGCAGAGATGTATAATATTTTGACAATTTTTCTATTTTATAATTTATTCTTATTTATTTTTGAATTCTCTTCTGAAGATTGTGTTGTAGCTTTATGTTGATTTGTCTTTCTTTTCAATAAATGCTCTTTAAGCAACCTAGGTAAAAAAAAAATTCTTGTCTAAATTACCATCCACCCACACCCTTTTCACACTAAATGTGGAAGTGCTGTAACTGCAGTTATTGTCGCTTAAAGCTAAACACCATTGCGCCAGGAATGCTATCTAAGGGAAAATAAAGGAAACCCATCAATGGTTCCACCAGGGGCATCTCAAAGTGTAAATTCGGTAAAAAATAAAATAGAATAAATGCAGTTGTAAATAGAGGAGCAGTAGTTTCTGCAAGTATCTTAGGTAGTAGATGTGTTTTAAATGAGACTCGTTTGTCAGGTTAAAAGTTATTTTTGAGAATAACCACTTATTAAACTTTTCATCAAGCCCACATCTGTATTAACATGTTTGTATTTGTCTTATATTTGAATCTAAAATGTTTTAATTAGCTGTAAGATCAACATACACAGAAATAAAGGCTTGAGTCTGGTAAACGGTTTCTCAGTCAAATTCATGAAATAAAACTTCAATAAATACATATATTTTAGGGATTCAACACCACACAAAATGCAATGAATTGGAAGGTTTTCTCTGCTGTTGTTGATGGTGACTTAGATTAAAAGTTAAAAGGCAAGGCAATTTTATTTGTAAAGCATGCTTTCAACACAAGGGAATTTAAGGTGCTTCACATGATTCAGTGGTTAAAAAAAAAAAAAAAAAAAGATAAAAGCATAGAAAGTAAAAACAGCAAAACGTAAAAGTGTGAAGAATCAAAACAACAATTTAGGAAAATGATAAAGATAACACGAGATTCAATAAAATAAAAGCATTTGATTTAAAAAAAATATTTAGGTCCTCCACAATTTAGAAATGTATACAGAAATGTCAGGACATAAATAATTTTAAATAAATCAGAGGGTTTCAGGGCTGACCCCACGGCCCTCTTTGACATCAATTTCACCAGGTTAATAAAACAAGTTAAGGCCAACCTAAATCGATGGAAGATTCTCCCTCTATCTTTATTGAGCAGGATTGAGACTGTCGAGATGAATGTGCTTCTGCACTTTCTCTTTTTGTTTCAATCCTTGCCAATAAAAATCACTACCTCTATTTTTAGTATATTGAAAAAAATTCTTGTTCAATTTATTTGGCAGAATAAAAGACCAAGAGTAAGACTCAAGACACTTCAGATACCAAAAGATGATTGAGGTCTGGCACTGCCTAACCTGAAATATTATTACTGGGCAGTTCATTTAACAGCAATAGTTAACTGGCTTGGGGGAGACACAGATTTAATATGGAATCAGAAAAAGGGGAAACTTTAGGCATTGATCTTTCAGTTTTACCATTTATTAACCCAAAACACGTTAGAACTTCAAAATTAAATAACATATTTATAAAACATACTCTGAGTATATGGAGGGAAACAAAAAAAAGTTGAAGGATAAGGGATAGATATCCTGGGCCAAGCCAATAGTGGATCGTATTGGGTTCCCGCCAACCAAATTGGATCCAGGGTTTAGAAAATGGGCAAATAAAGGCCTAATTGTTCTTGGACAATTGTTTGGACAGACCTTGAAACATTTTCTCAGATTAGAGACCTCCCAGTAAATGACGTACAAATATTTTCACATAAGTCATACTATGAATCATAAAGAGAAAGGCTACACAAACAGCCGAATGCAATACAACAATATTTTATTACCTTTATAGAAAAGAAAACGGTTAAAGGCCACGTCTCTAATACAGGTCCTTCTAAAAAAATTAGCATATTGTGTTAAAGTTAATTATTTTCTGTAATCTACTGATAAACATTAGAGTTTCATATAATTTAGATTCATTACAGATAATTGAAGTAGTTCAAGCCTTTTATTGTTTTAATATTGATGGTTTTGGCATACAGCTCATGAAAACCCAAAATTCCCATCTCGTAAATTTAGCATATTTCATCCGACCAATAAAAGAAAAGTGTTTTTAATACAAAAAAAAGTCAACCTTCAAATAATTATGTTCAGTTATGCACTCGATACTTGGTCAGGAATCCTTTTGCAGAAATGCCTTCTTCAATGCGGCATGGAGGCAAACAGCCTGTGGCAATGCTGAGGTGTTATGGAGGCCCAGGATGCTTCAATAGCGGCCTTAAGCTCATCCAGAGTGTTGGGTCTTGCGTCTCTCAACTTTCTGTTCACAATATCCCACGGATTCTCTATGGGCTTCAATTCAGGAGAGTTGGCAGGCCAATTAAGTACAGTAATACCATGGTCAGTAAACCATTTAGCAGTGGTTTTGGCACCGTGAGCAGGTGCAAGGTCATGCTGAAAAATGAAATCTTCCATCTCCATAAAGCTTTTCAGCAAATGGAAGCATGAAGTGCTCCAAAATCTCCTGATAGCTAGCTGCATTGACCCTACCCTTGAACACAGTGGACCAACACCAGCAGCTAACATGGCACCCCAGACCATCACTGACTGTGGGTACTTGACACTGGACTTCAGGCATTTTGGCATTTCCTTCTCCCCAGTCTTCCTCCAGACTCTGGTACCTTGTTTTCCGAATGACATGCAAAATTTGCTTTCATCCGAAAAAAGTACTTTGGACCACTGAGCAACAGTCCAGTGCTGCTTCTCTGTAGCCCAGGTCAGGCGATTCTGCCGCTGTCTCTGGTTCAAAAGTGGCTTGACCTGGGGAATGCGGCACCTGTAGCCCATTTCCTGCACACGCCTGTGCACGGTGGCTCTGGATGTTTCTACTCCAGACTCAGTCCACTGCTTCCGCAGGTCCCCCAAAGTCTGGAATCGGTCCTTCTCCGCAATCTTCCTCAGGGTCCAGTCACCTCTTCTCGTTGTGCAGCGTTTTCTGCCACACTTTTTCCTTCCCACAGACTTCCCACTGAGGTGCCTTGATAGAGCACTTGCTTGAGTGTGTCAATGATGGCCTTCTGGACAGCAGTCAGGTCGGCAGTCTTACCCATGATTGCGGTTTTGAGTAATGAACATGCTGGGAGTTTTTAAAAGCCTCAGGAAGCTTTTGCAGGTGTTTATTTAATTAGTTGATTCAGATGATTAGGTTAATAGCTTGTTTAGGGAACCTTTTCATGATATGCAAACTTTTTGAGATAGGAATTTTGGGTTTTCATGAGCTGTATGCCAAAATAATCAATATTAGACAATAAAAGGCTTGAACTACTTCAGTTGTGTGTAATGAATCTAAAATATATTAATTTGTCTAATGTTTATCAGTAGATTACAGAAAATAATGAACTTTATCACAATATGCCAATTTTTTTAGAATGACCTGTATATATGAGGCTTTTTTTGGATAGTACCCAGAACAGATGGTATATAAAAGAGTAATGGGAATTAGAGCTAAATATGTTGATTGATGATGGGCTCTGGGAGGGCTTGTGTAGAGAAAGCCATAACGGTAGCAATAGCCAAATGTGGAAGGAATTTGATTGGCAGTTAAAATGAGATATTTTCATACTCCTCTTGTTATCTCAGAGTTTGCTTAATATGCTGTGTCCCTGCTCTGCTGGAGAAGTTTTGGGAAGGTTAGGAGATCATACTCATGTATTTTGGTACTGCCCAGTTATTTTAATATTTTGGAGGAGAGTAAAGGAAGAGCTTGAACATTGTTGGATAAGGGAGGTACCATCGTGCCCTCTGCTTTATTTACTGGGGGCAATATCAAATGAAGCACTAAATGCGGATCAAAGATATATTGCGCGTATAACACTATTGGCTGCAAAAAGTGTCCAATGGACGGATGCAAACTCTCCAACTATAAAAGAATGGAAACAGAGGGTTAAGCAAATATATGTAATGGAACAAATTACATCCGTATTGCAAATGAAGGTGGACCGCTTCCAGCATAGGTGGCAATGTGTCAAAGAGTATTTAGCTCTGTGATATAATAGGTTATAAAGAGAATGAGATTTGCTGTGTTTTTTTTGTTTGTTTTTTTTTTTTTTGGGGGGGGGGGTGTTTTACCATTGATCTGAAACTATGCTATATGTATTATGTTAGTCATGTATTACTTTTTTTATTCATGTAAAAGAAATATTCTTTTTTTTAGTATTATTTAGATATCTCCTATTTTATTTCTGTGTGTCTGTTTTTTTAAATATCAGGGATGTTAATGTATTTAGTACAATGTTAAAGGACAAACAAAAAGTTAATAAACAAAATTAGGAAAAAATAATTTGTCAAAAAATTATATTAGAACATTACTCAAAGGCATCTCTAAACAGAGTTTTAATCTTTGATTTAAAAGAGCCTAATGATTCAGCAGCTTTGCAGTCTTGAAGTTTGTTCCAGATTTGTGTGGCATAGAATCTGAAAGCTGCTTCTCCATGTTTGGTTCTAATTCTGTTTGGTAGAGTTGAAGGACCTGAGTGGTCTGCTGGGTTGGTAGAGTAACAACAGATCTTGAACATACTTAGGTGCCAAACCATTTAGTGATTTTATAAATTAGTAGGAGTATTTTAAAGTCTATTCTCTCTGCTACGGGGACCCAGTGTAAGGATTGGGGTGATGTGATCTACTTTCCTGGTTCTAGTGAGGACGCTAGCAGCAGCGTTTTGGATCAGGTAGACCCTATGAGGACGCTGTTGCAGTAATCAATCCAGCTAAAGATGAATGCATGGATTAGTTTTTCAATGTCCTTTTGACACATTAGTCCTTTAATACAAGAAATATTCTTCAGGTGATAGAAGGCTGACCTTGTTGTTGCCTTTATGTGACCCTGGAGGTTCAGGTCTTAGTCCATTATTACACATAGATTTTGCACCTGGTCAGTAGCTTATAGTTGTATTAGCTGAAGCTGTGTGCTGACTCTTGCTCATTCCTCTTTAGGTCCAAAAATAACTACTTCCGTTTTGTTTCCGTTCAGCTGGAGAAAGTTATGGGACATCCAGCTGTTGATTTGTTCTATTTGTTCATTTAGGGTCTGGGTGGGATCAAAGTAGCCTGGTGACATTATAATGTAAAGTTGAGTGTTATCTGCATAGTTATGGTCACTAATGTTGATGGCTGTCATAATCTGTGCTAGTGGGAGCAGGTATATATTGAACAGAAGGGGGTCCCAGGATGGAGCCCTGGGGGATCCTGCATGTGATTTCTGTTTGATCTGATGTGAAATTGCCTATTGACACATAATTTCCTGTTCTTGAGGTAAGACTCAAACCACTGATGTACTTTACCAGAGAGTCCGACTCAGCTCTCAAGTCATTCCAGTAAGTTTTTATGATCAACAGTGTTGAATGTTGCACTGAGGTCCAACAACCAGAACCTGAACTGTGGTTCTGCCACAATCTGTATTTATGCGGATGTCATTGAAAACTTTAACAAGGGCATTCTTAGTGGAGTAGTGTTGGATGAAATAATCTTTCTGATGAATGGGAGATTAGAGATTGGCCTGTAGTTCTGCGTTAAAGGTTTCTGTGGTTTAACTCATGGAATACAGACATTTTCTCTATGTTGGTGTTGATTGGGGATGACATTGGTAGTGTGTTCCATACTGAAGTATAGACTGCACGTCTGATTGTTAGAATCTTTTCAGTGAAAAAGCTGGCAAATTCATTCCAGGCCCTGATGTAGTTTAGTTCGGGAGGTACTGTCATTGGAGGATTAGTTACTCTCAACTGTTGCAAACAAAGTCCAAACATTATTACTATTTATGTTTATGATTTCAGAGAAGAACTATTCCCTTGGTCTTTCAAAGTTAAGTAGTATCTGTTCAGCCTGTTTTTGTAGATCTTATAGTGAACCTGGAGTTTAGTTTTCAGCCATTTTCTTTCAGATCGTCCAATAATCCCTTTTTACACTACGTACCAGTGGATCCCTAGTCCAAGGAGACTTTTTTCTACCCGAAACTACTTTAATTTTAGTTGGAGCAATTGTATCGATAATGTCTGTCTTGTTTGGTTGTCAATGTGGATATTGAAGTCACCCATAATGATTAGTTGGTCATCCTCAATACATATTACATACAGAATTGATATTGCGTGCAAACTCAAGCCGTCCTGTTGCAACGCAGCATTGGTAAAACCATGCCACCATGCAGCTACCATTAGAACCAATGGTTTCAAATCAGGAAACTTTAAAAAAATCAAAATAAGTAGGCTAGTTAAAGTATAGTCCTTTACCTCCTGTTTTATCAAATCAAAGAACAGTTTCAATTAAAATAAACAAAACCTGTGGACTTGTATCAATCTTGTACAAATCATCTTTTCATAGGTAGATATTTAGACTTGTCTTGTTGACTTTGTGCAATAATCTAAAATGGTAACTACCCCCTATGAATTGATGCAGATAACTTCAGTGATGTTCATAATAGATCTAGTGTTTGCCAGTGCTTAACTTTTTCTGCAAATGATATGTCCAGAAAAACGCTGAGCTGCAGCTCTTTATTCAAATTACCACCATCAGTTGTCTTATCTGTTTTTCACATTTAAATGTGAGTTTAAAAAAAAACCTTGTGTAACTTCCTTGCAACTTTAACCAGAGCCTCTCTGGTTTGCACAGAACCAGCCTTTGCTTTAGAGGATTTGTCATTAAAACACATAATGTTAACACAAACCTTGAAAAATAAACAATAGTTGTGCTTATGAATTTTACCTGGCATGATGCCTTTTGGCAAGATATGTGATTGCCTGTAACATTAGTATTGTCCAGGCACCCCCACTAGACGCCTGAGTGCACACAAAAATGTACCAGTAGGTTTCATGGGAATTTAGTGCCAGGATACAGAAAGGGCACACAAGGCCATCTCAATAACTTATATCATTTGTAAATGTGTTTTTATTCCAGTGATTTAATTCAAAAAATGAAACTCATAAGAATTCAGTAGCCTACGTTTTCACTGGAGAGATCTAAATGAAATTTAACATATTGAAGTCAGAATTCGACATTAAAGCCAGAATTATGTTTTCTTTTAGCGTTTCTGGGAGTGCACATTTGGAGGTAGTACCGTTCACCGGAAGTGGAACTGTCACTGCTAGTGTCCTTGTTAGCTAGCCAGCTAGTGAGTTGCCCTAAGAGGCAGGCAGATGTGTCATTTTGGGAAAGATGAATTAAACTGTGCCGGGAGCTAAAATCTGACAGAGAGCTACGTTGACCTGTTGTTATCAGCGCCATGTTCCGTGTCGGGAGCTCAGCGGCCTGGTGAGTCCAGTTTTACTGAAGGTAACGGTAGCACAAGCTAGCTGCGGTGAAATGCAGCGATGGGCTCCTCTGACAGCTGATTGCATTATAGCGAGCTCTGCTTTGATAAAAGTAGCTGCTGTCCTGGTTTAAACTAATACAAACCTTGAAAATGCAATGCCTTCGTGAATTTATCGCATTTGTATTATGTTGGTTATTTTAAAAAAACGAATCTTCCCCTGGTTCCGCTGGTGCAATTTATTTAGTTGCTAGCTGACTTTAAGAACCGAACGCGAGTAGTGGGTGGGTGTGTTTTATGCTCTATTTAGTCCGACTTTAATAAAATTCTGTACTTTAATCCAAATTGACCTTATCACAACTCTATGCAGTATACCCGGGCGTGAATTGTAAACGTTATTTCTGTACTTGCTGTAACTAAGTATGAGGTATTGTGTAGTTGCCTGTCGCTAGTGTCGCATGCTTTAAATTAATCTGTATGGCTGTACTCTTATTAAGAGTCAGAATCTTTGACCTAGTGCTTACCCGATTAGGCTTGTTCTTGTAATCCTGGCAGAATTATATATTTGTTTAATAAAAGTGCCATATTTCTCTAAGCAGATGTGCTTGCTACTTGTGACGTTTTTATGTTCAGACAAATGAACACTTTATCGATACTTTCAAATAAAAACTACTCGATGTAAATCAGCAATGAAACTATTTTTAGATATACTTTTAGTGTAATAATCGAATTTACAAAATTACTTAATGAGATAATCTGCTAAACATAAGTAAAACCATGAACTAGCTATTGGTGTCTAAATTATGTTTTACAATCCACCACAGTAGATTTAAAAAAAGACCAGAGTATATATTTTATATTACTGTCTGCTTTAAATCAAAACAACACGTGTAGTTCACATGACAGGATTTAAAAATTGTCACAAGAGTTCCAGATCGCACACATGTTGATAAGAAATCGAGGATATTTCTGTTTTGGCCCTACAGTGTTTAGTTTGTGGGCCACACGGCAATGCCGAGACACCACATACAAATATTCCCAGCTCAGACAGGAAATCTCAGAAAACCTCATGATTTAAAACATGACTAAAGGCAAAGGAGTAAATGAATACGGATGACGAGGATGAAACATTGCCAATAGACTTATGGTTAGTTTTAACAGAGAAACAAAAGTTAAATTCTGCCTTTGGATAAAGGAGTGGAAACAGCAGGAACAGGGACTCTACCTGCTATACAAAGAAATGGAGGTGAATTATTGTTTGATGTTTTTTTTCTCCTGGAAACGTTTTTACACGCTTTTTTCTGATTGATCTGTGTCTATGCATTTTTGGACTGCAGTCAATTGAGCCGACAACAATTATTTTATAGTTGGAGAGTTTGCATCCTTCCATTGGACAATTTTTTTCAGCCAATAGTGTTATACTGGCAATATATCTTTGATCCGCATTTAGTGCTTCATCTGATATTGCCCCCAGTAAATAAAACGTACGGCACAATGGTACCTCCCTTATCCAAAAATTTTCAAGCTCTTCCTTTACTCTCCTCCAAAATATTAAAATATCTGGGCAGTCCCAAAATACATGAGTATGATCTCCTAACCTTCCCAAAACTTCTCCAGCAGAGCAGGGACACAGAATATTTAGCAAACCCTGAGATAACAAGAGGAGTATGAAAATATCTCATTTTAACTGCCAATCAAATTCCTTCCACATTTGGCTATTGCTACCGTTATGGCTTTCTCTACACAAGCCCTCCCAGAGCCCATCATCAATCAACCTATTTAGCTCTAATTCCCATTTCTCTTTTATATACCATCTGTTCTGGGTACTGTCGGACAATTGGAAATAATATTAATAATAGACGTATCCAAGCTGTATGGCTGCCTGTCGCCTGCTTTTCTGTTTGGCATATCTCATGCAACAGGCTGCATATTCGTTTGTCCTCGCAACACACCACACACGGTGTGATATGGAGCCATCCAACATGCTGAATATCTCAAATTTGTGATCGGAGCGGTCCCGATGTCTGTCCGAGAAGACCAGAGCACTCTAAACGCACCACACACATGGCAGGAATATCTGTTGGCATCATTTTAAGAGCCTGATAATTGGGGCCTGTCGGAACGGGAGAATCAGGCCTATAAATCCTGCTGGCTGGACCAGGCCATAGAAATATCTGTGATCATTTGTGATTCACTGTACCAAATAATAGGTATACAGGGAAAAAAAATTACAAATTAATATTATAAATAACAAACAAAAATATTTGGTTGGACAACAGTAATACCACAAGTAAAGCTGGTGTGGTATTCTTTAAAAAAAGTTTACCTTCATCATAGCTATATGAAGCCAAAATTTGATGCAGTTATTGTCAACAGAAAAGAATGTGAATCTACATAAAACAAATGATCCACAACCCTTTATAGAATAAGACTGAAGATGAATTTAAATGCGACTTAAACGTATGTCTTCCTTCTGAGCTTTGTGGCCTGAATCAGTTTGGATTAAATGCTTTGAGAGAGAGCTTTGACCGGTTGTCATTCACTCTCCAGCTTTCTCTCTCCAGTTTCAGAATGTTTACATGGAGTGACCTGGCAGCCAAATGAGCCCTATGCATTGCTACATCTTGCACAATTTTACTGTTGTAATGGTTTTTAACTTAGCTGGTGAATTTTCTTTATACTGCAGGTTCTTACACAAACGTTAGAATGTATAAATTATAATAACTGTGATATTGTTCATTAAGAAGTTAAATCTGAAGTTGTTATTGCAGTCACTGCAGCTGCTTGCGATCATTTTTTCTCTCCAAATACAGAAAAAAATGAAATGGAAACCAACACTGCTTGGTTCTTTTAATGCTGTATCCGTCTTTCATTTCAGCGTGGTTTGTAGGAACCTCGTCTCCACCAATATGGGGGTGAGATTCCGAATCCCGCTGCAGAAGCTCCATCCCCTGTCTCGTGCCATCCACCATCGTTACTCTGGGAACAATAACCCTCACCGGACTCCTCATCGTACCGCGGCTCGATACTTTACCTCCATGTCCCGGTTGCCCATGCGGCCTTTGAAGCCTCCTCCGGGGTCTGGTGGTCACAGGTACCAGCAGCAGCGCAGCTTCTGGGTGGCCCGCTTGGCAGCTCGGCTGCTGAGGCTCAGATACATCCTGCTGGGATCAGCAGTTGGAGGAGGTTACACGGCTAAGAAGGTAAGTGGTTAAAATTATTAATCATGCCATAAGTCCTCCTGTTGGGTGCAGAATTATAAGAGGGGATTTTTGCTTGAGTAGTTGTTTTATTTTGGTGAACTTGTGAACAGTCACCAGGAAGTTAAAATTAAAAGACTGTATTAATCCTCAGACATATGACGAGTGGAAAGACATGCTGCCAGATTTAAGTGAATACAACTGGGTCATCCCTGATTTTGTGTGGGAACTGAGTGAACAAATTGATCTTGGTAAGTTTTTTTTTTTTTTATGTCATTAATTTGTTTAAAAAATGTAAAGAGGTCTTTATCTTACATCTTCGATCTAGTGTCAGATTTTGTTACCCTGTTAACTTCTATGCATTTTTAACCCTTTCAACCACAAATATCGCTGCTTTTTATGTAAGGGATAATGGCTGATGAGGTGTCAATTATCAGAAAATAATGAACGACGCGGAGACGTGAACCACCCTCCGCTGCACGTCGGATGGTTGCTTTCGCAAAGTCCATTATTTTCTGATAATGGACACCTCGAAGGGCATAATCCTGCTTATGCCATGGTCACTTACGAAGGAAAGAAATAATTAATTAATTAATAATACTTGAAATGTGTTTTCAAGTTAAAATCGCGAGTTTTTTTTTAGTGAGCATGGTGGCATAGCTGGTAGCGCAGCTCACCTCACAGGTAGAAGGTCCTGGGTTCGATTCCTGCCGGGGAAGCTGTGGGTGCTGAGGGTGTGTTTGTTCCTCCTAATCATCGGCACCCAAACCCTGTGTGGGGTTGGCGAAAGGGCCTTTCTGTGTGGAGTTTGCATGTTTTCCCTGTGTTCCCTTGAGTAGCTAATGTGAGCTACTCTCACAAAAAACATGCACCAGTTCTGGGCTCTATACTGCCTCCTCCTGGCTGACCGGGGCGTCTGAGGGGTTAGGGAGGATTTGGCTGGAATAACGTGATCCTTCCACGCGCTACGTCCAGCCGGGGAAACCCTGCCCCCTCAGGTAACAAGAAGGGCCTGCTCACTCCTTAAGCAGGAAGGAGGCTTGAGCTTCAGTGCAGGGCCCTCCCACTGTTGGTAGTTGGTAGAGGGAGAGCAATGCCCAGAACTGGAGTTAGGTAGGAACACTGGGTGATTAAAAAAAATAAAAATAAAAATAGCGAGCATACTGTTTAATATCTGCAGTATACAGACGTTGCCAAGCAACGTAGCCACAGCAAGCCTACCGCAGCAGTTTATCAGTGATAGGAAGTGAGATGATGGCTTTACCTTACGTTATGTGATAAAAAGTATCATTTCAGAAGGCTGGTGCACTACTTAATGCTTGTGTGTGTCCAGAGGATGATGCAAATAACGTTGAGTCTCCGTTGCCATTTGAGCCAGCGCAATAATTTAGAAATGTCATCAGACAAGTCACTTTTTAATGTACACCCTCCAGCCAATCAGAATCGAGTATTCACCCAGAACATGGTATAATACACGTGGAAAGCTGGTACAGACATGGCCCAAAAATTCTCAGCTGTACGTTCATCAAACAGGGATTCTACAAAGCATTTATTTAGTGATGAATACAAATGCATCCCACAGTTTTCAGATTTTTGTTTCTAAAGTAACAAAGAAACAAAAATGGAAACAATGTATTATCTTCTTTCTTATTAATATGTATCTACTAATTTGTTATGATCTGTTATGTAACATCTCAATAAGTTCAACATAAGTTTGTGGGAATTGAGCAAACTTAATGAAAATAGAAAGGGTTGAAAATTTAGCCTGGTTTTACTGAAGCAATCTAATTTGTTAAAAATAAGTAATTGTTGTGGTTTGATGAAGTTTCTTGTTGATGTGATTTAAACTCAGTAATTGGCTGATTTCATAATTTTTTTTTGCTTTTATAGACATTCACTTTGTAAAATTCCATGTAAAATTCTGCAGATAATCAATTAAGCAATGATTTTTGGTGTTTTATATTATTTGAGTTTAGCGTTACTTGTCTCTTTCTGAAAAGATAAACTGGCCAAAGCACTGCCAGAGATGGAAGAAATTGCTAAACTTCTGCCAGACTTTGAGAAGATTGGGGAGAACTTCACTTTCCTTAAAAGTCTCCTTTCCTCTGGTGAGTAAACTGAACATTAGCTGTTTGCCTGTGCTGTAGGCTAGAACAACGAATTCAATGCTAAAGATGGGATGAAGATTACAGTACTATCATTAGAGGATAATTGTACTCTATAGCTTGGTCGATTCTTTTTGATCAAATTTTTTTAAACCTTTGTGCTTACACAGTTTGTTTTATCATCCAGCTCAAGGTGCCTTAGTTTAAAGGAATACTCTAAATTCAGTATTATAAAGATGTGAAAGCAGCCCGTTTCATAATCAACTTCCTCTCTGATTTCCTTACCGCAGTCAGAATTTATATGCATCTGCTTTTTTGGATATGTAATTAAATAGTTTGCTTTTAGTTCTTTCACTATGTTGCATTTTCTTTTGCCTCCTTGCATTTTTATATTGTTTCAATATTGTCTTGGTTTATTAAACTCCTCGTTTCTTGTCTGAAAGACTTTTTCCTGAATTTACAGAGTCACTGAGGAACTGATAAAATATACAAGCAGTATGTTACTAAATAAAACAACTTGCACCGATCAGGCTTCATCCGGCCAATACCAACACCTGTTTTTCTGGATTATTCTTGCTTGTTTTTGGATTTCTTCCAAATACTACAATAAAAGGTCCTGCTGGTCCTTTCAAGGATGGAATACTTTTAAATCCAAGTACAGAGCTGTTGGTTCATATTTTTTCTAACTGAAAATAGTGGGAATTTAGCTTTGACACATGAAACATTGATTATTTCCCCAGACTGCTGTGAGTTCACAAATACTTCATTGTGATACTTTTAGTAGAATCAGTCTGTATGGATTAGGATTCAGATCCAGTTTACCAATAAACTCTTTTATCAGTTTCTTATCTAGTTACTTTTTTTCAACTAAAGCTTTTTGCTCATCCACAGCCTTTCATTACTTATTGTTATTGTGCCGAATTCCTGGTTTGACCACCATCCCCCCGCCTGTCTTCTTTATGATTTTCATCTTGTGTTGTTCTTCCTTTCTCCTCCTCCTCCCCTGCCCTCCTCTTCTCCACATTCTTTACAGGTGTGAGATTGGGTAGCGAAGTCAAAGGAGCCTCTGGTCTGCATCTTTTGTTAGGTGTGTAAACCCTGTATTTTAGTAGAACAGCTTGTACCCCTCTTCTCTTTCTGTCGCTCTTTGACCGCTTTTGTCGACGTCACGCAGGATTCTGATCGTCTGTGGTAGATTGTCTCAATGTTTGGATCTAGCAGTAAGTGATGTTGGCTGCCAGATTACAAAAAACTGAATTTATTTCAGGTTAATGCAGGTGGTTGGTTTATTCCTTGCTTTAGTTCTCACAAAGTGACTTAAAAAGAGATTATCCTGTTTGTCTGTAGTTTGCTCTCCCTTCTCTTTCTTCGTCTATCTTTTACTTGCCTGTTTCTGGCTCTACTTTATCCAACCTCTTTAGGTGTTTGCCTCCTTTGACTTCGACCCTTCCTCTCACCTGGCAGATGTGGGTTTTTTGTTAACCTTTGCAGCAGTCTTCCTCTGTCTCTGGTTACTGACACTCAAATGTTTGAAAAGTTAACACAAAATGTAGTTTATTTTGAGTTTGATTTGAAACTCGCATGTGGAGCTGTGTGCCAGACCAAATGTCACCATACCTTAGCTATGAATCCTAAAAAAAAACAAAAAAACTCAGGAGTGCCACTTGATCGATTTTTTTTATTTTATTTTATTTATTTATTTTTATTTATTTATTTTTTATCTCTTATTGTGCAAATCAATATCTGGCTTCTTAAAGATACAGTTTCTACTGATTTTTAATACTTTGTTTAAAAAAAAAAGATTTAAAAATGATTCAGTTGTTCAAACAAAAACATTTCAGTGTCAGTTTTTTTTGACATGTAAGGCAGGTGTGATTTGAACAATGTTGCTCCATGAAACTAATATTAACCTAAAGTCCATTAATCTTCCTCTAAATATATACCCAAAATCGAAATATCTACAGGTTTACAGTTTTCTTTCAAGGGAACTCTTGCAGGATTCTTGATTGCATATTTATACATTTTAATTCTGTTTGAAGCTGTATTAAATCAGAAAACCTTTAGTTAGAGATTCAGCGAGGAAAGTTTTATTCTGTATTTTTAATCTGTTTTCGCTTTATTTCTTGCAAAGCTTTGATCTGCTGAAGCCTTTTTCACTTTAATATAATAATGAACAGCAAAATAATGTTTTCGATCCTAACAGCCTTCACTTGCCATTATTCCTTACGCAAGAAGCAGCAGTGACATCACAGTGCTTTTGCAAGAGAGCAGTGACTTTACTATTGTTTAAAATCAAACACAAAGCAGCAACATTGGTGAGAAGTTCCTCAAGCTTGTCAAGTTTTCCTAACATGATACGTTCCTTTTGAGCTTAAATTCTGAAGTGAATTTTCATTTTCTGTATGTAGCAGCAACAGTATAAAATAGTTTTATTTTGTAATCGCTTCTCGCACCTTTTTCTGTTCCTCTGGCTTTAAACCTTTTCAAAGGTGCATATCTGTAGATTATATATTATATAACTTTGAGTTACTGAGATTAAAAAGTGGAACTTGTTTAGAATTAATTATGCATGGAGTGATATATATTACACATTTTTTGGTAATTATTATTATAGTTTATTGTAGGGTGACCACATTTGGATTTGCAAAAAAAATTAAAGAGAACATTCTCCATGTGGTTAGAATAAAGAGTTAAATAACAAACTTCAGATAAGCTTTCACAAGTGCAAAAATGACTTTTAAATCTCTTGAGATTAATTAATAATACAATAACTGCTCTTCCAATTTAGAAATGTTACCAGTAACAGTAATTGTTTACTTTTTAAATCACACTGGACAAAAATTTAACTAAAATCTGAAATTATATTCTTAAAAAAAAACAGTATTTTTTTTTCTTTTCCATGTAAGAATAATAAAAAAAAAGACTTACATAAAAAGACAGTAATACTTACTCCATTCTTTAGATTTTCGATTTTCGAATTTATAGATGAATTTGACTTTGCACAGCGTTAACGTTTTTTTGTCCATGTGGACCGACTGGCTCTCTGCCACTTTTGTCACATACTGAAACACATGTCAGCTCTGTTTGTCTGTGAAGCTATATTTGCGACAGGCTGTAATATTACATACATTGCACCAGTCAGTTTAAGCCTGTGCTGATTAGTTCCCTGAAAAACGATGAGAACGCGTACATTTTCATCAATCTATGAAATCTCCCCTGGAGAGCTTGTTAAAAGTGGACATGTCCAGGGAAAAGAGGACGGTTGGTCACCTTAGCGTATTGCCAATAAAAAACAAACCAGTTTTTCTTAGAAACATTGATTATCAAATAAAACCAATTAGAAAACATTTTTGGTACAGAAATGTTATCTAACCACCTACACAATCATGGGGAAGACTGCTGACACCAAGCAATGAAGAGTGGAAAGAAATGCCAGAGAAAAAAAAAACAGCAGTCATTGCTAAAGAAGCTCATTGTTCATACATGGTAATGGAAAGTTTAGTAGAAGGAAATAGTGTGGTAGAAAAATAACGTGGAAATTATTAAACAAAACCCATCCAAGAAATTCACAATTACTCGAAAACATAAACGGTAACAAAAATAAATGGTTGCAATGTATCACCTTGTGTCGAATTGCTGAATTATTTTACATAATTTCCATTTATGAATTGAATTATCAATATAAATTAACCTTTCAGTGTTCTTCTAATTTACTGATATGTACATGTCAAACACTTATTAAATCTGAAAATATCCTGGGAAAAAGATCTGCAGAATATGCAATAGTTAGAATGTCCCCCAGCCACCTCATGTTTTGGCTTTTCTCTTTACAAAAACAGTTTAATTCACAACCAACATATCAGATTAGGATATTTAGACTTGTGTAATTTATATTTTATGTCAGAATACACTTGTTACTTACCTACAAACGCAAGAACTTAAGCAACATTTTTCAAACATTAAAATATAATCACAATGGTGTTTTTGTTTCTTTAAATAAAGGTGAGCGCTCCCTTAAACACTGTAACATGTCTCGTTTCTTCAGTACCTTTTTATTTCTTCCTATTTTTTGTTTCCTCTGTTAGAAAAATCAGGTGATCCTGCTCTAAAAGCTACAGATTCATCAACTGGAGCTTCACATGATGTCAGCGACAAGCAGTACAAAAAGGCAAGTGTAAAAAAAAAAAAAAGAAAAAAAAAATCAGTTTTACACTTTTTGTTTTTATGCTCTCACCAGCACAGCTCTTTCTCTCTCATTTAAAGGGCCTATATCATCATTTTTGTTACTGCTCAACATTAGTTGTGTTCAGGCCTATAGCTCACAACTGTTTTATTCATGATTGAAGTTGAGGGATATGTAAGAAAGCGCAAGGCAGCCGAGAACCAGAACGTTTCCAAACTTAGTCAGTTTTAAGTTTGGATATCCAAACTCAACTATCAATGCTCAAAACAATGACCAATAAGGTGATAGTAGTCTTAACAAACGTGCTCAGCTTGGATTTAAATTACTAAATAATAATAAAGTGAAAATTCATAATGAGATTTAACTGGTGAGGAAGAGTGAGTGGTGGGAGGAGCTTAAGAGCTGTTGCTTTGAGACCTAACAGACAGACACCCTACAGAGTGATTTAAAAGCTTGGGTGAGGAGACCTGTCTGCTTTCAGTTTACCAAAGTGATGAATGATGACTTGTTTTAAAGTATATATTAATAAAGGGAAATGCATGGGAGTCTTACAGGTAGTGGTTGCAATTTCTCCACTGGTTCAGACCATTGCTGCTCACACGCTACAGCCCTCCAATTGCTTGAAATAACTGTCTCAAGAATACTTACTGTTACGGTGTAATGCATTCATTTCTGAAGTCTTCATTTTCTCCACCTAATTAGTGTCAATTCTACTTCTGAGAGGTACAGTTTGACAATGTGTTTTTGGATTATCCTGAGAGCCATGCTAACGCTCACCTGGAACCCTTTCTGGCTCCAAATTATGATGATATATTCCTTTTAATGCCTTTCTGCACTCTATCAACTTTTCTCTTGCAAAACTGTAGTTAGTAAAATCAAAATTTCCCCAATGAAACATAAATGTTTTTTAAAGATTCACGTGCTGTAGTACTGTGAGTTGTTGTGTATTAGCATCTTCATAACTTTTATGATGTTTAATTAAAAACGGGCCTCAGATAGCAGCTATAGTTTTAGTTTTAACCGGTTGTTTTAATATAACTTCCTTTTTTATTTAGTGCTTCTTAGAGATTTTTTAAATTTGCCTGAAATTGTACAGCATAACAGTTAGATTGGTATTTACTGTGACACAAATCGGATTGTTACTTAACCTGACTGAGAGCTGGAAAACACTCAGAAGTTGTTTTTGGGTTTTTTTCTAGGGTTGCCTGTTAGTATCTATTCCGCATCTGATTGTGAATTACAAAAACAACCAAAAAAAGAAAAACTTCTTGGTTACTTTTACTTTTTAGTTGATTTTGGTCACTCGTTTGAACCTTAAGTCTTTCATTTCTCCCTGCAGAAATATGTATATTCATTTATGGTCATTTCCTCCTGTCTTCATACCTTCTCATGTTTTGTTTTAGTGTCGCCATCTTGGAGTTTTTTCTTATTTTTGTTTTTTATACTTACACAAATTTTAAACAAATAAAACCAACCTGAAGATCTATTAATAAAAAAATTATAATAGCGTACATTTTAATAAACACCCCTACTCTTTTCCTGTTATTACCCGCAGTCAGCCTCCAACATGAACAGTTTTAGAATAGGACAATCCTTTATTGTCAGAGAGAGTTGCAAAAGACAGAATACTGTGTAGCTACCAAAATTAAGGTAAAGTGGCATACGCATATTGGAACGTTGCCCAATTCTAAAAAAATATTGAAATATTTCGAAAAGTTTATATTCCGCAGATAAAATCAACAGAAATGTTAATTAGCGAGTTAGACGCTGCAAATTATAGCACAGATGTAAACAAAATTACATTTGCTGGGAGCAGTTTTGGTTGTGTGTATATATATATATATATATATATATATATATATATATGTATGTATGTAAAACCTACAACTCTAAAATGAGAAAAATGCTGCGTTTCATGTTGGAGATCTTTGAAATAAGACAGATTCCACCTGCTTTGTCTGAATAAATTTCCGTGCTTGCTTTGATTATTTAATCTTCATTTTAAGCATCACCAGACTTGTTGAGTTAAGAACGCTGTAACATTTTGTTTTAACACATAAAACACTTGGAAGAGTAGTGTCAGACCTTAAAACACTATAGTGCATAAGGAGCACCAGTCACTGTTCTGCCGCTTGCTGGAAGGCACTGATTGGAGTATCAGTCGCCTTTTCTGCCATCAGTCTGGCAAAGTTTGTTTTTTAGCCGAGACAGACTTTGTTTTATCCTCTGATGTCGGTGGCAAGATCATGAGAATGAAAGATCGTGATTCTTTCAAACTGAGTGTGATTCTTCCACCTGAACAAACACCAGTGCCAGCTGGCCCAGCCGGCTTCCCTGCAGCAGGATGCAGCGCTGGTCCACATGGGATGGATCGGCCCGGTGGCCAGTTGTTGTTGTTTGGTTTTATTTTATTATCTTCCTCCTCCTACCTGTCTCTCACGTCTCTCTGACGTACCCCAGCAGGGTCTGCTCGGAGAGCTCATTCTTATTCAGCAGCAGATCCAGCGGCACGAGGAGGAGGTCCGGCGGGCCGCTGCAGCCAATAGTGCGCGTTCGCCACCCCAAGATCCTGCTCCGAACCCCAACCCCTCGACACAGACACGCAAGGTGAAGGTCCCACCCCACTTAGATCCGCCCCATCCCACCAACAGCTCCCACACACTTCCAGCTAAAGGACAGAGGAGGGGCTCTGAGCACTAGAACAGTTTGGGTCAAGTGAGATTAATTTCAACTGGAGTCAGGTTGCATTTTAGTTGTTGTTGGTTTTTTTCATCTTTTTGTTTTGACTATAATAAGTAGACAGATTGTTTGCACAAATGCAAAAAGCCTAAACAGTATTATATTTTTAAAAGCACAATATTTTTATTACTTATGCAAAAAATAGAGTAGTTTTAACTAGACAGTTCAAATCTTGGCACATTCACTATTTATTTTATAGTTAATAAAAAAAAAAATAATAATTTTAAGCACTTAAGTATCTATCAGTCTTTGAAAATAGTTTTTGTACAAGACTTTAATTAGATGACTAGTCATTTATTAGGTATTTTATTAAATCTTTTTTGGGGGACAAAGGGTACTTTATTCTTTTTAGTGATTTTATTTAACTTTTTTTTATATTTGCAGGAAAAAAAAACTGCATTGGCTTGCAAAGTATTTATACCCCTTCTTCACATTACCACCACAATTTTCAAATATTTTTATCGGGATTTTATGAAAATATGGCATACATACTTTTTTTTTTTTTTAGGCTCCTTCACTCTTGTACCCAGAAAGTTTATTAGTAGAGTCCTCCAGTGTTTGAGGTTAACCTCAGAATAAATGCAGCTGTTCTTTGAAGACTGAAGAGGTTTGTTAGAGAAGCCGCATTAAAAAGCCCAAGAAACACAGCAGACAGATCGGGGATAAAGTTGAGGAGGCATTTGTCGGTTTTGCTTATAAGATAGCATCTTAGTCTTAGAATATCTCGCATAGCTCTGTTCAATTTATCATCCATCTCCGGAGCAGCAGCCGAGGTCTATAGCTTGTTGAAGAATCTGTCAAAAAAGACAACAATTTGTTGTGTGCTTTAATAATCCGGTTTATTTGGAAGACAGTAGAAAGCCATCACTGATCAAAAGCTATAAGATGTCCGGGTAGCAGTTTCCCACAGGACCCAGCAAACACAATAGAAGGTGCATTGGACAGATGAGAATCAAAATGAAGCTTTTTGGTCTACATGCAGCATCTCCCTCGACACAACATCCCTATATTTAAAATAGTGGTGGCAGAGTAATGCTGTGAGGATGCTTTTCTAAAATGGTACTTAAAAGCTGTTTAAGACGGATGGAGCTAAACAGTTGACAAGTTTGGAAGAAAACTTGTTACAGATACAGCTGTAGACGTATTTTCTCTTAAGCTCCAGAACTGAACTCGCAGCCTACAGCAAAACTATAAAATTGATGTTAATGACCTTTCTCCCAATAATCTGACTGGTCTTAAGTTGTTTTGCAAAAATGATGGAGTTGAAAGATGTTTTTGCAGAAACCTGCAGCAGTGACTGGAGGAAAAGGAGGTTCCTCAAAATAGCGACTCAAGCAAGTTGAATGCAAGTGTACGCCACACTTTTTAGACCTTTAAAAATCCTAATATAAATATGCTGATATTTGTGGGGCTGATGTGACAATAATGAAAATTTAAAAGGGGTATTAATACTTTATCTATCATTCTCTTAAAAGCTCCTCTTAGGAATAAATGTCTAGATCTTATAGTGTTGTTGCATGAATGTTTGTAGCATAGTTTCAGAGATATTGCAACAAATGTTGCTTCACTTGACCATACAATGAGCTTAATGATCCTCAAGAGCCCTGATTAATATCTGGGAGTACAGCATGAGATTTTGTGGCAACCAGCTGCATGGTGTGAGCTGCACTCTGAAAACCACCGGGATGAGCTGAGGTTTAATAAAGATTGAAGACTTTAGTTACAAAGAAACCATTTTGTTGTAAAACAAAACTGACCATATCACCTTCTTTGCATACTATTATTTTTTATTTTTTTATTTTTTTTATTCATTTATTTGATAGGGACAGAACAAGAAGCATTGCTACACAGAATAACCGATGCCATGTTCATAGGCCTTATAGCTAACAGCTAATTCGCAGACCTGGTCCCTAAAACACAAAACACCTACACAAATCATTACAATCAATAATAATAAAAAAATAAAAAAAAACATAAAAGACAATACAACATTATACACTTCTGCAGCTCACTGCTGGAAAGTATCTCTAAAAACAAAGTTATTGTTTCGGTTTTCTAGAAAATAAGCAGTTTGGGTGTAGTTTGCTGTGTCTGTGTGTCTTTTAAATTCATTTTATCGTGTCCCTGTTCCATTTCTTCTTGTACTCTGTCTGCTGTTTCTCTCCTGCTCCTCATCACTATAATCTAATGGGGTTTAACAAAATCACGTTTTCTAAACAAAATGATTGTATAAATAAACCTAACTTGATTTTTTTCAGGAATCACGCTTTGATTTCTGCCTGTTTCTGAATACCTGAGATTTAAACTGAACTTGGACTGTTTGCCTGAAATGTTTTGAGTTTATGCATTAACTTGACTTTTCATTTTGATTATTTATGAAATACAATTTGCATGTGTTGAACCTTTGTGGTGTTGGTGGGAGTTTTCTCTTCTGAAGTAGTACTGTGAGCCTAATGGAAACCTTTAATCTAAAGCTGAAAAGCAGCATTAATATTACCTATTTCTCCTCTTTTTCTTTGTTTCTGCTGTGACTTTCAGTCATCAGACAAAGAAAAGATTGACCAGCTTCAAGAAGAGCTTCTTCGTACCCAGGTACCGCATGGCATCTCTAAACTCAAACTGAAGCAAAAAATAAATAAAAAAATAGTAGGGATGCTAATGTGATTGCTTATTCCTTAGTTAAAGTATCAACGCATGCTGGAAAGGCTGGAAAAGGAAAATAAAGAGTTAAGGAAAGTGGTGCTGCAAAAGGATGATAAGGGGATTCATCAAAGAAAAGTGAAGGTATGTTAACAACACCTTAAACCGTTTAATACTGATAACTGCTTTTAAAGAGACTGTAATCACAAAGTTTTACTTGTTCACTTGTCAGGTTTGTCTTGAATGTATTATTATTATTATTTGACAATAGATACAGCAGAATGTTCTTTCCTCCCCTAGAAATCTCTTATTGACCTATATTCTGAAGTCCTTGACATCTTGTCTGACTATGATGCAAACTACAACACTCAGGACCACTTACCCAGGGTAAGGTGCACAATTAATCTATAATAGTCAGACAGGGGGATGTGAGATTATTTTTAAGGAGCATGTTGATTTGTTAAATTTATATCTTAAATGAATATTTTTTTTGGGATTATAGATGGAAGTTATAAATCACCTTTTTTTGTAATTTGATATTAAAGCACATTTAAAGGTCCTATATAAACTTTTTGGAGCTTTCAACCTTGTTCTTATGCATTTATCTTATGGAAAAACCCAGCCGAAATTGTTTTTTGTCTTAATTACACATTTCTCAGTAATCCTCCTGAATCCTACTTTAAAGAATAATTCCAGAATACAAATTATATTTGAGGACAGATTAATACTATGGAACGCCAACGGTAACATTTTATCATATATGTGCCTATTAAAGAAGTTGAAAGCTGTAAAATAGCATGTTATAGGACCTTTAATACCAAAAATCTCTATAAATAATACCTCCCATTTCTTTTTTCAGTGTTCTTTTTTTAATTTAATTTAGCTCATTTGTGTAGTGTAGGGATGCCTATTGGCTAGAATCTGGTGATACGATATGTATCACAATACAAGTGAGGACAATACATTGTGATACTAGGCAAGGAAATTTTATTCGTATAGCACACTTTCAACACAGGACAATTCAAGGTGCTCTACATGATTAAGGCTGGTTCATAGCATAAATCAGTTTGATGATTAGAAGTTACAATAAGAAAATAATCAAGAAAATACAACAATGTAGGGACAAGTGAGTAAAAAACAGTTTTAGTTCATTAACTGATATTGCTGAAGAAAGCTCAAAGTTTTTAACAGAAGAAAGCATTTACAGTAATTAAGACAATAATTCGTGTGACAATTTAAAATAAACAAGTAAAAACAGTTACTCATAAGTGAGTCTAAATAGGTAAGTTTTAATTTTAAATTTAAAAGAGTTCAGTGTCTCTGCAGCTTTACATTCTCCCGTTATATTGTTCCGGATATGAGGAGCATAGAAACTAAAAGCTGCTTCCCCATGTTTGGTTCTAGGGACGATCAGTAAACTACAGCTGGATTACTGGATTATTACCAAATCTAGTTGATCCACTGGAACGAAGAAAGTGAAAACGGCAACCAGTTAGCGGTCACACTTTTTATTTTACCACAAATATTACTGCCATCATTAATGATTCCATTCAAATCCCAAAAAAATAAAGAAATAAAAATGGATACATTCCTTTTGAATATTGATACAATATTGTGACCTAAAATATTGCAAAATATCGGCGTATCAGTATTCTCTTACATCACTGGTATCGTGTCATTCCTAATGGGATAATTAATTATCTAACTTGTTGCTTATCTAAGGTCTCTCCTACTTCCTCTGTGGTCTTTCAGGTGGTTGTGGTTGGAGATCAGAGTGCTGGGAAGACCAGCGTGCTTGAGATGATTGCCCAGGCCAGGATCTTCCCCAGGGGCTCAGGGGAGATGATGACACGCTCACCTGTTAAGGTGAGTCAGGTCAAAGTGGCTGATTCGATGTTTCGATTTGATTTATTCCTTTGGGATAACTTCTATATTTTTCTTTGTAGGTAACTTTAAGCGAAGGCCCCCACCATGTGGCCATGTTCAAAGACAGCGGCCGAGAGTTCGACCTCACTAAGGAGGAGGATGTAGGTCACACATGCTTGAATTTGATTTATTAAACAGTTATTTTTTTTCACACAACGTTCATGTTGTTTCTCCTCTTTTTTTGTGCGTAGCTGGCTGCTCTGAGGCATGAGATTGAGCTAAGGATGAGGAAGAGTGTGAAAGAGGGACAGACTGTCAGCTCTGAGGTTGGACAGCTTCTGAATTGTTGACAAAAAACTTTTCTTATTTAGTTTTGGGAGACTTTATTTAATAGTTTTTATTTCTTGCACATCAGACAATCTCTCTGAGTGTTAAAGGGCCAGGCATTCAACGGATGGTTCTCGTTGACTTACCTGGTGTCATCAGTGTGAGTATAAAAGCATCCTCAGTCGCATTCTGATATATCGTTTAAGTTCAATCAGTGTGATCTTCACTGCAGTGTCTTTATTACAGGATTCTTATCCAGTTGGGATACGTTTTGAATCTGTTTTTAGACATGTTTAAGATTTTATTGCTTAATCTTTTATCTAAGACGTGCATCTTAATTTTTAGAGAATATTCTGCTTTTTGCAGAGATTTTTAGAATTAGTTACGTTTAGTTATGTTGGTTAGTTATGTTTTTGCTAAGGGTTTGTCTGTCCATTAGCAACATAAATAAATAAAATCAAGAGAGATTAGGATGAAATTTTCAGTAAATGTCCGCTGTGGGACCAAGAACAAGTAACTTGGTTTTCGGCATTGTCTGCATTCTCAGGGGTCTTTTATTTACAGTTTATACACAGTATCCTTAAGTTGAGATATCTCAATTTTCCAGAATTTTGATGCTCAAACTTCCCTGCCAAGCATATGGTTTGGTTTGGTTTTTAAATTGGTTTATGAAATTCCATTTTAAATATTTTTTTGTTTTTTTTAGACGGTAACTGCAGGGATGGCCTCAGACACTAAAGAAACCATCTTCAGCATGAGCAAGGCTTACATGCAAAACCCCAACGCAATCATTCTCTGTATTCAAGGTGAGTCTTGGATGTGATAAATTGCTTTTCTATAGTCGTGTGTAAAGGTATCGGATCATAATAACCAGAACCATTTTTTATAACAGGTCCTTTTGAGATTTCCTTAAGAAAGAAAAAGCAGGGCCCCACTTGTTTGGATCATTTTTTCTAACCACCTTCCTGTTTCCTTGGCCTAGATGGCAGTGTGGATGCAGAGCGCAGCATCGTAACAGACCTGGTCAGCCATATGGACCCTCAGGGGAAACGGACCATCTTTGTTCTAACTAAAGTGGACTTGGCTGAGAAGAACCTGGCCAGTCCAAGCAGAGTAAGAGATGTGATTTGTTCCAACACAAGTGCTGCTTTTACCAGGAGGGTACAGTGGTGGCTTTAGGTGAAGGCTTGTGTTTTTATTAACAAAATTCTGACAACCCTGCGGCTCTGCATTGAGCCTACTATTGAGTTGCATTAATAAGTACCGTGCAAAGTGAATTAAAGATGGTGCGGAAAAAACTGGTTCATAAAACTGCTGTGTTTTCACTTTTTAAACCAGTGAATTGTCAGTCTCCAATATTTCATTTATTTTAAGCTGCTCCACTAGAGGGAGCTCAATCCCTTTTAATGAACCATACAGCAATCAGGCGTAACTTTATGACCACCTATCTGATGGTGTATTGGTTTACCTTTTGCTACCAAAACGCCCCTGACCTTTGCGAGACATGGACTACATTAGAAACCTGACGGGGTTAAATGTTTAAGTTTTGAGATGGGGCCTCCGTTGTTTGGACTTTTGTTCAACAACAACCTCAGCTCGTGTTCTTCAAACCATTTTTAATTTTTCTTATTTAATGGGTCTAAGAAAGGTGCATTATCCATCTGGTAGATGCCACAATCATTACTGCAAATGTTGTCCTTCCTGTTTGGTAGAAGTCTGTGTGGCTCCATATGCTATAAAGAATGGTGCACTGTGTGTTATTTGCTTCTAACACAGCAGTTGGAGTATAAAAGGTTAACTTTCTGCCTAAATATATATCCCACCCACAAACATGTGCACCAGTGAGATAATCAGTGTTATTCACTAGATCTATCTGTAGTCATAATGTTATGATTATTTATAGAGGTCTTTACAATCAGAGTTTCTTAGAGCTGGAGTGTTAAAGTTAACCTGATCTGTGCCTTGAAAATACTTTTTTTATTTTTATCATTTTTCTCTTTTAGATTCAACAAATTGTTGAAGGAAAGCTCTTTCCCATGAAAGCTCTTGGTTATTTTGCTGTAGTAACAGGAAAAGGTAAACTCTCCTACTGAGTTTTAAAGCTTTTTGTATTAATTTTCTTAATTTTTTAAAAACCAATTTTACTGACTCTTTATGTCCACATTCAAAGGGAGCACCGGTGAAAGCATAGATGCAATTAAAGACTACGAAGAGGACTTTTTCCAGAATTCCAGATTACTGAGGCAAGTTAGACTGTAACAAACACCTTCTGAGGACTGTTGAAGTGGATATTTTTGAAATTGAAAATAACTTTTATTTTTGCCAAAAGGGACGGGATGCTGAAAGCTCACCAGGTCACGACTAAGAACTTGAGTCTGGCTGTCTCTGACTGCTTCTGGAAGATGGTCAGGGAGTCTGTAGAGCAGCAAGCTGATGTTTTTAAAGGTAGGCTGAGGCTGACATTTAATAAACCATATTTCAAGGTTTTACACAAATACCAAAAGGCTTTAAAGCTGTAATTGTAAAGGAACTAGACAATGCCCCCTCCTCACCCAAAGAGTCTCCTGTCTTTCTCAGCCCTGCCTGCCACACTTCCCCAGTCCCTCCGTTCTGCCTGCCTCAATTAGTCTAGACAATCACAAGCCATTGCTAACAGCAGAGGAGATTTATAGCTAAGAGACTGCAGTTCCCATAGATCCATTGTGTTGCGTATCGATCTAGATCCCATCAGATCACAAGCGGCCGGTTTTCCTCCTCCATTCTTGGCGCCACAAAGCTGCAATTAGACTAATCTGCAGTGTGGATTGGGAGCTGAGGGAGAAGGCACCAAGGCTTGCTTCACCTGTGTGTTTGTGCGTGTGTGTGCATACGTTAGAGCTAAAACTCTGACTTTTGATAGAGCGTAGGCTACTGGCCCCATTGCTTCACCTCCTAAGGGACCAGTTAAGCGAGAGTGTGCGAAGTGTCCTCAGATCCTCTTATTAAAGGATGGACACCATTAGCAACCTGAAAGTGGCTTTTATATCATACCATGTGAAAATAAAACAAGCTCTGACGGTTGTTGATTGCGGAAATCTATTGTTGGCGAAAGTTGAGCGCCTAAAGTAAGAAATCAGTCAATATATTTTAATCTTCTTTCCTTAGCATCACGATTCAACCTGGAGACTGAATGGAAGAACAATTATCCTCGTCTGAGAGAACTGGACAGGGTAAGACAGACGCAGTCCATCATGTCTCTTTATGGTTCTTTTATTGAAAAGCTGTTTTATAAACTTATAAAGGAGCAAATCTGATGGGTTGTTTTCATAAACAGGATTTTTGGAAAAGAAAACAGAACTGTCTTATGAAGAAATTGCTTCCTGAAGGGGGCGGTGTTCTGCTGGGATATATTATGATGACTCTTTTTTTTTTTTTTTGCAGAATGAACTCTTTGAAAAAGCAAAAAATGAAATTTTGGATGAAGTCATTAGTTTGAGTCAAGTTACCCCTCAACTTTGGTAAGTCTTTGGTAAAGGAATATTGTAATTCATTTACACCTGCACGTTGATTAAGTTGTTCCTTAAACGAAAACTAATCTCAGAAATTCAGTCAGAAAAGTAAAACTGTTCCCTTCTTGTTACAGACAGGTTGAGGTGGAGTCACTTGACTGTATGTAGTCATACAACTCCATCCCATCCAGCACCACCGTCTCTATCTTAAAGGGACATAAGCATCACTAAACTAAAATACGTATTTTCATTTCTTTAAAGTACCAAATATACTGACACGGAGAAAGTGACTTCGGCAACAGTCATAATTTGGTATCGGTAAATTTCAGTAAATCACCCAGCCCTATTCTATTATAACATAAAACCATAAAAAAACATTTTTAATATTTAAATGTTATGTTATGTCCCATGCACTGGAAAATACTGCTGACTTGCAGCTGTCCAGGAGACAGTCTCTGACACCGTCTACACACAGTGTAAGCCATAAAATGTCATGTCTAATGAAGCTGCATCCAGTTGAACAACCGGCTGGTTGTTCTCACTCCAATCCCACAGATAATCTATGCAGATCTGTGGAGATAAATATGACAAACACCTGAGCAAACACTTTAGAACAGATAAAGGCTGCTGCCTGGGCTTCTTTAAAGCCCAGACTGACTGTATATACTGTACAGTACATGGTAGTACTACTCAGTCTGACATTGCTGTATTAAAAATCATTTCTTCCACTCCTATATAAATTTCTGATTATTTGAAGACATGAAAAGCCATAATCAAAAGATGGATAGATTAATATATTAGCAAATCTCAAGTTTTCATAAAAAAATTATTATTTAAAATACCCCTCTGCTCGTTTATCTCTGTTCTATATGACTAAATAACTTATCTATGTGGAGAAGCTCACTTTAATGAGATGTATGCATTGTGCTATGGCCATCCCCTGTGTGCGTGCCTCCAGTTTGCTTTGATCAATAATCTGATGAATGGCCCGTGGACATGAGTAGGGGTGGCCCTGTTAGCTAGCCAGCACAATTGAAGATAGCATTTATTGACAGAGAGGAGAGCCAGCTGGAATAAAGGGGGGACTGCATGAAATATGAGGAAGTGTTTATGATTAATGAGGAAAGGGGCAACACTCCTACGGTTACTGGGAGACTCAGTTTTGTTTCTGAGTGGCCCTGTCATAAAGGAAACTGGGAATGCTTTAAACTGCTAACAGAGCCATTGTAGAGCAGTTTACTGTCGATCAGCTGCAGTCGTCCTGGCTACAGAAGGAAAAGCATCTGTACTATGGGAAACCTCTCTATGGCCATTGTTTTTCTGCCCCAGTGGGTCAGTTTACTGAGCAGAGCTGAGCTGGAAACATCAAGGTTTGGATCGGCACATTCATGTTGGATCGCTGCTATTACACACAACTAATAAAAGAACAGTTCAGATCTTGATATTGTTAACATAAGTTTAAGCAGAAAGCTAAGACTGGAACAACCAGCTGAGCATTGTTACAAATCATCAAATGGTTGTTACCTAGCTCAGTGGTGATGGGTTACACGTTTTTCCTGCTCACAGGGAGTCTATCCTGCAGAAGAAGCTTTGGGAGCGCGTTTCCACACATGTCATCGAGAACATCTATCTGCCTGCTGCCCAAACAATGGACTCTGGGACCTTTAACACAACTGTAGACATCAAGCTCAAGCAATGGACTGACAAGCAGCTTCCACACAAAGCACTGGAGGTAGAATCTTCACAATTGCAAAAGCTCAGGTTCTTAATAGCTGTTAATATGACGTTCATGATTGATTTGATGTTTTCTCTTTTTTTTATGTTGAAAACAAAGGTCATTGCCTGATTTAGTAGTTGTGCAAAAATTGCTTTAGTTGTTAAAAAAATGGATTAGTTGTTACTGTTTGGCTAATGCTGATTGGTTCGGCCCTTTTGGCCCAAAAACCTCCTAAGAATCATTAAATGCATTGTTTGGCTCATTTTAGTGGCAGATCTCACCTTGTTTTCCATCTTGCTTTGCCGAATCTACCCCCTTCAGGTTGCCTGGGAGACATTGCAGGAGGAGTTTGCCCGCTTCATGGCTGAATACAAAGGCAAGGACCAGGACGACATCTTTGACAAGCTAAAGGAGGCAGTGAAGGACGAGAGCATCAAGAGGCACAAGTGGAATGAGAGAGCCATGGACAGCCTGGTAAACAGAGAAAGTCAATTCATCCAGGGCCCAGGAATGCAAAAACCTCCCACACTTTTTGGTTCAACTTCTCAAATCAGACTCTTCTCAGATAATCTGCTTCCATATTAAAGAAATCTGGTCTTTATAGCTTAGGTGGTTTTAAAAACGACCACATATACACTACATTTATTTTTAAACTGCAATGCTTTTCATCTTGTAATGTATTTATATGTCTTTCTGCTGTGTATCAGAGGGTGATCCAGCACAACGCCTTAGAAGACCGTTCTATCACCGACAAACCTCAGTGGGATGCTGCCATCCAGTTCATGGAGGAAACGCTGCAGTCACGCCTCAAAGACAGTACGTCTGCTGTAACTGCCAGCTGTCAATTGCAGAAAGTTTTTTTTACAGATTCAGATGGAGAGATTGTGGAAGATTACACATCATTCAGTTGGGAAGCATCTGGGGTTCCTACTAAACGTCTCACTCAGAGTTACTGCTGGCAGGTTGAAACTGAAGAACAAGTTAGAATCTCAACATACTTTATAGTCAGAAAACTGTTCAAAGCAAATTACATTTATTCATGTTGAAACTATTTTTTCCCCCAATGATTAACACTGTTTTATGGGATTAGTTTATTTGCTTTAATAAATCAGAATATATATATATATATATATATATATATATATATATATATATATAACCTGGTTTGCACTCATAAAACAATACATTTTCTCAAGAACAATCCATGGTATAGCTGTCTCTCCACGCATCACTTGAAATCTATAAATAAACTAATAAACTACACTCCTCCAGGTTATTGAACAGAGGGATCTATCGACAGCACATCTCCTTTATAAGTCTCATTATAACTCCTTCACTTTGCATGTACTTTATGCACATCCCAAAACATACAAATTAATTTTTTATGTAGATTCAAACAAATAAGTTTGAAAAAATTAATATTAAATAAATAGATTAACTGGTAATGTCCTTTACTTAAAGGCACAGTGTGTAATTTTCGGCCAGTAGGGGGCAGTGCATACCTAAATTATCACAAGCATGCGGTATCTGTCTTCGAGTAAGAAACTCAATAACGGAGGTCCAACTAGTGCTGTTTTCGAACGCTCAATTCCCTGAGAATTATCTATTTGCAGCAACATGACGAGCACATCAATCTCTTTCATCGCTTGGAACTAGCGAAGAGGTAAATATGTATTTATAGCTAAACTTTTTTGCATTTTTAGGGGAAATCAATGTTTTAATAGCGGGCGTGTTCCGTGCGCTTTGTCCATCCGGGCTCTTGTAGAAGTAGACGTCATCTAACATGGCTTTCCCCTGAAAAGAGGACCCGCGCCTATGTATTTTAAAACAGATTTTTTGCAATATGTTGCAATTAATATGCTTAACGTAATTATTATTACATGATATTTTAATTGCTATTTTCAAAGATGTACTGCAAAAACTACACACTGTCACTTTAAGGCTGGTCTATAAAAAATAATAATTTGTTCTCAAGTTGTTGTTTTTTCATACTCAATCCGATTTCCCACTTTCATCAATTATTATTTTTTCCCTACCAGGTTTTACTCAACTAAATAGCAAATTACAACAAAAAAAAATAGGCACCCATCCTGGAGCTGACATGAAATCAAGGTCCAACTAAAAAGAATACTGTAAAGTATCTGTGTGAAACCAGATGGTAGGTCCTGGGTGGGCTGACATCACTGTGAGATATGGAAGTCCAAGTAGTGCATTGCTTATAAAGAAATCTTGATTTTTCCAAAAGTTAAATTTTCACAAACAGAAAATGTGATTTATTGCCCTGCCCTACCTTAACTGTAAAATCATTAATTGTAGCAGCATTTATACAGATTATCAGTAATCTATATTAGAAGACGAAGCACTTTTATACAATCTGTGCGTAAGAAGAGAAGTTGTGATGTAAAATCGATGTTCCTTTTGTTTGAAATATAAGATGCTTACAAAGGGGGAAATGGTTTTACACCTCACTGTAAAAAAAAAAAAAATGAATAAAATAAAGATAGCTGCATCTCGTTCCCTCAGTGACATTGAAAGATACAAACCAGCTACTGAACTGAATTTTTGTGTTTCTTGCATACTGAATATCAGGCCAGTCTGGTCAGGATTTTTTTTAACTGGTTGCTGAAGGTTAAAATTACATAAACAAATAGACTGATTTGTCATACTGATGCGAATATTTTTGTTTTTCCCCCCGCATCCCATGCTGTCAGTCAAACTGTTGGTTCCAGTAAAATCTCAAGTTTCATTCTTAGTAGAGGAATTAAAGCATCATTTCTATCGCTACTGAAGGAAACGGCAATATCTCATTTTTGTATATTGCTTTACTTTGTAGGGAAACAAAATGATTGTAAGAGTCTTAGTTTGTATTGTGCTTCTAACAATAAAATTTCTGATTTGGCAAACTTTTATTAACCCGTATTAAGATCTGGATTTGTTCTCCTTGTATCTTTTTGTTTTACCCACTGTTCCTTCTGAAGCTGAATCAGTTATCAGAGACATGGTCGGCCCTGACTGGAAACAGAGGTGGCTAAACTGGGTGAACCGGACACCTGAACAGGTCAGAACCATTTGTTATTACAAGCAGGTGTGATGCTGGAAAGGCGAAAAAATGATAAAGATGTTATAAACCCTGCCTGAAGATACAGCTTTAGAAGTAATTTGTTTGTTTCTTCATCACGATGACGTGATCTCTGCAGCACATTCGCAATGAAACCAAAAACGAGCTGGATCGCTTGCTAAAGCTGCATGACGACCACACTGCCTACTTGGCCAATGACGAGGTGACCACAGTGAGGAAGAACCTGGAGGGTCGGGGGGTAGAAGTTGACCCAGGACTGGTAAGATCAAGAACAGATGATCTAAACAGGTTTAGATATGATTGGCACATTTATGCGACTAACGAAATATGTTCTTCCTGTCCAGATCAAAGACACGTGGCATCAGCTTTATCGCAGACACTTCTTGCAGAAAGCACTGACCCACTGCAGCCTCTGCAAAAGAGGTTTCTATTACTACCAGAGACACTTTGTTGACTCTGAGGTCAGTAGGGAGAACATCTGATAATGTGCTCTCCTAGTTTTCCTGTATGGTCACATCTCTAATTCATCCAGGTATTTTTATCTATTTTCATCTTAGCTGGAGTGCAATGATGTGGTGTTGTTTTGGAGGATCCAGAGGATGCTGGTCATTACGGCTAACACTCTCCGGCAGCAGCTTACCAATACGGAGGGTGAGGATGCGCCGCTCTAAGATATATTGCCAAAGAGAAGAGGTTTAAAAAGCAAAAAACTTATTTTGCAAAAAAAAAGTGTGTTTTAGTGGTGTATTTTCTAGAACACTTGTTGCAATTGTTTTTGACATTTTGTTTTTGAAGATATAGTTTGTTCCGCTGAAGTACTTTTTTATAGGGGCAGGTTTACTTTGAAAATTCAATGTGGGGACAAAAGGAACAGAAAATATCCATATAAGGCCTATAGTTTGATACTCTTTCCTTTAGTAATGTCATTGATTTTTTTAAAATCAATAACTGGCTCCTCTTTTTTAAATAACTTTAAAATGTCGTGATCAAAAGAAGAGGAATATGTTTTTATGTGTGTTTGTTTTTTGTTTTTTTTATCGTTTGTAGTGCGGCGGTTGGAGAAAAATGTCAAAGAGGTCTTGGATGACTTTGGGGAAGACATGGAGAAAAAGACTCAACTCATCACAGGCCGCAGAGTCCAGCTAGCTGAGGATCTCAGTAAGACAAAAACCATACAGCAAGAGCTGCGGTTCAAATTCCTCTTCTTTTTTTCTAACTTATACATTTTCATTTGCAGCACCAATTTACTAATGTAGTCATTTTGTTAGCTTTTGTTGCATTTCTGTGCATTCTGTTCAGTGTATAGCATATTAAGCAGGGTTGCAAATTTTAGCTGCATCCCTGCTCCAACACACCTGAATCTAGGCCCAGTATCAAGCCTGAGCAGATCTTAACCCTGCTTGATGTCATTCAGGCACATGATTTATGGGTATTGGAACAAGGACGCATCTTAAATTAGCAGAACAGTGTTTCTTGAGGACTGGAGTTGGAGATTTCTGCAAATAAAGATGTTTTATCAGTGGTCAGGAGGTGGCAGTAGTGTTTCAGGAATCATTGACGGTACTCCCGGCTTAGCTTAGTTATAGCTGACAGCACAGCCTGGTTTAAATATACAGCAGTAGTCTGAAGTCCTTTTTAAAGAGGGTTTTTGCTTCAGTGTTCTCTCTGGTACCTGGTTGATCTTTGATAATCCACAATCATCTTAAATTAGGTGCATTATTTAATCAAAACAGTGGATGCAATAAAAACAAAGAAATTATCACTTAAGGACATGTCTGTGTTGTACCTGCTTATTTCATGTGAATGTGTTTCTGCTTTATAGAAGGAAGCTGGGCTAGGCTAGGTTTTAAACGTGGTTAACTTTAAACTGCGTTTAAACTTAATGATTTCCATTTGACTGAGATTCACATGGTGTGATAACTTGAAGTAAATGTTATTTGTGTCATGTTGATGGCACAGAAATGTAAAGAAAAATGTAAAGGATGATTTAAATCAATATTTTAGTCTATTTTATTTAAAATGTGAAACGTCGAAATCACTCTTGCTTATAACAGTTTATCTTAAGAGAAATCAAAAGGGATTGTTGGCTTTTTTTATAGCTTTAACAGTTTTTTTGTGACCACAGCAACAAGTGGGAGAGAGGCAGTGAAGCATTTCTGTATTCCACATTTTCCCTGGCATCTCAGAACTGTTCCCTAGGAACAGTATGACAGTAAAAGTTTATAGTCTTGATTTAAGTAACCAGGATTTTTTTTTTTTTGGCCTGGTGTTTAGATTGTGATGCTTCATACCGTGATGTAATTATAGGATGTTGTTCTAACAAGCCTATTAATACACAGTCCAGCTACACAAGAATCAAGAGGATTAATGGTTAAGTACCAAACTACTTAGGAATTTAGCAATCGGGAGTTTTCATTGACCCTTATACTGATTTTAGTCATATGGGAATAAACTGAGTGACCGTCCAGTTGGGGATTCCCTTTGATTTCCCTTGACAGATATTTCTGTCACATATAGACATGCGCTGCCTCAACTTACTAAGAGAGAACACAAATTAACTATTGCGAAACACCTCATAATCTTTTGACAATGCAGCTGCTAAACTGGTCGGAGCTTTATAATTTAGTTTCAAGCATATATTGAAATGACATAAGTATTGTATTTACAGCCCTTTGTTATCTCTGGTCTCTCTCCAGCTGCCATGTTTTCATTAAGAGCAGTTGTAGCGCCATGCTAATAATAGCGTGTTTACCGTTTGGATGCGACTTCATTATAATGCAGTTCATAAAGTATGCAGTGGCAGATAATAATCCATAACCTAAATAACAGAAAATGCTGAGAAACTTGTTTTACTTTCTATTGAACATCATTCATCTCGAAGAATTGCGTTTCAGCTGCTCTCTGCACACTTTTTTTTGCTATCTTGGGTTCATTAAATTGACTAATTATTATACACAGACTATAGTGTTATTTAGCAAGTTGTGCACAAAAAAAAAAGAGTAGTCTGTTGCTTACTTAGTCACAGACGGTAAATAAACAACCAATATTAGGATTTTAGTTTCTTTCATGGGACTTCGGATAGCTATTATAAAAAAAATATAAAAAACTTCAATCAGAGTCTTAGCACTGTATCTATGTTCCTATCAGTACATTTCGTATAGTCAACAGTTGTTTGTCCTTTTCCTTTGATGGGAATTGAGTAGAAGGAGAGAACAATCTTGTGTCCATGCCACAGTATCTGTAAAACCCCCTAAACCTGCCTGGCCTTGTAAATCCTAAAAGGAAAGTCTATCCCAAACTTCTCCAAACAGGAGTTGCTTTCCCTCTTCCCAAAATCAAAGCCTTTCCTGTCTGATAGATGTGGGAATGTGGTTTGAGTCTGTCACGCAAACACACCTAAGCACCCACGCTGTACTTTCTGACAGCACCTCACTACAGTACATATACGTCTAAAACTATTTCAGATTTTCTGATGTAACAACTAGGGATGTACCAATACTGGTATTAAGTATTGAGGCCGATATTGTTCTTATATACTGTATCGGTTAAAGGTAGCAGATACCATGAACCGATACTTGACATGTGTAAATTCTGCAATAATTTAAATACAATTTTAATGCAAATGACTATAGCAACAACATCAGCATCTATATCTGGCTTGATGTTGCGTCACATGTCTCCTCTACTCTCTAGTTAATATTAGCTGTTAGCAGAGACCTAATCTGCTGCCAGGTTAACCACTGAAGCGGTGCTTATTTAGCTCAGAGGTTAAGAGCCCTTGACAGGAGTTACACCTACACCTTCTGAGGTCAGCTCCACTCTTCGGGAAATGAGATTTACCATCTGAGAAGCAACAGTTTTTTCCTGGCATTATGAAATCATCTCCCTCCGGAGATGTTGATCACCCCCCTGTTTTAAAGATAGCAGGTCACATCGCCTGAAGCTCAAAGTATGAACTAACCCCCACAGGTCAGCGGGCTAATACAAAGGGTTACTTAATCCAAGTATCCTTTTTTAATTCTCCATCTTCCCACATTCTCCTTCATTGTCTCAGCAACTCAGACAAATTCTGTGCAGAAAATATTTTGTTTCTCTGCAGAAAAAATTTTGTGGAGGCGACAATGATAGGAAATCAGAGAGGATTGCCTCACCTGACATTTCTTTCTATCAGAAAAAAAGGTGTGAGCAAAGAAGGAGAGATATGAGACGGAGGGGAAAGGATAAACGCACTTAACAAAAGCAGAAATATTCCCCCTGGGGAGTCTCCTGTTAAGCTCTGTTTGCCCCCGCTCGCAGACGGCCTTAGCATTGCTCAGGTTACAAATAGAGGTCAGGTGCGTGCGTCACTAAGGGAGCGTGACAGCACCCTTTAATGAATGAAGAACAGTGTGTGCTGCAGACTGTGCGACGGTCAGCGTGTGCCAGACCAAGTGTGTGGCACAGCGCCGCCTCTGGAGCAAAGCCCAGAGCCGAAAATGCGTCTGCTTCCTATGACCAAATTTGGAAACTGTCCTTTGTGTGTGGTTTAAGTGAGTTGTATAAGAAGAAAGTACCATTGTACCTGATATCATAGAGCACAATGTATTACGTTGTTTCAGCCTATACTGAGGTTTAGACAAAACTTGACCTATAGGTATTGTCATTTAAACTATTTCAAACAAGAAAGTATTCAGATTTCCTTTTCTGGTCTTCCAATATTTTTTTTCTCTTTTGAACATGCTGCCTTTAACTTTAACTACGGACTTCATACTGCGTTATATATCAGTCACCTCAGTTTCACTAAGCGTGAGCAAGAATAACCTAGTTTCTGCTGTCTTTCTTTCTTTTTTATTGTTTTTTTCCCCTGCTTTATCTTGGGAATATTGCTGCCTTTGCACGGGCAGTCCTGGGTTTCATGGTGGGCTGGACGCACAGCTACATCTGCTAATGAGTAAGCATTAATTTAAGTCCGAAAACATTATTTTGATGGATTAATCTTGCATTTTAACACAGCGGTATCTCACTATGACATGTACTGAAACTATACAGTGAACCAATATGCATAAAGCAAAATAAATGCAGCACATTTATACTCTTTATGGAATAAGAGTATACTCACTTGTCAATTATGCATATATATAAATAAATATATATTATCCATCCATTTTCTGAATCGCTTAATCCTCAAGGGGTTGCGTGGGGGGACTGGTGCCTATTTCCAGCTGTCAACAGGCGAGAGGCGGGGTTCACCCTGGACAGGTTGCCAGTCCATCGCAGAGCAACACAGAGACAGACAGGACAAACAGCCATACATGCACACGCTCCCTAAAGACAATTTAGAGAGACCAATTAACCTTACAGTCATGTTTTTGGACAGTGGGAAGAAGGCAGATTACCTGCAGGAAAAGTAACAGTGCTAACCAATGCGCCACCATGTAGCATATACAGTGGGGCAAAAGAGTATTTAGTCAGCCACCGATTGTGCAAGTTCTCCCACTTAAAATAATGATAGAGGTCAGTAATTTTCATCATAGGTACACTTCAACTGTGAGAGACAGAATGAGAAAAAAAATCCAGGAATTCACATTGTAGGATTTTTAAAGAATTTATTTGTAAATTATGGTGGAAAAGAAGTATTTGGTCAATAACAAAAATTCAACTCAGTACTTTGTAATATAACCTTTGTTGGCAATAACAGAGGTCAAACGATTACTATAGGTCTTTACCAGGTTTGCACTCACAGTAGCTGGTATTTTGGCCCATTCCTCCATGCAGATCTGCTCGAGAGCAGTGATTTTTTTTTTGGGGGGCTGTCGCCGAGCAACACGGACTTTCAACTCCCCTCCACCGATTTTCTATGGGGTTGAGGTCTGGAGACTGGCTAGGCCACTCCAGGACTTTCAAATGCTTCTTACGGAGCCACTCCTTCATTGCCCGGGCGGTGTGTTTAGGATCATTGTCATGTTGGAAGACCCAGCCACGTTTCATCTTCAAAGCTCTCACTGATGGAAGGAGGTTTTGGCTCAAAATCTCACGATACATGGACCCATTAATTCTTTCCTTAACACGGATCAGTCGTCCTGTCCCCTTAGCAGAAAAAAGCCCCAAAGCATGATGTTTCCACCCCCATGCTTCACAGTAGGTATGGTGTTCTTGGGATGCAACTCAGTATTCTTCTTCCTCCAAACACGACGAGTTGAGTTTATACCAAAAAGTTCTACTTTGGTTTCATCTGACCACATGACATTCTCCCAATCCTCTGCTGTATCATCCATGTGCTCTCTGGGAAACTTCAGACGGGCCTGGACATGCACTGGCTTAAGCAGGGGGACACGTCTGGCACTGCAGGATTTGATTCCCTGTCGTTGTAGTGTGTTACTGATGGTAACCTTTGTTACTTTGGTCCCAGTTCTCTCCAGGTCATTCACCAGGTCCCCCCGTGTGGTTGTGGGATTTTTTCTCACCATTCTCATGATCATTTTAACCCCACGGGATGAGATCTTGCGTGGAGCCCCAGATCGAGGGAGATTATCATTGGTCTTGTATGTCTTCCATTTTCTGATAATTGCTCCCACAGTTGATTTTTTCACACCAAGCTGCTTGCCTATTGTAGATTCACTCTTCCCAGTCAGGTGCAGGTCTACAATTCTTTTCCTGGTGTCCTTCGAAAGCTGTTTGGTCTTGGCCATAGTGGAGTTTGGAGTCTGACTGTTTGAGCCTGTGGACAGGTGTCTTTTATACAGATAACGAGTTCAAACAGGTGCCATTAATACAGATAACGAGTGGAGGACAGAAGAGCTTCTTAAAGAAGAAGTTACAGGTCTGTGAGAGCCAGAGATCTTCCTTGTTTGAAGTGACCAAATACTTATTTTCCACCATAATTTACAAATAAATTCTTTAAAAATCCTACAATGTGAATTCCTGGATTTTTTTTTCAAATCCTGTCTCTCACAGTTTAAGTGTACCTATGATGAAAATTACTGACCTCTATCATTATTTTAAGTGGGAGAACTTGCACAATCGGTGGCTGACTAAATACTTTTTTGCCCCACTGTGTGTATATATATATATATATATATATATATGTATATATATATATATATATATATATATATATATGTGTGTGTGTGTGTGTTTGTGTATTTTAAATAAAAATAAATAAGGTGGAATCAAGTAGTACTTTGGAAGTTTCATAAAATGTTACTGACTATAAATTACCATACCATTGTATTTCTATAGCACATTAAAAGAATGGCTCAAGGGCCAACCAAAGTGCTTTACATGGAGGGATAACCCCAACTCAATCCTTCGTGTTTTTTGACTGTCAGTATTTTTCCTGTTTATTTCCTTTGCTGTTAAATCATTATGAATCATAAAGTACAAACACTGTAGCTCTTTAAATTAGGGATTTGAATACTTCAGCATTTAGTCCATTAGTGTCACAGTTGGGTTTGTTTTGGCACAACTCATGAAAGCTGATTCAGAACAACACCTTGGTAATGCAGAGTCCCACAATCTTTACTGGAGCCTTGTTGGAACCAATGAATGCAACAATTTGTGTAAAAATGTGGATTTTAGCTTCTGTAAAGGGAGGTTATCTGAGGGTTAGGGAACTAGAGGTGTCAACAGAGGGTTCTTTAAAAAAATGGAGATAATGTGTGAAGTGCTTGGCTTGTCTGTGCATGCAGTAACTTTCTCTGTTTGCTGGTGTGGAAGCAGGACACAATAAAGCTGTGGTTGTCTGGGCTTGCTCAGTGGAATGCCCTCTCATCCTCACGCTCACTTTGTTTCCTTTCATCTCCTCTCCCAGCACTGCTTTCTTTGAGCAGGTTCCTTCACAGTGATTAGTGAGGGCTCAAGGAGAAGTGCTCCTCTGTTCTGCCCCTGCTTTAGGGGTGACGTATGATCTTAAGGTGCTGTGGTTAACATCTTCCTGTGAGCAGCATAGATGGAAGCACTCAGTGTTGACGCTCACTCTGACCTTTTACCACACAGGCCACAATCGGCAAATTGAACGCACACGGGGGCCACAAAAAATGTTTTAAACTAAAAATCCCAGCTCTGGTGTCATGATCCAGGAACACCGTTGTTTTGCAGCAATACAGTGTATTATAATAACACATGCAGGCTTATGTTTAAGCGTAAAAACAAAAAAGAGACGGAGACTTGAAATCAAATGAGAAGTGGTAAAAAATGTGGCTGTCAAAAGGTAATGACTAAGGTGGTGATATTGGTATTAAACCATCCAGGAGTATTAAGGCCTTCTCTCTCTCTCTCCCTGCAGAGGGAATGAAGAAGGTCAAGTGTGGAAAGGATGGGGAAAAAATATGTGAGATGATCAGAAGGGAAGCTCATCCAGATTTCTGTTTACACTTGCAAGAGTAATTCTAGCAACAGAGTACCAGGTCCTGCTTCTCTTCCTGTCACTTAGACACAACCAGCTAGATATTATAGCTGGTTCTGCTCAGGATGAGATACAAAACTTTAGTGTTCCATGAGAAGTTTCTAAATATCCCAATTTTTGTATGAATGGGAATGATTGTTATAAGGCCATCAATTGATAATAACCAGTTTAATCCTACTTTTTATTGTGGTTTTGGTTTCTTACATTCATTAATCTGCAAGGAAAAACTGAATGTTGAACTGCTCTCTGTTGCAAATGCCTCTATAATGCACTGTAACGCAACAACCAGTACATTAGATTTTATGTGCCATCAATATAGTAAGGGTGAGGGTTTTTTGTTTTTAAGGGAGTCAGTTGGATTCATGCATTTAATGAAATGATCCTGATTTTGATTTTATTTAACAAAATGTGATGGGACATTACATTGACAATATCAAAGGGGCAGAATAAGAAGACTAAAAATACAATGAAAGCAGCACTACAATATCAGTCATCAAACATTTGATTTAGAAACTATTATTGAGTACGGCAATATAGATGCAGATTCTCTTTAATATTAATTTATCAAATTTTTTTATTTATAAAGATTTTTGGGGCGATAGCGAGGATATTGAGAGAAACAATTTCACCAATGCATCTCTTGGGTTTTCATAGTTCATAGAGATAAGAAGGTAGATAACGTGAACTTAAATATATTTTCTATTCATACTGACCACTAAAGGGACTTTACACTGAAGCCACATTGAGACATTCACACTCAGACATTCATACACCATTATGGAGCTTGATGGGAAGCTTGGGGTTAAGTGCCTTGCCCATGGGCTCATGGAAATGTGACAAAGGGAAGCTGGAATTGAGCGTACGACTCTCCGATTGCAAGTAAACTACCTACTGAAAAAGCAAATTTGGCATGAAAAAAAAAATGTTTTATTTCTGATCCATATAGCCAACCCCTAAATGACTTTATTTTTTCTAAAATGGTTTAATAATGTCAGCTGACATGTTTGTACTTTAAAAATAAATATTTAAATCAAAAGGGACCTTCTGCTATTTTCACCTAGTACCGGGGAATGTTAAATATTGCAAAAAAAAGTTTATTTGTTCATATTGCGATTATATACCGATATTGATGGATTTTTCTTTTTCTTTATTTCTCAGCCCTACACAACATAGTTTTTGTCTCTTTACTGGAAATATGCTCCAGATTCGGGCATAGACGGTAGTTTGTGCCGGTTCAACACGCCAATAACAGCATTGATAGGCAGAGCAGGAATTATATTGCGATATTGGTTCAGATACAACTTGAGGTGCACCTATAAATGACGTAAAAACAAAACTCAAAAATGAGAGTAGAGTGGATGTATTTAAGGTGTAGCCAACAGATGTGTACAGATGATTAGTTTAGATGCACCAAGATCTACAAGCCTGACAAAAGCTTTACTATCTAACCCTGTAGAGCAAAAAGTAATATTTGTTAATACCACCAGTTGAATCAGTTCACTTCTCAGTTAGTTTTATCTATTTTTTTCTATCCTTAAACGTTGCAGTTTTTGTTTGGTCTGACCTTCGGCTGACCCCCGGGCTCCGACCCATTCGGACCTATGTATTCCTCTCCCCAGGCCGGGCTCCTCACTCCCAGGTATCTGTTTTCTAGATAAGACCCCAGCATGCTGGGGCTGATTCATAGCTTTGTCACCGACGTGGTATTCGCGCTGCTGACATGCTCACTTTCCCTGCATCCGCCTCTCCCGTGGCTTAGATTTTATAGCGCGACGATCCAGATTTAGTGACGAATCAAGGAGCACACTGAGGGAAAAGCTTTTCTGTTTGTTACATTAAGAGATCCCGTTTCAGAGGTGGTTTAAGGGCGACCTTGGCAGTGATGAGATATAAAAAGTTTATTCATGAATCATGACTGGCGAGGACGGGAACCTGCTCTCTCTTTCCTGAACTGCTGCTTTCTTCTCAGGACATCAGAGCTGAATGCTAAAGCAACATATGTGGCTCCAGTCTTCTTTACAACAGCCTCCAATCCTTTGAGGCTCCTCCTGTTACCATCCTGTGAGGAAGATTGTCCGTCTTCAGTTGAAGGGGATTAACATGCGGACCTCCCTCTTTTTTTTCCCCCTAGCATCTTTTTCTTCTCTCTGTTCCCCATCTCTTCTGTGTTGGTCACTTGTCCTGCAGACCTACGTAGTCTAATTGCAGGTCAATTAAAAGCTTTTTGGCTCAACACTCCTTCTGCCAGCGCTTCTGCTGCTGCAGACGTTTGGGGCTCTACGGAGTGCCAGTGAGTGAGATATAATTTCATGTGGAGATCAGCAGAGGAAAGGCCTTTTTAAGAAAGGATTTGGGGGAAAAGGCTTCCCACTTTTTTTCTCTGTCCTCACCGCTTGCAACCCACCCACACCCGAGCATCTCAAAGAAGGGGCCTCTGGGATCGAGGGTAGAGGATTATGGGAATATTCATGATCAGATAAAGGGGTGAGCGGTTGAATGACTGTGTTTTGGGGCTCATCTCTTAGGTAAACAGGAGCCTAAATGGAGTCTTAAACCGCTACTCTCTTTTTGCGCAGTGAGAAACATACAGCGGTGACTCTCACCACTGATTGTTTTTTTTTTTACGTGTGTGTGTTTTGTTTCATTTCCACGGGATTGTGTAAAGAAATCTCTGTTATGGCCTCTTCTTTATCATGCTGCAAACAGATGGTGTTAGGAGAAAGAAATGTCAGGGGGAAAAAAACTGAGAAAGCTCTTCACAACCAGCCACAGCCTGCTAGGTTTTGGCTGGAGCATCATCCTGTAAGGAATGTTTCAAGGTATTTTCAAGCATTTTGACTTGATTATTAAATACATTTATGCATGAAAAACAAACATGACAGAAGAAGATGGAAATACCAGACTCAAAAAATATATAAAATGGTTGCTTACAGACCTTCTGAGGTGACTCCTTTAGTTAGGGTAGTAGTGAAATTACTTTTTTTTTTTTTAAACCGATACGATACCAATACTTAGATCAGTCGATACCAAGGCAAGGCAATTTTATTTATATAGCACACTTTCAACACAAGGTAATTCAAGGTGATTTACATGATTCAGTGATAATGATACCAAATACATGGTTACAGAAGCATGATTTGAGAAAAAAAAAAAGTACCAGTGCAGACACTTCTACCACCTAAAAAGAAGCAATGATTGGAAGACTGGTTTTATTTTCTTCTCTGCTTGTTACAACAAATAATGGTTAATTAGATTTTAATAATAAAATTTTAATAAAAATGACCAGAAAAACATTTAAGTGAAAATAAACATGTTCTGTAGGATTATTGCAGAGTTTTAACATTTTAAGTATCAGTTCATGGTATCCGATATGAGTGCATTAGAACGGTATCGTCACTGATACCTGATACCAGTATTGGTATAATTATGTGCATCCTTAGTTGAAATAGTCAAAAGTTGGGGCTTTGTGATATGTTTTTAGAATTAAAGCTCAGATTTTTTCATATCAAATCCAATTTATTTGATTCTTTTCTTAATTCTATGCTTCCTTAAAAGAAATTCAAAGTGACAAAAAATATTTTGTAAGACTTGCTTTTATTTCAATCATTCCGTGCTGGAGCTGACCTTCATAGAAAGTGCAACCTAAAAGAAGCTGTAAAGTATCTTGTAAAATGAGATGGCGGTCCTGGGAGGTTTGACACAAGTTTTAGCTATGGAAGTCAAAGTACAGCATTAGGTAAAAAAAGAAAAGGAAACTTTTTTTTTGCTGTTTAAACCTTCATAAACAGAAAATGTGATTAATCACTATTGATTTATCGTAAAACTTTTTTTTCCTGCTTTTAATCCCACCTCTAAACTTACTTGGGGCCATCATCTGATCCTTGCCCACTTTTGCAATGATCCTTAACGGCTGACCAGTTTTGAGCTTTCCCTGTTTCAAATCAAAGCAGAGCCTCTTTATCAACATCCACATCTGAAGCCAATAAGCGACTTTGAAGCCTGATCCAGGGGATTTCCCGTGTTCTCATGATTTGACAGTTGGTACCCTCCTTCCCTCACACCAACCAAACCTCCCGCCCTCTCCGTGCCTCGCAGCTCTTTACCTCAGGTCAGGCAGATGTCTATAATCCGGTTCTTATTGGCCCTGGATTGAGTCATGTTGCCCCATGGTCAGGGCACGTCGCCTGATCGGTTTGCTGCATGGAACTGAGCCCCGCGGTGGGCTGCCTGTTGCAGTGGCGTACCACAGGTTCATGTTTCATTCAGCTCCACACCTGCTGGTGTGACTTGTCGGCGTTCCCCCTCCACAGGCCCTTTTAATGCCTCCATAAGGTGTAGTAATCCCCTCCTTACACCCTGCCATTTTTGTCTGAGTGCGTTAACAGAGTATCAAAGGCTGGGGATTTTTCTTTTTTCTGCCACCTGCCAGTGGGGAACATGTTGGAAGGTGAAAGGTAGTTGAAGTGGCATGACTGTACAGCTCTCACAGATTCAGGGTTCAGACTCTGGACCAGTTCTTGTGTTCTCCACTGTGTCTCTTGTTCTTATGCCAGTTTTCTGGGGGTCAGGTGGCGGTGTGGGTTTCTCTCTCCAAACATCCACCCGTCAAGGAAAAGACACAGAAGTCTGTGATATTCAGTTTCCCCTCTAAAGAACGTAGGGTTATCACCTTCAGGCTGACATTAAATGAATTCTTTGGGCGGTGGCGCTCCAAAGTTCCAAACCGTTATGATTTATGCTCCTGAAAGTTACTCAGAGCCGGGTTTTCAGCAGGAAAACAACCGACAACAGTTCCCCCCCGTGTCTCTCGTGCCGCTGATTGATCAAGATGGAGCGGAGCTGGTTTGCTCTTCAAAGCCGGTGTTTGAGTTTGTGCTTGGAGGAGATACAGACAGATTAGTGAAGCTGACGGGGAAGCCGGAGTGTCAGCCAGACCCCGGAGGTGCAGCTGGCATTGAAAGCTATGGCTTCTTTTTTCTTCTTCCTCTTCTTCCACCGTTGGCCCACAGACTTCCTCTAGCCACTGTTTAATCAGCGATTAAGACTGCTTTAGACAGTTTGCTCATCTCGTGTGACGCTACATGTTTGGTGAAAGGATTGCTCTCATTTTCCGTGGACGATAGTAGTCCTATTAAAAACACGGGATGTTTTTTTTGTGCTACTTTTAGTCGATCTCCGTCCTTTTTTCCATCTGAGATGTAATTAAGGTGTCTCCCTCCGTCCATTAGCAGTGTCCCCATGAGGTACTTGCCATCAAAAGGAGAGTTTGAGAGCTTTGATGTGGGTTCATAAGTCTCCATCATCAAATGTGTAATCTGGAAATAAATGTTAAGGGAAAGAATCCTGGATTTAGATGATTTATATTATAAAAAACAGAACAGCCTGGAATTATTTCTAGTTAATTATGCTGTTTTGGCTCGTCCATTAGGTGAGAAGAAACACGCAAAAATAAATATCTTTACTCCTTATATACACCATCTCTTAGCTCAGGTTGGCTAATAAGAAAACAGATATCAAAAATTTTAAGTAGTTAATAAGTAATTAATATATGATTCAGTCTAATTTCAGTGATTATTATAAATTATAAATGCTTAATGTATTTTAATAAAAAGATATGGGTTATTGGTAAAAGGTGTTTTTTATGGGTTTTTTATTAATATAATACATCCATAATATTTATGCTGAAAGGATTTCAATATGTATTCTATATGACAGTTTTGAAATCTTTGGATATGTTGATTTTGGACATTCAGAAATAAGTATTTATTCAAGCAAATATCAGCAGCTTTGTGTATTCTTCTCTTTATAAAACCTCAAGCTACAGTGGTGGGTGGTTGTTGCCCTATGTTTTTTTTTCCTAGTTTATTTCTTCGGTTACACACTAACTATTTTAGATTTGATCTGGAAATGTAAGCCATTTCTTTTGCTGTCTTTGGCAGAGAAAGTCCGTGAGATCCAGGAGAAACTTGAAGCTTTCATAGACGCTCTTCACAAGGAGAAGTAACAGATCCAGGTACTTCTCTCCAGGTTAAACTTTCCTTCCAGTGACGTAACGCGTGACGAATGGTGTTTGACTGTTTTTTTTCCTTTTCTTCTTTGTCAGCAGGTTACTGCACTGAACAAAGACAACACATCTGTAAGTGACCACCATCGCCCCCCTCTGGCTCTATCTCAGCAGTGACTATTAAGACAGCGATGGAGCGATGGACATGAATACAAGGGTTCCCCGTCTGCTTCCTTCATTTCTATTCTCTGCTCTGTGGTTTCTTTGAGATCAGAGAAGCACAACAACTCAAACATGCTGAGATCGAAGGAGAAATACGAAGCTAAGCATCACTTGTTCCACATAATTAAGGACTCTGTACATGTTCTGTCATCTCTTTGATATTTTGGTTTTCCTGTCTCAGCTGGTGATCCACGAATAATAATCACTTACCTTCTAAAACATTGAATAGTTGCATTTAGGATCTATAGCACTTGATTCAAGCTTAAACCGAGCTGAATTGTCACCTCTTCACCCACCAACACTCCACTACCCTAACAGGTTTAGCTCTCTGGACGATTTTCACTGAAGTACAAACTTCTCAGTCCGTTTCTTTCATGCTTGTCCCAAATGTAGCTCTTACTCTCTTAATAGATCGGTTATTGGAACGCTAAATTGAGTAGATACATTATAGAATGTCTTTTAAAGAGTGGAATATTTGTCATTAAGGTTTTAAAAAAACACCCAGTCTGCATCTCTGGGCCCAGGTAGAAGTCTCGACTCAGAACTTTGTATTGTCTGATCCCTGGGTTCAGTTACAAATATATTGGGTTTTCTTCAAGATCTTTTTTTTTTGCTCTTCAGCTGCACCAGGCTTCGAACCTTTTGTCAGCAATATGCAGTTAGTGTAGATGTATGCAACACAGAAGCTGTTGCACTCCAAATTGCTGGATTGATGATAAAATGATAGAAAAACGTAAAGTTTTCACCTTTTCCCTGATTTCTTTCCTTCCAGTCACTGTTTAAGTCTCACTCTTCCCACTTGCGCCCAAAATTCATCTCCTTTTTCTATCATCTCTCTTTGCACCTTCTTCAAAAACATCTAGCTCTCTTCTTTCTGTATTGCCTGAATGGAGGGGTAAGAAGACGTTACCCATATTCCTTCATTCATTCATTCATTCAGATTTCTATATGGGTATGTGTACATAGATAACAAGACTGTGCTTCCTGCACAGATGGAGTTAAGTGGGCTGTCGAGGAGCTACTATCATGTACAGCACGAGGATCCAGAGTGAGACACAGAAAACTAGGAAGCTGGTCCTAAAACATGTTTTATGTTGTAGAAAGTAATGTGTGCATGGTGTAACTCCTGCAGATGTGCTTTATTTATTTAATTTGTGTTTAAATGAAAATAAAATCGACGTCAATAAATAAATTTCATTTTTTTAATGTTGTTTGTTAATTTTTTACATATAACTTCATATGGAAGAAGCCGGTTCGTCTTCGACTTTCAATGGTTGCAGTTTGTAAATGTTTGGATATCTTCCAATATCTGCCCATTAAAATTTATCAAGAAAAAAAACAAGTTTTGTATTTAAAATATCTCAAGCAAATTCATTAATTAAAACTTTAAATCACCAGTGGTTAATGTCGACACTAACCTTGGACAGGTTAACAAATATCTAATTTTATTTGAGTAAAACTACCTTTGGGTAACATTTTATCATCCTCTTTGGGGCTTTTTTTTGTGCTGCTGCTAGTTTAGCCTGATCCTCCAGAGGCTGTGTGCTTTCCACTCTGTAGGTCTATACAAGAAAGGGACCACATACAGGCCCTTTTCATGCATTCATAAAAAATGTATGAAAAGCTGGAAAATGTTTGGATATATGAAATCATGTTTTACTGCAGTATCTGTAATGTCGAGAACTCATTTCTTCTACCATTAACACTTGCCACCATTGGTTGAGCGCTGCTGTAACTTTCACAAAGATATTTAGGCAATCTTTTTTGCAGAACATCTAGATCCATGATTCTCATACTGTGGTACAAGCTCTCCCTAATGGTACTTGGAGGAAAGTTCTAAATATTTTTTGAAAATAAAATGTATTAAAATATGTATATTCACACACAGTCTGGCTGTGGCTGGCAAGAATTACCATTAAATAATCCTTTTTAGGAGTAAATAGGCCTCCATTGTTAATTGCCTATGATCAAAAGGGTAATCCTTCTCTACTGTATGTTTAGGTTGGTCACGATCATGGTACTTGGAGAGCTCGACATTTTCTCAGGTGGTACCCACTGTAAAAAGTCTGAGAAATGCTTTATGCCGGTTTCTGACCACTAGATGAAAACCAAATCCTTCCAGGATCCTTATTTGTATGTGTAAAATATGAACCAACAAGAATATTGGCAGAATTAAGACTGGAAGCTGTTAGAGATTATTTTATGACCGTAGTTTAAAAGGGTTTATCTCCTGTTCTACACCATGCAGGTGCTCTGTCTGCACTGATGCCGTTACACTTCATGAATGGAACTGTCCCACTACAGCTAATGTTGGTGAGCTCCCTACATACTCAATAGACAACAGATACTCATAAGAGGAGGCAAGGTAACTTCAGAGACGTTGAGGCCTTAATGTTCCACAAAATGTGATTTTATTTGGTCATGTTTCGACCTAAAACAAGTTTTTAGACATGGAAACAGACTTGGCAAAACATAACATACAGGTTGACCGTACATTTACCTTTCCAACATTTTAAAGCGTGATTTTACTGATATGATTGAATATAGAGGTAAAAAACAGACAGAGAATGTTCTTTAATGTGTTACATTGGTCTCTGCCCTGCGGTCGTGCTCTTTTCATGTCCGTATAGGATGCTGTTTAGTTCCTGCTGCTGCTGTAGGATGCGTTGACCTGTGTGCTGATGAGCTGAGGCCTCTGCTCCAGGTCTGGGTTAAACCCTACCAGTATATATATTCTTTGGTCCCAGAGCAGGCTGAAGGCACGCTGGAGCCTGAGGCATGCAGCTGAGGGTCTGACTGATTAATAAGTTGGGAGTCTAGAGGTCCTACACTCCCGGGCATCATCTCTGCTTTCACAAGAGCCTGGCTGTTACTGCAGCTCCGCATTACTCAGAGGGGCTTCACAAGCCCCATCTTCATCACCTGGGGCTTTAACCATGTAACCTTGATGATAGCTGCTGCTTATCAAACCGTTTCATTCTGTGCTCCTATTAAATCCCCTTGTTTTCTCAGAAAATACCTTCTTTTTTTTCCTTTTTTTTTTGCCTAATGACTTTTGTAGAAGCGATGAAAAGAAAGGGGGAGAAGTCAAGCTCCGGCAAAGAGCCTTTGTGCCATCAGATAGCTGCGATCTGTGTGGAAAAGGCGGGACCTGGACGCACCATAAGCCATTAGCATCTGCAAAGGCCATCACGTTGACTAATAGCCAGCTCTACAACAGCACAGTGGCTCAGTTTGTGTTTTCTGTCAATCCCCTTTGTTCTGGCTGCACAAAAGCAACTGAGCTAGACCTGTCAAATGTGCCACAACAGCGGACGCACACAAAGCGCCATTTCTTGTCATTCGAAAGAAAAAGAAAGGCCTTATTTTGTTGCTTCATTTTATTTAATCCCGTCCACCTAATCATACGGACGAGAATCTTTTGGCAGGGGGGTGTGGCTGGTCAGTAGAAGAGGAAAACTTTGAATACGTCTTGGAAAAGAGGCAATAAGTTGCAAGAATGGGCGTTTTCTGGCAAAAGAGGCGGTGTTAGCATTTGTTTGCATCCTTGTCCGTGTCACCGGCTTTGTTGTTTTCATCTGTTAGCATCCTGATGGTTGACATCACAGCAGAGACTGAGGCGACCAGATAAATGTACGTGGGCACTATCCCTTAACATGCACCAAAAACATCCTCCAGTGTCCACCAGGAGTTCAAAGATTGTTCAGATGATCACATCTTTTTATAATAAATAAGGCCAGACAGGGTTTGGTTTTTTTTAACCTATACAATCTTAGTAAACTTCAAGCAAATGCATCGAAAAGGAAATAAGTTTGTTTTAATACGTGTTGAACACACGCCTACATCATCTCAGTGAACAGTTTTAAAAGCAGAATTGGATTCTTGTTTTTTGGTTAATAAAGTTTACTTAAATATATTAATGTAACTCTTTGTTAATATCTATTGAAAACCATATTTGCTCATTTTTTCAAAACCTTTCATTTCTGGTCTAAAGCCATGGGAGGTATGCTGGATACATTAAATACATATGGTTTTACTTTTGAAAATCACATTTGCCAAAGAAATGTACCTGTAATGAAATATTCTAAGCTGTTTTTTATAGGATTACTTAACGTTTAAACTATTCTTATGAAGGTAAAATAAGAATAGCAAGGGCATACAGTGACCATCTTAGCTAGAGGGTTAGCCCATAATCCTAAACACAATAAAACAATCACTTTTCTGATTGGCCATCTTAATTAGTTATTGTCTGATAACCTTACGGTATAAAGATTGTGCCAAACTTTAGTTACTTTGTTCTTTATTTGCACAAAGTAAAATACAGCAAATTATAACAGGCATGTGGAGGCGAGATAAGTAAAAAAAAAAAAAAAAAAGTATTTGCCTACTTGTATTTTAATGTTTTTTTATTTTTTGTAAAGCATAAATGGGACATTTTTTCTTAGAGATAAGATAACCTGATCATACAAAACCAGTATTCTTTAAATGATAAGTTTATTTATTGAGGAAATAACAGAGACCCGACCTAACCTAGTACTATGCAAAAAATAGTGTGTTCGAAACCTAACAACTGGTTGCCATCAAGCATTTCCAGTTTTTTAAGTTGCTGTGGAGGATTTCCAAGGAGGAATGGCCTGTTTAGATCCATTATCTATATTGTCTGTCCTATATAGGGGTTCTCGTGTCAATCTCCAGCAATCATCGGGCGAGAGGCAAGCTTCTCCCTGATTTTTATTTCTGTAAACTGGGATGGTTTTATTTTTAAATAAAGGTTTTTCATTGTTTGCATTTGTTTCAGAAATTTTAGATGCATGTCGAGTATTTATAAAGTATGTTACACTGAAATTTCGTCCAAATTTCTAGGAAAAAAATAATAAAAAATCCAGCAGCTGAAAACTGAGCATCTTTCATCTCTGTCTGCAGTATAAACTGTAAGACTAGTTTGGCCTCTTGGAGTTACTTATCAGCACTCTTGTCTCCAAGTGCAGATAAATACATTGGATGCAAATCCAACACTTTGTGTCCCAGGAGACAAAGTGCTGCTGTTCAGTCACTTCTGCTGAATGTTATCAGAGACTTGTTAAAGCAACAGGCTTCCTTCTCCGTTTCAGCCGACAAAACGTTGTACTGTCCCCAGGGCCCGCTGCTTTCTGCCCCGCAGAGAATACCTTCACAATTGGCCTTTGTGCTCATTATGTTGGAGCCATCTTCCCATTGCGCTGTGGGGTCCATTCCAACACTGAACTGGGCCCGTGGGGATTTTAGCCGAGTCGCAGGGGTCAGTGACCTTCCCTGTCCCATACACACATTCATACAGAGCCCTGGTCTCACTCCGTGAGAGCAGCTATAAATTATCGCAGCGCCTAAAGTTTAGGAGCTGGTGGAGGGTAAAGTGTGTGAATCCTGCGGTGGTCCTGTATCTCCATGAGTGTGTTGTGTGTGGCTCGTTCTCACCATTCATGGCCGACATCTATCCACAAAGTGACCTCATCGTCCCGCATCACTGTATCTCAGGACGTCATCTCTGAATCAGACCATTGTGCAGCCAAATGGACCGCCGAGGCCAAATCCCTGAAGGATGAGCTGTTTTTTCTACCTCGCTCATATTCCACATCACATCTGGAACGTGAAGAGGAAACACTTCATATATTCTAATGCCTGTTTAAGTATAATCAGTTTGGCTCCATTTTTTTAGGAACTTTTCTTAACAAAATTCAACAGTTTTCCATGAAGCTTTGATTAAGTGAACAGGAGAAATATTACAACTGCATTGCATCAACTCCTGAGGAGTGTTTTATTGTGTAGATATGAGGAAGACAAAGAAAACATTTATTTGGACCACAGAAGCATGGTTTAGGTTTATCATTTACATCCTACAAAGCAATCATGTAACATACAGAATGAAGAGTTTGGCAACACTGCAAACGTACCGATACATGGGTGTCCTGCAAGACTGACAGGGGAGCCTGAATCAGAGGAGACAAGAAGAGCAGGGTCACGTTGGGGGAGCTGCAGCAATCTGTAGCTCATGTGTGTGCGCTTGCTGACAACAAGCAGTCAATTGTTACTTAAAATGTTAGATTTGTGGTCATTTTAACTAATAAAAAAAAAAAATCTTATTCATGATTTGTTGTAACAAGCAGAGCACAAAATAAAATTTGTCTTCCAATTCATTGCATTTTTTATGTAGTAGAAGTTTCGGCTGATACTCAGATCTAATCATTGGTATCGTATCGCTTTGAAAAAAGTGGTGTTGTTGAATCCCTACAATTTATGTCTGGTCGTTATGGGAGAGTAGCATGAAGGAAGCTACTTTTGAAAGAAAGCCATCATAATTTATGAGCTAGAAGCTAGTTTTATGTGTGTGAATGACAATTTATTTAATAGTGTGACTTAATTCATCTGCAAACTCCTGCTGACTTAAAAGCAATATATTTATATATTATATATAAATATATTAAATATATATATATATATATATATATATATATATATATATATATATATATATATATCAAAATCACTATGAAGAAACAACAGTCGTCTCATAAAGTGTGAATGAAGTGGATGGATGGATGTGGAGCATTTTGCACCAGAAGCGCCTCTGAGCCTGCGTGGTCTTAGTGGGATTATGTGATCGCTCATGGCAACCAGCGGGGCCAGCAGGTGAGGTCCGGGCTCAGCTGACTTCAGCCTTTAGGTAAACAGAGAAGAGGTTTTCCAGATCCTGGTTGTGTTGCCGTGCTGATATTGTATCCGTCGACGCCGCTCACGTCAGTCAGGCTTGTGCTCCCTCCTCTCATGGCAATGTGCACAGAGGGGGCTGCACTTGCTGCCGGATTGGTTGGACTCTGAGGACCAGGCTTTCATCGCCTAAGTGCCACACTGAGCCCAGACGAAAAACAGTCGGGCGACATTACTTGACTGGCTGTCAATAGTATCTTAGCAGGCATTAAACCTAAAGTAAACAGGCAGCGAGGCCGAGAGTGATTGTTCCAGGCAAGGCTCTGTTATCAGTGAAAAGAAGAGCAGAAATGACAACACGTTTGAGAAAGTGATAAAGCTTTTGTTTCCTTTCAGGAAGTCCTGATCTTATTTTCCTCCGGTTTCTGCTTTTAATTAGATCTGCATATTCAAACATGGCTGTTTTACATGTGTTCTGGGAGTTTTAGAGTAAAACAGGCTTATGTTACATGAATGGCTCGGTGTGTTTTCCCAGAGGATTTGGACTTCAACCTGCCTGGCATCAGACCAGATTAAGACAACAAAATTGCTACGTTACATGGTCACCGCTTTCAGGAATTCTTAAACTTGTGTTTGACACACAAAACAATGCTCTTAAGGCTGTTTTTTCACATGACCTTCGAAAGAATTGGCTGAAAATAGGATTCGAGAAGAGTTAAGAAGATGTTGAGCTAAAAGATTGACAACATAGAGAAGGAGATTTCATCAATCACCTTGTCCTAGTTTTAATGAAAACACATCCTTTTTTTGCAAAAGTATTGAAGTTATTAAAATGTCATCACATCTTTACTATAAATTAAATTTAATTTGAATACAAATTGCAAAGAAGGAAGATGGTACATGGTCTTTTTATACCCTGGTACCCGTAATTAAAACCCAGTGCAACTAACTGCCTTCAGAAGTCACTTCATCAGTAGCTAGAGTTAACTTTTGTGTAAGTTAGTCCGCTGGTATGAATGCAAAACTACAATATTTCTAATTTAAAGGATGTGACAGAGCCCTGCTTATTCTGTTATCTGAAATCAGAAGGAGTTTGGCACAACTGTATACCAAATGTGGCGGTCCACCTAAACCGACAGGTCCAGAGGAGCACAGCTGAGGTGGGAAAATCAGCCGACATGACAACTATTAGCAATTCTGGCCTTTGAGGGAGATTGAAAAAAAAAAAAAACAGGCAGAAGTCCTAAACACAGTTTTACCACAGCAAAAGGAAAGAAAATGTTTGGTTAGAACAGAACTTTTTTTACAAGTTACACACAAAACGCTTTGTATAGAGTAGAATTTACTCTGCACACTGCTGGGAACACACCATCTCCATCATGAAATAATGTGGTGGGGACAGCAGTGTGTGTGTATGTGTGTTGGAAGGGTTGTGTCTGCTGCAACATTTGATTATGCACATCATTGATTGGAAGGGCTGAATAAAAATGCACATCACACTTATTAGCTTATATTTGAAAACAAGAAAAGTTATCTTTTTTCCTTGCACTTGACAGCTGGGCACTGTTTTGTGTTTGTAGATGACATTAAAGAACCCATTAAAGTATCCTGCAGTTTGCAGCTGTAAAGTAGCCAGCAGAGAAAAAGTTAAAGGTGTACGAATACTTTTGCACGGTACTTTCTAGTCCTAATCGTGGCATTGTGGATGCTTTTGTGGAAACTTTCCTCATGATATCCCTCTTAAGGTCATCTCGCAGCAGCCTCTGTGTTTGTTCACCTGCTGGTCAGTGGTTTCGGCCACCGTTTCAGCCCACCGACCTTCTGACCTCCTGCAGCCTCCACACGCCTACTCTCTGGACCAGCAAATATTGAACCAGTCAGTCAAGTCTGCTCTGCTGCCCACTGAGTATTTGACTGTTGCCGGAGAGCAGCTTTATCACCACTGCGCATCAGCAGGCTGGGGCAGGTCCCCTGATGATGTCCATGTCATGGAGATAAAGTACTGCATCAGTCTGAATCTAAATGAATTTGAAAACTTGCATTCAGGCAAGGCAACAAAACTTTGTTTGTATGGCACACTTTCAATAACAGGATAATTCAAGGTGATTTACATGAAAACAGCAGTAAAGCATTAAAACACACAAAGCATAGGATATACAAGAACACTACTCGAAGGCAGCTCTAAAGAGATCTCAGTGATTCAGCAGCGTTGTAACCGTCTGGAAGTTTGTTCCCTATTAGAGGAGCAAAGAAACTGAAAGCTGCTTCTCCATGCATAGTTCTGATTCTTGGATTGCTGAATTAGAATTGAGTAGTTTTTGTTCCTGCTATCTCAAGTATCCGTTTAAATATTTTGTTGTACACTCTGCAAAACGCAAAACCCATAAGAAGAAGACAAACCTTTACCCCTGCCTTCCACTGGTTGGGTAATATTGTAATATACCCATTTCATCACCCGTTCAGCACATAGACTGTATATAGATGGTCAAAGTCTCTGTGACGCCACTTGTAGATTTCTAAAGAGTTGAATTGAAGCCAACTGCTCGGTTTCCACCACCACCATCTTGACCACGTCACGCATCTCATCATACCCAAAAAAATAAGGTAAATAGTACTTTTCCTCTCATATGTCCAATTTTGATGTTAATTCTCTCATTTACTGTCCCCTGGTGAGGCGGCATGGGTCTTCTTTGATAGTCCTCCTGTGGACTGTCCCTCTCTTCACCTATCAATGTCTGATCTCATCCTAAAGTGGGAACCTTGTCCTCAACACAGTTCCTGGTGTTTTTTTTTTAGAAAATTATCCTTTTTTTAGCTCCTCTGTTCCTTTCTGTCTTGCTTTTTCCAGCATCTTTCTTGTCCCCTATGACTGTTCTGTGCTGTGGCTGTGTAGGACATCTATCAAGGTCTTCCTGCAGACTGTCTCTTCACCCGTTATCTTTCTGTAAACAGTTACACTCTCTTGTTTATCTTTTGTCCTGAAACTTCCCTCTTTTCCTGAACTCTCACCCTAATAATCAAAACAAATATACGTAAAAATGCAATGCATTAGCAATTAATGTTTTGTAATTTATATATTATATATATTATATAGTAGTACCTTGCTGCAATATATGTATATATATTTTAGTTCTATAAAATGTTTACATTTAATGTACAGTAAATGTATTCATGAAAATATACCACAGCCTTTTTTAAAGTCTAGAAACATTTTCACATTTTACAGTTTTTTTTATATCTCCTATATTAACAGTCACTCCTATTTCAAATGTTTTGATAAAAATGATGTATTGGTCTGGTTTACAAAATGATTGTGTTTTCTATATCCAATAGATGTTGGCTGACTTCAATAATGACTATAGGACATAATAAATATACTATTAATGGTAAGATTTGTTTTTGATAAAAAAAAAACTTTTTAATTTCAAATCAGACTTTATTTTTGTTGTAAAGGTATACCTTTACATAGTATTTCTATAAAAGTCGTACTTTTAATTTCTCTAGTTGTGAATACATTAAAGGAGAGTGTAATTTTATGTTTCCTAAGTTTTCATAATGTGTGTCTGACTTCTTGAGCCCTGTGTAGTTATTTTCCCTCCCGCTCCACGTGTGTTTGCGCGTGAGGAAGTGTGTGATCCTCGGTAATCAGGAATGTTTACTCTGCCAACATTCTCTGACTGTAGTCGTCTCTCAAGCCTTGAGAGGAGCAGAAGCTCGTCCGCCTTTCATCAGCTAGACACAGCCTGTCCCTTCACAAGGAGAAGGGTAAATAGAGGACTTTAATAGGTGGATAATGTGGTTGCAAGGCACAAGACCGACTATCCCTGGGCAAACACAGAGAGATGGCAGCTCAGTCACATGCACAGATTAAAGGACCAATTGCTCTCCAAGAACAGAAGTTGTAGAGAGTGAAGAATAATTGTGTATGTTTAGTCAAATTCTATCAGTGTGGTAAGTTTTTATTTTAAGTTTATATTTCCCAACAACACCCACACCATGATGGTGCCACCACCCCCATATTTCTACAGTAGTAATGTCTTTACAGGGATGTGTAGTGTCCAGTTTGCATGGAGGTCAAAAACATTAGATAATCAGCTTTTTCTCCCTTCATGGTTTGTGGCAAACTTCAAATTGGAATTTTTTGGGTTTCTTTACATTGTCCCTCTTCCATCAAACTTCAAACTGGACTTTTTATGGGTTTCTTTACATTGTCCCTCTTCCATTAGGGCCAGATTTATGAAGCCCACACTAATAATTGTCCTGTCAGTCCATTAGCTGCGTATGTGAGGAATCCTCTCCTTTATTGGCATGCCAGTTTGTAGTTATGTCATACTCTATGATGATTAAAGAATGCTTTAGTTTTATGACCTAACCTTGATTTGAACTAACTCATTTCTTTCTCACTGAGCTTTTTGCTGTGTTTCTTGGTTGCCATCATGCTGTTTGTTCATTAACCTTCTCTAACAGATCTCTTAAGTCCCTAACAGTACAGCTGGATTTGTTCACAGAAAACAAGTTACTCAAAGGTGGGCTCTGTTTACAAAGTAAGCGGGTTTTGAAGACAATTTTTTTGTGTGTTTTTTTTTTTTTTATTGGTATTTAGTGAAAGGGAGTTAAACAGGTACGCCTTAATTTTTTACCTGACTTTTTTAAGGTTTAAACTTAAACAAACTAACCCATACGCCTTTTTTACGCACATATTATACTTTATCATCTAGTGCTGAGTTAAACATTTAAAACTATTTACAAAATAACATACATGTAAAATTTGCTAGAGAAAGTTTTTTTTATTACATAAATTGTATTTAAGAAACTATATAATTTGTAAAGTGTCTCAAGTTGACATTTGCTGTACTTTGGCACTAATCATCATCATCCTCTTTTCTAATCTGACATCCACAGAGATGCAGCAGCTTGATCTGCATCCACACGTCCACACACTCTCTGAGGTCTCCAAAGACCAATTAAGATAGTCTATCTACCTTCAGGCATGTAGACCACACCTCTCCCCCTTCCCCAGCCTCAAGTCAACCACTGACCACCATCTCTCCCTCCCCCACAGACCCTTTGACCCCTGACACACGACCCCTGCGCTGAATGAGTACACACATGGGCGTCCGAGCGAGACCCTCGCCGATTATTGCTCTGCAGCAACACACATACGCACGAAAAAAAAAACATACACACATTCCCCTCTGGTCGTGTGAACTGAATTGAACAGTAAAGAAAAATGCGCCACTGGTCACAGACAAGGCATTTCCGCACACGCACACACACACACACACGCTCATACTGCAGCTGGAAGGTGAGGGGTTAGTGGTGGGTCGCAGGTTATAATAGTTCAAATGGACAGAACAGCTGCAAAGATTCAGAGGGCTGCTGAGGAGGTTTTGCTTTGGACCTCTGGGTGAAACATGTCACATTGAGTCAGACAGTTAAAAACTCTTAAGCCTTATGTTCAAACATCCTGACCTGCCAAGAGTAAAATATAAAAGTAATAACAGAAGGTCTCTTCAAAGTTTTTCTTTTACATGTTTAAAATCAATCAGCTGACTGCATTCTTCAAATAAACAAACAATGGCTATTTTCAATAAATATTCCCTAAAAACACATACAATAACTCTTAACCTGGTGTGACCCTATCTATACTAGCTAAATCTTCACATGCTTCTCAGGCTTAAGCTTTGAAAATCTCATAATTTACTTTATAGTGTTCAAATTCCCTTTGTGCATATATATATATATAAAGGTTAGCAGTACCACAAAAGGGAACATCAATGGGAACTATTTGTCTCTATGGATTACAGTGCTCCTGAACTAAGAAATGCTGTACACCAAACTGATGTCAAAAGCCAATATCAGCCCTCTATGCTCTGTCTTCTTACAGCTTAAAGAGAAAAAGAAAACAGAATGTTGAACCCTGTAAATAATTTAAATTAATACATTTTTTAGTGATGATTAAAATAATGGAAAATTTCATTTATTTATTTTATGTGCTTTTGCTTGCCTACGCAATTCATTTGTTTAAAACATTCTATGTAGTTATTTTTGTTCAGGCAGAGAAGTTTTACAGAGTCTGAGTTATGCACTATGTCATTAGAAGAAGAAGAAATGTAGTTAAGTTTGGTGATGACTGTGACTGTGGGTGCAGGTTCAAGTAGTATGAAACAAAGTTGCCAAACAAGAGACGCACCATTAACACAACTCGGCTTCACAAATCTTATATCCAATAAGCAGCAGTAAAACCTCAGTAAGACATAAGGTTGGAACAGAAAGTAAAGCTACATTCTTTAGTATTCCACAATATTTGGATCCTTTTAGGTTTCTGTGTTTATTGTAGTTGGTTGTGCCCTGGGACTTACAACCTATCCAGGGTGTTCTTAACAATGCACATAGAAACTGGCCCATCATGCTACCCTGGTAAGGACTATGTAGGTATAAAATACCGAATGTACTGCTGTATTTTTAGTATTCTTTATTTTGCTTACATACAGTCCTGAGCAAAATTCTTTCTATTCCTTGAAATTTCTCTACATATTTTAAAAAAAAACATTTTCAGCTAAAACCTTTGCATTGTTTAACAAAATTTTATGTGACAGACAAGTTTTATTCATGTCCTCTACAACCCAGGCCTTGGGATAATGAATACAAGACTACAGACTGGGGTTGTGATCCACCTTCCAACAGCAAATTGATGCTAAACATACAGCCTGAGCTGGTTTACCTCCAATCAGTCGAATTAAAAATTAAAATGATAAAATACATCTGTATTATTTCTAAAAAGTTTGCATCTGTGATCTCCATCCAACCCAACTTTGCTTAAGGTATTTCGCAAATGATTAAAAAATGGTTGAAATAACAAAATACTGTTATTGATGTTGAAGGTTGGTCAAGGCTTAAGCCTATTTAATACTTCTCTGTTAGCAAGTTTGTACCCAGACCTCGATGTATCTTTTTCCTCCAGGGGGTTCTGACTTTTCGTCCAGGGGGTTCCGGGTCTGCCTACCATAGCAGTGTCATTTCTGTTTAACCGGAGTTTATTTTCTTCAGTTTGTGAACGCATTACCCCCTCAAGAAGCAATGGACGACAGAAAGTAAGTTATGTTAAGCTTTTAAACAGAAGTGCAGCTCATTGAATTCTCTAAAAACTCACTAAAACAAATACAGCAGCCTGTTTTGTTGTTTCTCTACACCTCCTTGTGTTTTAAATCACCAAAAGACCAATAAACTGTCCTTTCAATATAAAGCATGTAATTCTCAAACGCTGCATTGACTAACAATTAAAGCGACTATAGACCACCGTTGTGTTGAAACGATCTGTGGCTTTTGCTGAGCTGACCAATCACCGGCATACAGCTCTCCGTTGACGGATTGTCACCCCGATTCATACTGAGAGCAGAAAGGATGCGGGACTGTGTCAACTTTCCAAATCAACTCTATTTTTTCCCGACGCCGGATGTGTTTTTTTAATGAAGGTAAAGAAATTACATGAGCTAGACAGGAAGCAAGATAAGAGCCAGGCAAGTTAATTTGTCATATTTAAAAATAAAACCAGTACAAGCAAATGGGTGGCTTTACAGCTGTTGCTTTTGTTTACAAGCTCCTCTTTATTTACGTACTTGTTTTTGCTTGAACAGCCGAGATTTGGTGCTCTTGCTAGAGCAAACCTGCAGAGATGTTCCACACACAAACCACAGCCGATGTGAAGTTCTGCACCCAGTGTGAATCAGGGATTAGAAAATTGGGCCCTACTCTGTCTGTCCTTATGTAGGTGACAGAGAGGTCTTGCGTCGACGGATAATGGCGATATGTCAATCTGTTTTGATGTAGGCAGAGAAGTATAAACCAGGCTTTACCCAGAGAGACTTGCAGCTGCATCGAAAGGTGATTCTACAAGGGACTGACTCAGGGGTTTAGCATATTAATGCATATACTTTTAGATTTTTATTTGTTAAAACATATTTTAAGGATTTCTGCCATCCTTTACCTAAAAACCATTACTGTCTGTGAATTAAATTCATGTAAAAATTGTGTATGAGCACAAAGCAGGTAAGTAAAAATCCATCTCTTTTTAAAAAGATTAGTATGGACCTTCTTCTCCTCCCCCCCAAAAAAAGAAGAAACGCATTGTCCCATACATAAAAGTCTTGGTTATTAAAACTGGGACCTTGTTCAGATGACTTTTAAGTACTTTAGTTAAGATTTCAGCATAGCACTTAAAAATGTGTTTGTAACATTTTTTTAAATGAAACTTTTCCCAAACAATGCCTTTCTTTTCCTTTTAGCGCTATGGAAAATCACCTTTCACATTATCTTCACATCTGTTACATTGTGTTTGACCTTTGACCAGTTCTTACACTTCCTGGTGAATAAGAACACCTCAAAAAAACACCAAAAAATGTGAAATGTTGCAATCCGGTGGTCAGAATATGAGGACATCAAAGGGATTGGTTTGGTGGCGACAACACTGGGAGGAGGATAAAAACTGGCTCAGCCAACAAAACTAAACTGAACCTGAAAGGCAGGCGGGCTCGGTAATACGGGATCATCCCTGGTGTAATTCCTCCCTCCTGGCCCCCCAACAAAGAGACCAGAGCTGCACATCTGGGGGAGGAGATGGGAGTGGGGATCCAGTGAAGGTCCGGTGGTCCGACAGTCACTGACCAGGTCGCCATGCCGACCACGCACATACACACTAACTACCAACTACTTGCTACAGTCCGCAGCCGTCTTGCCCCCTTTCATAGCCACATATTCTAACGACCGTCTCTGGGCCACGCCTTTGTGCATGGATGTGTCCAAACATGGCGGGAGATCAGAGGTCACTCTAGCCGTTGACCTTGGCTCCGAGCACCCCCTCTCTTTGCTGGATGTGGGTGGTGTCGAACCACTGCTCTGGCCCGCTGCGGCAGGTCCGGTTCCTAATCGGCTCAGAGGCCAGTCGGAGGCCGGACAGGCCGGTTGGTATTGTCCTGCTGCTTCTGAAAGATCAATTGGTGAAAGGCCGGGGCAGGACAGGGTCAGACTGGCTGCAGCGGGTCGTCGCCTTTCAAACACCATCAATACCCTCCGTCGCTGTAGTCAGCTCTGTATGGCGGACATCTAGTTACGGATAACTGCACACAGGTCCAGTGTAAAAACTTAAATTATTGCTAAAACTAAAAACATAAATACCCTCCAGATGCTATTCATGTTTTTCCTCCTGCCTTTCATTTGATGATTCTAAAATTATGAATAATGAGATTGCAAATTTATCTAATTGTAATTAGAAACATGTTTTTTCCATTTGCAATTTTGATATTTAATTTCCCCATTGATGGACTTGTGACCTTTCCAGAGTGAACACTATTTCCTACACAATGACTGCTATATGGAATAACTCCCCCTGCAAGGAGCATTCACAATCTACAAATAAACTGAACTGAACTGAATTTAGAATATTTTGGGTCACTGTGGCTGAATGGCTTTAATGTGTTAACTTTGGAGAGGCAGGTTTTTCCTGCTTATACTGTGTCAGTCCATGTTTATGTAAAACTATCCTCGTAGGTCTGAATGTTGTTGGTTCACGAGTTGTGTACTCTGGAAAAGGAATCACTCAAAACCATCTACAGAGGCTCAAAATCTGTATGAGATCGATGCTCATGGATGTATGCAAAACTTTAATCAGCCCTGCAAATGAATTCTACAGGTTATGATTTAAAAAGGGTGTTTGTGGATGAATACATACAGCATTGATCCTGAACCGAACACCCATCAAGGTTTAACCTTGGAGGATGGATAGACAGACGGATGGCTATTCTATAAGGAACAGTGCAACAGAAACATTAATAGGAGCTGATATTTTCTGTAAAATTACAAATGATTCATCCCATAGTTTTTATTTGAAAAATGTGTGGTGGCAAAATGCTGTCCAGCTTAGACATGTCTCTTCCCATCACCCCTCCACTCCATGCTGACTCTGCTTGTTGACTCTGGACTAAATTAATTAAAACACATTTGCAAACTCCTGAATCAAATTGTTTTCAGGTTATCTTAGGGCACCGCCTCGCTCCAGTTGCTTCTGTAAGATGTATTTGTCTGACTAATTTCATCAAGCGTCTGTTTGGCACCTTCACCATTCAGCAAGACAAGTACCCATCAGTAAAGTTCAGCAGGGGGACAAAGGCACTGATGGGTCTAGTTGTAGATTAGCCGTATACACCAAAACATATTAGCAAACAGTTTTACATCAGATCAGTGGGACTTGCATTAGTATGAGGCGTACCACAGTCAAAACGTTGCAGATAAAATCATTTTTTCTGGAATTACAGATAACGGTGTGTTATTGTACTTTATGTCTCTACAAGCTCTGCACAATCATAGACAGATGTTTTTGCCCTTTTTTTGTTAGCGCAATTGTTCAAACTTAGTTGTTAGATGAAGGAAATCTGTGAATTTCAATGTGAGTTTTGCAAAAGATTGTCAATTGAGTTTACATTTGGGGTTTAGCTTGGCCATTCTAATGTATGAATGTACTTTAATATAAACAATCTAATTACAGCTTTGGCTTTATATTTACTCAAGTCATACTGTGAGAAGGTGAAACTCAAGTCTCCACCCTTATGCTGCCAGTAGGATTTTTCAAGGTGTTGTGTGATGTGCAGTTTTGCATGTATTCCAGAAAATCCACTTTTGGTCTCCAGACCAGATCATCTTTTTCCACATGTTAGCTGTTTCCAAGCAAAGCGCAAACACTATTTCTTATCTCTTCATTACTTGCCATTCTTTCATTAAGTCCAGATTTGTGGAGTACCCAACTGAGCAGCATCTCTGGGAGGAGGAGATGACTGACACTCTGAGCCGATGTAGCTAAGAGCTAACTGCAACAGAAAACCATGGTTGACTTACTCTGTTACCACTCTTTCTTCTAGGCAGATTCAGTCATTTTGTCAAATAAAATCATGAAGCCTTGTTGGTCTGTAACTTTCACTAAAAGAATGCAAATTTTAAGTTTTGATAATCAATATGTAAAGAAGAAATGTGATCACTTCAAACAATTTTTGACCAACAAGTGTTATCTTAAATGAATACTAGAAATATAATTTTGCTTACCAATAAAAATTTAAGTGGAGCCTTCTTGGACAGTCTGTTAGTGAAATCAGTACCACAGTAAGCCAGCTTTGTGCAATAAGTGCACAATTAACATCCAAACAAACATTGCAGACACAATTGGTGGTCGAGTTCAGAGAAAGCTTTTGTGACCGTAAACCAAACCCTTTAAACCAAAATAGTTTTTCCTGTATGCATTTTTATTTCTGCTGTGAAGTTGGGATTTTTAACATGGGAGTCATTGGGAACTTGTTCTTTTATGGAGCCATTTCCTGTTGGATGAGGGAGGACGTGTAATTTTTGTCACTTACGGGTCAGCTTACGGGTCAGACGTTTGCTCCTTGAGCCTTATGTATAAAACCCTACAAAAATACAGTGAAGTTTGAGGATGTAATGAAAACACTAAATGTGGAAAAATTAATGGGTATGAAAACTTGTCCAAAGTAGTGTCATTGCATACACCGATACATTTGAGTTAAGCCTGAAGAGTTGCTGAGAAACGTCTCCCCTCTAGAATACATTTTCCAAACAGGCTGATTTATCTTCTAAACACTTCCTGGCATTGCTCCAACCACGCTTAACCTGTTGCACTGCACTTCAGCTGATAGCCTAATATCAGTAGCTGACTTTACCTTTTGCATGTTACATATGGTGGCCAATTAACTGCAAAAGTGAGACTGTTTTTAACAGTTTTCTACAGCACCAACTATGAGTACGAGGTCAACTCTTGAGCTTAGATTGTGACATCAGGAGAGTCTGGGGAAGGTCCAGTTATCCTAAATGAGCATATTATAATGAAGTACTCCAGGACTGATAAGCTTTCTTTCAGCAAACCCTCTCAGAAAATGCGACATCTCCCACTCCTCCGTTCTGGTCCCCTCAAAGGCTAATGGGACCTGCCAATGAAAATTGTCTCTTTTCCTTAAACTGGAAGGAAAAGAGAGCAATTAAATCCAATCAAAGCCTGTGGAAAGGCTGGCACCTTGGCCCCAAGGGGATCTGGCTGTCCGGATGTTTAATCATCGCTGACCTGGTTGCTGGTTCTGATAAATGGGGCTGGAGAGGGAAAGCGTTGGCTGGTCATTAATCTACAGTCAGATGGGGACAAGTGTGCACAGTCGCCACCAAGTTAATTGGCCACTTACTTTAGCACGAGCTGGAGACTAAGGCGCAATAAAGATGAATGTTCCTCCATTGATCCATAATTTGGTCCTGGAGGGTGCTTATAGAAGCACAACAAACAGAAGAAGAGGAGGAGGTGAAGAGCATGAAAGGATCATGGTTATATGCAACTAGATTTCCATGGGTCAAGAAAATGCTGATCGGGGCAGCATAAAGCTGAAATAACTTTTGCTGCCTGAGTTTGACAGTTTTTATGCCTGATGGGTTCTTTTAAACTATCATTTATTGTAAAATGTCATCACATCCCTTCAAAAACAGGAGAAAAAAACGGAGTTTCTAACTTTTGCTCTAAATTTAAGCAATTGAGAAAAGCAGGAAGAATGCACTCTTGGTTATTATCTACCTTATCTCTTTCCCTTTGACTGGCTGTCCAATCAGCTCAGGATGAGGGTCAGCAGTCGTCCAGGTGGCCGGCTGCTTGATGGATGAAGGGGAACAGAAATGGGGGGGTTCATGATAAAAACTCTATCTTGACAGGGGCTTCCTCTCCAAGCCAGAGCCCAGTCGCAAAGTGTCGACAGAGAGAGATGAATGTGTAGGAGGATGGACGGATGGATGAGAGTTAGACAGACGTGAAGGTGTCTTCAGGAACAAGACACAGCCTGCCATTTAGTGTTATCAGTTGACCTCATGACCCCCGCACTTTTTCATCCCTTCTGCGATGCAGAGCTTGGCTATGTGGAGCAATTTATTGTGTCTGGGTATTTTTAGTCTCACTGACAACATGGCTACAACGTCGCAGGTCAATCCGCCATCCACAATCCAAGATAAAACGTTTCTACGCGAAGTGACAATGAAACAATGAAAAGATAGAAATTCCAAGGTTTAAAAGTATTCATGCCCTATTAACTTTTTCTGATTTTGTCACATCACAACAACAAACTTTATTCTACTTTAACGTGAAGTTTATCTGATAGAACAACCCAGAATACTGCATTACTCTAAACTGCGAGGAGAAATTATAGCTTTTTTTTTGTAAGTACAAATCCCAAAACGTTCATATCCTTAAATACGATCTAATGCAAATTAAAAAAGTTTATCCGGAGCTTTAAGTGTCTAACAGAGCACTACTCTATATAATATGTAACAAGAAAGACCATGGCACAACTACAAACCTACATGTACCAAGATTCAACCTTCCACCTGACCTGATCATTAGAACAAGAAGTGTTTGTTATTTCTGGATTGGCTGCTGAGATCAACATCTCAGGATTCTGGATCACTAGACAATGCAAACTCTAATAATTCAGGCCACAAATATGCCCTTTACGGAAATGTAATAACTATTGCCAAGCCTTTAAAAGTCCTGTTTGCTGTTTGGGACAAGTCATACTGTGGAAACATGAAACATGGAAGAAAGTGCTCAGGTCAGATGATGTCCAAAATGGATTTATTTGGCATTGAAGAAGACTGACACAGCTCACTCTTCTGGACACACCATTTCCAAAGTGAGACATGGTTGTGGCAGTATCATGCCGACGGCATGCTGTTCTCCAGCCAGGACAGAAAAGCTAGACAAACCTAAAGAAAAGATGGAAAAAAACTAAATTAAACTAAAGGACAATTCAAGAGATCATCTGTCAAGGGCTACAAATAGGTTGAACATGGGATGTATGGATAACTATATACAATGTAGAATCTGTGGTAGAACTGTGATAATGTTTGCGGCTGGTCTTTTTCTAATCTGTGAGAGCTTGAGGTGTTTTGTGTTGGTCTATCAAAAGAAATTACTAATAAAATGTATTTAGGTTCAGTATTATGATGTCAAAAATGTGGGAGAAAAACGGATGAAAGGAATACTGTTTTGCACACAAAAAAAGTCCCTTTCAAGTTGCAAGAATTTGCATGTTTTAAAATATTTATATACATTATATGTAGCATAACACTTTGCTGACTAGCCAAAGAGGTGTCATAGACTAGCAAAATGCTTTCTGCTTCTCTGCCATAGAGTTGCGGATTGTAGGGATTGGACCATGCACTGTGTGACTACGTCCGATCAATATTTCAGTTAGGGTGGATTGCCCCGTGTAAACCTAATTCTGGTTAATTGGGACTTTTCACACATATCTCCAGTGCAGAATACCTTCCCTAATGAGCATGGCTCTATTCACTCTGTGTTCTGTGGCCAACAGCAGGAGCCTGGCTGCTTTGACCTGCTCGGTCCCAGGTGGTCAGCTCTGAACGGGACATTGCGTCTAGATCAGCTGCACTGAATGGCTGCTCATCCGCTGTTCTCCGCGGGCGATCTTGGCTCTCTGTGCACCAGGCCTGACCTGCAGAGCATGCAGTTAGCCAGGGTCAGGTACCAGAGTCAACAACCCTGGGGTGACCTCCACACCAGTGCTGTGCCCTCTTGCACCCAGCCTCTGTTGGTATTACCCAACTCAGGGCTGGCTGGACTCCCTGTGGTGTGTCAGGGGGTCAGTCTCCTGGCGGCTCATTGTAGCAGCTAGTGACCAGTGACAAAGGGTTTGTGGTCAAGCCACAGGGGCCAAAGGAGAGTTAAAACTACGGTATAGCCGCACCCCTGCCGATGAGGCCTAATTTGCTGGATGGTGGTATGTAAGCCACAGATGCCACATTAACAATGGCTCTGCTCTGGTCAACAATAATGTTTTTCCAAGGTCTCTTTCTTGGCGTCCATACTAGCTCTCACAAAGCCCATCTGTCATTAATCGGATGTTCTTAAAGGTTATTTAACACATAATTCCTCACTTTTTTGGGTGTTCGTCTATGACTCATCAGTACTCAGCTATTATGTTGATCTGGTACATAAAAAGTAAGCATGCAGGTGCACCAACAGTTCTGTGCATCAGCTGTCTACATTTAAAATTTGGTTTAGCATTTTCCTTGGCTTTTCAGAAGAAAGGAGCAACTTTTTTTTTGTATTGCCACCAGAAACACCTCGTCTCAACGTCACAAGAAGTAGTCTAAAAGATTACGTAAAACTTTCAAAAGGTTATAACATAGTTAGTGTCTTTAAAAATTGTATGTTGTCGAAATAAAGATCCCATTTTTACTTTGTATTAGAATACTTTTGGTCTGGTACTGGTTGGTATAGCAAAGCTAATGCAGATACTTTACTGAGATTCCAGCAGATTTCATCACAAACTTCTCGGTACTTCTCGCGCAGAAGTAATTTTGGTCTGAAGTATTTGCTAATTTGATACACATTATTAAACAGACTTCCACAAAAAGCAAACAGGGAAGTTTCCCAGTGACTAGCATAAACTTGGAAAATAATATATTTATTCTTCAATAAAACCAAACTAAAAAAACTCTCTGTACTTTATGGAGATTTTATGAAAAATATGAAATAACATAATTCTAGACCGTTTTTGCTGTAAATACAGCTGTGAATCTGGACATTCCTATCTGTTAGCAATTAATTAAAGCTTTGCAGTTTCATATGTGTTTTTAGTTTTCAGGTCTGAAATTCATTTAACTTTGTAGCTGTTTTTTTGTTTACTTTATTTGCTTTTTTTGTGGATTGCCCTCTATTTATCTATTCATCTTCCCACTAACTCTTGCCAGTTTCCGTTACCCTGCTGAAAAAGCTTCCACAAAACATATGCTGCCGACTCCATGTTTCAGCATTGGAATAATGTGTTCAGGATGGATGTCTGCAAAAAAAGGTGAAGTTTTGATTGCATCTTCCACTTGTTTGCTCTGTCTCTTACATGTGGCCTGCAGTCAACTACAAACATTGCTTCATAATCTAATCCTGACCTCTCCACAGGTTTATCCCTCATATTCCCTCTTTGCTTTTTGGTCTTCATGTTTCAGTTTGCTCACTAATGTTCACAAATAAACCTCTCAGCCAGTCACAGAACAATTGCATATATACCAAGGTTGAATTACATATACGTGCACTGAGTGCACTAATTTGATTTCTTCTATTGACAATTCAAATTGTTTTTTTGTGAAGCTTTAGAGTAATGGGAGCTGAATGCACATTTGCATGCATTTTTAATGTTTAAATTCAGGTAGTATCATTGAGTAACTTTATGTTTTGGTGTTCCTGTTGAGGTACTGCTAGGTGGGGAGTTGATGATAAGGTGTACTTTCTCTGCCTGAATGTGTCTCTTAATGTTTTATTAACTCTGTTTTTAATGTGTTCAACCATTTGTCATGGTTTCCTCAGAAAAACAGAAGTATCCTAACCATGCTGACTTCTTCAACATCAAACCTCAGCTTTGGCTTGTAATGAGTGATCCCTCGCCAGGCTGCGTCCTGCTCTGCTGCTAACATCAAACGATGCCAACTAAAACAGTTCACAAATTTTCCTCAGTAGGTTGAAAACGTCTCCGATGAACAAATCTGGCCTTTCATGAATGATCCAGGCTGATGTGACTCATGCTTTTAAACTGAGGAGTGTGGGAGGAAGTTTGGAACGAGATGGGGAGTGAGTATTTTGTTCCCAGTGCCGGGGCCGGGCTGAGTTGGGCCGGGGTGAATAGTCAGATGGCTAATGAAAGAGAGCGAGATGCCGAGAGAGCGTGAGAGTGGAGGAAGTGAAAACAGCAAGTGGCTGAAAGAAGCCAGGACTCTCTCCCGCTCTGTTTGTCTCTGTGCCTCTCTGCTGATCCGGTGCAGGAAGTAGGATTGTTTGTGTTCAGCACGTGTGATCCGCAGCCCAGCATGCTCTGCTGTTCTCAGGGAGGTCAGGCAGGAAGTGGTCAGGCGTGGGCTGTGACCCCTGGGTAATGAGCGAGGAGCCTCAGGGGGAGAACTGCTGCCACGTTCTCCTCCGCTTACAGATGCAGACACAGTAAAACATGCAGACAGTGAAACAAGTGTGAGCAGGTAGTCACAGCGGTCTTAGATGAACAGCTGCTGTGTGTTACAGGCCTATATAACTGTATGAATATAGAGTAATACAATAATCCATTACTAATTCTGTCTCGGATAGTTGGAATAAAAAACAGGTATGAGACAACTTTTATTGCAAACTGGGACTTTATTTGAAACATCTGTTCAGTTTTTTTGTTAACATATACAGCAGATCAGCCAATGACATGGATATAAGCTTATTGCATTCAAGTGGAGAAGACGAGTTGCTGAAGATTAAATCAGGCATCAAAATGAGAGGAGGAAAGGGGATTTATGTGACTTTGAACATGGCATGGTTATTGGTGCCCCGTAAGCTGGTGAATCTCCTGACCGACTTTAATGTTTCACACACAACCATCATCGCTTTGGTTAACAGGAAATTACATGACAACAAGAAAATATTTAATGAGCGACAGCTTGTGGAACAGAAAAATGCCTTTTTGATGTTGGAGAACAGGCAGACTGATCTGAGATAACAAAAAGGGAACAGTCTCTCCACTGCTGAACGAATCCCACCTCTGAACCAACAACATATTGAACCTTGATGCAGATACAGTAGCAGAAGACCAAACCATGTGTCACTCCTCACAACTAAGATCGGAGGGTGGAGTTCACACAGCTCAACAAAGGTAGACATCAGACCCCAAAAATGCTTCCTGGTGTGATAAGTCTTGATTTCAGCCCCACCATTCAGAAAGCTCGCCGTATCAACGGCTCAGGCTGGTGGAGGTGGCTTAATGGTGGGGTGACGTTTTTATGCCGCATTTTAGACCGCTTGGCACCATCAGAGCATCATTTAAATATCATAGCCTACCTACATTTTATAGTTGCTACTTCTAGGAGGATAATGAATCATGCAACAGAGCTCAGATCATGTCAATCTGATTTCTCGAACATGAAAAGCGGTTCACAATACTTCCATGAACTGATAACTCACCAGATGTTTTTCCAACAAAATCTTAGGGACCTGATGATGGATGTGCAGTCGACAAATCTACAGCATCGTCATAATTCTGCCATGTCAAAGATTGCTGATGGATCTTCCCCACAACTTGTTTAATCTATGCTATGAAAAGTGAATGCAGCTCTGAAGTCAAAGTAACGTTCAACTCGATACTAGCAATAATGAGGGTAGATCAATAACATACATAGATCCCAGGGGTGTGCAAAGCAGCTCGTATTTGTATCCGTATTTGTATTTATTGGGGGGGTTGTATTTGTATTAGAGTAAATTACAATATTTTTTTATCTTTTTCTATAAATCCAACATGTAATGGGAACGTCATTGAAAAGAGACCAAAATAAAGGCCACTGTGGCACAAAAGCTTAGAATAAAGTTGAGTAATGTGTTCATGTTAAATGTAGTAGTTCTCCGTTGTACGTTATAGTTTGTATTCCAAATACAGCCATGCTCCTTAGTTATCCTTTGTGTTATGTTGTTCTACATGTTTGGTGATTATTGTCTGCGCACCATTATAGAGACGGTAGTGCACAGGACTTAAATCTCTGCCTTGACTCTCCTGATCGTGCGGAAAAAGATCACGAGAAATGCCAGTGAACTTACAACTAATGTGATGTATTTCTTGGGTGGTGTTACACTGGAAATCCTTCTTCCTGAATTCAAATATTTCACAAAGTATTTGTCATTATTTGTGCCTTTCCAAATACTGTATTCAGGTTTGGCCCCGATACCCCTAACCCTGATACACAACTACAAAAGCCTTGTTTTAACCTTTTTAAATGAATTTTAAAGTTACTCTGTCAAAAGCCTATTTTCTAAATTACATAGCCAATGGAGTTGTGCAAACATGTGAGCACCCAACTGCAGACTTTTATACTAATGTAGCCTAATTAAATAATCTCATGATCAAACTCCGATTTCCAAAAGTTATAAACTCCATCTGGAACCCAGTCAAGGTACAAAAACATGTTCAACTAAAATAGTGATGCAATTAAGTCTTTTTTTCGCTCAGGCGAGCCTGCTTTGCTGCTGTGTAGAGCAGCTGCGTCAGTCACCTGTGCTACCTCTTCTTCCTCTCCCCCCTGACTCCTGAACTCATATGCACTGCAGTCTCATTAGGAAACACAGCGTTTCCCGCATTTGTATAGTTTATAAAGTATTTGTTTGAAACAAGTTTTCATGAAAAACACTTTATTTGTGCCTTTCTAGATATCATATTCCGGTTTGATCTCTGGTGGACTGGCACTCTATCTCAGGATGAACCACAACTCTCACCTCTGGAGATAGACACAAGCTAAATCCAATCATATCTAATTTTAGTTGAAGGAAAAACTGCCAGTGACACTCATCTGAATGACGGTATATGCTGAGTTCACCTTCATTTTTTCCTTTATTTTTCAGCTATATGGTCATGATCGGATCAGTGTGAGTAGATGTCTACATCAGGAGGAAAGAAAGGAGCTAACATATGGGAATTTTTTTAATTTAATAGCAAAATTAAGCTGTTCTGCCATCCTCGCAGAGAGTTTAAGCACAGCATTTTCTTGGATTACAGAGTTATTCAGAGTCCAATTTTCCAGATGATGCATGTCAAAAATGTATCCCAATATTTCAAACCAGTGTTACAGACTGTGCAGTCTCCAGCCATTTTAGTCATTAATTCAGTTTGGTGTAGTTTATTTATGTAGTGACAATTTTCAACACTTCATCTCACGGCACTTTATACATATTTTCAATTCAATCTTACATACATTCCAATCAGTTTAAAAGTTTTCATTGTAAGGAAACCCAGCAGATTGCATTGAGTTATTGATTTGTGGCATTCACTCCACCTGGGCGTTTTATTGTTGACTTAACAGCAAAATATGTACTTTTCCTGATCCAGGAACAGTAAATGAGAAGATGAGGAACACAAGGACAACTGAAATGAGCAATGTGATTGACAAGGGGTTAAAAGTCTGAAACCCAAATTTCTAAAGGTGATTTTCATATATATCCTGAGGATTTTTCTAGCATGAGTAGCCTAAAACTACCACAAGACCTTTTGTGCCGTCTTGTGAAGAACTCAAGATGTGAAACGACAGAAACTGTTAGGTATGGGATGGAAGGGGTGAAAATGACCATCACTCAAATCAAAAAATATTTGTGTACATCCATCAATGAGGCTGAATGTATTGCTGTAGAAAAAACATTCTCCAAAAGAGAAGCGCATGGGTCTAAATATTAGAAATCCATCTCAAATGTTAAAAGTGACACAGATATGCTTAATATTTTCAATTATTTAGATAAGGTAAAAAAAAAAAAAATGCGAGTATTTGATGTCATTCCTCAGTTCTAGAGAAAATAACAAAGACGAGTTATGTTTGTGTCTGACTTTTTTTGTGACAACTTGAAAAATCCTTCTTTTCCCATCACTCTTGGGCTTAATAAGGAAAACTGCTTATTAAAACTCTGCCATTGTCATTGTTGTGAGTTATCCAGTTTGCTTGTAACCGCACATGTTAATGGGCCGGCTTCATATTTGTTGTTGTGTATATGTAATGCATTGGTCAGGAAGTGGCTTATTCAGCCGTCTATCCTTGAGCGAAGGGTGGGTGGGTATGTAGGGCTGTCAGCGGGGCATCCAGCCAGGTTCCCAGGACACCCCTCTGCAGACCACTTGAGATGAAGAGAAAAACAAGAGAGGAAAAAAGAAGACCAGTGAGGAGAGAAGGGTGAGATGTTCCCAAAGCAAAATACAAAATCCTGAGGTTGGAAGTCAGCCGGAGAGCCACTCAGATCCCATGCAGGTAGCTCCACCAGGGAGAAGCCAAATTGTCCTTTGTGACACAAGAGCCATTCAGTTGGAACAGGAAGCTGTCTGCGGGATGTCCCAGACCCCTCGGCGCTGCATTGTAGGGTGTGCTTTCAGTGCATGTGTGTGCACGTCTGGCCCAGTGTTGACTTTATGGAAAAGATTGACGAGGGGGAGACTTGGCTCTCCTCTCTGACAGTGAATGAAAGCCTCATAGACACACTCAATTAGCCAGCACAGAGGTTTGAAGGAGGTGTCTCATGCATCTATAGAGCCTCTATTTGACACACAGCCACAGTCGATGTATGGCAAACATATCTTTTTTGGTTCTGAGACAGAGGCAGATAGACTGCAGACATTCCGAGTCGGCTAGAGGGAGAGATGGTAAACGGAAAGAGAGCAATGGGAAGAGACAAAGTCCTTATTTCAGTCACATGTTCATTAAAAATCAGTCCAGTCCAATGAAAATGACATTCGTCTCTCAGTACAGCAACTTTTAACTGACATCATGGTGGTTAAATGGAGGCTCAAATAATTCACTCAGAATAATCAGGAATTGTTCATTTGCACAAGCCGTATAATTTAACAAATATTTATAAAATGTGCATGTGTATTTTCATTGGAAAACAACAAACTTACAATAATTTACCAGAAGTGAAAACGTTTTTTTGTTTTTTTTTTGTTTCTTTGTTGCAAATGATGGAGAAACGTAATGGCAGCAGACATTTTATTTGAAATGAAAAGGCATGTAAAATGGTTGGAGCTTGATCGGTGATGGAGGGAGTTTCACAGGTGAGGGGCGGTTATATGCATATGCTGCTTATTGTGACGTCGAAATAAGGCATTTTTTCAAATGGTTTGCAGAAAAACACAATTTCTGACAATAAAAATTTACACAAAAAAAATGGATGGATGGCTTTATGTTTGGATTGTTGATAGAGTTAGCAGAGACTCAAATGGCAAAACAAAAGGATGAAAAAAGTAATATTTGTATATGTCTCTTAAATTCAAAGATTGGAAGTTGGATTGCACTGTAGGCTTTCTCTAATAATCAGAGCTAAAGGTATGCTTGCAGGTTCAAAAATATAAATTAATTGTCACTAATGTTTGAACATTTACTAAGAAACTACTTGCATTTTGTGGCTAGCAGTTGGGCCTTGTATAATTCTGGATAAATATCTAAGTTTTCTTCTTATGAGAAATAGCCAAAGCTTGTCTAAGTTTATTGGTTTTCATGGATTTAAGACTATCTTTCAAGATAGTTCTTCAGTTTCACCAAGATTGGGTTGTGAACCATTACTCTTGTTTAAAATGAACCAGTTTCATTAATCTACGAGCTATAGTTTTAATGTGTGTTTGGGAGCGCTGTTCAGTCGGAGCTCACATTTACATTCAAGTTGATTTTAGATTACATTTCTGAATTTGAAGTACAGCATCTTGATATTTAGCTATCACTGTGTAAATAAATGGAATAGAATTGAATTTAGAATATTTCGGTACATTGTGGCAGAATGACTTCAATGTCCGACTCTCTTTGCTATGTCTATGGTAAGTTTGAGGGTTGGTGTTTCACAAATTGTAAAGGAAGATCCTAGATAACTCTCAAAATTGTATCATTCCAAATCATGTACAGAAGCTCAAAATGTATATGACATTGATACTCATGGGTGTAGCTAAAAATGTAATCTGCCCTGCAAATAAATTCTACAAGTTATAATTTAAAAAACGCTGTTCGTGAACATATCCACCATTGATCCTGAACTGAACACCTTTATAGGTTTTAGCTGGATGGATGGTTGGATGGATTCGACAAGTTCTAAACAAAAATGAGCTACGTTGGTGACATAGTATGGTAAATGTTTGGATGTAACATTACCTTATCATGTATTGGACACATTGCAAAGAGTTAGTTGCCTCTTGGACGCCTCCCTGGTGAGGTGTTCCAACCAAGACGAGACACAGAGCAAGACCAAGGACATGCAGGGGGGACAATCACTCTCCACTGGCCTGGGAACGGCCTGTTAGCTGGATAGAGGGAACTCTGGGCCTCTGTTTGGGGTTTCTCTCTCTGCAACCTGACCTCGAATTAAATGGAAGATTATGAAAGTACTTCTTTCATCTTTTTAGACAACGTAAAGAGGAACCGATAAGTTTCACTCCATGTTTTAAGTATTTTTCTTTGAAATTTCTCTTACTACAAAACCAAAACTAGTTCAAACCAACACATAATTGTTAAAATGCATCTTTCTGGATTTTAACAGTGGTGTTGTGGTACAGTAATTAATAGTTTTATTCAGTGTACCTTCATTTTTTTCTTTTTTATGCCTAATTCAGCTAATGAAACGTGAACATTTTGACAACGAATGTTTAAGTTTAGAAACAAGCAAAATTCTTTAAATCTGTTCGCATGAACGCATATCTTATTAAAACAATGCCATTATTTCCCCACATTCACACTGGGTGAGTGATATTGGGCGAATGTTGCAGCACTGTGTGCGCACTCCACAGATAATTCACACTCTGACTGCATGTGTGCTCACATATGGTGCTTTCAGGAGGTCAAGTTTAACCGTGTAATGCAGTCAGCTCTGTTTCTCATCTGTTCTCCGTGACTGCTTTGAAAGCGCTGATAAATAGTATGGAGTTGGATCCGGTGGCACAGGGTGAGTTATACCGAAGCCTTTCTTCTCATCCTCAGGCCCCTGCAGCATCATAAAGCATATTTCAGCGCTCCCATCTTCCTTGTATTACAGAAAGTTTCCTGCTTCATATTTTAAAGTTCAGGTGTTGAAAGCAGCTACATGATGGGAGATGAGAAGGGATTCTTTACGCAAAGGAATGAATTTATGTCAGTTAAAATCAGTACAGGGAGGAGCTGGTTATATGCTGTCAGTGTGTGTGTCCATTCCCATGACAACAGAGATGAAAACACTTGTTTCCTTGCACGCCGACCCCATATAAGGGGGCTACTGGGCCGAGCCCCGCTCAACAATACCTTTAATGTCATAGCTCAGTGACTGCTCTTTGTGGACAGGGCCGCGCACTGAGACTCACACAAAAACTCAAAGGCAAAATGGATTAGAATATGAGAGAAAAGATGACTGAATCAAACCCAGTGGATTGGAGGAGATTAGCTGAAGGGATTAAAGGAGAAATGACACACTAATTACTTTCTGTTGGGGTGTGGGTTGAATTTGAGTGAAAAGGGTTTTTCTTAAGGGAGGTGGGAACATTTTGGGAAAAGCCTTTGATACAGTTTTTCAAAACAATTGTATTTAGCACACTAATAGGAGGAGAAGAGCATATTATGATTTGATATTATGGAGGAAAAAGTTTTAAAGGTGAAAGCAGAAAAAGAGTGTAATTCTTAGATAGCGGTTATGCAGGTTAAACATTTTTTACACAGTAAATCATTCACAAACAAGAAAATGATCTAATTCAGAAATTATTATCTTTGAAACGGTTTAAAATAATTTTCTTGATGTACATTCAATTTGTCTTTATTAATCATCGGCTTGTATTCAGAACCCTAAAAGATTCAGAACCCTTGAACTTTTCCACATTGTCTTGTGTTTAATTTGAATCACTGACAAAAGGTAGTGTTTCATTTTGAAGTGGTAGGACAATGATATATAGTTCTTTACTTTTAAAAATCTAAAAGTGTGATGTGCATAAATATTCAAGTCTCCTTAGTCAATACTTTGAAGAACCATCTTTTCTAGCATCATTTGTCTTATATCTTTACAAGCTTTCCACATGTAGAGACACGTTTTGTTCTTTGCAAATCTTAGTCATATAAGATAGAGCCTCTTACTGGTTTTCTTACAGGATTTCCCTGAATTCAGGGTGTCATGTAGCACAGTGGTTAGTGTGGATGACCCATGACTATGAGCTTTTCTGAAGGTCATCCATACTTCTGTTTCCCCTTTCTATGTTCTGTCCACTTTCAAATAAAGGCCACTGTGGCCATAAAAGCATTTAAAAAATTGATTGCCCTGAATTCATCTCCATCCACCTTCCTATCAACTCTGACCTGCTTTCTTGTCTGCACCTATGAAAAGACTCCACAGAATGATGCTGCCACCACCATTTTCTATGGTTAGGATGGAAATCTCAATTTAACAGTGTTATGTTGCATTCACACCGCACAGTTGGTCTGCGTCAGGAAACGCATTCAACGGTTGAAGTTTGACGTATGTACTTTTTGGCTTCCATAGCCTGCTTCTGAGGAAAAAACAACGCGTGGGCGGGGCTTCCACTGTTGCCGTACGCTCGGAACTATGGTGGATTGTAACGAGAAAGTGGCTTGGCTTTATTTGACAGGACCAGGTGACCTAGAGTCATGGGAAGGGAGGGGGGAAAATGAACTAGACAGACGAGGAATGAGAGGCAGGCAGGGTTTATAAGTGTACCGCAGCGTGGTTAGAGATGTGAGGCCCGAGGTGCCAGATGAGACGAGTTTAAGACTGATTAGGATGTACGAAGTGGGTTCGAGGCGTGGTCCTGCTCCTGAACCTAAGTCAACTATGTTAACTCCATTTTGTAGAGGGAACAACCAGTAAATGACAAGTCACTAGATTCTCCCTCTTGAGTTGTGAACCTCTGCAGCTCCTCCAGAGTGATCAGTTTTCAGTGTTTCTCTGATTAAAGTCCTTCTTGTCCAACCTGTCAGTTAAGGTAAATAGTAGGGGTGCAACAATAAAAAAAATTTTCAAACGAAAACGATACCGATACTAGGATCTGAGTACTTACAGAGTACTAATGCCGATAGTTCAACCACACACAAAAAAACCAATGAATCGTAAAACAGGTTTTATTTTCTTCTCTTCTTGTTACAACAAATGATGGTGAGTTAGATAAAATATCAAATATTAATAAAAATAACCCCCTAACTAAAAATTTTAAGTGAAAAATAAACATATCTTGTGAACATATTGCATTATGTGTTTATGGTATCGGTTAACTAACCAATACCGATACAAGTACATTAGAACAGTATCATCCCCGATGCCAGTATCTGTATTGGTGCATCCCTAGTAAATAGTGATGTCTTCGTAGGACAGCAGTTGTGCTATGCTTCTTATATTCTCAGATATTCCGTATTTTCTGAGATGTCCAAAGTGATACTGTTTGGTCATCTAATCCTGCTTTAAGCTTCTCCACAACCCTCTCCCTGGTTTGTCTGCTCTGTTTCTTTGTCTTCTTAATGCTGTTTGTCCACTATTCTCCAACAAACCTCCAAGACTGTAATAATCTTTAAAATAAATCACACACAGGTGAACTACAGTGATTAATTGGGTAACTCGTGATGGCAAATGCTTGACATTTTTTAGGATATCAAGGAAAAAGGGGGCTGAATGCAGATGGGCAGCACACTTCTCAGATTTTTATTTATTTTTTTTAAACATGCCCTTCCTCTTTCACACATACTTTCACTATCTCAATAAAATGCATTAAATAGTTTTAACAGTAAGAGGAAGAAGTTCAACTCAAAGCTTTGTTTAAGATAACAATTTTTGCATCTAATTAGTACAAAATGTAGTCTTTCAAATAGTTTATACCCCTTTTTTTCCTTTTGCAAAAATAACAATCACAACCCTTACTGAATTTGAGACTTTGTATGTTCTTTACTGTATTTATTAAATTAATGCTTTTTTAAAGCTAGCTCTTTATTTTGAAGCTCCTAACTGGAATCTACTTGAGTGCTCGAGTTCATCCTGTTCTGTTTGTGAGGAATCCGAACTCAAGTGAAACACTTTCAGAGGAACAACAGCAAGCCACTCAGACCTCCAGTCTGACTTTCTGACTTCCACCTCTTTCCACAGAATGACGATCTCTGACTGGTAATTATTTGGCCAAACCGCTGTCGAGGAGCTTGGAGGACGTCTCGTCTGGAGTTTGCTCTGCTCTCCAGGCCTCCAATTAGCCTAAAGAGAAGCTGGTAAGGGAAGAAGAGACAAAAGGAGAGAAAAAGGAGGCCAAAAGCAAAACAAAACACAACAATCAACAGGACCTCCTGGCATCCTTGTGGGGGAGGACACACACACACACATTCACACACACACACCTCCTCCTCCAATCCTCCACAAAACTCTGGTGTTTTCGGAGCTTCAGCCATTACTGTGGAAACCTGGAGCTTCTTTCGTTTATTTCATGGCCCCCCCCCCCATCCCTCCTCACATGCACGCACACAAACGCTGACATCCCCCAACCTCCTTCCTCCTCCTCCCGCCCCCCTCCATTCACGCCCACCCTTCTTTCTGGGCTAAAACAAAGCACGAGGCTGAAAGAGCTCTGAGGTAGGTAAATGTATTCAGTGACACCGGCCGGATGATTCCATTCTGTGCCAGACCTGTAACATTTGTTTCAGGCCTTGTCTGAGGGCAGGGACGGCGTGTTGGGCCTTTTGTCCCACGCGCCCTCTGCACAGCCTTGCAGTTAATGGTGGCCTTGTCCCAGTCTGCTGGACCAGAAACCAGCGGCCCCCACGAGACATGGGGGCGCAGGGAGAAACGTGGGGAAAGTTGTGAGGATGAGCGGGTTTATGGGGAAGAGGAGCTGCTTAACGCTTCATGCCATTTAAGGCATTTTCCTTTCCTTTGCAATGTGAGTGGCAGGTTATCCAGGTGTTTTTGAAGAGAGTGAACTTGATCGCTGAGGTTGGGGGTTAGGAAATGGACACCCTGTCGGTATCCGTCTATAGAGCCCCCCAGCACTTTGCAAAGAGGGTCCCCTCTCTCTCCCTCTCTCTCAGTCAGCTGCTTAAGAAAGCATCTTCAGAGGAAGAAGAGTGGAGCCGAGGGCTGAAAACTGGGGAACACTTGACTGATAATCGGCTAAATGCTGAAGGACCTGAATACATAAGATGATATTGCAACTCTTCCAGTTTTTATTATTAGTAAAAGTCTGCCAACTATATATTTTTTCACATCTTGTTGCATTATACTAACACTCAATCAATTTTATTCAGAAATTAAAGTAAAGAATTATACTTTTAAGCGGTAAAATGTTTTGTCACTGGGTTGGTAGCCTCAAAGGTACTATTTGTATTCTTAGCTGTCAGTACCTTTTTGTACCCCTATAATCTGTATCTTTCATCAATGCTACCTTGACAGCCAGTCATTATTGACTTGACATGATCGAGAAATCCCCTAACCATAATGTAGCCAATCATTGCCCACAATTAGTGGCCTATTTCTAGAAGGATAAGTTCATCCTGCACTAAGAATTTTTGCAATTTATCCAACTTATAGCTAAATGTATCTTGTCAAAAATAATTTTACGAATCAGTTCACAATTTTTAAAGCACAGAGAAATCCTTGATTATTTGTTTGATTCAAAGAAAAACAAAAAAAACAATAGAACTTCTAAGTTCATTTACACAAATCTAGCTTTGCTAGTGGATGTATTTTTTAGTGAAAAAGATAATAACCAGAAATTGTACCCAGTCCAAGAAATTGTACAAAAATCTAGTTTTTGGTACTGAGGAACATGTATGTACCGTTCAGACAATGCAAAAGGTACAGATAGTTACCCTGAGGTCTGATATTTGTCCTCAGACTTGTTTAATGTCTTTTTTGTTCCTTGGGTAACAGTAATGTACCCCTTCCATACCTGCATTTTTGACAGTATAGAATTGTGAAGAGGATGTTATTTGTTTGTTTTGTTTTTCCCTAAATATGTTTAGAATATGGAATAAATTTGGACAAGTCAGTTGGACAAGTATCACTCCTCCATTTCACAGAGCTTAAATTTATAGATGTGGAGATAGTCCCAAGAGGTGGACAACAGGACAAGAGCTGTAACGTAAGCATGTGTTAGAGCGCCCCAGCCAAAGTTTGGACCTACATTTAGTTTAAAACGATTTCAAGACATGTCTTGAAAATTGATGTTCGGAGATTGTCTCCATCCAATCTGAGTTTGAGCTGTTCTCCAAAGAATAGGTGGGGGGGGAAAAACCTCTCTGGATGTGCAAAGCTGGTAGATTAAAACCCCAAAAGTACTCAGTTTCATTTACAAAATATCTTTAAAAATTCTTTCCACTCCACAATTAAACACTGCTTTGTGTTAACACCTTTGCAAGGCACTGATGCAGGAGGGAGCTCTACTGAAACATATATATAAAACTAATTTCAGTATCATAATACTGATACATTATAGAGTGACTAAGAGAGACTAATAAAAAGCAACAACCTGTTACTGGAGTTTTAATTCCCAGAAACTCCATCGGTGAAATCCCTACAAACTGTCATACAAGCAGTTCCTGCATGGATGTTTGTGTTTTTGTAGATGTGTGGTGTATACAGCCCACCCCACCCCATTTCTCTCTGTGTTCGTCCACAAAAATCAGCTCTTGTTAGGTGGACCACCACAACAAATGGGGCACAGGGAGGATTAGTGGCTCCTTGACCGCTCCTTCAAACACGCACCCAGCATGGCTGCTTCGATTATGACTATTAGATACCCTGAAAATAAGACCGCGATGAAAGAGGAGAACATGGAGGGCTTTTCCCAGGGACGAATTTGACCACACGTCCAGCAAAAATGAATCTATAATTCAGAAGCTGACAATGGCCGGAGTGGGTTCCGTCCTGGAGTGTTGTGCTTGCCTGCTGAGAGAGGCTTTATGCTTCTATTGCTCTCATTGTGCTCAAGAGTACCATAATAACGATTAGAGACTTTAAAGGCTAGATTAAAGTGAGGATGAGGGCGGCTCAGTGAGCAAGTTTTTTAATGGGAAAATTCCTCTGAATGACAGAGAAAAGAGAGGCAGGGCTCTATCCCCAATGCCCACAGATTAAAGCACCAATCTGAATGAGAAAATTGTGTGATACGCACAAATTGTATCCTCACACACACATACATGCCCCTCAACCATCTGCACGTTACCACACACACATTATTGTTGATGCTGGGTGTTCAGGGAAGCTGCAGGCGATGCAAGGTGATCCCAGCTTATCACAGGTGCATTCACTCCACAGGTGAAGGTGCTGGAAGGCAGAGGCTCTTTGGGTTATTCATTAATTTCTTCCTTTTTTTCTTTTCTTTACAGTCAAACCTGTATGAATATACTCTTTTGGCAAATCTCTGGTTTTGTGTTGTGTTGGCAGTTTATTGACTTCTGTTTTGGTTGTCCATTCTGCTTATTTTTGCTTCTTGTCTCATAAATTGGAGGTTTTGTGATATTTATCAGACATGAGGGAAAATGTTTTACTAAAAGCAGTTGAGACATGGAAATCTTAGATGACACACTGCAGGGTAAAATCAGAGTGTTGGGGATGTTTGTGATTTTGCAGCAACAAATTGTATGGATGAGGTGAGGTCTTCTCTCCAGCAGATGGTGGTTGTTCAGATTCCAGTTATTAATTTAATTAACAGATTAACTTTGATTTAGTTTTCTTCAACCTGTGTGGTTTAGTTTCTTCTACTTGTGAACAAATTCCCCCTTTAAGGAGCAATGGACGACTGAAAGTAAGTTTTGATTAAGCTGTAAAGGTTTTACTTGAAGTGCAGCTCATAGAATACTCTAAAAATACATGGAAACAAACACAGCCTTTTGTCTTGTTGTTTCTCTACACCTCCTTGTCTTCAAATTTGCCAAAAGACCGTATTAGATAAACTGTCCTTTCAATATAAAGCATTTAGCGCCCAAACGCTGCATTGACTACTGATTACAGCGACTATAGAGCCCCATTCTGGGGAAAAGATCTCTGGCTGTTGTTGGCTGACCAATCACAGGCATGTTGACGGAGATGAATTGTTAGAAAATTGGGCTGTACTCCATCCGTCCTTACGTAGGTGACACAGAGACACATTATCCATCCTTTTGTCGATGGATAATGACTGCATCAAGCCGGAGAAGTATAAACTAGGCTTTAGCCCTGTCTGACCAAAACCCGCAGTTCTGATTAATGCTCCTGTCAAATTTTCAATATTGTATTGTATCGTGTTCTCCATTTATGAAGAAACCTTATTTATAAAGCCTCAAACAGAGCCAGTCTTCTTTGACACCTTGTTGAGATCTTTTAAGTCTCTGGCTATGATGTTGCTTCCCCAACTGGTGATGGCAGACATGTAGAAGAGCTGCAGCATACACTGAAGGATCTACACATTCTCAAGAGGCAGCGTTTGCTGAACCTCTGGCAGACATCGTTACTGTTGTTTATCCAGCCTAGACTGTTGGTGAACACTGAGGTGTTTGTTTATATTCAGTATGAGATTATTGTTCCCCCACCATGCCACAAATTGGTCCATCAGCTCTCTTCTCTTTTACACTGGACAACTCTGGGCATAATATTTTTGTAAATAATATGACTTCGTCTTTTATTCAAAGTCAGAGGTTTAGTGATAAAAGAAATGGTATGAGTACATTCCCCTGTGGTGCTCCTGTGCTGCTGACCACCTTGATGGATGATAAGATGCCTTCATCTGTGTCTTGTGGAGCTTCTTTCACAGTAATCCAGCCTGAAATGTAGGGGTTGGTTGATTTTTTTTTTGAATATTTGATTCTAAATCAATTCTTTAAAAAAATTCTAAGAATCAAATCAGATCGATTCACAGGTAAAAAAATCGTTTTAATTGTTTGGTATAGTTTGCCCATTTTTTACAGCTCAGTCCAGACAGCTGTTTTAAAGCTTAGTTCTGAAAGTGTTACAGCTTTTTCCTAATAAGCTGTTATTCACCCAGTGAAGTCATTAAATTACAGGTATATAATTAAAATAACAGCTAAAAAGACGTTTTAAGCACTGACACATATCTATATCGAAATGGATCAGATTGAATTGGATTGGATCGAATTGGATCGTGACAATCAATTCTAACTCTTGAGAATCTGAATCTAATTGATTCTTGAAATTTGAATAGATACTCAATCCTACTGAAATGTGTTAAATGCACAGGAAAAACCAAAGACGATGATGCTTACAGTTTAGCCTGCTTCGACCAGATGACAGAGGGGTTATTAAAGCAGGTGTATGACAGCATCTTCAGCTCCAACCCTAAGATGAACACACCACAGTCCTGAAAGTTGCTTGTGTGCCTACTTGTAGAATCATAGATGTACTCAGATTCTCCTGATAACATTAGCAGCAAAAGTGTTGCTTGAACAGGTATTTTTCCTGCAAATGTAGGCATCTTGAGATTAAACTAAATATCAAACACACATTTTCTGTGTAGTTTACTGCCAAGCCTTAGACTTTCCTCTCCCAGCCCAGTTTTCTCCTCAAATATCCATTAACTCCCAACTGGGGCCGGTAACAAAGCTGTGTGGGATGCCAACAAAGCCACGGGAGATCCCAAAATATTCGACTACCACCTCCTTCTTCTCGCTTCAGGCAGCAAAACCCCCTTTTCCCAGCAAGAATTCCTTGTCTGTTCATCTCGGACCAGACAGTATGTGATTTTGAGAGAATGTGAAACTCCATGCAGATGTGCCTTCAGGGACGTTTCCTCATCTCAATGGTTTGGGATGAGGGGGAAGGGGAGTGGAATAACGTTAGAAAGGAAGGTAATTCAAGCATGGAGAGAGACATCCAGAGGCTCTCTGTCAAGGAAAATAAGACCTGAGCACAGTTCCCTTTGCACGTGGCTCCCACACCTCTTGGCTCGGGTGTGGTTTTTTTTTTTCCTGCAGAGGATGTTTAACAGAGGAGTCAGTATGAAGCCACTTAATTTAAGAAAAGTATTCATGAACCAAATTTTTAAAATACTTTAATATATATTGTCAAGTCCAGGAGAACAAATAGTTTCCCATAAAATGAACTTTGTATTTTGTGTGTTTGTTTGTACTTTCCCTAAAACTGCAGTGAAGCCAATTAAGTATTTCCTTTTTAGTTTGTTTCCCCCGATATGAGAAACTTTGTGTGTAATACTAACATATATATAAAAAAAAAATCCCATTTATCCATTTTTCTAATACCTTCTTTATTCATCTACAGGTCCCTGCAGTCGGTGTTCATCACGGGATACACACAGAAACTTTGATTTACACACCCACAAAAACAAAAATAGACTGGTCTATTAACCAGTATTTTTGGACTGTGGGTGGCAGCAGAAAAGCTACATATGCTCAGAGAGAACGTGCAAACTCTATGCAGAGAGGCTCTGGCCAAGATTTGAAACCAGGACCTTGTTGAAACAGTTTTAACTGCACACATGATCAGTTCAGTAAAACTGGATTTCTAAATAATTTGAATCAGACCTTTCTTTTTCGTTTTTTTTGTGTTTGGAGCGTCCCCTGAAAGCATTCATTCTCCAGCCTCCAACCGGTTCTACTCATTGCCTTCACCTTGTGTATTTCTGTATTAATGTACTGGAAATTAGCCCCTGTAAGGTTAGTCAGACACAAATGTTTCAATAAGTGTTGTCTAATCCCTCATTATACTCCACCATCTTGCCTACAAACTCTGAGCGACAACTACACACAGAGTTACCTCTTGAGCTTTGTTGATCACACTATTCTAATAAACCCTTTAAATCGCTCTCCTCTTGTGTTGCTTCTTGATCTTTACTCAAACATGACTATATTTAATCTAATATTTTTTTTGTCAGATCAGGCATTTAAAAAGTCCAAAGAAAATCTCCTTTGTACCTTTTGCATTCAACACAACTCCTTGAGCCAAGAATTAGACAAATTAAATGTTTGACAAAATGCATAATAGATGAAAAAAAAAAATTCATTTAACAGTGCCTTTTTACAAAATCAGGACACTACAAAGAGGGAGAATATTTTTTGTTTTATTCCGTATCTAATCTAATTCCTATATAAATATATAAAGTTGAGCTCAGAATACAACATAGGGTGCTTAACTCAGAATTTGTTTCCTGTTTTGTATATTAATGTTACAGGTGGTGAGACTCAGGCGCAGGACAACAAGACACAACTCAAAAATTCCAAATAAAAGTTTTAATAAACAACCAGCAAAATACAAAAGCAAACTGAAACAAAACAAAAGCTATACTACACTAAAAATATCCTAACAAAAAACAACTTCAATGAGCGAAAAGTAACAACTAAATAAAAGCTTAACTGGGGTGCAGCAGACTGTGAGGGAAGGGAAGTCCGGCGGGTGGCAGGTGGATCGCTGACAGGGTGATGGAGGGTGAGTCGTGAAGCTGTGGAGTCCCGGTGTAGGGGTCCAGAGAGTTTGCAGGGGGGCAGAGGGGAATGAAATCCAGACTTTGTCCTGTTCTTGTCCACAGAGGTTAGAGGAGGGTTTGGAGGTCAGGGGGTGCAGAGTTCCAACTAAAGGAATAAAGAGAATGGTAAGTACTGGCACAAATATACAAACAGACTGTTTTTGTGGTCAGACACTGACTGTTCAGCTTTACAGTCCGACGAGGAACTGAAGTCCAGAGAGAAGCTTTATGCAGTGGAGAAGATCAGCCCCAGGTGCACTTAATCAGCTGATGAAGACAATCCACCTGCCAAGCTGCCACCCACCTAAAGGGAACAGAGAGTGCACTACCTGGCTTCTGAGCCAGAGGGCATGACAATTAATGCATCATCTATACCTGCCTATCCTGGTGGCTCTCTACAGTTGTCATTGGGCAAAAATAATGGTACACCTCGGACAACTCGCGAGTCCATCACAGAGACACACAGAGATTTACGGACAAACAAAACTATGCAACTATCCCCTATTTTTCTCTTTTTGAGAATAGTAATATATTTTATCCACCATTAACATATTTTTGCCTTGTTTTTCTTTCCTACATCCTACAGTTAGGATGAAATGTAGATATGAAGGTGAAATTTAAAAACTTTTCAGATTTACAAGTTAGCTACTAGTTACTTTTAAAAATCCTCTTACTTGCTGATCTATTCCAGCTCTGACACTGAGCCTATATTGTGCCCCCAGCTCAGATATAAGAAGGTTATACATTATTATATTACCATAACTTTAAATCATGATTCCGAAAACATAACCTTCAAACATTGAGGATTTCTATAGTTTGTGAAGAACTGATGCTTCTTTCAGCCTGAACTGCAGGAATTCAGGTTCTTTTTGAGGTCCAATCACCAGCTGGTGCAAATTTTGATAATACTCCAGGCTGGCCTAGTTTTTTGGTTTTTGTTTGTTTGTTTCAAACATTAAAAAATATATAATTACAATCAACATTGGACAGTTCAATAGTTTAAAAAGGAGGTAGGTTATAGTGTACACTTTTAAGGCCCTACCTTATTTACGCATTATCTAAAAAAAAATAAAAAAAAGGAAAACGAATGTATTAATTTAATTATATTAAATTTTTGTGTCATATATAAAAATAACCAACTTTCCAACTTTTGCAAAGTAAGGGAATGTGTTTCTATTAGCTTTGCTGGGAGAAAATTATGAATTTTCACAAGAATCACAAAAGCAGAGGTTTTTACTTTGAACAACCTTCTAGAAAGTGAATGATGGTTTGTTGAACCTCTGATTTTACTGGTGGCTGCTGTTCCTGCCTCCACCACTAGAGAGAAGTGTTGGCTCTGAATGCTCACTAGGCATAAAGGCAGACCCATTCTGATTGCAGCTTCTTCTCCAGCAAGCACGCATGCTTTAGTGCAGATAATAACACAGTAAACATTAAAAACAGTTAATATCCCATAGGCACTTAGTGGAATTGCTTGCACCTGGAGAGCCTGATAGCTGAATTATTTTATTCTTGTTGATGTCTTTGGGTGTTTTCTTGGCTGAAACTGTATTCTGCTGGAGAAATAAAGGGTTTAATGAGGCACTGGGAGTAGTTTAGATTTATAACTCTCAGTGACTGGCTGTAAGAAGTGTGAGTATGCTTCCTGACAATCACCATGTATGAGCAGATATGGAGTATTCAGCAGTCAGGACACCTGTGTTTGCTTCCAGGATTCCATTACCACACCAGATGCCTGCATTATTACCAAAGGTAAAGCCTCTCCTGCTGATAGGTACTGCAGAAGGTTCAGGACAGACTCCATGGGGTCCCTCATCTGTGGCGTGTGTCCTCCTTGTGGGGGAGCATGTTGACTTAGATGGGACGAGTAAACAGAACCAGGGTGAGGCCATGTGGGCTCTGCATTCTAATAGAAGCCAGGACCAGTGGATTAGGCTAATATAGGCCTGGGCAGGGGGAGTGTTGCTGCCCTGCCTTGGCTGACAGGAGGTGATGGATTAAGGCTTTGTCAGGACCCAGGTCAGCCCAGGAGACCCGGTGATGAGGGGATGAGGTAGGCAGCAGGGAGATCAGGGCATCCCAATCCTGGGATAAGCAACATGTTGACAAGGGATTATCATCATCGATGTGTTGTTTCAGGAGTGGGGGTCTCATAGATCCTAAAGGAAAGAGGTAGCAGGTATTGGGAGGTGAACATAGTCCTGCCAGAAACTCTTTGAACGTTTGTGAAACACCCGTTTCAGAGAGGAAAATCAAAAGCGTTTGAAATCAGTGACTGTGAGGAATTAATACCTTCATTTTTTTTTCAACTCCTTTCTGTTGTTCGGCCTGCTGATTTAATGACAGTTAATCGGCACGCACGAACGGAGATCAAGTTAAAGTAGGAGCTGGCGGTCGGCCTGATATCTCAGCCAGATTTGGCTTTTTGATGGAAATGTGAAAAGCAGATTGTTTCTTTTTATGGGATCCCTTTGAAATCCAGCACAGTTGACCCTCCCTCAGTAAGAACTTTACAGCATGCTCTGGTTTACTTCTGGAAGCCTCCTCCTCTCCTCGGCTCGTTTTAGATGCATGCCTGAGTGCGCCTATTGTTTGTTTCATCAGTTGGGACAAATAAAATAGTGAGGTGATTAGAAATGGGCATTTTCTCAGCAAAGCCCAAGATAAACCACAGGGAATTTTTTTTTTACCACAGTCACGAGTGGAAGGGGTCCTAGATGGGGAGAAACATTGCCAACACTTGGCGCTATCATCTGCTGGCCCCGTGTCCACATCTGGGACTTGTCTCGTATTATTTAATCTGAAAAAGGATTTCTGTTCATGATGTTACGGTAAATGATGGGTTGTGACAGTATGGGCAACATGAGCTTTCCATCATCTAGATTTGGAGCATAAAATGATACTCTGAATAGGTTAAACATTGTGCATGTTATTCCATCGAAGTTACACCAAGAACAAATGATTAGTAACAGTTTCAGTCAGAAGTTTACATACTCCTATGTGCAAGAGTGCAATCTGTTTTGGACTTCTGATGATTTATTAGAAGTTTTTTTTCTTTGTCAGGGGTGATTATTATAAATACAGCTTTAATAGTTTTATGAGTAGATATGTGTTTTCTATGATCATCAGAAGTTGAAAATTATCCACAGGAATCAATATACAAATACATATACATGTCCCTTAGTAAACCACGAATTGTTGAGTTGCTATCAGAGCTCTGACATTGGGTCTCATATGATGTAGGTGTTTGGTGAACTCATAAGCTGTGTCCCTTGCTAGGGTTCTGCTTCAGAAAGCCAACCACAACCAAACCACCAAAAAAAAACTACAATTTGAAAGAATAACTAGAAAAACATTTAGATTCAACTAAACCTTTTCAAAACAAGCGGTCTAGTCACTAGTCTCTATCAAGGTCCTTGATTACAGTGTGAATGGAATCTGAAAGGGTTCCCCTGGTAAGGGTAGTTTTAACAACTAAATTCGAAGAGGATGGTTCTAAGAACACCTTTCTTTGGACTTCTCTGTCTGAAAGTGGTTATTGAGGCCATACTAGAAGATAATGATAAGCTACTTTGTCCATTCCAAAGCCAGTTGTAGGGCACATTCACATCTGCCCTGTTTAGGCCGCTATAATTGAACTCTAATCTGTTTATCCTGTTTGTATGTGGGTGTTTGAATGTGGAATGGAACCCTGGTGCAGACCAAAATAGCAAACTCTAGTCCGTCTAAAAACCTAGCTCTCAGCTTGGTTGAGACAAACTCCGGTGTGGTTCTATTGCATTTGTTAATGCCAAATGAGTCAGATATGCTACAAAACTTTCAGCAAACTGTGCATTCTGGCTAAATAAAACCGAAAACAAACACACTTGGTGGATAGCAGTAGCGAAAGAAATGGCTCGTGGTCAGAATTGGAGTGACCTGTGGACCTTATGGAAATATGTGACTATATCACAGTTACTTGTGACTACTCCAAAAAACTAAAAAAGAAACAATTAGGTTTTCCTTTGCCTCATTCTCTGCTCATGCTAAACCCCCCGCTGGAAGGTGTTTGTCTGGCATATTTGTCAAAGACGGCAGAGAAAAACTTAAAATCGCTAAAACCTGATGCCACTCCATGTTAGCTTCAATTTAACAGAACAGGAAGTGTAAACATGTTGCTCAAAAGGTTTGGTTCAGTTGACAAAATGCAATGTGAAAATGAACTGTAACAGCAGTGTTACAATGACCTTAGGTTGGAAATATTCTTGTTTTTAATAATGAGTGTTTATCATGGCTGCCTCACGTAACTTGCGTTTGCTTCAAGCGTCGTTTGTGCACGTCCTCTGAAATTAACGTGACGCGTCCTCACACAGCAAAACGTACAGCTGTACGTACATGGAGTCAACTGCAGCAAAAGAAGAAGGAAAACAAGCAAGAATAGCAGTGAATATGGTCTAACATACGTTCTACAACACTGCTAATGTCTCTTCATGTCGTAATCTGTGCTTCTGTGGATGCCATGTTTTTTTGTCTCTACCCTACAAGTCCAGCACTCTATCCAGCCTGAGTTCTGTACTCTGCCCTTGAGTGGAACTCCCCAGTAGTACGTACAGTGCGCAAAAGAAAGTATGTCCCCAAAATGCAGCCTGCTGCTTGTGTCAATGTGACGTTTCATGGGGTTAAAAAGCACACATATATATACAGTATATTCCCAGCCTTGCTGTGAGCTTAGGATCATTATCACCAAGTTGTTTTCAATATTCTACCATCTATCATTTTCAAGAATTTCAAACTGGCCCTATTTCTTCTGTTAACATAATACAGTATAAACCACTAAAACATGCAGGGAAATCTTTGAATCCTTTGAGCATACTTCTTTTTTATTGTGGCTAAATAGCTGAATCTCTGCCTCCTTTGTGCTAATTTCAACCTAAACTAAAGGGATTGATTTTTTTTAGGACAGGTTTCTTGGTTCTGGTTCTTGGCTCGCGTCTTAGTGGTTTCTGGGCTGGTCTTGAACATCCTAACCAATTTCCTTTCCACTGAGGATGACAGTTTGGGTTAGATGATTGAAACTTGAACATGATTAGATTTGATTTTTACAAGGTTATGATCCCAAACACACATTGAAGCTGGTTTTGGAATGGATCAAGCAGGCTGTGCAAAAAAGCCAGGTCTGTGCAGGGAAAACTTGCAAATTAAACAAGTTCTTCCATTTCGGATAACCTGTTGCCATCTACAAAAAGTGTGATTTCTATAAAACTTTTTTCTGTAAAGCTTTTTTATCTCACCAAATATTTGTGGGAGAACATGTATGTATCTGAGCCTGTGTGCAGAACATCTTCAATACATATCTTTAGTTGTATGTTATATGTTCACATGATGGAGGGATGGTGAGGTGTGGAAAAGTGTGAGAGTGAGACATGACTGACATGTGGCAAGGAGGCATCAATCCGTCTCCTGACGAACTTGTCGCCTCACCACGCTTCATGTGTCAGGGCCTGGCAGTGTCCCCGTGTCAGGCGTGGGTGGCCTCATGACACGCGTTTGAGTGTGTATGTCACGTCCGTCTGGAGTGAAACTGCTCCTGAACCGCACTCCCACGTAATGATGCTGACACAGTGCCATCAGGCCTGCCACTGAGCCCAGACGGAGTCTCTGGCAAGTTCTGGCTGTTATCTCTTCCCTCTGATTTCTCTCAACTTATCACCAGTTTTTGTAGCTTGTTCCTCTGCTGCGAGTCTATCACTCACTGGCTGAGTTCAACCACAGACATTAAAGTGAAATTTAGGGCTGCAATGATTGTATTTAGTTTAATTAAGACAATGAAAGACAAGAGAAGGCCATCCCAGATCTTGAACTCGGTTTATTTGAAAAAATAATGAACTCTGGTTTGTAAATTCTTCGTCACATGTTAGGAGAATGAGAATTAGACCTACAAAAGCCTCTGTCATAGGCTCTGTTCAGTAATTGCTTCCTAGCTGAAGGCTAGGTGTAATCTTTGACGTGGCTCTATGATGCTGACAGAACAGGAACTGGAGCTTTAATGGCCAGGCTTTCTCCTGATCCTCTAAACCCAATTTTTCCGCTCCATAGGTGAACTTTGTGTCTGAATTGGATTATTTAGTAGATAAGATGGATAGATTGCTGGGAGAAGAGCAAATATGAAATGTTTTAAAAGAGGTTGTAAAGCTTCTTGCTGTTTTTGCAGTAAAAAAATAAAGCACCATGGAGACCACACTAAATCAGAGGGAAATTTGCAATAAAACACTTTATATTCACTGGAGAAGGCTGTGTGTCTTTGCATAACAGATGTTCATTCATTTCCTTTCATGTTTCAAATTAATTTCAGTGTTTTCCTGCAGGTGAGATTCTGCATGAAGAATGAAAGTTGGGAGCCTTTAGTAACAATCCTTCTCCCCCTCTGTCTGTTTGCTCTCTGTGGGTGTTGGTGGAGGGCATTTAAAGTCTATTCAGCCCCTGGCAAGACCCCCCTGAGGCGACCCACATTCTACGGATGACTACCTGCCCAGGAGCTCCCTCTGCCCATCTGTCCCCTCCAGACGCTGCAGGGGAGTCCCTGCGCTGGTGCTCCTGGAGCTTTCCTCGCATGCAAACGAGCGGGGGACCGCTGACTCAGCCCAACAGTGCAAACGAAGGAAGGTAGGGGGGTCAGGAGTGAGTGAGTGGGCGTGTGTGGGTCTCCAGGATGGATGCTGTTGTTTTTCTCAGGGAATGAGTCGGTGTGTGTGGGAGTTACTTGGTGGGTGATTGAGGCATTCATCAGTGCTGATGGATGGGTCGGTGTGTGGGTGTTTGTGTGTGTGTAGGCGGATGCCTGCGTAGGAGTTGGGTGGCAGTGGGTGTTTTCCTTTCTTAAAACAACAAAAAAGGACACAATGCTGACGTGAAAAGATATTCACGGTAAAGTTACTTAGGTTTGATCAAACTGTTTAAAGGCACAGCATAATTTTAATACCATAATCCACCAAAAATAATCAAATAATAGTGTTTATTCTCTGTGATAATTTTCCTTGGCTAAGTCTTCTGCTTCTTGCTACTGCCACACATTTAGCCCAATCCTTGTAAATTTAATTGTCTGTTTCACTTTTTCCTTGAATAACATGATAACTTCTAGCAAAGCAAAAATACATCAGATTATTTTTCTATGACAGTTTAACATCCACTGACAGAAAAACACTCAATCTATATTTTAGGGCAGTTGCCCAGTGCTGCATCAGAAAAGGGGGTGGAAGTGAGAAATACAATTTATCCATCTGTAGTGCCTGGACATGTTTTGTATTGCTTTTGTGCCTGTGGTGAGTTGCATTTTGTCCTGATGCAGAATCTTATTTTCTTATTTAAGTTGGTTAGGAAGCAACATAAATATGGGCTCACATAGGGTACCATATATGCACTAAAAGAAAGTGTAATTGCGCCTTTAATTTGGGACACTGTGGCTCATTGGAAAGAGTTGTTGTTTTGCAATCAAAAAGTTGTGGGTTTGATATTGTTCGAAGCAAATATATGTTGAGTCTTTTTGGAAAAAAAACCCCAAAACAATTCCAAAGCTAAACAAATTCAGACGTTTAAAAAGTCATCAAAAACGTGTGAGCACATTCATTTGTATGTTGTATGGTACATTATTAAGCATCTACAGGGAATTATATGTATAACAACCTCAGCCTACATTTGAAAAAAGATAACCTTAAAGGCAATACACTCTGTCTTGATGTCAGGCTTTTATCCCCTTGGAGGAAATGTTTAGCTGTGGGATGTTTTGTGGATGAAGTCTTCATATTATTTAGATGCCACCTTGGGGAGCGTGTTTGGTCAGCATGCCTTTGTCTACTTCAGTAAACGACCCGTTTTATAGTGTTATTCCCATAAGCATGGCTCTAGGAACAGCCAAGCCATGACCTTCGTTCCAGTACCAGCAGGCTCAGCCCATTAGTCCAATTTATTCAGCTGTCAAGCTGCAAATTCACATTCTCTTCCATTGTGAGAGCAAGGAGGTTAAGAAAGAATGGCCTTCTGCATTCCTGTGTCCCTCCATGTTTTAAGCCTTGGTACAGAAACTTGCTGAATAAACTTTCATCTCTGCTCTCTGCTGTGAGAAAACTAAACCTCCCCCTCCCTCTGTAGGTGGGAGTAGGACTGTAGATGAGTTAGCTAAACAGTTTTCTGGCAAGCAGGCACGCTGCCGGCTGCAGGCCGGCAGGCGTGGGAAAGACCTGACTCTGATAATAAGCAGCATTTGGCCCCTCTAACCTCTGCAAGCTTTGGCTCAGGCAAGATGTCTCTTTTCCTTCTCACTTGTTTTCTCTCTGTTTCTCTGTGTGAGCGGGAGGACTCACAGGAGAGGAGGTCAGCCAGGGAGAGGCCCACAGCTGCGGCTGCGAGGTCCCGGTGTGTTTATTTGGGCAAGCCCAACCATAATAATCTCCAGCCAGGCATTGCTCCTGAGGAGTGGGGCCACCACCACTGCGGTGTTTTTCATCCTAACAATGGGGAAAGTGCTCTGACCGACGAGGGAGCTGCAAGGCAGAGGTTACCGTGCAACAGCTGCCTTAACCGTTGGGGGAGGAAGTCTGCTGATGATGAAGACTGGATGGATGGGTCATGTTCCCACACCTACCCCTGTTGTACAGTTGTTCTTCAGCACTCATTAAGTATGTTTACATGCACATCTAAATCAAGCTTTTGGCAGTATTCGGACAAATGGCTTAGCCAGAGATGAGAGTTGTGTCCTAGCTTACATGTCGCTAAGAAAATCTGATTATTGAATTAAGGGCATTTGACTCTGCAAAGCTAGGTGGCAACATTCATCCTGTCGTGCGGACACTCTTACACCGGACTAGAGTCCCACAGATATTAAACAAAGGCTAAAGTCAGAGAAGCAGACGGAGCAAAAGCAGGATATTCAAAATGAGCGAAAAAAGGAACAACAAAGCTTCAGCACAGTACAGTTTGTTTCTTTTTGTTACACGTGTTGCTGGTGCTCGTCCTATTGTTATTATTGTTCCTGCTTCTGAGGTCTCATCACTTCCTGAAGGGGGAGTGCCCAGGCTGCCAAAAACTAGCTGATTGTCATTTACATGCAGATAAATTCGATTTTCCAATCTTATTATCTGGGTTCCTTAGTCCAAGTTCTCAAACTCCAGTTTGGTTCGATTTAAGTCGGACTAAGCATACATGCACATACATGCATTTCAAAAGTCCAATTTCAGTCGGACTAAGGCAATAAATCAAATTTATCTTGCTCAATATAAACTGACTGACCGGTGAATGAGTTCTTTTTGTTCAGTAAGTTACAAACACTGTATTTAGTGTAAATTATACATCTGCATCAGCTTTCTGTTTTTGTATTTTTGAACTACCCCTCTTTACGCTGCAGGCAATAACTAATGTTGAATGAATCTAAAAATCATACACACCGAAGAAACAATAACCCTTGTTGGTTGAAAACATTGCTGTGAAAAAGCTATTTGCCCTCTCATAGATTTTCTCTGGTTATTTATTATTTTGCTTATTATTACATGGTTGCCAATAGAAATGACTCATCACACCTTAGTAGAAGATACTAATGTTAGCATTTAGCCTGGGCTTTAGCTAAATGATCTGCAGCAGTCTGCAGATAAATGTTGCTTTTAAAGATAATCTGAGCAAACAAAAACTGTCATTAGGGATATTAGGGCATGTGAAACTATACTGGTCCTATCTAAAACATCAGGAATTAACTTTGATTGGAGACATTTATTAGACAGCTCAGTCTAAATTCACCAGCCACAACCAGCTCTGGTTTACTGCCAGATCAGGAAAAAACCTGCATAAAACGTGCCAGCATTGGGAAGTTGGCTATAAAGATCCTGGAGAGCAACAGATCATACCCTTATCTAAAGAATTTAAAGAACAGATGGCTATCAGGAAATGAAAACAACGCCATTCTACAGTGTTGGGATGTTAGTGAGATGTTAGTTGCGTTCACCCCTCACCAACCAAACCGGACTTTATGGGCAAACAAACTAGAATTCAATTAAAGCAGGTTAAAAAGGTGGGTATGAATGCACATTTTGATTGATCTTAGCGGAAGTAGACCTGATTCAGATGATAACATTAGCTCCTGCATGCCATCAAGTGCTAAATAAACCTGTTAATAGGTGAGTCGCTGAAGGGAAACTCCTAAAACATGCAGGACAGCGATTCCTGAGGATCAGGGTGAGGAAACCTTGATTTAAAGTACACCAAGCTTCTCTTACCTCAATTAAGGTTTGTGCTCATGACTTCAAGATAACAAAGTGACTGGGATCCATGGTAGGCCAGAATCACTGCAGACCAAAAGGAACAGACAGGTCTGTTTTGCCCCCCGCCAAAATAAAAAAATTCTCAAAGACTAAAGACTTTTTGAAAATAATTTGTGGTCTGACGAGACGAATGAGTGCACCCTGTCACAGTTTGACAGTATTTGGTTATGAGATTATTTCAGCAACACTTAAAGTGCTGAAAAACTGACTTAATTTACAAACCAAAACATTTTTGGGCTTCATCATCAACGATTTCTCAGACTTGCGCATATTTGCGATTCTTACTTACATTTTTTCAGATCTGTCAGAAGGAGCTCTCTAGAGCATGGGCTTCACATCATATTTAACTGATTTGTTTTTCACAGTAAAGGCATTCCTTACTCGGTTGCGTGTGTGCCAGGAGTCAACGTGATGCCGCAAAGGAAACCATCTTTATCTCCAGCTTTCTAGCAGTCACCTGAATCTCAACATCCTTGAAAAAAACCAAATCACAATCTGAAGAAAAATAATCCCAGAGCATGTGTAGTCCCACTACAGGTATTGTCCACTCTAGTGTTGTTTTTGTACCAAACGTATGAAAATGTCCATCTTGGGTTAGGGTTAGGGTAGGCAGTATACAGCCATTGCTTGCCGAAATTACTGCAGTTCAACCAGGGTTGCTGTCGGTCTGTTTTGACCGGATCTCTGATCAGTTTCAGTCTTTTCTTTAGTGAATCAAAAGAAGCTCTGGTTAAATATTAGTTACTCGTAAAAACAATCACACAATTACTGTTCATTCTAACAAATTTGTATTTATCTAAATCATATGTATAGATGTATATTAAATTACATGTTCAAAAAGTTTCTAAATTATTTACCATAGTCGTATTTTATATCACAAAAGTTTCAGTAGTTGAACAAGGCTGTGGACACTTTATAAGAAAGACTCTTGTCTTCATTTTGTCAAACTGAAGAAAATTAATTGGATCAACTCCTGTTTGTCCACCGATAATAAAGAGGGTGGAGTTTAACTAATTTAAAGTTAATGTGAATTTATAAACAATAAAACAATACAAATAATAAAATGCATATGGTTTGTCTCTGATTCAAAGACTTGCCCTGTCACCATAGTGAGCACCCTCTTCTCTTTGATATGCAGCACAATGAGTTCTTCATTCTGCTTTACTCATCAGACTATTGTGTGTCAACCCCCTCTTTAAAGCAGTCACTCAACCATTTGAAAAGAAGCACAGGTGTGCCCCAGGTTTTGCCTGACTGGCTGACTGACAGTTGCCCACCCACTGCCCCCTGTGGCTGCCAGTCAGCCTTCTCTGTTCCAGCTTTGCTCATCTGTTAAGGTCTTGTAGAGTTGATGGATGATGTACTGCTTAGCTTTTTCTCCAACCAGTCAGTCTGCCTCGCTGATATCTTATAATTGTAGCAGTTTGACTTGCGCCATGAACACCTACGCCAGAGATCATATCAATGCCTACCGTCCTCTTTTAAATCCTGCAGATCTCAATGTTTCTTACCCCATCCCTGTTCCTTCAACCACATCCTGCTGGTCAGTAAACGGCATATGAGAGAGCACGGAGTGTGTTTGCATGTTCTTGCCCTCCTGAGCTCTGGCTAGGGGGGAAACTGCATGGGGCGACAAAGAGAAACACGAGTCAGCTGAGCTGACACACCAAGCAGGTGTGATGACCGGGACCTAAGGAGGGGCAGCTGTCCATCAAGCTTGCTACACCCAAACAAACTCCCCCGCTCATTTGGCTGTGAGACCAGCGCCTGAATAATAACCTCTAAACTGGTGATCGAACTCAACTTTGCTGAACTTAAACTCACCAGAGTTGAACTGTCAGACCGATAGATTAATGGCAGATGTTATGCATGTTTTAGTGCAATTTCACTCAATTTTCCTGTTGAGAGAAATTTTTTTTTATTCATCAGAGTTCAAATCTCAATGCATCCTTATCTAAAGACCCAGTGTACAGTGTATGTCACATCTGCTACCCCTTTTCTAGCCTCAATCTGTTACCTGGGGGGAAGCTCAATTCTTAAACATTACTCCCTAACACCTCCCCTGAAATTAAAATGCACTAAGCCCTATGAGATTCCTCCACATAATTTGCCGTCGTCCTCCCCCCACTGCTAAACCCAGCTTCTCTAAAAGCATCACTCTGAGCTCTGACAGCAAGTGGGTGACTTGTGACAGCTCACATTGATCCCCTGGCTGGGAAAGAGGTCTGCTTGACAATGGAGAACATGTGTCCGTTTTGGGACAAGCCTTAACTTGTCTGACCCCCCCTCATTTGGGATGCTCCCAGAGGAAAAGCCATGTCTTCGGCTATTTCATTTGTTATGAGAGGAATTTAATTTCGATAGATAGTCTTTGTCTGACTTCTTCAAAAGGAATGAAAAGTTGTTGTTTGTTTTATCTAAATAACATATAGAAGGGTCGCCATTCTGCATAGTTGGGTTCTATGTGTCTTTAAAGCAGCAGAGGGGAATGTGTAATACTCTGTGTGTGATTAACTTGCTCAGTGTCAGTGCAGTTTCTGCCATCTGAAGTCTTAATAAGAGCCAGCCCACTTCTGAAATGTCTTTGATAAATTATATTAATAGCAGAACTCTTTAACGCAGCGCTGAAATGCTTCATTGTAGTGTCATTAATAACAAGGATCATGAAAGGGGACATGGCTACGGCTCTTTATGCTCTGTCTCGAAACACAGTTTCACACTCAGGCGCCTGGCACACAGTCTGATCTGGGAAAACGATGGATTTGGGACTGTCTGCCTACTTGTGTGAGAAAGATATTACAAACTGATTCCTCTAACCTAAAGCTGATCCCCCCAAACGCAGAACTGCATGATCTGAATCACCTATATAAGCTAGCTTTCTTTCTCATAACACAGACTAAACACAGGAAGGGATGATCTGTCCACATTGATTTATACTGATTATGAAGATGCCTCCATTGATTCCATCTGCACCAACTTTTTGCAAAAGGGATTTCAGTGGATTTGGTTAGACATCCTCCTTCTGAATTTTGCTGCTATCCAGGGCCTCTTGGAGATGGGGTCTTGTGGCATTTCCAAGCCAGAAGGGAGGAAAAACATCAGATGTTCAAAATACATTGGCTATACGCATTATTTTCCACCAGATAGCCCAGCGAGTTGTAGTTAACCCCAGATGTTAAGATTTTTTTCAACATTCAAACCCATGTTTCCCAAAATTTACCGACTGTGCACTCCGTCAGTGCAGGGTTGTATAAATCTTCATATCTTCAGACTTCTTCATATCTTCAGACTTCTAAGAAGTGACAGTGCTGTTGACAAATTTAAAAGAAGCAGTGTGCTGACCAATTACAGACTTACGTTCTTCGTAAGGCAATTAAAGCATAGTACATACTTCTCCAACTGAGGCAGTACAGAGACACATGTTCTGTGATGATGGCACTGATTGTCTGCACACCTCTGCTGACAGAGAGAGCCAGCAGGGTAAAGCCTAGTTTATAATTTTCTGTCAGCAACTTTGCATCCAGACGCAGACGCATTGATGGAGTCATTTTTCCTGTATTGTTCTCCGTTGGTGTCAGTGCTGCAAAGCAATTCCCCACCAGGACAGCAGGGCTGCTAACGTTTTCTGGTGAGTCTGCCTCCCATTGCAGTATTTTTTCTGGTCAACTAGAGTTTATTTTCCCCCTCAAGGAGCAATAGCCGACAGAAAGTCTGTTGTGATTGAGCTGGAAAGTTTTTTACTAGGAGTGCAGCTCATAGAATACTCTTAAAAAATGCTTGTAAACAACCACAGTGGAGTTTTTTGTTGTTCTCTACACCTCCTTGTGCTCAAAATCACCAAACGATCATATTAGATAAACTGTCCTTTCTATATAAAGCATGTAGTGCTCTATTCTAGGTGTCGTTGCATAGGTCACAGAGAGTCAGTCCTTCAGTCGACGTTTCGTCTATCCATTCCAACGTAGATAGAAAAGTATAAGCAAGGTTTACCTTTCTGGATTTGCTACAAACGGTGTGTATTGGTGTGTGGGGGGGGGGGGGTTAGTTTACACAGGAAGCATTTTAATTAACCCAGAGATGAGAAAAAAAAAACTTTTTGCTATTAATGGTTTTGAAAGAGAGATTGGAATCAGCAGAACTTCAGAAAACCTGTGACTTTAACTCAGCGATTAAATCTCTAAATGGTGCATTTCTCGTGTCAGATGATGTGCATAAATAATTTGCTTGTCTTCAATGCTTTGTTAAGAGAAATCTAGAATTTCCACATTTCTTGATTCTCATGTGATCTGAAGACATTAACCACTAACTGCATTCGTTTTAGCATGCAACTTGCACCGTGTCATGGTGGGCCGTTAAACAAGTTAGATGCACTTATAGGTGTTGACGTCCGTGAAGTTCTTGCCAAAATAGCCGCTCACTGCTGCGGGATGAATGGTGTTAAAGTCATATATTACTTTCAGTACCAGAATGCTTGTGCCTAAAAACTGAGTTGATAGTGTGAATGTGTCACTGGTTCACAACAAGTTTGTCTCCAAATTAGATATTTTTTCTCCTTTAGATGAATTGTGACTAAAATAAGATGATGTTTTGACGATGAATTCAAAAATAAAACTGTGCAAAAGTGAGCTTTTTAAAATGAGACGTTTTGGTTGGGAAGCTCTTCAATCTGAGTCAACTGAATTTTGGGTACCCAAAAATAAAAAAGGTGCAATATTTGCAAATAAACACCTATTTCAGTTGATTTACCTAAATTGCAAGACTGAAGAAAGCTCTAACAGGATTTATTTGAAGAAATCGTGAGCTGACAAACGTCAAAAGCAGCAGAAGGACAAGCACTGCCAGATCAGGGCTGTTTACAGGATGTCCCGACTACTGATGCCCCAACCTTCCACTTAGGTAATAAACCTCTGGGGTGAAAATCATTAGACATATAATGCTGTCAGTGCATTTTTACTGTGGTAGATTGATTATTAGATTAATAAAGGTAAGCTGTGCTGATTGCAGTACTTTAATCTCTCATTGTCATCACAGTCATTGGTATATCTGGCTCTTTGCACCAGCGTTTTATGAGCTGTGCATTTCAACTCTGGACTCTTTCATAAATCGAGTCAGCTTTCAAGTGTAATAAATGCTGCTCTCCAAAATCTAACTTTTCAACATATTAGTGTTCAATACAATACTCAGTGGCTGCCACATTAAGGCATTACTTGCAAAAGCTCTGTCTGTGTGAATTACCCTGTAAATGTTGAGGTTTACCTCTGATATTCCAAAAGTCTGCCAATATTTTCAAAACCAGAATGTTCCATAAGAGGTTGTAACCTCAAAGGAATAAAAAGACTGCAACTTTGCTTTAATGACTTCAACCTTCCTGTTATGTGCTGAAAGTCTTGGTCTTTCTGTTGCAACCTCAATGAACTGCATTCAAGTTCTAGAAAATACAGTGCTCTTTTAAACAACTGCTAACATCTCTGTGCACTCTTTGATGACAATTTCAACATGTCACCTATTCTAAAATAGGCTAACTTTGATTCTTTTGACTTAGTAACTGCATCCACACGAAACAGTGCTGTTTCGTCATTTATGGTGTCAGATTTGGGGGGGGGGAAATCACTGGCTAATTTACTTCACGCTGCTATAACAAGGAGTTCATCAGCTGATAACAGTAGCGAACCTATTACAGCATGTTGCTCTTTTTTTATCCATTTGAAAGGGTCTGTCTATTATGAAAAACACTGAATTAGGAAATGTTGGTAGTATTTTTTTTATAATCTCACAGTTAATTCTGCAAGGGGGGCACAACTTATTCTAGCGTCATAAGTGCTCACAATTCGGATAAACACTCATTCAGTATATGAGTGATTAAAGTATTTGAGCCTGGCATACAAATACTTGAACCCCACCTCTAAAAGTATTTATAATTGCTTATTTTAATAGTCTAAACACCAAATATACCTTATTGTGCATTATTACAAACTGGAAAGATTCTTACCACTACAGCATACACTAACATACACATTCACTTTCTTGTATTTGCTGTTATTTTCCTGCAAACCAGCAAAGTACAATATGTCCACAAAAGAAAGTATGAATGAGCCAACATATGAACCAACATATCCACATTTACAGTTAGATGTCTCCTTAGATCCGTCTTTAGCTGCTTAACAGAAACCTGAGGTGTAGTGATTCTGAGGACAAAGTTTAGCCAACTCTTAATCCACAGACAGAGAGTACAATAAAAACTGTTAACAAGTGAGTCCTGAAGATTCAAATAAAACTTGATGAAGTTCTGCGACTTTTACACATGCCGAAACAACATTTTACTCTCATAAAACAGAAGCTGTAAAGCAGCAAGAATTACAGAAATGCTCCTTTTGTGTGGAGGGTTTTTCTTTATAAATATGCTCTGTAACATTTTTGGTTTCAGCTTGTAAAATTACCAAACACAAGCTGCACAAATGATTTTGATTCTGTAGCACATGTTTTTTTAATACTAAACTGCAGTTGCAGTTTCTTACATAATTTGATACATATAAATAATTCTCGTCTATTTGAGCCTCGAGAATTAGAGCCCCCGTTAGCTCAGGTTCATGTTTTTCTTTCCATCAACTCTGAGAATGTCTCCATTCTAACACTGCTCTTTTCATGTAAATATGCCTGATAACAAATATTTTGTGTCATCTTGTCTTTTGAGTCTGCTGCTGATTGACGACGTCCCTCTTTGCGTCACTTCTAACACGGCAAACCAAAGTGTTGCGAGTGTGTGAAAACACCCGAAAGTGTTGCAGTGCGAGGTAGGAGGATGGCGAGAGTGCCTTTCATCCTCATGTGAAACAAGTTGGTGTTCTTCTGCAGCACGTTGGAGGATTTTAATCTGCATGGAACCCTAAATAAAGGATGAACATCATTTTATGATCGTTTAGGCAGTTTTGACTGTTTTCATTCGGTGTTGATGTTGTGCATGGATTCAACTATCGCTCCCCATTTCTTATCTGGGTTTTTGGTGTATATGATCCTTCACATAAGTGGTACATTACATGAGAAGGAAGAGAATTTTACCTGTTTGCCTTTTCAGAATGTACTAATAGGTATTTTACTACTACTTTAAATCTTTAGCTTCCAAATCAATTAGTCTAATGACTTCATTATGGCCTTACCCTATTACTGACCTTTGACATTATACGGTCATTGTTTGATGTTCGCCTGCTTTCAATGGCAGAGGTCAACCTCAGAAATCAATACTTTGTTGTTGTTTTTTTCTGACTGAGCTGTTCAGTATCTCTATAAACGTCAGCTTCAATTTATTTATACACCAAGTGGATGTTCTAGAGATGGGGAGGGGAATTCAGCACTTTTCCTAAGAGTGGGTCACATGTTTCCAAATGTTTTATTCCTCAGATAAGCATTAAAATCACCCATTGTTGTGAATAAATAATTAATCATTAGCTCTATTCTTTGTCTTGTCGTTGTTGGATACTCATGTACCCCCTTTTTTCAGTGTGAAAGTCTGACTGCTGGAATGGAGCCAGTGCTTAATTTTTAGCCAGTCATTTACAAGCACCACCTTTCTGCCTCACCCAAAACCACAATTCTGTACAAAAGACATATTTAATAGAAATAAAAGGGCCATTGCAAATTACATAAACTTTTTGACCATAATCGTTAGCAAAACAAGACAATTTCTTTCTGTCTCCAACCTAAAAATAGTGCCAAAGTATCTCTGCAAATGGAATTAGCCTTTTATTTACCTTATTTTTTAATAATGTTTGGCCCATTGTTCTCTTTAATAAGTAGCTTATCAAATTGATCTTATTGTTCCGTCTGCTAAATCACTTATACATCTTTGCAGTTTGTAAATTTATAATTGATTTATATTCAAGTAGTATGACAGATTAAATCTAGGTGCCTTGCAATGTTTTTGTCATCGTTGAGAACTTTCTGTGATTGTTATTGTTTGAAGTAAGAAATCCAGTCATGAATGCAGTTGTAACAGTATGGTAAAGCAGCCCTGAATAAATTTACAAAATTTATAGAGGATAAAAAATCATTTAGTAATTTGTCAAAGAAATGCAGGAATTGGGATCAGAATTGGAAATCCTTTAAATGAAAAAAAAAACAAGCTATTCAAACACTTCTAAGTTCCCTAGCTGAGTTAGCACCGGTACTAACCTGGAACTGCTGCTTGATGGTGGTGAAAAGGGGACGCCAAATGAGAAACCAGATTTCAAACAGCTAATCTGTCCCATTTTACCTGAACCGATAACAGTGCAAAATGTTCCTGTTAGAATGGTATTCCCCAGTGTTTCTTCATGGAAACTTCCTGGAAGTGAGCAGAAGGAATCGCTCATGTTTCCACTAAGGCTATGTACACACGTAGCCTGGTTTAAAAAAACAACAACCAAATATTCTCCTCAGCTTGTTTAAAAAAAACCTCTCAATCCACACACAATCTGGAAAATGCGTTTCTGAGCACATTCATTGACCTGGAAAACCTATAGGGGGCAGTAGTTCTCCCAAATCCTATCCGCTCTGAGTAACTTTGTACTCTATAACTTTTACATACAGCAGTGGTAGAGCTTGTAAAAACAAGTGAGCAAAAAGCACTTGGACAATAGATGATGCCAACACAGCTCTGAGGGCATAAATGTTGTTTCTGAGTGTAATTACATGTCGCACTAATGATGTTGGAGCATTTCTTGTTGTGGATAATGACGTTCTGGCACTTAAGAGAAAAATATCTCAACGTATCTCTATGTGTGGAGAAGCCATAAGGAAACCAGAGAGGTTTTCTTACAAGCCGCCACAAGGGATTTTTTCAAGTTGATAAATTAATTTAGCACAAACCTTTGAATGAATGTTGGATGTTTTTTTTTTTTAAATTACAGGTCACATTCACTTTTACCTTTAATTTGAATAGATTTAAAATAATTGTCTGTTTAAAACTGTCTGTTATAATCTGTTTAGATCCCTTCCTGGTGGAACAGATTGAGGTGCTTCTACAGATGCTAAATGTGATTTAATTCTCCTCTTCTACATGTCTCCCAGGGTCGTGTTTATACATATATATATATATATATATATAAAACCGAGTTAGTCAAAGTCAGAAAAGTTTGTAACATTCACACATATATATATCTGTTGGAGCACCTCAATCTGTTCAACCAGGAAGGGATCTAAGACTTAGATCCCTTCCTGGTGGAACAGATTGATATATTTTATATATTGATATATATATATTGATATATATATATATATATCATCCATCCATCCATCCATCTTCTTAACCGCTTATCCAATTCAGGGTCACGGGGCAGCTGGAACCTATCCCAGCAATTATCAGGCGTTAGGCAGGGTACACCCTGAACAGGACGCCAGTCTGTTGCAGGGCCAACACAGAGAGACAGACAACCATTCACACTCACATTCATTCCTACGGACAATTTAGAATGATCAATTCACCTATCATGCATGTTTTTGGACTGTGGGAGGAAGCCGGAGTACCGGAGGAACTGGGGGTGGGTGGGGAGCATATATATATCAATAAATATCAATATATATATATATATATCTGTGAATATTATAAACTTCTCTGATTTTGACTAACTCAGTTTTAAAGTGTAATTACTTTAAAATTAAAACGACTTGCAAACACTTCCTGTTTGCACAATCCAGTTAAAATATGTTACAGCTACACCTTTCCAGCAGGAGTTGAGGTCACTTCTCCCAGCATTTGAGAGTTCACATTGAATCAGTTATATTATAGTTATAACTAACTAAGTTATGACTAGCCCAAACTTAGAAACGGTAAACATGATGGATACCTGTCGTGCCCCAGAATGTCATAACAGACACAGATGAGATAAGGAAAGAGAGTTTAACAAGATTCCCAATGATCAAGAATGCACAAAATGTTGGATTATTGTAATGAAACTGGCTGGCCATCAGCTAAAATGAAGCTGTGGGACCCTCGTGAGCAAAGGCTTACCCTTATGTGACGACCACTTATCAAGCACATAAACTGTTTCCTCAATGTTATATGGTATTTATTTTACATGCTTTCATTAAGCATCTTAGCGGACTTCCTACAGTTATTTTACTGTGGATTTTTCTGTCTTGTTGCTCAAATAGAACAAGAAAACATCATGTACAACTTTGCAGAATCATAATCTTTGTGATGTCTGCATACTGCTTTTTACATGTCTTGTTATCATATGGCGAACAGACTATGGTGTAATTTATTTTTTGAAGCAATGATCGATTAATAGTCCGATATTCAGAAACATACCCTAGCTGAGCATTACTCATGGTAGCTAAAATGAGGACACGTTTCCACTTACCCTCCCGGTAACAACATAGTCCTTTACAGGAAGATTCCAGATCCCGATATTGAAAACAAACCCCAATTATGTCCATTTATATCCTTCCAGGCTTTTTTTATGCTTTAAGTGATGCTCTGGAGTAGGACGAGGGAAAATTGATCAGGAAATTGCGTTTCCGGGTATCTCAGCTCCAGTAAAACTTCTGCTCCGACACCTTCTAAAGTTTTAAAAAGTATCCCAGGGCAGGGGCATGGTAAGGGTCGGAGATGTTTAATCTTTTTAATTTCCTGCAATGTACAATAATATATGTGGTTTTAAAATGGGAAGTAAACTCAGACGGAGTAAAATCCCATCTGGCGACATTCATTTTGATTTTGTTCCTGCCTGCCAGCGCCGCATCAAGGCTCTGAGAGTCACGTGACAACCGGAGCTCTATATGAGCTTTAACATGTAGTTTCTATTTTTATTGGTAAAAATCTATACATCAAAACTTCGCTGTCACATTCCGCATCTAAATAAGAGCAATGCTCATCGTAGTCCTTTCAAACAGTGGAAATGCTGACAATATAACAGTGAGGGTAAATAAGAGTTCTGGGGGGAAAAGGTTCCTCGTCTTGTAGCCAAAATACACTTTCACTCCCTTCCAGCTGTGGTTTAGAGGTGATGATCTGGCATGCTGCTCCTTCCTACTGAAGGCCTAGTTTTTCCTGGTCACTTAAATTGGAATGAGGAAGGAGGAATGTTTGAATTATTTATCTTAAGAGACAGGGGCATCAGCCCATAGACATAAGGAGCGGATCTTCTGAAGATCTGATACCACCTCAGAGTGGCTGGAAGCCTGGCAAATAAGATACACATGTGACGTTCTTTTTGGATCAAAGTGTTTCAATTTGTCAGTACCCTGTGTTTCTCTTCAGATTTTGGCTGCCTTTCCACTAAAAGTATTGTCTGTCTTTGCTTTAGGCCTCACGAAAAGAGCATAGCGTCCAGTCAGTGCCTAGAGTGGAAAGTGAAAGACAAACAAAGTGTCAGACTTTAGAAAAATCAAAGTCATGGTTTTAAGAAAAAGGGGAAATATAGCACATACCTTACAGATGCATTGTCTAGTGTGTTTCTCCTGAAGCTATTTGGGAATCATCCTACTGGTAGTAATACAATATTAAATAGCATATTTCAAATCAGCAACAAAAACTAATCAAGAATTGTCTCTTTGATGGGAAGCTATTAAGAAGTGGCTTAAAATGGCATTTAAAATGGGTTCTTATTTGTAAAAACGAAACAATTTCAGCCTTTTTGCAGCTGAATGGTAAAAAGTTAAGTTATTTGCTTCATCAAACGTTAAACAAAACATTTGAGGTATTGGACTGAAAAAGTGAAAAACTTAAAAATAAAACCTCCAGAAAACTTAGACATGTTGATCACAGCAACTTTAAAATAAAGTAATAAAGGAAAGTCTCGCTCAAAATATAAAGAAATTATAATATAATACAATATATACGATATTGTAATCGTATATATGTTCTTAAGAATCCAAGGGTTTTTTTAAGCAAAGAATTTGTGTACATTTGTGTTTGATGGGATGTGGGAGCGAAACAAGGCCTTTCTATTAACATGCACTTTGTCTTTAATTAACTCTCAAGAGGTTTCCGATTGACCCTGCTTCACCTGAGTGGATGCGCCGGAGCTTTTACCAGCCTCACAGACGCAGAGCAGGTCTTTTGATATAAATCCACCTTGAGGCTCCAACCTAACTACCGGGTAAAAAGAGTTCATAATGCAGCCCGTGCTGACACCACTGAGCGGAGATTATTCCAAAAGAGGAGCATTGTTTTGAGCACATCAGTGTATTCTTAGCGTCTTACTGAATAATACCCGCTCAGCTACCCGGGATTCGTTCCATATCCCTCTCTGAACAACCAAAAGAGAGGTGCTTTGATGGCTTAAAATTAATTAGTAATTTACTGAGTCTATAACTTCATCAGTAGACCCAATTTAAGCTGTGTGCTAATATCTGGTGCCAACTTTGGGTGAAAATCAAGCAATTCTTGTGTTAATTGGGGGGATGGAACATGGAGAACAAGGAAAATGAGGCGAAAGAGAAATCCAGTTAATCTGGACTTTCGAATTTGCTTAATTAGTGACTTATTTTTTTAAATTATTTTAAATTGTCTTAAATTTCAGGTTTGGGAGTTTTTTCCCTTAGTTAAGGAAATTTTCTTGAGCCTGCAATGCTGATTATTGGGATCTAAGAGAGTTTTCAGGAGCTACTTGCCTGACTTGCTCAAAATGCTGTTCTCCTGAGGAGAGGTTAAGCAGAGGAGTCAGCGCCTCCCGGGGAGCTGCAGACTTGTCATCCATCCTAGAGCCTAACCAAGTTATCATACCAACAAATCTCACATCAGGGGCCCCATAGCTGACACTTTAAGAGAGCAACCCACAGGGTGGCAACAAATTTCCAGCAGCAGGGCGTTGCTAAGAGAGGAGCCGGGGCACCTGTAAAGGTCTACCCTCCTGCCCACGGAGAGGGCGCCCCCGCTGGGCACCACGCTGCTCTCCGGCCTCTTGGTCAGCCACATAGCATAGGAACTGGAAACCGGGAACCCTGGTCAAAGCTCCTCACAATAGCATGAGGATACAATAGGAGTACTATATCACCAAGACTGTCAAAAAATCTAAAAGCAACCCACAAACAATTAGCTGAAAGGGCAGCAAGGTTTCATGGCCACAGGCCTCAGGTCTTAGACAAAATGTCCACCCACGTTCAGATGGCAGCTGGTGATTCTGGCCGGAGAACACATGCACAGACTCCTGTGGACTAGTGGCTGACCTTTAAGCGTGTCCCTTAAAAACGAACCACATGCAGGGCCATTCACAGGGTGGTTTATGTCTTATAGGAGGTAGAAAATGTTTCCCAGTAGTTTGTCTTTATGACCATATAGAGTTAGGCAGTTGGTTTCTTTTATGGTTTGCAATATTTGTTGTATGGGCCATTCAGCTGTTTCCACTGATGCTGCATAGCGTCATGGTTTATTTTCTGTGATGACACAAAGCAGGTCTAACTGTCGTCCTGATCATTTCTAATTTTTCCCTACTGATGTTCTTTTGGTTTAGCTTAATCAGAGTAGAGTGAGTCATCAGCAAATCCTGGGTATCAAACTGTCCCTCTTGATTTAATTTTTGTGAGCTCATTTTTAAAAGAGGATTTGTTTGCTTTGTCTTTGCAGCCCTAAAATCATGCAACATGAGAAAACAAATGCCATCTTTGATTTGGTAGAGGTCCATGTGTTCACAATACTCTAGCAAGAACAAAATACCCTTCAGGGGAAACTAGGATTGCCTTTGTTCCAAAAGCAGAAAACCTCAGAGTCTTTCAACTTATTTCTGAAAAGTCCTAGCTTGATGGAATTACTTAAATATGTTGGCAAGTGATTAACAATTTGCGACAAGATGACAAATTTCACTTTTGGCAACACTAGGTATAGAAACCACATTTCTAAAGATGTGATCTTGCCCATGTTGTGTCCATTACCCAAATGCTCCAAAATAAAAAAATAAAAAAATAACATAAAAGATGACTCAAAGGCATCTGATCCTTTTTACATTAAATGTATAATGAAAATCTTTAAAATCCTGAAACTTCACGTCAAACATTTGTGGTTTGAAATGAGGAAAACATGAACATATTGTGCCTTTTGAGGTTATAAACAAAAACTGCGGCCAGATTTAGGTGCAGCCTCTTAGCATTCTCTTCATCCAGCATCTATAAATCATTTGTACAGCCAGCGCTGCTCCCTATTGCTGACCCATTGGCCAAGTGCCAAGCCCGTGTCCGGACAAGGCCCTGACCCGTGAACCTTAGCCGGAGCCCTTGGGCCATTAGGGCCAGGCCATTAGAGCAGCGACCCCACCAGCCAAGGCTACCTACTGCTCTTGCATAAAGCAATTGGACACAGCCATCAGAATGATGGAGCGCACCGAATTATCCACGCTGACCACTCATATGGCAGATCCTGACCATTGCAGGAAACGGTATCTTTTGAAAACAGGCTTTTTCATATTGAGCCACAGATGCCTTTTTGTGTGCTTTTAACATCTAATGCAGATTTTGCATTAAAGTTGGCTTAAAGCTGCAATTTATGGGATTTGAGATAAGGTAAACACAGTGACCCATACATGAGAGGAGGTGGTCATTTCGCACCAGCACTGTTTTGTACCTTAGTGGTTTTGATCTTTTATTACCCAATTTTTTGAGGTACAACATGTAACTCTCTGCCACAGAATGTCATTTTCTATGTTCCAGTTTGCCCCTTGTGATTTGTCCAATGCTCGGCTTGCTGTACATCAATGAATCCAATACTTTTTTTACTCGGATAGATGTGAAATTCTAATCCGATCGGATTAAATATATTTTGCACATGCAAACGTAGCTAGAGACTCATTACTCTCACTAATGTTTCCAGAACCAGTCTACATTCCTCTGTGCTGGACTGCATGCACCTGATGCTAAAGAAGTGACTGGAACACCTGATTTTTTATGATAATAAGAGAAAACTTTTGAAAATATAGTATACATATACACTCAAAAAAGAAAACTTGCTGGGTGAATATAATAAAATTATGTAAATCATTTCCACCCAACTGATTTGGGTCGATTTAGCAATAAAGAATTTTGTTGAGTGAACTAAATGTAAACATGTTGGTTCAACCTAATACATTTAGGTTGCTATAACAGCACGGGATGGGAGTTGAACTCAGAAAAAGGCCTCTGTTTTCTAAGCACCTGCACTAACCACTTTACTACACAATAACTAAAAAAACTTGTATATAATAACACAAATGACTTCTTTTCCAGTGTTAACTAAACATGATTACAATGTTTCAGTAAAACAATTCCGTAACTTTTTTTCCATGAAAAAAAGGGAATTGGCAGGTCTTTATAATATTATAATCATTTTTGGTTAACACTGGAAATGAAGTCATATGTGTTATTATAAATCTAAGTTTAAGTTATTGTATAGCAAAGTGATTATTGTAGGTGCTCAGGTGACAGAGGCAATTTTCTGGGTTCAAGTCCTATCCCCTGCTTTTTATTTTTGAGCTTTATAGCAACTCAAATGTATTGAGTTGATCAAAAATGTTTACATTTAGTTCACTCAATATCATTCTTTATTGCTAATTTGACCCAAATCAGTTGGTGGAAATGATTAACATAATTTTATTACGTTCACCCAGCAAGTTTTTTTATGTGTGTAAAACGGCTTATTTACAGGTATGAAATATGAACAAGAAATCACCAAAATAGCTGTGTGTAGTTACAAAGTGTGGATATTAATTGGCGAATGGAGAAATTGACATGGAGCTGCTCAAAATAAGTCCCAGAATCAGAGTTCTTTTACTACTGTAGTTGCAAACTGTTTTATAAATGTTTTTTCTTCTTTTTAACTTATTCACATTATCATGTCCTACACCATGAAGGCCCAAATGCGAAATCCTGGTGAAAATTCCTCCCTCTGTGTCTTCCTCTGTTTTGTTAATAGCCTGTGCTTCACACTGCTAGAATAATTACAAACATTAGACAATTCAAGTAAGGCTCTGCATGACTCCTGGACCACTGAGCGTCAATCAAGAAAAAAATGTGTACGAGTAATTCCCTGGCAAGCTTTGTGTAAACTACAGGCACACTGGTGCATTCATACAGGTGCCCCCACCCTCTCGTCCAAGCAAATACACCTGATGAACCCCTCCAAGTTAACACAATTAACATCTTCCATACCCTGTGGAGTTAAACTCTCAGTGCACACAAATGCATTCAACTGACAGGCAGCTTAGGCAAATGCCTTGTTTGGAGAGCAAGCGGAGTGTGTTTGGGTCTACATAAAGGCAGAGTGAATTACATCTGGGAGCCTTTGCATTACAGAACACCGTGAGAAAGATGAGCACCCGGATAAAGCACACCTGAATTTACACAAGATGGCTTCTTGGGAATGGGATTTACGACTTCCTACATCATAGGTTTATACACACCAGTAGGTGTGTTAGAGGTTTCATATGGATACAAGGATTCAGATGGAAATTTATTATAAATAAATATTGGCACACTACTTTTACTGATAATGTTTTTTACTGCAAAACTACTCCTTTTTGATTATTTTATCACTTTGAACCACAAAATTCAATAAATATTGTTAAAATTGAATTTTTATACACTAAAAGAAGTTATTGCAACATTGTTCAATTGAAATAAAAAGAATGCATGTTTTTTTGGCAAAAATTCAAAGATGTTGAAAGCAATTGTATGAATCACATAAGTACCCTCCATGGCATTCATAAGTGAGGGGGGCATTATTTCAGTCGTACACACTGCATTACCTGCTATTTACTACATGCTGACACTGCATTACTGCATCTCAAATGACTTGAAGATATAGAAAGACAGCATGTCCCAGGTATGCAGCATCATAACTTATATTAATCTCTTAAAATACTTGTAATTTTGCTGGCAATGTTTTAATAAGGCACCCCGTCTAAGTAGTATTGTCACAGTACATGGGAAAAGATGACTTTTTATATTCATCTATTTTCTAAAGATACATGCTTTAACAACACACTTAATATCTTAAAAACATGCATTTTTTCTAAACGTTTTGGTGGCGCACCAGCATTTATTATGTTCATTTTCAGAGCTGTCACTGCCTGAGAAGGTCCCGCTGATGAAAAACCATACTAAACAGCTTTTCTCTCCTGGGATACCTCCCATAAACACTGAGTGAGTTTTGCTTTACGCCATTATGTCATAAGCTACTAAACTGATATAAACTAATCTGTTGGTTTGAGACTTCAGCCATGGCAGATCTACTAAAGAAACTAAAGAGGACTCTATCAGAAGAAGCAAAGCAAACAAAAAAAGTGTTAGAGCAAGAGGCAAGACAAGAGTCAGCATTGGCCCTTCTTTTCCTTGCTAGAGAGCTCTACAATGGGATGTAATAGGGATACCATCCATCCATCCATCCATCTTCTTAACCGCTTATCCAATTCAGGGTCACGGGGCAGCTGGAGCCTATCCCAGCAATTATCAGGCGTTAGGCAGGGTACACTCTGAACAGGACGCCAGTCTGTTGCAGTGTAATAGGGATACTTATCTAGCAATGTTTCTACTAGATTGGTTAGTAATAAATGCTTGTTCTGGGGTTATTGTGTTTGATCGAGCATGATGATGTGAGACGGTGCCAGGAAAACTATTTAATTGTTTACAAACTAACACAACCTCTGTCTGATGTGATTTGTTTTGGATAGTGAGTTTATAAAACCATCAGTACACTGGCCTCTGAAGATGCGTTCCACAGCGATGTAGTTCTACGGCAGTGAAGTTACACTTCAAGCCTTGAGGGTGCAATAGATGGCAAATATCTGCAAAGTTACAGAGTGGTCTTTAAAAATGGTTTTAGCATGAAGTGGTGGGCTAGAATAGCAGTTCCCAAAGTTGAGGTTGACAATGAGTCCTTCAGTTAACCAGAGAGAGTTAACCAGAGAAGGTGAAATGTCCATAAGTCTTTTCAAACTTCTCATTCATTCTCTTCTTCCATATATTATGGAATATTTCCTAGATGCCTTAACTAATAATTACTAATCACTGAGTAGAACTAATCTTGAAACAATTTTCCCATAAGACGTGCCAAAGGTGTGCCTGAAGATGTATCCTCTGCAGTGTAAACGGATAGCACATCACTGTCCTCCTCAGATGAAAAAAATTGCCCACTCTCTTCTCAATCAAGGTTCTATGGCTTCCTCTACATTGTACTTTGTTTTTGGAAATGTGTGCTGCCATATTGCCTAAAGGATCTCTTACTAGTGCGGAACTGTGCATAATGTAAGTCATCTTATGCATACTAGTTACAAGTCCTGTGATAAAGCCCTCGCATCACGTGAGAAGTCTGTATTCACATCAATTCATTGGCTATCTACTGCATTATTTACCATTATATGAGCCACATACGTAAGCATAGAGAAGGGTAGTTTTCACCCATCAGCCAATAGTTTAAGATTTTTGTCAGAGATGAGGGGATAACGCTTGACCTATTTGATCAAGTAAGATATAGGGATGTGTAATTTATATGCTTATATGAGCATGCTAACAGTATATACAAAAGAAAACATTGCGATAAATACACACAAGGAAGAAAATTTTAAAGGTTTTCAGCAGCAGATTATGTTGGATTATGGACCCAAGACTTGTTATGGACAAACTATTTTATTCGAGGACATTAATTGGACCCTTGTGGATGTAAAATGACTGTTTTTGTCGAGTGTGTTGTGTTCTGTCAATATATGAGGCTTTGAGACGTGAGTTGAACATTCACTTGCTTTCTGAGTGGTTTGGCAAAAGCATTTACTGTGTTATGTTTTACGATTTGATCCTTGATCGCCATACTTACTTAGAATCTCAAGAATCTTCACTTAACAATGATGTGTAAAATGTATTTTTACATAGAAAAGGTGTCGCTAACAAAGGCAGATTGGACCCGGAAGTATGCAATGTATGTATGTAAACAGGACATAAAAATGTTAAGAACAGTTTTTGAAACTTATGTCACAAGTCTCAGTGATTATGGTCAGAAATTTCTAAAAAATATTGTACTTTTGTTGAGTTTATTGTGCATTATCTATGGTGTTTTCTCAATGAATGGCTGGGATTTATTAAGGGAGTGACTTTCATCTGGCACAAATATGCAGGGTTCAACAGATTTCACCTTGTTTTACCCCACTGTGAAATTGGCCTTTGTATTATCTTAAAATCCTTGTGGACCATCTTTGAAGCATTTTCAGTGTGGGGCAGTAGATCCCATTACTCATCTTTGGATATGTCTAGCTCAGGCACCTGCCCTTAAAAAGAAGTTGGTACAATGTCCTGCATGTCTTTTACAAAGGGTCATAGTATCCAAGCTGCAGAAAGAGAGGAAGAGTGAGGAGGTGGGTGTGTGTTTTCTCCTAATAGGGCAATCTGGACAAACTGATGCCTGCATCTGCCTGATTTGTCAGTGAAAGACAATATCATGGAGGAGCAGAGCGCCAAACGTTCTGCAGTGTGAGAAGGGGACAGAGATGGATGGTTGAGGGGTCAGAGACCTCTCCTGACCAAAAGGTCCAGCTTCTTATCTCCAACCATCACTGGCAAATTGATTGGTTGTGGGGCATCAGTCATCAGCTAAACCCAGGTCGCCACTTTCTTCTCCATCTTTAGCCCACAGGCAAAGAGTTGTCAGCCTTCATGTATGTGCCAGCATATGGAGATGGATGAATGTACAGAGTTACATCAGGCTATCAGATGAGAGTAAAAAGGTAATCTTGAATTGGATCTGGAATATACTTTAAAACTTATAGAACATTAAGGTTCGAGTCTAAGCCTGACTGAATAGCTTAAAGAAACATTGATATTTTCAGTTGATTGTAGGGTAAATCGGTGAAGGTGAAAGCCTTATGCACTCTTTACAGAATACACAACTGTGTTTATTTTTGTTTAACTTGTTAACACTAGTTTAACAGGACCCATTAGTTTATTGAACCTGAGCAAATTTAACAACTAGACCATTTTTTAAATTCATCATATAAGGTAAAACTGCACTTTTAAAGCCTAGTTAATCAAATAAAGTAACTAAATGATATAATTTGCCTTTTTTCCTCTTTCAACCCAACAGCCTTTACATTCAATGACTTTCAAGACTCTTTCTTTGCTTGCTCACCACATGAAATTCAGTATACAAGCCAACATATGGTGTCTTGTGTTGATTGTTGGATTTGTTGGAGGATATTAGAATTTTTTTTCACCAAACTGATATTCAAAATAGACGCTAAAATATGGCTAAAAAAAATTCCTCGTTGACAATATATCCTTGAGGCAAAATCTCAGTCCCGATGCTATATTTATGTCATAATACACAGCTTGTTTCATGAAAATATGATGTCCTAGAGAGATAGATTAAATGCTTAACTCAGTTGAATGTCAGGAGATGACGTGCCCTTGCACAGTGCTGATGTTGAAGGCCCCCCCAGCAGAACGGTGGGGCTCCTTCCCCACCAGAGAGGTGACGTTCCTCATCCCAAGAGGAAGCTTCTGCGTCCGAGGATCAGACCGCTCGTCTAGCAAAGCACCCAACCCCTATAGCCCCTCCCACAGGTGGGGCTATAGGGGGAGCTCATTGCAAGGGGGACCCATGTCACCTCTTTGGGCTGAGCCTGGCTTGGCTCCGTGGGTAAAGGCCCAGCCACCAGGTGACCTGCGTCTAGGCGAAGAAACACTAGATCCAAAGATGCTGGTCATCATATGGGTCTTCGGGCTGCACTTTAGTCTGATCCCCCTCCTTGGACTAGTTTGCTATGGGTGACCCTACCCGGAGCAGAAAGCCCCCAACACATTAACTCCTGGGATCTTTGGGACACTCAAAGCCCTCCACCACGACAAGGTGCCAGCCCAGGGGAGGGGAAGGTTGCAAAATAAAATAGCTCATACTTGTATACGGTTTTACTTAACCCCAAAGCACTTCAAACTACATTTCAGTCATTCACCCATTAACGCACTGGTGAGGGGAAGCTATGATGTACCCACAGCTGCCCTGGGGTGCACTGACAGAGACGAGGCTGCCGGACACTATTGCCACTGGGCCCTCTGACCACCACCAGTAGGTAACAGGTGAAGTGTCTTGCCCAAGTACACAATGACCGAGACAGTCAGGGCTGGGGCTTGAACATTAGTACTTTGATCCTAGAAATGTTCTTTAGATAATAGATAATTTTATGTGAACCTTAAGGTTCAGGTCTGAGTCTATTACCTCACCTAGATTTCAGGCCTGATCAGTAGTTTTTAGCTGTATTAACTGAAATTGTGTGTTGGATTCTTTATCATTGTTCTTTAGGTCCAAAGATAATTACTTCAGTTTTGTTTCTGCTTTGCTGGAGAAAATTATGGCACATCCATAGATTAATTTGGTGAATTCATTCACTTAGGGTATGGATCAGATAATATTGTGGCTCAGTGGTAGAGTAGTTGGCTTGCAATCGGAGGGTCGTGGGTTTGATTCCAGCATCCTCCAGTCACATGCCAATGTGCCCCCTGGGCAAGGCACTTAACCTCAAACATTCTACATCGTCTGAATGTGTGAATGTGGTCAGTATGACTAGAAAAGCGCTACATACGTTCAGTTCATTTACCATTAAGTAAAATATCCCTCTTACTTCTTTGATTGTCCAAGATCTTCACTGAAAACTAAATCCTTTGAAATGTCCTCAGGTGACACCGCAGTACATAATATACTCCAATAAACAGGATCAAATGGTGTGGCAAATGAGATCTATATAGTAACAATAACACACCTAAATTAAATAGCTGAATTACATTCTTGGCATGTCTCCATTTTCCTGCAGAGGCCTGGTTATGAACCATTCATTTAATTTAAGTATGTTGGACCAGAGATGCTTTTAAAAGTTATAGGACAGTGGCTCTAGAGGACTGGAATTGGACCAGTCTCAGTGCAATCCTGCAACAGGAGTGCAGTATTTAAGAATGAAACTCCAGATGTTTTAAAGATTGAGTTCTTTAAATTAACACACTAAATTTCTCACTGTTAAGTTGCCTATGTTGCAATTGTAATTACCTTTTTTTAACAGCTACAGATATTTTTGTACCAGCAGGAGTTTCTGCAGGACAAATCTGAGTGCACCCAAAATGTCTACAATAAACATTTCACTCCTGCTGATGCTTTAATGAGAAGCAGTGCAGTTCCTGTTAATCGTGTGTGGATAAAATGTGTAACAAGTGAAATAAGTGCGTATGAAATAAGTGGATATTGAGCAAATACGGTAAACGAATACAGACTGGAGTCCCATGTAAAAATGGCCTTAAACACAGCTCTCACCCAGCGACTCTATCGGGCCAATTCTGAGTACTTACCCCAAGGCTCAGTTGGTTCCTGAAATGGCCCTGAAATGTGGAACAGTGTCTAAAGCCCACAACTTTGATAAATGCCTTTGTTGTGACAGAGAAAATGTTCCTTTTTGTAAACCCAAATTAATGTAAAACTAGATTAAGACTAAAAGCTTGATGTTCTTCAGGGTTTTAAATTGAATGTTGTCTCGAGTCAAACAGGGAAAGATCTGCCCACAGACAGAAATCACAGCGCTCTGCAGGGTAGCCATTTGGGCACAAGACAAGGGGAACCAAGAGGATGTCTGCACTCCAGGGTTTCTAATCTGGTTCCACAGGCTCTGTTTAGGAAAAGTTCCTCAGCTCTTAAACTCCTCCTGGTTCAGGCAGCTGGTTTAACTCCAAACAATTAGCTACCTTCGTGGTTTGGCCTTTTTGAACACCAAGTAAAGCTCATACATGCTTTGATTATAGTCCCTTCGGCTTAGAGGGAGAAGTCAGTGGGGAACCTTTTTTCAGCTTGGTTACCTTTATTGATTCCTCTCTCTTTTTAGCACTATAATAACATCCAAATCTAACTAAGACTGATGGATCTTTTCTCACAATGTCATAAAATTGCATAATACCAAATGAGCCATACAGACTGACAAATTGCCATAAGTAGTATACCCAACGATTTGAGAGTCCGTAGAAAAATATTTCTGGCTGTTTTTTAACCTGCAATAATTCTCTGTTAGTTGCTTTGTTTCTCCGTAACCCTTGGTCCCAGATCAGTTTTTCTAATTAGTGGTCTCTACTTCTCTCAGTTCTGTGGCCTACAAACATCTGCTCAGTGCTCTTTTTAGTAGAGTATTTCCCTGCCTCAATTTTAATCTTGGTTTTGGAATCAGCCCCCTTCTTATCTAGGGGCTTTGAGCTGTTGTATGTGAGTGAAATTAATCGTGTGTTAAGGAGAGTGGAATTAATGGCTTGGACTGAAACCTGTGGCCTCTCCCGGCTTAGCCGCTCGCAGATCCCCCTGATCCTGCTTGTTACTGGAGCTTGGTCGTTTTAGATTGTAAGATGATTGTATGGTTTCAGCCTCTTGTCTCTTTCTCTTTTGTCTTTTTGGGTAGTTCAGGGGTCTCTTCTTTTGTCTGCCTCCATCTTCCATTCAGGTGGTATCACAGCTGGCCCTGTTCATTTACTCAGGACATCATGTGACCCTACCCCCCAGAAGGATACTGTAAATGCTCTCACACACTCTTTTGTAGTCTCCTTTTAACACACACATAAAAAAACATGCGCGTGCTTAGACAGTAAAGCATCGCACTAAAAGTTACTCTTCTCATTCTTATGTGATTGTATAAAAAGCTACACCGACATTTTTCAAAAGATGACCACATATTTTTGCTAGGAAGGGACATTTAAAAATGTGTTTAAGGATGTATATGCTAATTGACAAACACTTACACACAACTCGGTTATACTGATTTTAACCAATTTCACTTCACAGCATTCAGAATATTTTTTCTAGCATCCCTCATGTGAGCAGTTATTAGCTATCAAAGCATTAGTTATAAATATTGGTTACTCTAAATTAGGGCTTTACTCCCTCCACATTAAAGCTGATAGAAGTCGACACTTCAAATGCGTTAAAGGCTGAAACTTTTGTGTAATACCTTGGGCCTTCTGCCATCTAATGCAAGTCTTGGTCTCTCTCACCCATAATAATGAGTGTTCTTGCTACAGCACTAAGTGTTTAGATGAAGAAAAAGATTTGAGAAAAAGAGCTGAGTTTTCCTCATCGCAGTCACCAGTTACTTTCTCAGTGCATCTTTATATAAACAGGATTGTCGGTCTATGAAAGTAGTCATAAGCAAGCACTATTTCTTGAAGGTCAGCCTAAGTTGCCCTTTTGTACCTAACCATTTTCAGAGGAATGTCATTTTTTGCCTTAATCCTTAAGACAAACCTAAAGAGATGAACTGGCATTTTGTTTACAGCTAATCTAATTTGTATCTTTTTACACACAGATTACACAACATGTGGTCATGCTTGGCTAAAAGGAATATAAATTATGTACTGATTTTATTTGTTTTTTGTGGGTTTTCTTCTCTTATTTGCTCTTAATGTATTTGTTTTTCACATGATTTATGTTTATATTAGGTGTTTGACACCCAACTGCCAATGAAAGTAGAGATACAGATTAGCAGTCTATCAATAACCTCAAATATGTTAATGCTAATGATTACTCATGAGTCCAAATTATTCAAGCACTTGGCTCCTGGATACCTAAATATCTTTATCAGTCACTGTGTTTACGTGCCGTAAGAGAAAGTTGAATATTGCCTTAGGCTGACTGAAGTTCAGACTTTTGAAATTCATGTATACATATTAGTCGGGCTGAAGTTGAACTGAACAAGAACACTCTGAATCAGAAAAACCAACCCAGATGGTGTAGTTTAAAAAAAAATGAAATTTCTATGCACGTAAACTCCATTCCTGGCTTAGCTGAGGTATTCACAGGAAGGGACATGAACGCAGAAGTGGGAACACCCACACCAGTGTTGCTGCGTTGTTGTCCTTGGTTTCTTTGCTCAATGTGTACATCCTGCTTTTACTCCATCTTCTTCCCTGCTGCCACCATTTCTTTACTATCTGATACTCTCTAGGCCAACTGGAGAATTGGCCTAGAGAGTAGTGGAGTCAAAGGCACTCGCTCAATAGTTTGATTTTCTAAATGACATGCAAACTGGGATAAATACTGGCTTGCTGTTAAGCTATTGGTCTGATTATTGCCAAAATTTGATTTAGACATGCATGTAAACGCACTGACTGTTTTGAAACCTAATGATGAAAGAACCTTCTAACTGTAAGTGTAATGTTACAAAATGAAAAACTGGTTTAACACAGCTCTGTACAATTTGTTTAGTGACAGCCTTATTCCAGTTGTCAAATGCAAATTCATCAGGTTGTCCCTGGGAATCCCCAGGCATGTGTTGTCTAGCCATCTGTCCACTCTAAAGATGCTGACTCAATAAGCGCCACAAATGCAACCACTATACAGTTAGACAATTACCCTCAACAGCTTGGTAATGGTTTTATAGTGTGCAGAATGATGGTCAGCTAAATAAAACTACAGGATTCCCACAAAAACCTGACATGGCTGTAAATATGTATTAACCAGAAAATGGGCCTTGCATGGGATCATTTAGGAGAGACAAAGAGCTGCCAACCAACAAAGAGGCAACATGCAGAAAGAAAGAGGGGATTCTACTTAGCTAATGAGTTGCTTCATAGAAATGTAAAAACAGTGGGTCTTTAGGCAGAGCAGTTGTCCTGCTGTTTGGGCCTCATTGACTGTAAAGTGAAGAGGTCCAACGTTAATGCCCACTGTCCATTGTGGACATGCTCATTCATCCAAAGCCAACAGTTATGTCACACAGGGATTTCATTGTGGCACTGCGTAAAAGGGAGGCAAAGTCATTACTAGAAACCAGAAAGTTGAAGTAGGCTCTAAGAAGTGGTCATTTTCAGGACAACTTGAAGATAAGGATTCTCCCTGTAGCCAAAAAATAAAAATAAAAGGTTCAAACTCAGTGATGAAGGGCCTTCAAGTTTCCCTAGGGCCCTTCAGTGCTCGAGGCAAAGAGTGCCTAATCTACGTCATGAAAAGTGGTCAAGCTTAAAGAACTCAAAGTTCAATACTTATGTCAAAGGAACACACAAACTATATCTAAAGATATACAGTATATATATATATATATATATATATATATATATATATATAATATATTATATATATATATAATATATATATATATATATATATTCACAGAACATTAGCCCCAATATAAACAATGCATAAATCAACCCAGGATAGATCCCCAAAAAACACACTGCAGAAGTGTTTTAACAATCAGTTACCTAAGATTGCAAATTCTGCCTCTTATACTGCACGTGAAACACTGTTAAAATCCTGCTGCTCCTTTTGCATTTCTGACTTTGGACCAATCCCTTCGTTATCACATCTAAATTACTGAATTACGGTGGATGTCAGGTTTTTGTGTTGGGAAAGATGGTTGCTTTGAGATTATACCACCGATTGAAATGTAAAAGAGCTATTGCAATTACCCATAACCTCAGTGCGAACCTTATCTGAAAGAATGCATCTAGTTTCAAAGGCTGAGCAGGAGGCACATCCCTAAGAGGCAAAACTAGATAACAAGAAGGCGTTGTTAAACGTAAAGGAAGGGATGAGATATCTCTTTGTCTTTAATTGCAATGATAGGGACAACAGAAGACCTTCAGAAAAACAGTTCGTTTGAATTTTATTCTGATGTTAAATTCTTTTAGGCTAATAAGTAATGTCGGGTGACCATCAAAGTGAATAAAAAAGCACACACACATTTCTTGGTAACAACAAAGGGATGCAGTTGGAAAACATTAATTGGAAATGCTTGAATATTGTAACAAAAATAAATCAGAAAAGATCAGAATCCTTTTGGCATTGCAACTGTGGTATTCCTTTGTCTATTTGTGTGTGAAATACTCCATGCCATTTCGTGGAGCTCTGAAAGCTCTGTTCAGCCTGAAACAGAGGTGGTTTTAGAACTTATTTGGATGCTAATCTGGCCAATCTTGCACAAAGAACAGACATATGGGATCAGAACAACTGCTATCCATTAAAAGAGGACTGTGTTTCTTTATTTCACCAGGGAGGTCTTTTGACTGTTGAAAGTAACAAAGCGAACTACATATTAGAGAAGTGGGGGGCTGAGGCACAATACAGTACACTGAAGATGTCTAATCTCAGACACCCCAATTCTCCCAGATGGATAGGGTTTCTGCCTCTGTTTTGATGTTTGCTGCTGTCCTCCTAATTCCAGCCTTTAATGACTTTGCGTTTCAGCATGCTGACCTCAGCTTGGCCTCGGCCCACTTGAGAACGACCTCGATCCCTCTTTAAATCTGTTACACCGGGCTGCCCCAGCATGAAGGGCAGATGCAAGGCCTGAGCCGATCTGCCATCTCCATCCTCTCTGTCAACATGCTTCTCTCTCTGCCACTCTAACAATAAGAGGCAATGCTCCTTTATCTGAGACGGGTTTATTCGGAGAGTATGCAAACTGCAGACAGAGCTCGATGGATGTCAGAGGGGGACGTTCGATGTTTGATCTGCTGATGCTGTTTGAGGAGAGCCTTGCTGTTTGGGCCTGGAGTTGTGCCGTCACAAGTATTCTTTGAATTGCTGTTTGCATGGATTTGCATGACCTGCCTGAGGATGAGCTTTAATGAAGCTCTGTGTGTATTTACTATGGGAGTGAATTGCCTCACTTCTTGACCAAAATAAGAAAAACAGCGAGCTCCTTAGAGTAAGAGAAAGTAGTACTTTATATTCCATATTTTCTATCATAGTTTTTTTTAGTAAAATTATTGTTGTACATTTTAACTTGACACTTAAAACTTTAAGACATTTCTTTCTGCATTACAGTTAGTTGTTGTCAGGGTGAGTATATTTTCTGTTCTTCAGCAAGTCATTGGTGGAGCTAAAACAGATAAATCTGAATAACTATTTATCAAAGGCCTTTTAAGAAAGTCTGTGTTTTAAGGGCAAGATACATTTTGATTCAGCTGATTTTATTTTAACCCAAAATATATCGATCAAATTAATCAAAATAGGAAATAAATAGGAAATAATAGGAATAATGCATTGCAGTTAAATTCATTTAAATAACACTAATTCTTTACTTTAAACTTCTTTAAACTTCCAAATGCAGTGAATCCAGTTATATAGATTCAGGACTGATTCAAATGAAATCCATACATTTTTTTAAATACAATCAAATTAAACCAACAGCATAATTAATTTAATTGTAATGCAGCACAGTAAAATCCAGATCATCACAATGCCTGTTGATGTAGAGGTAACTGTACAAGGATGACCAGCCTTTTGCATTGATTCATTGGATTTGCTTAGCAGTGTTGTGCAAGTTACTTCCAAGCTGTAATACATTACATATTACTTGTTACTGTTATTTAAAAGTAATCCCTTACCTTACAATATTACTGTCTCAGAATTGTAATGTGTTACATGACTCTTATAATACTTTTTAGCTACTTTCACCAAAATAACTACAGAATTAGACCATAACACTCTAAAATTACAAAATGTACTGCAGAGCATTTTACATCCAGTAGAAAGCAATATGATATAGCATAATGACTGTGGCCTATCCAGGCTACTAACAATATAGTTTATAATTGACAACATGAAGGTCAAAACAATGCAAGAAAGGATGACAGCCAGAATCACAAATGATCTAAGTCTGTTAAAAGTATGGTAGAGGTAAAGTGATTATCTGGCAATATCTGTGAATAGCTTGGGTATATTCATATTAGACACAACAGGACTATACGTAAACTCCAATGCCATGACAAGATGCAGATTTTTTCTTTTCTTATTGTTGCCATCATTTTATTCACTTTAAATTCAAGTGGTTCACAACACAAAACTGTCATGCACAAAGTGAGCATGATGAACATAGCTTTCTCAGAATAAAGTGCAATTAGAGGACCAACCCCTCAACCTCAGTCATTTTAGGCCATATAAATAAACATATAGGCTAAACATAGCCTAACTGCTTAGAAAGAAAACAGATCAAACAGAGATCTATATGCTTCTAAAAAGACTAAATTAATCCACTTAGGCTACAACAACAAGACAGATAGCTATTGGCTTTATGGAACTATAGAACTAGACACTTTTCAATACAAAAATGAAATTAAAATGCTTGGGCCTACAAGGACTAACAGGAAATATGGCTCAGTCAATTAAGTAAAATTTGAAGAAAAAAGCAAAAAGAAAAGTTCAGTAAAAAGGGAAGTCGTACAACAAAACATGTAAATAAAACATTTTAGAAATACAAAACTGAAATTAAGGTGTTTGGGCCCACATGGCCTCACAGCAAACTAAAAAAACTTGGACTTATAAAGTTCTGTTTCCTGCCAAATATAAAACAGAGGTAGTGTGCAGTTCAACATGGCTGAAAGTAGAAGGGAAATCGAGGCTGTCCTTACTGCTATGGTGGGGGCTAGCCTATTCCATTATACCCCCTTGACTGAACTATCTGTTGAAGCGAATCAGAATAAGGTGCTGAAAGCGTCCATCACCACGACGGCGTTTTGGGGTAAGTACCAGACTCCCAATTCTCTCGGGTTTATACAAAGGTTGCATTTCACAATAATGTTCTTCTTGTCCTTATCTCGGACAAAATCGAAGTAATGCGCGTACGTCCATCTCGCGAATGTACTGTCTTCTGCCATTTTCATCCTTCTGCCGCTTCTCCGTTGCGCATTAGGGTTTACTACGAACCGGGCAGGGCAAATAGCCTCATACCACAAGTGTGAAATTATTCCGTGTACAAAGTAAAAAGTTCACGCGTATATTCACTAACCACGAACAGGAAATACAACTTTCTTGCAGTATTTTTTATTTGTTGATGTCTTGCAAAACAATGTTTGTTGTAACGCAAGCGTTACTGATCATGTACCGAGTAAAATATTACTGAAAATGTATTAGTAATGCCTTACACTACTGCGTTACAGGGAAAAGTAATATGTTACTGTAATACATTACTTTGTAACGCATTACTCCCAACACTGTTGCTTAGTCCCTCATCATAGGGAAGCATGTGATCACAGTAGATAGAAAGCACTCCATATTAACAAGAAAAAAAAACTCCACCAGGGCTTACCTTTTTTGATTTTTGCTCACTTACAAAACAGATTGACGACTTTTTATAGGAAAAAGCAAAAATATGAACAGCATAAGCATTTTCTACATCATTTTACAAAAAAAGTGAAGGCTAATATGTTTCTTATTAATCAAATGGTGGAGAGATAGCATTCGTGCTTTGAAAGACAATCAGAAATGTATAACTGTTGTATTTTTTTTTATCGTGTGTGCAAGATATATCATCCAAATGCCAGAGGAACCATCTTTCTAAACACTTTGAGTGTTTTTATTTTAAATAATCTATCAGCCCTCCAATATACATAAATATTTAACCTTCTCTTGCTTCTCTCAGTCGTTACATTACACCTCTACTGAGGGCTGCTTTCTTAACACTTAGGGAAAATGAGCATTTTTGGTTGTACAGTTGTTACTATGATCTTAACTGTATGATAGAAAATATTAACAGAAAGCAGTTCTGATTTAATATTATATTTTCTATATTATAGGATTATTCTGACGAAATTGGGAGAAGACTGACAGCTTTGCTAAGCACATATCTACCCATACTGGGCAGCCTGGGGGCCTCACTGACGTAAACAATGCCTCCATTGAAATGATGGGTGCCAATGTTTGCAAAAGGAAGCTGTGACGCAAACCACTGGCTTTTAGCCTCAAGGTGTGAAACGCATTAGCACCTTTCAAGGCCTGCCCCACATTTTATCAGGTGTATAAGGAGAGTTCACAATGTAGCAGCATGACTTCTCATTGAGCCTTTATCTATTCAACCACCTCACACACTGACCATGCATCAGCTGACCTGTGGTTCATGATAATGTGACAGCCAGGGGTTGGCTGCGTGATAACATCTGTGATGATGAGGTCTGATATGATGAGTTGAGTCCTGTGACCCATGTGGCCACTTTATGGCCTTCCTCTGGCTATGCTCCGGTCTGAGGTTTACTTCATGAATGGCCGAAGGCAAAAGGTCTGATCATGTGGGTTGGTGTTTTGATGCAAGCAAGAAGGAGGAAGGTGGGGGCTGAGATGACAGTTAAAAAGTTAAATCACTGCAGGGCCCTCTTAACAACAGTGCTAGTTGTTAAAATCATAGGAACTGAGGAGATGAATTCAGTATATTTCGTTGTGATCATGTTTAGTGCAAAAACAAGAAACCTGTAATGAAAAGCTAGAATAGTTCTCACTTAAACAAAGAAGGGTCACTTTGGATCTGATAAGATCGTGCTGAACCTTATCTGTTCTGTAACATGATAATGTTCTGTTTTAGAGTTTACCACATCTGAGAGCAACTCATTTCAAGCAGTACAAAAACAACAAAAAAATCCTTCTAAACTATTAAAGATTTGGTCTATGTTTATGCAACACAAAGAAGGCGCTCTGACTGGGTTAAGTCCTCTAAATATCAAGTAGCGGCAGGTTTTTGTGCCAACTGCAGTTTTACTTTTAAAGACAACTTCTGTTATTGAGGTATTTGTTCACTATTAATCCCCTACATGTAGAACAGGGTTCTGCAACTCCAGTCCTCAAGGTCCGGTGTCCTGTTACTTTTAGAAGTGTCCCAGGTCCAACACACCTGAATAAAATAGCTTATTCACCTCCTCAGTATGCAGGCAAGTTCTCCAGACTCATTGTTTGACTCAGGTGTGTTGAAGCAGAGACACACCTAAAGGCTGCAGGACACCGGACCCCGAGGATTGGAGTTGGCACCCTTGATGTAGGAGAACGATGTGAAATTACCCTGACTGTCGTTGTCCATGTCTCACCTGCCCTCCCTCCTTACTTGTGTTTCCCTGCCATCATGTCTCATGCTGTGCACCTGTGCTCCAGCCTGATTAGCTCATTACGCCACTCTATTGCCAGATTATCGAAAGCTTATGTGCCAGTAGTAATCCAGCGTTCTTCCAAGAGCATGGTTTTTGCCCTCCTGTGTATGAATTTGTTTTTGGCCTCCTGAATTCTAGTTTGTGTAGCCTAGCTCAAGTCGGTTCCTTCTTGCCTCTCTGACTACTGGAAACCGAACCTCCACTCTGCTCTTCAACTACGATTCTAGCCTAGTGCCTTGGACAAGTATAACGCCCTCTGCCTCTCAGTGTGATCTTTGTCTGTCTCTCTCGATCTTGTTTTCAAGTTGCCCTGTCCTTAATTTGACTCTCAGTCACTGGAAGCCTTTCGGCCCACGACTCCATCTGAAGAGGAGTGCTTGGAAACTCCACCACCGAGTGGCGCTCCCTCCACTTGACCTCTGTTCAGGGTTTGCTTCCTTGCTCTGACGTCGCCACATCTCAAACCTCAAGGAGCAGGTTAGTGGCACACAACCGTCTTGCCGTATTTTCCCTGTGCAGGACTGAATACTCACCTCACCTGTTTCTCTGCAGTCCGCCTGCTGCTGTTCAGCTTCCTTCCAGGAGAAACTAGAAGAAAAAAAACATTTGCATTCACCCATTTGTGTTGTGGCTGATTTTACGGGCCCTAAAATTTGACCATTACACAGACCTTCTTGAAAAGAGGAATAGTGGTGCTTTCAGAAAAGAAAAAGATTGTGTTGTGTTTTCCTGCCATGTCAGCTGCTGTCCAGATTGTTGAAACAAATATCTGACTAGCTTTTTAGCTTTCCACCACTTCAAAGCTGCTGAAACGGCTCCTTTAAATAAAGGCTAAAAACTCATTTGTTTAGCGCTGTCTTTGAGTAAACTATTAAAAATAGCCAAAATGGAATTCATTTTAAAGTTCCATGTGTTTTGTATATTACTGGTTTTATTTTATCCCTTAATCAACCAAAACAAAATGATTTGTCAGGGCCTTATTGTAAATTTTCAGTATGAATACGTCTTACCTGTTAATCACTAACTCTGTGCATCATAATCATTTGGATTTATTTTTTTTTATCTACTCACTTCTCGGACCAGATTTTTAAAAACTTATTCCTGACTTGTGTTTTCATGACAGCTCAAGCCATTATACATGAGCACAACTCTGGCACAATTAAGATAACCATTATTATAGTCAGCAAGATCATATCTGCAAAAGAGAAATTGGATTTTTGAACATGCTTTGACAAGCCTTAGGGCTTTGAAACAGATGGAAAGAACTTTTGTTGCCTATATTCAGCAATAATATTTGACTAATGATATGAAATGTTTAGTTTTAATGTTGAGAGAACAATCAAGTAGAAGAAAAATTATTCTCAAACCCAAAGACGCAAGATATCAAGAGGAATATTTGAGAAATGCACTGAGAGATGCACCTCTGCATGAAATCGTTCTGCACGTTCAACATCACATTTAATTCCTGCTTGGCTGCCAGCTTGGTGTTTCGCACCTTAATTGCACTGTTAAACTTCCAGCAGGCTGAAGGTAGACATATGTTAATGGGAGCGCAAGAAGGATGGAGGCAGTGTGATGCACCTGCAGCAATTAGACTTCACCTAAGTATATTTCTGTCTTTAGATGCTGTGCATCATTTCAAACTGTGTAAAGAAGAATCAAACTGAAGTTGGAATTGAGCAACTAAATCAGGCTGATGGCAATAAACATTTTAAGCTAAGCCTTATTTTTGGTTAAAAGTGATGCGCTGCTATTCATAGTATAGTGGGGGAAACCCAGTTAAATTATGAAGCATGTAAAGTATGAAGGCCTCATAGTTTTGTTAGAGGACATTAGAGAACAAACAGCATTTTGAAGACCAAGTAACACAACAGACAGGTCAGAAATAAAGTTATGAAGGTTAAATCATAGTTAGGATATAGAACAACATTCCTGGATTCAAATATTTTATGAGACATTTTCAATCTATTTTTAATTTTTTGTTTTTAAGGTTTTGTGGCCATACTGGCTTTTGTTTGACAGTGGACAGTGTAGCTTTTGAAGAGAAGGTTGGGAGACATGTGGTCTTCCAAAGGTCAAAAGGTCCACAAGGACGCTACTCGAACCCAGGACAGCCACGCCAAGGACTGATGACATTCCCCTCAGTCTACCTTTGAAAAAGTATATTCACACCCATAAATCTAATATGAGTGTGAATCTAATATGAGTGATGAATCCAATCAGTTAGGTAGACTACAGGCATGTCTGGAAGACATAAAATCTTGGATGACTCTAAACTTCTTGCTTCTAAATTCTGATAAAACAGAAGTTGTCGTCTTTGGACCAGAAGCTCTGAAAAAGAAACTACTTAGTCGGCCCTTTCACCTGGACGGCATTAAATTAGCCTCCAGTAATAAAGCAAAAAACCTCGGTGTCATTTTTGAACAAGATATGTCATTTAGAACTTACATTAAAGAAGTCTGTAGGATTTCCTTTTTTCACCTTAGGAATATTGCAAAAATTAGAACCATCCTGTCCAGGAATGATGCTGAAAAACTAGTCCATGCCTTTGTTACTTCAAGGCTGGATTACTGTAACTGTCTATTATCAGGTAGTCCACAGAATACAATTAAAAGTCTTCAGTTAGTTCAAAATGCTGCTGCTAGGATTCTGATGAATATTAAAAGAAGAGATCACATTTCCCCTGTTTTAGCTTCTCTTCACTGGCTCCCAGTAAAATCTAGAATAGAATTCAAGATCCTCCTTCTGACATATAAAGCCCTTAATAATCTAGCTCCATCATACATAAGAGACCTGATTGTTCCATATGTTCCTAACAGAGACCTTCGCTCTCAGACTGCAGGTTTACTGGTAGTTCCTAGGATTTCTTAAAAGTAGAATGGGTGGCAGATCTTTCAGCTATCAGGCTCCCCTCCTATGGAACCGGCTCCCAGGGTTGGTTCGTGAAGGGCAGACAATTTGTCTATCTTTAAAACTAGGCTAAAAACTTTCCTCTTTGACAAAGCTTACAGTTAGAGATATGTTTATAGGTAGTTAGAGTCAGGTCAGACAGGTAGATAGGAAGAGACAGGTTAATGTTAGTAGTCAGGCAGAGTGTCAAAAGTTAGGAAGAGATAGGAAGAGGTAGAGTAGCTAGGTAGAGATAGATTAATGTAAGCCAGGTAAAGATCCGGAGCCGGTCGCGGCTTACCGCCGCGGAAGAAATGTGCCCCACAGGGGCAGACTGTGCGGACCCCACCCGTTTATCTCTTAAACGTTTCTCGCCCTCTTCAACTCTGTCCTCTCAGTTCTGTCTATTTTTCCTTAAGATAGTTGTCGACTATCGGTCTCGTGCCGGTATTTAGCCTTAGATGGAGTTTACCACCCACTTTGGGCTGCATTCTCAAACAACCCGACTCCGAGAAGACCCCGGCATGACGGGGGCCGTTACCGGCCCTACACCGTCCACGGGTCAGGAGGACTCAGACAGAGTGTTGGTAGCCAGGTCTCCTAGTAGCTAGGAGACAGGTTAATGTTAGTAGCTATGCTGCTTTAGGCTAGGCTGTTGGAGGACATTATTAGGGTCTGTTCCTACTTTCTCTCCTACTTCTCCCCAACTGCATGATGTGCTGTCAATTCAAGCACTAACCTGTTTTCTATTATAGTAGGTGCTCCGGATTAGCCCTGCTTGACGACCCTGACTAAGATGGCATTGCAGTGACGGAAAATTCTCCACGTCCTGCAACAAACTTGTGCATCAGTTCTATTGCTCTTTCTGTGTCTCTGTTATGTATTCTCCAAGCCACAGACGGTCGCGGCAGATAACCGCTTGTGCTGAGCCTGGTTCTGCCGGAGGTTTCTTCCTGTTAAAAGGGAGTTTTTCCTTCCCACTGTCGCTGCATGCTTGCTCAGTATGAGGGATTGCTGAGAATTCCACGACGCAATCTTCTGTGGTTCTGTAATTTCTACACTAAACATTGTATTGTAATAACTCTTTTTGTAAAGTGCCTTGAGATGACATCTGTTGTGAAATGGCGCTATATAAATAAACTGAATTGAATTGAATTGAATTAATATATTGCTGTCCAGCCAAGCAAACAAGTGTGCCAAGAAAAGCACTATTTGAAGAATCTACTATGGTAATTCTGGAGGAGATGCAGGAGATCCAGAGTTCAGGTGGGAGAAATATGTTGATAGTCATGCCTTTTACAAATTTAGTGTTAATTATCGAGTGACAATAAAGTAACTAAGAGAAAGCCACGAGAAGCCCAAATAAGTTTTGAGTAAGCTTTGTGAACACATCATCCCCTCAGTAAAACATGGTAGTGGCACTATCATATTATGGGGGTTCTTTTCTTCAGCAAGGACACGGCAGTCTGTCCTGTTTGAAGAAACAGCTGAGCAACTCTTGAGGAAATTAATTTAGAAACTGATAAAGATCTGGGGTGTTTCTAAATGTAAAGCTTGCTTACGAAGATTCTCTCCTTTCTTGGTCAAAGAAGACGGTTAAATGGAACAGACTTACCTCACATGAACACGGCTGCCTGCTTACGCGCTCCGTTTATGTCCAGTTGCCTTGGTCCAACCAGGGCCGGATCAAGGCATCAAAGCGAGGTTCCTTGGCATTGAGAAACACCCCTGTTTTAGTAATCTAAATCTCATATTGAAAAAGGTTTCTAGAATTTTCTACATTTACTTTTACAACATTTCCAAAATTAAAAATATCCTATCCAAGATAGGCAAAAAAATTGTTTATGCAGTTGGACTACTGCAATACTTCATTATCAGCCAGTCCAAAAATGTTTAAGGGCTTTCTGTTGATTCAAAGCAGCAAGAGTTCTCATGAAAACGAAACATCAAATTTGTCCTAATTGAACTTCTCTTTATTGGCTCCCTTTTAAATCCAGAAGAGAATTTAAAATTCTCCATCTTCCATCAGATATCAGACTTTTTTAAAAATCACATCCAGCCTCCATTACCTAGATCCAGCCCCCCTTTTTTTGGTCAAACACCCTGTCTACTTTTAACCTTAGACATAAAGCTTGCCTTTTTGATAAAGCTTGTAGTTAGTGGCTTATGTTATCTTTGTGGTTATGCTTCTATAGGGCGAGACTGCTTGAGGGCATAATGACCACAAAATGTTCTCTTTCTATAAATAATGCACTTGGCCCTGTCTTTCAGTGTTTAACCCTCTCTTTCTATCTAGACAGAGCTAATGACTGAGCTTTTCCTTTAACTAACTGTATGTGAACTCTGTCATCCTTTAGACATAAGAACTGCTATAGAGCTTATCTGTTTAGCTGTATTCCTCTTATATGAAGCCACTAAAGAAGTTGCCAATGCCATTAACATCTAAGCTTTCATTAATGTACAAAATACTACATGATCAGTGCTTCTTTTTTTGTTTGTGTGTGTATCTACTCTTTTATTAAATCCCAGTGTTGTGGCAGATGGGCGCTTACACTGAGCCTGTTAGGCGTTTGAGGTGTTTGTCCGTCTTCCTGATCTTCTACACCCTTCGAGAATCTCCCTACTGCGTGATGGAGAAGCTCCATCCAGGACCTGTGGTCCAGCGTGAGCTGAGGACCTGTCCATCAATGTGGAGGGGAGTTAAACTCTGCAGCTTCCACAGCTGCAGCTCAATGAAGCTCATCACTAGGGATGAGAATTGATGAGATTTTTACGATTCCGATTCAGTTTTTTTTATTCTGTTTAACAATTCGATTCTTTATCAATTCTGTTATCGATTTATTTATCTTAAACAGAGGAATACACAGGTTGATTAGCTTATAACCGTTTATATCTTATCTTTGAAAAAGATACATGTTTAGGATTAACATGACCTTGCAAATCTTAAGAGATCCACAGCCTACTGATCCCCGATGGGTAACCACAGGTTCCCCAGACATTTTCTTTATTAAATAAAAATAAAATACATATTACTCTGTTGCATCACCAAAGTATAACATAAATTATTCTATGGGAATACACAAGAATATCCAGTAACATTACGGCTCTTCTTTTTAAAAGTATATATTAGGAGGACAGAAGACTCAAAAATAAAACTACATCAGCCAACAACAAATATAATCAACTCAAGTCCAATTGTGCAATTGTGCAATTTTGCAACCATCAACTAGGAAGCATTAACAATTCTTTTGCAGATAAATAAGCATTTCTGCTTTTTTAGGAAGGATGCATGATCTTTCTGGACTTATGGTGTCTCCAGCTATGGAGAACACCCTCTCAGATGGGCTGGAGGAAAGCTTTCAGCCAAATCTGACAGGAGTCATTCTTTTCCTCCGCTACTACAGGGTGATATTATCCTTGCAGGGAACGGGGGCCAGGCTTCTGTACAGCTGGATCTCCTGATCCACTCTCTGGCCCAGGGAAAGTACGGGCTGCCGTTGTTGGAATGACTGCAGCTCGTTGTCCTCCTCTTCAAAGCGTTCCTCCAAGGCATTTTTTTTCTGCTTTACTGGTGGCATCTGAAATTAACTGAACATAACATACTAAGCAAAAAAAGGAACAAGCCATAACATCGAAATTATCATCACATTAAGATAAACTTACATAGTCATCTTCATCCTCATCTTTATCATCGAACAACTCTCCTTGTGTGTTTCCTTGCTCAAGAAGCTTGAGTTAAAAGTGACAAATAAACAAATCAAACTAAGTACCACGGATCCATGAATGAAAACTCTCACAGTGAAAACTACTATGAAAGACATTGTCATACTGAAATACCTTTTCTGCTCCTGCCTCAGTGTTTGCTGCAATAGCTGCCTTCCTGATCCTGTTTCAGACTTCATCTTTATCCACTTTGGATTTGAATCGGGGGTCCAAGATGGTGGCCTCATCCAGGAGTCTCTGGATATCAGTATCCTCTTCTTGTGTGTAGTGTTGCTGTAGCTTTTGCAGGATGGGTAAAATCTCACCACAGGTAGGACATTTGTCGCTGGAGACTTCTAGTGTAGAGGTGTAGTGCTTTCCACATGGGCAGCACAAACTCCTCTGCTTTTCTTAAGTCATCATTGCCCATTATAGCAAGTATGCAATTTCAACAAAACAAAAAACAGATATGTTGCATAAACAAACAAAAATAAAACCTGAGTCCAAGTTTAAAATAAGCCACATAATCATTATTTTTCAAAACTCACCTTTACTTTTCCATGGACTTTCTTATCCGTGGATCGATGGCTGTTGCCTGGATAGCTGGAAACTACTTGCAGAATCTCCCCATCATCAAATACAGAGAGTTCCATCTGGTCTTTACATCTAATGCTGCGTTCAGACCGCAGGCTTGGTCAGCGTCAGGCAATGCTCATAAAGCGACTTGTTCAACGTATATACACAGAACATACATTTTTAAGCTGAAGCTCGCAAAGCTCGTGGGCGGGCCTTTCTCTGCTGGATGTTTTAAACACTCGCGGATCGTGGTTGGCTACGCAGCGTCAACGTCACGCAACGTCACTACAGTGAGAAGCTCTGATTGGTTGCCGTGCTGCGTCAGCAGCTTTAGCACAGTCAAAAGTTAGACTAGCTTTACTTCTGCGTTTCTAGCGTTATGAGCTTTGAAGCTTAAAACACAGGAAAAGATTGAATAGTTGATGGAGCCAAAGCTCACAAAGCGCCGCAAATACCGTGACGCTCCTCCAACCATAGATTTAACATGTAATCTTGATGCTGCTAAAACTGACAAAGCCTGCGGTCTGAATGCAGCATAGGAGGAGCACATGCTTGGGCAGCTCTGAGAGGTAAAACATGAGCAGATTAAATGCTAATGTAGTATTTTTTTTATCACAGTTTATGAATACACAATTTTAAGAAACTATTTACTATGCCTACTGAGCAATTCTTCCTTCTCCTTGAGGACCAGTTTTGCCATTTGCCTTTTTCTTCAGTCTGGTCATTCCTGACATAATGCAGGTGTGACCCAGGTTATTTTTGTCTTTATATATTCTGAGCCCCCCTAAACAGCTCTTGGGTAAATCGAAATTTAAAGTTGTAATTTTTATTTTTGAAGGGGCCCTGAACACCTCAGAGGTGTTTCTAGGGAGAGTGTGCTCCATGTGTTCCGGAGAAGTCTGTTCTGTGTGGCTGTGGTGGATTGTGAAGAGAGATGCCAGAATGTTTGCATTTTGACTGCTGTACAGGTAAAAACTCGATATTCTTTATAAAGTATTTTCGAGGGCAAGATAGATATACGTGTGTTGCCTAGCTGTATTTGTGGATTATATTGGTAAAATATCCATTTGTGAGGTGTGAATAAAGTAGTTTAGTCACGTGGTGACGCCATGAGTAGGCCATGCAGCATGTTCATACCGCAGTGTCTCTGCTGATTTCTGAAGAGCACGTGTCGGACCGCAGTATGATGTGCTCATTTGACTTTAAAAAAGTATAATTTCATGTTAATATGTCGTTTTAATTTCACGTTCTGTTTAAAGACTGCCAAGTTTTGTTCCGTGTTAATGCATTTAAAGTAAGGGTTCTTTCATAGAATTTATTTTATGAATTTAAGTAGAAGGATGTTAAGATGATATGTTAAAGACAAAATGAATGTAATTCTGCAGCACATTTTGTGCATGCTTTTTTGTTTTCGGGCTGCTCTTCCATAAAAGGACCATCGTCCCAGGTCTGCATTGCCACCTGGGGTACCACCATCGGTTGCTGCGCTATATCTGGATATTGGTTCTGCTGACGTGTCCTGCCAGAATGTGGTAGAAACTTTAAAAAAAAAATTAAGAGTTGAGCTCATAGGATGTTTCACTTTTTCTCTTACTAATTTTTTTTTAAGGAGGTCTACATTTTTGTAAATTTCTCGCCCCCCTTTTTTTAAAATCTTTTTCTTTTGTGGAATCCTGCCTTTAACAACAACTGGATGGACATATAGAGCTAAAGAGTGGATATAATTTTCCTCAATTAAAGTCGACTGAACATTTGAATTTGGACTGTGGTACCAATCATTTTATTTCTTATGCCTAATGTCTTGTGTATTTAACCTGTACACTGAAATATTTTGAATACACTTCTTTTCTAATCAAGGACAAGGTATGATTCTTGTAGGTTGGTGGTTTCCAAAGCTCTTCTATAGAGACACTGCTACCAGTCTCCCCAACAGAACCTAGTGACTAATAATTTGTAGATTTGGGGAAATATAATAACATTTGATAGACTTCGATACAGTACAGCCCAGGTAACTAATTTGGTTAGACTCTTCAAAGTGACGAGTTACATAGGGTACACGGGGTTAATGTGCTGTTAATTGTGTTTAAAAAAAATCACATTAATTCTACAAATTAAATGACCTGCATTGACGCATTAAGTTGGACAGCCCTAGTTATTTTAGAACGTTTTTCTTCTCTTCGTAAAATTCTGAAGGTGATTTCATACCTATTTGTAGCTTTTATCTGAATTTAGAAGGCTGCTATTCATCCTAGTTATGGTTGGTCATAAAGAAATGATAAAACTACCATTATAGTGAAGCTCATCTCTGTATTGATGTAATGGCTGTTTAATGTCTATGTCCACTCTAGGTTTAGTGTCTAAATGGCTGCTGATTGCAAAATGCAGCTCAGGTCTTTTCCCCATGGACACATCAGGTACTTGTCTAACACAAGGCCAAGACCTGGCTGCTGAAGCCCTTGTGTGTGCCCATTTCTCCTACCCCTGCATCTCCCTTCATCTTCTTTAACCCCTTTTTTCTCCTGTCATTATTTTATGAGGTAGTGTAAAGATGGTCATTTTGGGTGAGATGGGGGGGCTTGGAGTGTGCCGTCCATCAGACTACCCGGCCCCTCGCAGTCTCCTGATGATGATATCACTGGAGCCAGGCGAGCAGCGCACACACTCATACCGAGTCGCCTTGCCTCGCCTCCTGCTGCCTGTCTACCAGGCTGCACAGGTGACTCACTGCTGCCATGATGAAGTGTGTCACCACGGAGTCTGGTGTCTGTTTGGGTCTGGCTCTGTGTTACGTCAGCACGGCTAAATACATCACTGAAATCTAGCATGATTTACCAACTGACCCCTTTTTCTAATGAACTCATGTGTGACTCAACTAATAGCTGAACGTGCTACCGATTTAGCTGTGGCCTCTTCACCCTCCACCCAGACCCTGCCGCGCATTTATTTAGGCCTAACAGAGCGTGCATCGCTCAGATGGCATCTATCGAGCAGTGGGTGCTGCTGAGTAGGCGAGTGTGTGCACAGACGAGTACACGTAGATTTTGGTCTAAATGAGCCCACGCCGTATAATCAGCATGATCATCTGTGAATGGTAGATAAAGCCTGCAGACATGAATGATCACTAGTAGCCTGGAGCGTTCATCACAGGACATTACTAATGAGTGATCTTTCTGTTTTACAGCCATCTGGCGACAAGTCTCTCACATGACTGAGACTCGCAGTGACCCGAGAGTTTGGAGCAATGGCATGGGAGTGACGTTAGATTAAATGGAGGGTACATAGAGACATATTTTACTTTATGGCCTGATATTAGCAATGGATTAGTGTGTGTCTTTGTGTGTGCGTAACTTAAATGGTCGGTTAAAATCCTGAATGTGGTCAAAGTTCTCACTTATTGTCTAGCATTTGTGAACCTGCCCGTCTGCTGTTGGATCATGTTTATAGTCCTTATCAGTCTCCACAGCAGCCAAGTGCGCCCACACGCACACACATACGCACACACACAGATGCTCTAAACATACAGGCCTATGCCCTCTTGATTGCTTTAGTGGCAGAAACTGAGATATGACACACCCTCTAAGACACTCCACGTTCATGCGGACAGGCCTCTGCCCTCCTGATTATTTTAGTGGCAGAAACCGCACACTAACTAAACAAACATGTTCAGACGCACATGCACATAAACACACACGCTTCCTCCGGCCTCCCAGTCTTTTCCCACACTGATAGAGATCAGGAGCATGCCATAAAAGCACAGTCTTGCAGGGCAGAGCAGAGGCCCTCGCCTCCTCTCTCAGCCTGCTTAGATCACTTACAGCTCACAGAGCTGATAAGACGACCAAGTGCCTCCCTTTAACCCTCCCAGCTGCTCCTCCCTTCACTGTTTCTCTTCATCCTTCTGCCTCGTCAGCCTCTTGAATTGTTTGATATGTCCCAGCTCTGTCATACTCGGGATTCAGCCGTGCTTAAAAAGTCACAGCTAAACCAGCTTCCGTGTCAGATATCATTGATGTAGATTCATGAACTGTAAATATAAAACCTGTTTCCATACTACTTTTGTCACATTACCATCATAACCTCAGCCTCAGACCAAAATCAGCTTCTATCCTCAGAGTACCTCCACTGACCTTCCCGGATTAGATTTTAAGTTATCGTGGTTGTTTCCATGACGTCGTGATTTAATGTCCAATTAATGGATAAAGCGGAAAACTGAGACGGTTTAAGCCCAGTTCAGCGAATTATTTACTGGCGTTTCAGTGTGCCCAGCCCCTTGCTGGCTGTAAATTATCGCCCCTCTCTTGACCCTTGCAGCAAAATAAAGCCACTCTTCCTCAGGGAGGACTACTAAGTGGTCTTTATTAGAGCCTGCAAGTTTCCGCCTGCACATATTCAAATATTTCAGTCTTTCAAACATAAGCTGCAGTAAATGTGGTCATGCTGATTGTATCAGTTGTTCTTTGCTGATCAAATTTCCTTCTCATAGAAAGTGCTGATGAATAGAGCTTATTAAAAAATGTTTGCATAATCACTCATAGTGGCTGTTAAATGTTATTTATTTGACTCAAAAGTTTTAATATATTCTCACAACAACACATTTTATTCGGTTTATATTTGAGTGGATTGTGACGTGGAGAAAAAAAGGTGTTTCAGGAATAAAAAGTCTAGGTCTCTACCAGCTTCACGGAACAAGAGACTAAAGTTTTGTCTCACAATGAAAAGTTCAAAAGTTGAAATATTATTTCATAAGCTCACACCCAGCTCTATCCCTTACCTGTGTCCTGCTATCTTTGGTCTTCTTGATGCTGTTTAGTTGCTGATGTTCTTAAACGAAGCTTTGAGGTCTTCACAGTGCAGCTGTCTCATACGATACAAATAAGTGGACTAATTTCACTTTATAACTACTTCTGAGAGCAGAGGGCAACAGCTTTTGCCTAGGGGTATCAGAATAAAGGGGGCCGAGCACAAACGCATGCCACACGTTTTAGTTATTTTATTTGTAAAAATTCAAAAACTGCACATCACTTTCTGAAGCTTTCTGAAACTTTGTGTTGACCTGTCACATCAACTCACAAAAAATACATTAAAAGTTTGGGTTTTATCATGAAATTCAGTTTAATGTAACCCTTTTTTTTTAACAAAGCACATTTACTGCAACTTGGTTTCCCCAAAGTTGTAGAGCCTTTTGCTAACAGTAGTCTGCAGATTCAGGCGGTGTTTCTCATTATTTTTGACTAACAGCAGTTTATTCTGCACATCTGTTTGATGTTCTTTAACGACAGTTTGAGACCCGTTAAAAAACTTTTGCCAAACCTTTGATGGCACAACAGTCTGTCATTAACTTCAGTAACTTTATACTCTATGCTAATTTCACACCTTAAGCATAGACAGGGGGACAGTTGGCATACTGACACTGGGTTCTCCATGGTAAATAATTATCCTGACTGTCACGTGTGTTGACATGTAAGTGTTGCTTTCGTAAATGTTGTTGTTTTTGTTTTGTTTATGCAGTTTATTTTGATCTGAAACAGCTATGAAGTGAAACACTAGAAGCTACAATAAGTAAATTTAGGCAAAGGCCAAACAGGAAAAAAGATTAAACCAATGTATTATTCCATCTCTCCATTTAATTTTCAATTTTCTAATTTTCAAATCCTCAAAGTACTGGCAATACTTAAAAATGTGAGAGGAAAAGTATGTCACAGTCAGGTTGATCACAGAGCCACACAAAGAAAGACATGACAACTCCCCTCAAAGAGGGGCAATTTAGAGTGACCAATTAACCTCACAGGTATTTTTAGGGGATGTGTTAGACAGCGAGAGTACCTGGAGAGAACCTCCATTTGTAAGGCGAGAGCATGCAAACTCCATGTCTAAAGGCTCTGTTTGGTTTTTGTTTTGTTTCACCAACCTTGGAGAACAACAATATATTTCCTTAACCTAAATAGGTCACTGTCTTGTTCTTTTTCAGGCATCAAAGGGACTTTGTTGCTCTTTTCTGATCAGTCTTTAGAGACAGATTATTTTAAATAGGAATAAGGTCTAAGGAACTATGTCTGGTTTACATAACTACCAATAGTCATGATCAATATTTATATTCGTACATTTATTAATAAAGTTTAACTTTATTAAGTTTATCAACAGTTTAGTGAACTTTTCCTTCATGAGGAAAAACTAGACACCCCATCTGAACGTATGAGTTCAAACATAGTTGGAACGATGTAATTGCAGGCATAAACCAAAAAGAGCACAAAAAGACTTTACATTAAGGTATGAGGATTTATTAATGAAATAGTTCACATTTACAGCCAAAACATTTTATTAGTTAATCCCATATCTAATCCCTATCTATCATGTCATATTTCTTTCACGTCAGTCAAAGGATGATGTCAAAACCGGATTTATAACAGATGCAAAACAGCAAGAAAATATGTGTCACAACATTTGCATTTAACAAGTTTCTTTGTTCTGATTGGATTTCCTAAACAAAGCATCGTTAGCAGCCCCTAAAGAAATCTCCTTCAAAACAACAAACATTTCTCATTCTAAATGACCAGCATGCATTTTTCTTCCTTGTGAGAACGACCAGCAAAGAAAGTTAAAGTGTAAACACTGGTGTAGTTACTCAGTGGTATGTAGGGCGTGTAGCCTCTTATCAGTCAAAGAGGGAGCTAGAAGGAGAAGAAGGAAACAATATTATGTAATTATTAATGATGGTCCTACTCACACAACATGCATGATTGAGTGGGATCCCTTACCACAAGAGCCCTCCATGTCCCATAGATTTATTTTTATTTTACAACATTTTAGTGCTGTCATCGTATTTATGATATGATGTGTAAAAATCTTCAGCCTCTGATCCTTCTCCTGCACCGTTGACCTGTATTTTGCAGACCACTACAATCATAAATGTTGATTATTTAAAGCAGACTTCTGCTCAAACCAGAAGTGAAATATGAACAGCTGGGGTATTTCTGTAGTGAGTTACTATCCGGCATTCAAGCATTCAGCTGATATGTTACCTAACCCATCAACTCCTCAGCATCAGGGACAAGAATGTAGGCAATTCACCCAAAACAAAACAGTAGATGACATTTGTCACTTGGAAGTGACAAATGTTTCATCTTACAGTTTTTCTCAGTTGCTTTGGTGTATTTCTCACAACAAAATTAAACTTTGCACAACAGTTTGGGCACAACCTAATGGCCGTTTCATGTTCATTTTGTCCAATGTGTTATGCTGTTGGACCTAAAGCAATTGAGTAAGTACAAATACCTGCAAAATGATGACTATTAACTTGCTTTTACCATGTCTGTCAAAATTAACTATACTTGTACAGGCTGAATAGTCATTGTTCATACAACCAGTAATCTTCATTTCATTGCTTGCATCATTGCACCAAAAATTGTTGTCAAACATGTTGTACATCCATTAAAAAAAATATTTATATTGTGTTTCCATGAAAATGTCCATAAATAACTTTTCTCAGGTGAACCTTATCTTACACTGATGAAAAGGTGTGTGTGAACTATTAGTTGCAACCAATGATAAGCTTCTTCTTCACAGGCACTCACAGTTGAATCACATGAACCCCCAACAGGACAGGATTGGTACGAGGTGCATACTGTATCTACAAAAATACAATACACGGAAGGTCAGCCTCATGGAAGAGTGGTTTAGTTTAGTTTATTATGGATCCCTATTAGTCTTCCCCTCAGGTTAGACTATTCTTCCTGGGGTCCAGTTACTCAACATAAAAACACATTATGCGTTATGCTCAATACTTAATGGTAAAATAATTTCTTAAAATCAAAATTCACAATAGAAAAAAAAAAAAAGAGTGGTGAGGATGCATGACGGAAGAGACAAAACCAGGAAGAAGAGGCCAATCACACAGAAAGATTTCAGATGAAATCAGGGCAACACTTGTGGATCATGTGGTAAATGATGGCCTTACAATGGCTGAAGCTGGTCGAAGGGTGCAGCCAAATGTTGGGAGAACCACTGTCAGTTATATTATTCAAACATTTCGTTGGGAGAACAGGTGAGCATACTGTAGTTTAAGTTTATTCAGCAAAAACTAATCGTAGCCATACAAGAGGCGTGCTTTGGGACATGAGCTTGTAACCTTTTACATGTAGACTTACAGGTTACTATGACTGTAGCTCAGATTTGGTGTGGCATATTGTGCTGTAGTGCAATAGTAAATAAAATAGAATTGTATTACAGGAATGTAAAAAAAAAAGTTTGCAGGTGAAGGCAGTGAGTTAATCAGGCTGGAGCACAGGTGCACAACAGGTTTATGTTAATTGTTCACCTCAAAAACGATTGCAAGACAACCTAGAAGAGGTGACTCCGGATAGCATTTGTGTAATGGTGGTCGAAAACAATGCTGTAAGACTGCGAGACTCAGACAGATTGAAATGTACATGAAACTACTGGGAATGTACCATTTGTACGTTGCAGTGACCGAGTGAAGGAGCTCTGTCACCAGTACAGGTAAAACTTCTATGCATGGTTTACTCTGTTTAATGTAGTTCTTTACTGTAAAACGTTTATGTATTGCTATGCACTGCAATTGCATTACAGTGTAATGAATGTCACTGTAACTATATTTACAGCACATATTGTACAATTTGTTGTGCCAAATTTTCTCTTTCACTGACTTTTTTTGCTCTCCCTGGAAGAAATCGCATTGGAGAGAGAGCCACCATTGATGTCCCATGCTAACAAGGAAGGAATTTACAATCTGTGCAGCAATCTTAGAAAACAGTGTCCGCATTCATATTGCCTGTCTTGGTCCCTATAGTAAACAACAACTGTTGACTTTTCTTTTTTTTAAAGCTCTTTATAGGGACATAATCCCTGAGAGTGAAAGTGATGAGCCTGGTGAAAATCTGACAAAGTATGTAGTAGTTTGGGATCATTTCAGATTCCAGCACTCTGCTGTGGTCAGGCAGTGGTTTGTTGTATTTGACAGGATGCTTGTAGATTGTCTTCCTCACTACTCTCCATTCGTAAATTTAATTGAGGAGTTTTAGAATGAGTATAACCGGCGTCCATATATCCAAATGAGCCTGCTAGCAGGCATGGATGCAGCTTGTGATGAAATCACAACAGAGTCCTGCAGAGGGTGGTTCCGGCACCTCAAGAAGATACTTTCCTCTGCGCATTGACAGAGCGGATGTTCGCTGTGATCTAGATGAAAATATGTGGCCAAAAAGACGGGGGAGTCTAACTGTTCATGATGGATTTGCAGCACTGTTATCAGATTCAAAATTACTGCTGTAAGGTTTGCTGAACCAAAAGGAGTTTATATTTTATATATTTTACATGTTTTCTTTTCAGTTGCACAATGCTGTGAACAGATGAAAATATACAGTATGAAGTAAAGTACATATTCAGTGTCTTGATTTTTATTTAATTCTAGTTTTCAAAATGCCATGCTTGGTATGTAATGCTGTATTGACTTTATATGACACTGTAAAGCCCTTCCATACTATCTGTCACAATGAAAACATGTTCAAACCTTTTGACTTGATTGTTCAGTGATGCTGGTATCATAACTTGTCACAACACGGACACTCTCATTGACATGCATACTTGCTTTTGAAGAACAAATGATCTATTTTGATTAAGGGACATGCTTTAAAGCATTGACTACCCATTTTGAGCTACTGACTTGCTTGTGTGCATTTGACTTTCCATTTTCAGAAAGTGACTAGCTTTTGCAGATAAACCACCATGTTTTGCAGTTTGCACTGATTGTTTTGAAAAACGCCTTAGCTGCGGTGCAAACTTTAATACTGTTGAGAGAAATGCACCAAAGCTACGGAGGAAAACTGTAAGTAATAATTTTTTTAATTCACAGTGAAACCAATTTTTGGTTGTTCAATTCACCCGGCATTGCAGAACCAAAGATCAGGGAACGGGAAAAGCATTTAACTTGCATTAGGATAGGCATTAGCATTTAACTAGCATTAACCTCATTTGTTTGAACAATCGTCAATTTTAAATAATTGTAATAGATAGATCGATAGACACATTTCCTGTGGTCCGTGGTGAGGCACTTTCACATGGTAGAGTGGGTTAATATTGTCTCAGCAAGTGGTTTGACTCCTACCTCCTATCACTTAGTGATAGACTCCTACCAACAAAGACCAAGGGCTGAATCAAAGTTTATCTCAGTTTAACGGTCTTTAACCTTCAGAAATCATATAAAGTTTTTAAAATTATTTTTATTTTTAAAGATTTGGTTGTCTTTCAGTTGAAATGAAATGATCTAGTTTTTATGCATCACTAGGAGGTCGTATTGTAGCAGAGATATTTCAGCAACTGGAAAATTGTTGTATATGTTTGAGTATGTCCAGTATGTATCAATTTAACCACATTTTGATTAGAAAGAAAATCATTAAATTCAAACTTCTGCACCCAATTTCTTTTTTTAAGCATCATTGAATCTGTGTTTTAAATAATCAGTCCATAATGAAAGAAGAGTTGAAATAAATTGTTGAAAGATGAGAATTAAGACATTTATGACAAAGATGAGTCCAAAAAAGGTCTGACCAGAACTGTATGTACCTTGGATTTAATTCATCGGCTCTGCACTTTTTTGGGAACAGCAGGCAAAACCTCACCACAAACAATTTAGGTATTTGGGATAATTTCACGAGAACAAGAACTCATGATTAAAGAACCACAGAGGAACCCACAACTACATCTACAGTACTTTGTACTGGTAAAGTGCCAACATGTAGGAAGGGACATCATGAGCTGAGAGAGGCTAAAGAGACTCAGTGACCACCTCTGTTTGTTTCTGATGGAAGGCTGTGTGTTTGTGAGAGTGTGTGGCTGTGATGGTGGGGATTCCCAGCGCCAGTCACAGAGCCAGATATGGGAGTGTGGGAATGAGATTGAGGGCTGGCAGCCTAACAAGGTCTAATGCAGGAGGGGGAGGCCCAAACCAACCAATATAGCACAGAGACTGCTTATTCAACTAGTAGAGGAAGCCAGGGCCCTCTGTCTGTGTGTGTGTGTGTGTGTGTGTGTGTGTGAAATCCTTGGCCAATCATCCTCCCCACTGGTCGTGATATAAAACACCCATCCCTGGACCTTCAGTGGTAAAAACACACACAAACACACTCGTCTTTACTTTCCAGAGTTCCTGTCACAAATATTCGTGTGTGAGTGGAGCTTTGGAATACAGCAGACGGCCAGTATTTAAGGGGTTATAGACCTCAACCGCCCACGAACAGCTAAAATCCATGATTGCACTCAGAGTTCAGATACCATTTACTCCCAAATATGAATTAATACTACAGTGAATACCTTCCTAAAACAATAGCAGAAACTACCATATGGTTTTCCTGATCTCTACTCCAGAGGTTATAGCCAGTTAGCTAGAAGGAAAACTGGGTGACACTCCTGGATTAGCTGCTTTGCACATGGCAGGAAAAGCTTGTCAAGTAGCATTGTGCTTAAGTATTTCAGTTTTACAAGCTGTGTTAGAAAAAAAAATAAAAAAATTTGTTATGCTCTACGCAGGGATGCACCGATATTGCCAAATGTACTGGTATCGGTGTCCGCTAACGTTAACCAATACCATGAACAGATGTGGAAATCCAGCAATAATTTCACAGAAAATATTTGTTTTTAACTTTTACATTTCATTTATTTATTTTACATTTACATTTCAATATTTTATTTTTTATCAGCTTTTAATTTTTATAAAATGTATTTTTATTTTAATTCATTTATAATTTCTTGTAACAAGCAGAGAAGAAAATTAAACCTGACTCCCAATTGATAGCACTTTTTTGTGTGATAGAAGTATCGGCATTGGAACTCGGTATCGGTATGTACTCTGAATGTTCCAAGTATCGATATGGTATCGTTTTTTTTTTTCAAAAGTGGTATCGTTGCATCACTGGCTCCATAGAGAAATTCACATATAAGTGGGTTTGAATAAATTGGAATTACACTCCACAGAAAAATACATGAATGCTTAACGGAGAATAGACCAGGGTTAATTGTAATTTTAGATCTGCACTTGGCCTCTAAGTTGGACTCAAGATGCTATTTGTATTTTACAGAGTCACTACTGTACCAATACTGTAAGGACATGGCTTCCTTTAGCAAACTGGAATACACAGTGGCTTTTTAATCAGCAGTACTGATCATGTGGGTAAAAACAAACAGGCACATCATTTTTAGCTTAGTAAAAAAAAAGTGTTCCTAATTATTATTATGGTGTGACTTGTGTACAACGTAAGGTAACTAACAAAAATGAAGTGACAAAAACTATAGGTGTCTAGGATCCTGAGATTTTTTTAATACAGCTGTCCAACATCAATATTTATTTTTAAAAAACAGATCTTCGATGTATCCATTGTAAAAAAGTAAAAGAAAATTACCCTCAGTAGTTCATATCATGGAACTGAAGCTCAAAGACTCTGTGGCACTGATACTAAGGGAACAATTTTGAAAACCAAAACCTTGGCAAAAAAACACATGTGGAAAGTTTCAGATGATAACTCCCATCAAGATCAACACCATGAGGTCACATTGTGAGAATGGGGCACAGTGTTTTTGATCTGAGTCTGTGAAAGCTGAGCAGAGGTCTGCTTTTATTTGCTGATGTTACAGACAGGAAACAGCAGATCTTCCCTTGTCAAGATGAGCTAGACGAGGACTGCTAAAGAGATCACAGCGTAATATCCAAGATCAAATGTGTGAGCGTGTGCGTGTCAGAATGGACTTGTTTTACAACATGTGGGCAGTCTGGGCGAAGCACGGCAGGTGTGGGGATGATATTTTTAGGTGCTGTTGAGGAGGAGGCTGGAACGACTGACACATGGGCTGCTAAAAAATCAGCTGACTGGAGACATAACAATAACACTGATGAAGAGGGAGATCTGCACGCATTCCCTGTCAGGGGAGGACAAGCTCCATTCATGTAGCACTCATGGTCACAAATAAGCATTTCAGTAGCATGCTGTAAGATTGGAGCATGTAATAATGCATTATGTATTCGTGAAGGTATTTCATGGGAAATGAGCTCCGTTTTGGCAGGGCCGGTTGAATCCGTGTGCTTGACAACAGAATGATTCATAGATGCAGTGTTTTGGATTGTGATTTGTATTACTTATCTTGCTTTTTTGGCAAGAAACGGAGAAACTCAAAGCCATGAATGTGGCATAAGCATATAAACATACAGAGAAGTATATCAGTGTTTGTGTTTGAGAGGAAAAGGCAGAGTTAGAAAAACGGGATTCAGAGATAAACAGAAAGAGAGTGGTCCGTCCTGTTTTTTAGTCGTTCGGTTAGAACTCGAGGAGGTTGCTTGTTTGAGTTTGAATAGATATGTGTCCGTGTGTTTTGCTGAGAACTTGGTGTTGGCATTGAAGCCGTCTGCAGGAAGCGGCAGCTCCACACCACTGGCAGACGCTCTCAGCTTACTTCCTGTGTGCTGGGAGGCAGACAGCCACATGCATAAACACACGCATGCACACACGTACTCACACAGAGATGGAGCGTTCCAGGGCGCTCGCCTGGAGAGTCGTCCAACGAAATGAGAGAGCGAGGGAGGACGGCACAGAGAGAAGGAGAGAGGGAGGGAGGGAGGAGGGAGTTCAGCAGAGAGCAGCACTTTCCCACAGTCTGGGGATTTGACACATGGCTCTCACACATTCCTCAGTCCTGCCGCCGGCCGAGCACAAGCACTCGGGGAAGGAGGGAGAAAAAGAGACAGACCCTGTACTTTTGGACGACAGCGAGCATGCTCAAATGTGTTTCACATGTGTTTGCCTTATGCACCGGTGGTCTGACAGCCACCAAACAGACAGCGGCCAGGTGTTTTTCTAACCTACACCTGCTGCTATGTGCAGTATGAAGCAGCAACTTTGATGAATTTTTTTTGTGTCACTCTAGTGGCTCATGTGATAATCCTGGAGTAATGGGATTGCTGAGGGGCAGTGTTGGACGAATCTTATGGTCATTTGATCTGTATGCAATGAGTTTTTAATTTAGAACATCAGTATTTAAAGAAATCTATTTAATATGATTATAGCTATTTCTTTATGTACTTCCGAAACCCTCCACTTTGTTATTCTGAAACTGCGATATAAGTAACCATTGTAGTGCTAGGGGGGCTGCAAGTAAACCATTTTAAAGGTAAATAGAAAGGTAATTAACTTTTTTCAACAAAAAGATGAGTTTTCCAAGTATTAGAATTATGTTTGCTCCTAACAGAAACTACTGAAAAAGGGAACTGCTGAGCAGCATATTAAAAAAATTCCAATAAGAACAGATGTTTCTCTTTTTATTTCAATTACTAAAGGAACAAGTTACATAACCAATACCATGCACCGATGGTAATTGCAATGATTTAACAGAAAATGTTTATTTTTCACTTTAATTTTAGCTTGGTGGTCGTCATTCACCGTCATTTGTTGTAACAAGTACAGAAGATATTAAAACCTGTCTTCCAATTCAATGCATTTTTATGTGGTAGAAGTTTTGGTATTTGTACTCAGATCAACAATCAGTATCTTATCGGTTTGAAAAAAATTGTTGCATACCTACTTGTGTATCAAAGTTTTCCAAATCTTTCAAATGCTTGCAAAACATAAAAAATTGGGCATAAAAAGTTAAACGATATATACTTATAAAAATAACATAAACTATCATATATTGTGAACACATATCGTTGTCATTAATAATAAAAGAAAAAGATGGGGGAAAACAAACCAACAAAGGTTTTATTTTGAAAATATACTGGATGTACCTCGCTGGCTCACGTCTCACTTCCTGTTTGGCTGTTAACTTTATTCAGTGACTGGAAAAAAGTAGAACTCATGCAGAAACTTTTCAGAACTCTGCCTTTGGATCTGCACTGCACCGCTGGTGAGAATGCTATGTTTGGAGTCAGTGTTTTATCATCTATATGGAAGCCATACAGAAACCGAACAGCATCTTTTCCACAGTTTCCCTACAGCTTCCATAAGGACTGCCCTTCACACCAAGAGTGTTTCTCAATGTGTGTACTTGTGTAGATGTGTGTACACGCATACTTGAGAAACGTCATCGACAGTGGGCAAAGTGGCCGGATGTGTTCTTGCTCCGCCCATTGTATCGAGGACTCATAAAAGCATAACTCTGGGGACTTCAGCCAGCAAGGTAGAGCCCTCCACGGGCCTATTATCTGGACCCGAACCCGGCCCAGTTGGATCCGCCACATAACCTTTCAAAATGTTTCTGGAAATGTGATTAACCTGTTTTTTTTTTTTGCTTCGCATACAACACACTGAACAAACCCGGTATGCTCAACTTGAAGGGTTGTGAGAAGATTAAACTTACTCTAGAATGGAGCTTTTCTCTTGCTGTTGTTCACGCTCTTCAATTCGCTTCAATTTTCAATCTTTTACTTTATCTCCGTCAAACATTGACTCCAAGCCAGATGCTAAAGCGCTGCGCCCACTGCGTTCGTAAATTAGACACAAATACCACCGAGAAATTGTCAATTGAAAAATAAAAGTGCCCGAGCCCGGCCTGTGTCTGGGGTAATTATACGGTCGTGGGTCTGAAGTCCAGCCTTCAAGCCCTCGGGCTGTCGGGACCGTCGCGCCTGAGGCTCCAGTGTATGGCTCTACAGCAAGGTATCCCACAATGTCTTGTGCTTCCAGCAGCAGTAAACAGAGAAGGTGAGGGCTGAAATATATTGCTTATAAACCACTATTAGTTTGTCACAAAAAAGCGACAAAGTATATTTTTAGGCGAGAAAGTAGAGATCAAAACTTCCTCTATGCGGTCAGTTCATCAAGAATCTGCCTCCTCTGAAATGTGCGTTGGTGTTTTCCAAGTAGCACAGCACAGCTAATAAGCTGCAGTAGCTGCAGGCTCAGCTGGTGGTTGGAGTGTGTTTTCCCCACCTGATCCCACTACATGTTATCTCTCAGTAGCGACTAAAAGTGAGATACAGTATGAAGGGTTTTAGTATATGTGGGATAATTGAAAGTGCTAGAATATTAAATACATAATTTTTCTCCAGAAATGTTTAGATTATATATTTAATACAGGCATTTTTTATACTGTGTTGCCCAAGTTTATAAAATACCAATTACTGGTATTTGCTTCTCTGCCTGTGTAACTCCAAGTGGAACAGAAAATAATTTTTATCACTCAAGTGACATTCGTTCCTTATTTTTGATCAGGGGACCCATGTGCCAACCATAAGGGGAGGAGACTTCGGCTCCTCATTTAGCTCTTTAGAAAAACTGACAGATGACGTCACTGATGCTCCATATACAGCCTATAGTGGCCACATGGAAATAACAAGACACCATCTCCAGCATTAAATGGGCGAAAGGTGAGGTACACCCTGGAGAGTTTGTCAGTCCATCGCAGAACATTCTAATCTGAGATAAAAATGTCACTCAGCTCAGGATATAAATTTGACCAGTAAAGTTAAAGAAGTAAATAAATAATTATGCAGAGGTTGACACATTAGCTAGAGTTTGTGAACTGGTTTTAAAAGAGAAAAAAAGTACACAAAAGGAAAATGCATTGATAAAGAAGTGGACACAAAAAGAGCAGATGCTCTTGTCCATACAAAGATATGGAGGTGGACTATCTTATTTTTTTTTTTTCAATCAGAAATGTCATTACAGATTTGTCCTGACTCATCTCTGTTTCTATTCATTTTGGGACTGTTGTCGAGTTAATAGACACGAAGTTATAACAGACACTTCCAAAGGGTACTGCTCCCCATCAACTATGAAAACTGAAACATTCACAAGTGCTGTTTGATCACCCATTTGTTGAATGAAAGGCTCCACCTTAATTCTATAATTCAGAACAGAGAAGCTAAATTTCTCTTAACTATAAATTTTAGTTTTACTGTATATGGAAGGACAAAAATGACTTGTTACTCTATGAAGGACACCCAAAAAATGTGTTTTACTGTGGAAGGAGAGTGGGTGTCGAAGAAGAGGTTCTCCAATAAGGTGCTTAGAATATTCAAATATATCTGGATTATAGAAAACTCATGCTATTCTAAACGGATCAGAGGAGATGGAAGATATCTAAGAATCACTGACTAAAATATGTCTAGTTCCTGTGATAATAAAACTCAGCTCTTTTAACTGTTTTTTTAATCTATTCTTGTTTGTATAATCCATAGCTACAGAGATAAAATGATCATGACCTATTTTGTCCACAACCGCAGAGCAACATAATTTAACCTGGCACATATAAGGATAATAATTTAACTTGGTTTAACCTGAAAACTGCCCTAAGATGAACTATGCAACATAAAGTGGAGTATAATCTACAGTGACGGTTTTATTATGTTTATTGCAGGATGTGTTTGCCTTCTGTGCCTCTTGACTCATGCACCCTGTCTGATAGCTAACAATAAGCCATAACACTGTAAGCAGAATGATGGAAAAGTTAAAACTAAAGACTTGTTACTTATTTGGCATGATGCCTATCTCCAGCAGTTGTTGAATGAGAGGCACGGTACGCCACGGACCAATCAAGAGCAATACAAGGGCAATGCAGAAACACCCAGGTCACACCTAAAGCCTAGTTTATACTTCTTTGTCAGCAAGTTTGCACAATCACTTATTGATTAAGACGTTTTATTTTTATACTTTTCCATTGACGTGCCCGTGTTGCAAAGCAGTTCTCCACCAGGACAGCATGGAGTTTAAACCTTTTCTGGTGGGTCCTTCAGGTCCTCTACTGCCAAAATTTTTTTTTAAATGAATGAGAGTCAATGGAGCAATAAAAGTTATTTTCTTATCCTGTTTGAAATGTGCGATGGATCGAACACATGATGTCCGTGAATTTTAAAGACTAATTTAATGCAGATAAAATGCTGATTTTCAACCGGCGGCAGAAGTTACTTTAGGATTTATGTAAAAACATTTAGTGGACTACAACTGCAGAAGAAGAAGGAGAGCGAGGGTCGTAGCCTTCAGGACAAAGAAAGGAGCATTAAACACGGAGAAAACCTCTATAAATCTGACCATGTGGAAAGTGGCAGCTATTTCGGGGGTAAAGCAGTCGGTGTAGTGAGAGCCAGCATGCGGAGCTCTAGGTGAGTGTTTAACGTGCTATAGCTAGTGCTAGCTCGATTTAGCTGCATGACGACATATATGCAACTTGCCATCTGATTTGTAGCCATTTTAATCGCAAAATTTTACAATCAAATAAATTCCAAATCACTTGACAAATACAGTCGAAATGTACTTCATTAGTTATCATTTAAACTGAGGTACAACATATGTGTGATTCAGCATGTAAGACAAAGTGGACCAAAAAATAACTTTTATCGCTCCATTGACTTCCATTCATAATTTTTTCGGCCAACGGGCCAACCGGAAGGGGAGGAGACTTAAGCTTGGTTTATGCTTGCCGTAACCGCGAGGTCCGCACGGCTCCACGCGGCCAAATTACGTCATTTCAGCAACCACGCCTCTCCGTGCGGCCGCCTCCCACGCCAAAATTTCCGCACCGCGCACCTAGGAAAATTTGTAACTATGCGGACGGTCCCGCACGGAAAAAAAATGGCGGACTGGCAAGAGCTCATATTGCCGGAGGTTCGTAAATAGACATCTTTATGATTCGGCCGATAGAGATCACTGTGATCAACTGTGTTTTAATGGAAGAGAGGACAGTCTCCTTTTTCGTCTTTTTTCCTAAGTAAACAGCATAAACGTTTTGCTTTGTTTAAGCTCACGGGTGTCACCATCTTGTAAAAAACAGTGATTACTAGTTCTACTATGGTTTAGTGTTGTATGCATGCCGTAGAGCCCTACACCGCCCCCTACAGTTTTCACGAATATTGGCTCTCAGCAGGGACAAGCCGCAAAAAGTATAAACGCTGCTCGAAGGCGTGTCGGCCGGTTCCGCACGTCTCGTTTCCGCGCGGAATGTTCATGCGTCAAGCATAAACATCTATTCTCTACATCTACTGGTGTTGGAAATTGTCAAAATACCATATTAGATAAACTGACCTTGCAATATGAAGCATCTAGTGCCCAAAACCTGCATTGACTACTAATTACATCAACTATAGAGCACCGTTCTGGTGAAATGACCTGGGGATGATGTTGAGCTGACCAATCACCCGATGGATAGTTGGCCTCCACTCCATGTACCCTTGCATGAGTGACATAGAGCCCTTGGGTCGATTGATAATGGCACTGTGTGTCTCCACACCTACGCAGATGGAGAAGTAGAAACGAGGCTTAATATTCTTGTTGTTGGGAAGAACATGGAGTACACAGAGAACCCTAGCATGTATGAGGAGAATGTGCGAACCCCATGCAGAAAGCCTCCAGCCCAGGATTTGAAAACAGCCGTTTTAAAAAACTTTTAATTCTTGTTGCTGTTTTTAGGCTTGTCTAGGTTTGACATGTTTGTTTATTGCTTGTCTAATTCTAATATGATCTTAAAGCCAAAGAGGCATCGAAAATGCTCCTTTTTAAGTTTCAACCCCTTGAAGACACTGTCAGCTAAGATAGCACCAGCCTAACCTTAGCTAAATGCACTTTTGCTAAATTACCCCTACCAGCTGGCAATACTATTCTGAAATATGTCCAGCTCACTTGATGAGACTTTACAGTAAAACTCATAATTATTCATAGCACCGGCAGATTAAGATTGAACATGTTAATAAAGAATAATGCAGTTTGAAGCAGTGCAACCAAGGTCTTGACTTGAATCTGATAGAGAATCTGTGGAGGGAGGTGAAGATTAGGGTGATGATCAGTGGGCCTTCCACCCTCAAAGACTTAGAACGTATCATCAAAAAGAAAAAAAAGAGTGGAAACCTGCAAAAAAAGCTGCCCAACAATTATGGGAAGAACATCTAAGAAGTATGTTTGCTGTATGGCCTATGAAGGTTTTTCTAGTCATTATTGAGAAGGACATGAATAGTTTTTACTTGTAATTTTTTTATAAAATAAAAATAAAAACTTTTATTTCAAAATTGAATCCTCACCAATCGTATATTTCCATGGTTCCCTGTAATAGCTTCAATAAGAAACTGTTTGGTGAAAAATCATTTTAAACCAAAATTATTCAAGGCATGAATAATAGTAGGCTCAACAGTACAAGTGTTTGTGCTCACTAGAAAAGGAGAAGATAACTTTTTTGCTATACTTGTAAACACTATGGAGTACTTCAATAACTTATTCCTTTCTATACTTTAATACAGGAGTCTCAAATATGAAAACATTGTGTCAAGCGTAAAGGTCTTACCTTCACATCCTAATACCATTTTGTGCTTTCTTCATCAGACAAAGTAATGAGTTTTGTGATACAAGAAATGTTGTAGTGTGTTTAAATATCACAAAATGCTGTGCTATCTTGTTACACCTTCTGTCTTCATCCTTCATGATAACAAGAGCTGTTTTCTGAAGCCTCCTCAGCTGATCGCATGCAGGTATTCATACCAGAATGTGGCACCGATATTCAGGAGAGGAAAAGGTTATAAAGCTCGCACCTGAAGGGAGATGGCATAAGGAGAGGATGAAGGGACGCCAGCCACATCTTTTCCTATGCTGTTATGGAGGTTCCCAAAGTGCAAATTAGGATGTCCTATCCCTCTTCTTTTCTGGCCCTTCCTCTTCTTGCTTTCATAAGTTGAGGTCAGCGTGCGCTTTCTATTTACCAGAGCATCAACATAGCTGGGAGGAAAACCTCTGCGATCCAGGTTGCACAAAGATTTGATTGTAGGAAGATGACAACAAAGCATCCCTGCGGGGAACCAACAGAGAGACAGACCGGCCCCGCTCTTTTGCTCTGCATGCCCGTGACTCCTTGACACAGCAACTTCCTGCTAATTAAGAGCTGGAGGTCTCTTCCCTCTCAGCACATCCTCAGTCATTCAATGTTTGTGTGTGTGTGTGAGTGTGTCAGAAGCTGGAGAGGTCAGCTGGACTGCTGCGGGCTCATTGTGGCCGGGGCAGAGATAGGAAGGGATGGGTGGGAATGCATGTTTCTGTTTAGATACATGTGTCTGAGGAGGTTGCAGGGATGGCTGATCTGTAGGTGGGGTTTGATCTCTAATCCTTTGCCAGTTTCTGTGGGGTTGTTTACGTATGTGGAGGCATCAGGAAAACAGCTGCCAAACAGCTTAGAGCATCGAAAAATATTTACTGTACAATGTCATTAAAAAGTTTTTGCCCAGACGTCTCTTCTTTTTGTGTTTGTGTCACACTCCAAAGTTTTCAATCATCAAACACAATTAATATGAACAAAGTCTGGAGCTATGAAAAAAAATGTTTTGAGGCTTTAGTTTTTAAGGTTCCTAATTTCCAGCAGATCAAAGGGATTTTTTACCTTTTTACATAAAAACCTTGATCTTTTGGAAATTAAGAAACATAAAAATTAATGTTACAAATAAGACAGAATGAAAACCACAGCACTATTTTTAAGGCTACTGAACTCCAGTGAACCAAAGTGAGAGCTGTTATCCACAAATAGAAACCAATATTTAACATCAATGATCATACCGAGGAGTGGCTGGACTACCAATATTACTCCAAGAGCTTATTTTTGACTCGTCCAGGAGGTCACCAAATCACACAGAACACCTCCAGCATTTACAGGCCTCTCTTGCCTCAGTTAAGTGGTCATGTTTCAACATGAAGAAAGAGAGAATGGGTGAAAATGGTGGTCACTAGAGAGTTACAAGGTAAAAATGCAGGTAACCACAAGGAACTCAAATGCTTGTTTTAACTTTTACAAATGCATTATTGAAAAAAATTGCAAGACTTTGGGGAAAAATATTATGTGGACTCACAGGAAAGACGCATATGTTTTTGAATGTTGTGCATCTCATTAGATCTGCTGTATTTATGAAGAAAAGGAAATCAGACCGACTGCTAAACACAGAGGTGGTGGGATTGTGGGACTTAATCTTAAACATGCCATTTTTGCTTAAACTCTCTACTGTCACTGAACAGTTCTTCAAAGAGCAGACCAAACTTCGTCCATTGTTATGTAAAAGATTTATTTCAGGTATTGTCAACGCATGATGATGTATGTTGCACCCAAAGGTGTCACAGCCACTAGTGCATATGTTTTTTGGGGAAATTATTTTTTCATTACACGTTTTTAATTTCAACTTCTAAATTATATCTTTGTTTTGCATTTACTAGGGTAAGTATTGTTTGATTTTTTGATTATATGAAACATCTAAGGGTGACCAAAAAGCAAATAAGATTCTTGTTTGAGCATGGTATGTAAAGGGTTAGGTGAGACATCTCTTGCATAACTATTTTTTGCTTACAGAAAGCTGAATGTGGTAGGAGCTTGTTCTAGTGAGCATAAATCAGGCTGTCTTTATAATGGGGTTGTTCCAAAGTGTGAATTTATGACCTCGCGGTGAACAAGTGGCATCTGCTCTCCATTGAACTCTGATGTTTTCAGAGGTAGTCGAAGTGCTGCTTTGTTTCCAGATGACTTCCCATCAAAGAAAAAGTCTGCTTCACTCAGCTGTCACCATGAACAGATAGCAGAAGTACAATGACTCACATACAACCGAGTCTTAAAGTTTGAGCAACTTGGATGCCGTTTGGCTTTGATGTTTCTTTATGTTTTGTTCAGCTTGGTGGATGCCGTGAACCACAAAACCATTCCATTCGGTGTTTGTGAAGGCAGAGGATTAGTGGTTTCTGGAGTCCTTCTAATGAAGCCTTTTTGATGTGAGGGCCCAATTACTGCAGGGGAGCTTAGGGAGAGGGTGGGGTGTGTGTTCGTTTGGATGGGCTCCATCCACTGCGACAACCTAAATGACCTTGCCATCCACCTTTAACTCTCATTAACACTGGTCTTCCCCTCAATGTCTGATTGTGTTTACAGCAGAATTTCAGATTTTCAGGTGAAAATGGTACCGATAATGGTTTGGGATATTGTGGCTGATACCGTTCTTATGTAATGGGAAATCTGCAATAATTTCCCAGAAAATTTTTATTTACATTTTGTTTTGTGGTCATTTTTATTAATATTTTATCTTACCTACCTCACCATCATTTGTGGTAACAAGCAGAGAATAAAATAAAACCTGTTTTCCAACTCATTTGATTTGTTTATGTGTGGTAGAAGTATTTATATTGGTACTCGGTATCAGCAAGTACTCCAATCCAAGTATCGGTATCGTATCGGTTTGAAAAATGTGGTATCGTTGCATCCCTAGTAATTTTCATGATAAATAAGGTTGAAATGTCAGGACTGGCTCAAAAAAGATATATAGAAATATTGTTTTACATGAAGTCAGGCAGCAACACAGCAGAGACGTTGTACATACCGTTGGAGGAATGGGCCCAAATTGGTCAACATGTTGCAAAGATCCTTCCTGGCTTCCTCTAATCAGCAGCAGCAAATATTTGTTAGCAAATAATAATGGGTGGGCAGTATGGCCGCTTGGCAGCATTTACCTAAGCAGTGGATCTCTGCACCTCCTTCCTATGCAGCTCCATCGATTCAGATTAAATGGATGGACTACTCTCAATATATAAACACAGACATTCAAGTCACAAGATCAAGACCTTAGCTAGATATGATTTTGAATGCTGTTTGTAAAGTGTTAAACTGCTTTTTGTGCTGTATTTATCCCTTCCCATTCCCAAAAACAAAAGATGGGGGAGTATGTGGAAAAATAAAGCCTTCAAAGAGCTACAGTTGGCTAAAGACAAGAAGTATGAGAGAGACTGAAGACTAAAAGAGACTGCTGAAAAGCTCCCCCATCGTTTAGAGCCGTATCTGAACAAGGGTAAATATTTGGCTTGTGGGAAGGGAAGAGGTTGAATTTGTTAGTGAACATGCAAAGTGCGAGAGGACGTCTGGCTGCGCGTTCCGTGCCAGTATTGTTTGTACAAGAGGAGTGTGCGGTGAGGTGACTGAGAATTAGTGTGAGCAAAAAAACACATTTCTGGAGGGTTTGTGTGTGTGTGTTTCCGTATGTGCGTGTGTGTACATAGAATGTTTTCCTAGAAGAATGAAGGATTACAAATTCACTGCATTTAACCAAATGTCTCATTCCACCTCTGGGTCTTTTAACTGTGATTCAGCTCAGTAGCACTGTATTTTCACCATAAAATAACCATTTTGTATTTGGTTTATAAGTGACTTATTGCATTGATTAAAATACAAAATGCATGCCAAAATTGTTTCTTTTTAAACTAAACTGCAGGAGCTTTCCTTCCAAGTGAAACCTAACTATCCCTTGTTGAACTTCAGTTGTTAGTTTCTTCACGATTAATGTCTGCTAGCTGTACTATAGAGGTTTTGTGTTGATTTGATTAATATAAGCATTGTTAATGCAAGAGAAATTCACATTTTTGCATTACCCCCCTTTCCACTGGATGCGTCAGTCCAACATTGTAATGTAGCTGTAGCAGCAGCACGTCGTACGCAGCTGATAGCCACCGCTGTAGTCAATAGAATCCTTACTTTTCGACATTTTCGATAGGGGAAGACAGGAAATCAGACGGCTCGACATCCGGAAATATTCAAAATAAAAGAAACGTGCTTCTTTCCGGTTGCTTTACTTAAAAAAAAAGTTCACTACCTGTGCGGCCCAGTGAGAAGTCAGTACCTCACTGGAGAGCCTCATTTGTGCTTCATCAATGACGACAAATGGAGCACTCAATCCTGTATGCCCAGTCACACTTTTTTTTAGATGTGCATATAAACATACTGAGTGTCTTACCAACTGTGGAAACGTTTCTGAGCAGTTTCAACTGTCCATCCAATGTCTATACTTGCTTATCCTTGCAAGGTTTGAACAGTTTCAGTTACGAGAATCTAGAAGTTCCATCAGTGCAAGAAATTCAGAGTGAAAACTGTTCAAACATCTAGACTTAAGCAATATCACACTCAGTGTTGTGCCGTTATGCCGAATATCAGCACTGGTGTGATTCGGTCATAGGCACGGAGCTGCAGATAATCACACCAGTAGTGATATTCTGCACAACAGCACAAACTGGAGTGTAATTTTGCTTTTATACAACAGTTCTACAAGCTCATTGTATTTTTTTAACAATATTAAACAAAAATAGATAATGATTTGTTTGTTTGTTTATTGAATAATTTGTGTAGCTCCGCCAACACAAATAGTTCCAACTGTAAGGAAGACAAGGCTGTTGTCAGGCAAAACAAACATTTCCTATACACAAAAACGTCAAACATTATGGTACATTCACACCGCACGCTTTTTCGCCGTCAAAAAACGCTCACAAACTTATTACGTTTGAAGCCATAGACATGGTTAGAAGCCTATACATTTTTAAGGCTGCAGCTAGCAAAGTGCTTAGGCGGCTTTTCTCTGCCTGATCTTTTAAACAATAGTGGATAGTGGCTGGCTAGACAACGTCGACGTCGGGCGATGTCACTACAGTGAGATGCTCTGATTGGTTGACACTCAGAGGACTCTGCGCCGCTACCTCCGCTGGATTGGGTTTCCTCTACTCACCTACGTCCTCAAAATCTGCTCGCCTGCCCGTCCGTCCACTCCACCTGCACAAACACAGTTCGAGGATCACATCCCCTTTAGCCAGCCACAGAATCCAACTACCTCCTCCTGAGCATGCTTTCTCGGGTCCTCCAGTTAGATCCACTTCTTCTTAGTTTATTCCCCATATTGCTCACTTTACTAAAATCTCTTTACCTTCCCATCACAGTGTGTTCCTCCAACCCGACCTAGCGATTTCCCTGAGACAACAGAAAACCAGACTTGAAATATATCTTTCTTAAACTTTTATTCTGCCTCCGTGTCTCTGAATCAAAATCAGGACACTCTCATTGAATGTCTCATGTCCAATCAAATTACTGGGTCGAAACAAACTGTTGTATACAAAGCATTAGATCAGAATTAGATCAGAGAAGATTAGATACAATTATAAATGTTTAGGTGTAACGTTCTGTGTTCTGAAAAGAGGCAGCTCCCAGTAAACACATTTTACACCTCATTTACGTGAACATTTCACCATCAGCTCATTCATTTTTGACTGGGTGGTCTTTGAGGAGGCAAGGATGTCGGAAAGGAGCAATCTGTGGGCTGAGTGATTTCATAAACATAGACAAGAGAGGAAGTGGAGGACACGCACTTTGTGGCGTGGCTATGCTGGGTCAGTGGGGGTTGCAGTGGTCAAAGAGGGTGTGAGTTCCTCTGAGATGAGTGTGTATGGGGAGGTGGATGTGTGTGGGGGGGTGCTGCTGGATGCCAGCAGGGTTCTGTTTGCATCTCCAGACAGACCCGGGGAGGCAAGATCTTATCTGGCGCGTGCCTTGGCCGCTGTTTCCCACACTCTGCATGCTCCACTGCCAGGAGGGGAGGGGAGGAGGGAAAGAATGATGGTCATGTGTGTGTGCGTGTCATGCCAGTAGGGGTCTGGTCCTGTCAACTTACACTGTTTTGACTGCCATGACATAATGTGCCTCAATACAGTGACCCCTCTCCCCTCCGTTTCAGTACACACACATACCCCCTTTCCTCTTCTCTTTCTTCTTCAAATGTCCCGCACAACAACTACGGGCCTCCTTTTCTGTGAATGTCGCATATTTGGCTTTTCATCACTGCCCACATTTTTTCTAAAAGCCACCATTCCTCCCCTTTTTTGCCCCCCCCCCCCCGACTATGTCTTGCACTTTGATTGGGGCTTTGGTAGGATTAAACCCCCTCCTTAGCCCCCAACCATCCCCAATGCGTCTCGCTTTTCTTTTGCTGCATGCAATGAATGAGAAGCATTGAACCATTACAGGACATATTGCAGAGATTAGGTTATGATCTTGGCAGCTTCGTTAAAGAAAAGTTCCTCAGACCGAATTCTGTATTTATTCTGTCGAAAGCATGAAGGTATGTATACACATCCCTGTCTTAAAAATTTATTTTACTAAATATATATATATATAATGTCGTTCATTGCCATTTATTTCACACTCCATCATCACCATGTTCTGAGGCACCCATCTGGTGATGTGGGCAGAAGGCTTGGTGCAGGTCATTGACGCTTTTCTTTGTGATGGTCACTTAGACCTTAGGAACGAGTATCAAAATAATTACAGAGATGACGTTCTGCATCTTACAAATAGAATGTGTCTTGTCATTATCTATTTGTTCTCCATTAGATACCCCAAAACAGCAGCAAAAACTATTTCAACTTGTTCGGGGCCTGTTCAGTACTGATTTAGCATATAAAAAGTCCCGCTGACTAAAGGTATTGGCTGGTTATGAGTTTCAAGGTGGTGCAGAGGATTGGTTTCTAGCAGGACAACAACTCTAAATAAACATAAAGTCAGAGAAATCATGGCACTTTCAAATCAAAGTGTAAGTAGAATGTGCGTTAACGGTCCAGTCAAAGTCCAGACCAACATCTGTGATTGGGATTAGATATTTATGTCAAAGATTCTTTTCCTCCAGAAAAGCTGAGCTTAAGCAATTTTACAATTAATAAGTTGCAGAAACATTCAATCTCTAGCTGTGAAAATCTGTTAGAGACATATAGCAAACAAATTGCAGCAGTTTTTGTAGTAAAATGCGATTATGCAAAAATATTGATTCAATGGGGTTTGAATGTAGAAAATCTTATTCTTTTAGGATTTTGCTGTATGTGTACATAAATAAGTTCAGGAGTCATTCATATTTTTGCAAGGCACTATGCTGTAGATTAATGTTAACATATTGCAATTTTATCAAACAGCTACATTTTTGTGTATTTCTAACTGCATGCTGGGTAGTGACCAGCTTTCAAAGAGTTATCTGGATAGTTTTATTTATTTTTTTGCATATTTTGGTGATTCACACCAGATGGAACCATGAGCCCCTTACTGTACATCTGCTGCCACCACTTCAAGGTTCAGAAGCTGGTGGGTGCTTGCAGCCACCCCCACAGATGGGAACCAATCGATGCAGCCTCCACCAGCATTCTCCTGGCCCGCTGGCTGCTGCCGTCTGAGAATGAGAGGCAGTGGGATGTGTCTGATTGGGAGGGCGGATGCAAAGAAAGATGGGGAGAATGAGTGCGTATCAGGGGAGAGATGAGGAAACAAAATGCAAGGTGAGGATGAAGAAAAGGGAGGTAGGGTGGGAGAAAGATGAAATATATTCCCTGGCTGACTCATTCTCTCTTTTACATCCCTCCCTTGTTCTGAACCACACATATCCAGGATCCCCTGAGAGGACACACAAACATGCACCGACCCACACTTATGAACACACTCCCTCAGCTTGCCAAGTGCTCCTGTGCCCCTGCTCATCTGCGTGGGGAGGAGGCCTGCAGGCAGTCTGGGCCCTTACATGCCCTCTCGTTACACACACAGATGTATGCACACACACTCCCGGGCAAACACAGAAGCTGTGTGTGAGACACGCTCTGATCCTGCAACCTGATGATGAAAGACAGGCAGCCGGGCTCCTGTCTTGGTGCCAGAGAGCAGGACCCGAACGGAGCGCTCTTATTCTTGATCCTCCACCTCTGCCTCCTCCGTGTTCAACGCCGTTGGATTCATTTGAATTTCACCACCGTTTTGCTGCACTTCTTTTTTATTTCAAATGACTTTCTGTTGCAATCTAACTGGATTGTGGAATGCAACTGTGATCCCCAGGGCTAAAGAGGTCAAAAGTTCAGTGTTTATAATATATTTTTTTAAATACAATAAAAAAAGTGTTTTCTTTGCAGAAATTAAATGACTGTGTCATGAATATTCCATGTTCTGTATAACACCTCAGCTGAATGGCAGAGTGCAGTGCTTCTTGTTTTTACATGGATTGCCCCCAGCCTCACACCTGGCCGGACAGGAATTCCGGTTCCACCTCTCATTCACTAGCTTCCACATCCACCCCTTAACCCATCCCCTGCAAACCAAGAGACAGCAGAACACCTTTTTTTTCTTTTGCCACACAACCTAAACTCTCTGGTCTAAATAAAACCTGTTGCCCACATTCCTGAGGTGTTTAGAGAGGATGAGCTTTATGTCTGATTGTCTGAGGGATGAAAGCATAAATAAGACTGAGTACGAAAGAGGGATCCCACTTGATTGTTTTGATGGATTGCACACAAACCCCGTTAGTCTGGGTAAAGCAGGAAGATCACACACTATCCCTGTCACAGCCTCTCAGATCAGTCTTTGCAGCGCTTCCTGTAATCCCTCCTCTGTAACATTAATTATAAACTGGTGCTTTGTGTCCTGTGGACCAACCGTGACTTTCTCAGGACAATTAAAGTTACTCAGCAGAAGAAAGGGGGATGAGGGGGGCAGAAAGGAGGACCAGGAATGGAGTCAGAGAATCGGACTGGAATTGAATCTAAAAGCTCTGAAATCATTCAACGGTTGAGATGAGAGTGGGAGTTTGGGGCAGGGCGTATAGAGTGTCTACATTCAATTCAAAAAAGGGACAAGGCATAGGTGCTGGAGCCTTTTACAATGTTGCATAAGTGAGGATTTTAACATAAGCCGAGGCCCCTCAGTTGAAGGATAAACACGGAATGGCTAGGTGGGCAAAAGCTGAGTGAGTGGGGGAGGAGGCGGATTAACCACCATCTCAGGGGAGTCTTCATCTGATGTGTGGGAAACAAATGCCAGGTCTAGTTCTATACATTAATGTGTGAAGGATACAAAGTCCTAGCATGTTCATTTAAAAGTATTCATAATCCTTGACCTTCTTTACATTTTGTACTGCCATGCCATAGAAGCACAGCAAATACTTTCTACTTTTCACTTTCTTTTTGTCAATATGCCGACACCAAGTAGAGCATAATTGTGAATTGGAAGGAAAGTGGTACTTGGTTTTTAACAATATTTTTACACCCACCCCTGCCAATCATGTGTAAAGCCACCTTTTGCTGAAGTTTTTTTCAGGGTGTGTCTTAAGTAAGTCAGTAGGTAAGCAAATAAGTAACACTTTCTTTATTTAGCACTGCTCTGTGCATAAAACCAAAATGCTTCACAAGAACCAAGGATGCAGAAGAATAATACAAATTAAGAAAAGGTTGATTTAAACAGCTATGTTTTATTTGGCTTTGAAAAGTGTATAGAGAATCCATAGATTCTCTAGACAAAAGGGAAGGGCTTTCCAGAGTCTGGGGGCTGCTAAACAAAATGCTCTGACTTCTTTTGTTACCATCTTAATATGGGAACACATAGCAGGCCCTGCTCACAGGAGCCCAGGAAACTGTCAGGAACATACTGTATAGATGCAGAACCCCTCTGAAATAACTTGGTTCCTGTCTGTGAAGCGCTCTCCAAGTCAGCAAAATAATGTTAAATTGCACTCCAAAAGGAACCAGAAGGCAGTGCAGTTGTAGCAAGGTTGGACTGACATGTGAAAGCTTCGAGTATTTTGTCAGAAATTTGGCAGCAACAATTTGAACAAGTTACAACCGTTCTAGGGAGCTTTTGCTTAGAACACTCAGTCAGACTGGATTGAGAGGTGATTGTGTTATAAATATTTTCAGTTCAGTTTTAGTCACATCTGAACTAAACACCTGTTTCCTTGCTGTGACTCTCACATGGCTTGTGATAAACTCCACTAATGGCCAGATTTATTGAGTGCATGACTAATTTATCCCACCTGAGCTGTGGATCTCTGCAACTCCTCCAGAGTTATAACCTCAGAGGATAACAAAAGCGTACCGAAACACACGACTGCTGTTTTCATTCCTAAAATGGACAACGGACATAACCAAGAACGTGTTATGTACACATCTTTGGAAATAAAAAAGTTTGGAATGACAACAGCAGCACTTGTAAAACATGACGAACTCCTCTTTCTCTCCCTCTGTTTGCGTGATTTCTGTATGCATATCCCCATGTGGGCATATGCATTTGCAACGCTTTGGATGACGGCTCTCCCTACCTGGTGTTCCAATTGCCAAGCCTCACCTGAATACATTCAAGCAGTTAATTACGGTCTCACCACTGGACTTCCCTTGTCAGTGTTCCAGGTATCCGCAACCGTAATTTTCACCACATCACTGTTTCAATAAAAAAAATTACAATAAAAATTCTATTATTATTTTAAGAATTGGTCTCCTTAGTGAAGCTTTGCATCTGGGTCAGGATGCTTAAGTCAAATATGACCTTTTTCTTTACAGTATTTCTTCAGCCAAATGAGTGAAATTAAGGCGATCTCTTTTTGTCTAGTGTCATAAAAGCTAATCAGCCTTCTTAGAGATTATTTTGTGACACCTTATTTGCTCCAGACTGTAGAAAAATATTTACAAATTTCTCAAATGTATCCAACGCAAACTACTTTTCATACTTGATTATGTTGTAAACTATCCAAAGCAACCTGACCCTAAGTGAAAAATCAGCCCTCCCCCCATTCATAAATTAAAAAAAAGATTATTCACATTATTGGGTTCAGTAAAAGCAAAAAAAGGCATTTGTATACTGTCTCACATACAGCCGATAAGCACAGGATGAAAATAGTTACAATACTGCTTTTTATATTTTTCGATTCCAAGGAACCACAAACAGACCCCATATCCCAAAAAACAGGAGAAAAACAGCATCAATCTAAAAGACTGCATATGTTTTTTTTTGCTGCACTGTGGTTGTTGTAAAAACTAAAAGTAAAGCCCATGTGCATGTCTGAATAGGTGACTGATCTTACAGAAATATATGCCTAGAGGTAGAAGTTTGCATTTAGCTCCTTGTTGGTTACCTGACCCTCATCAGTTGTTTTTTTTCTTTTCTTTTTTCAGTGCAGCAAAGCATGATTCGGATGTCTTGACATTAATGTCAGAGGACGAGGCAGTTGAAGGCGGTAGGGAAGTAGATGCACCCCCTACAATCCACGCCAAGTGTGCCACAGGCAAAGAAAAAGCTACACAAGGAATTGTAACGTCTTCTGACTTGGTAAAGAAACCAAGGACAGGTAGCGCCTTGCTCCACCGAAACATTTTAAAATTGTAAACAAGACCTTGGAATAAAATTACAGTGTTCTTTGTTGCTATTTTTTAAATACCCTAGATACTTTACAAGAGGGAGTGTATGGTTTGTGTGTTTTTCCCCTTTACCTCTAGAGAAAATCCTGTAGCCAGTGTTGTTCTTGATTAGCTTCCACTGCCTCATGAACATTTGTGTGCAAACAATGTCTTACAAACCATAAAGTTAAAGACGTCGTTTAGCTCAAAACCCTTTTAACATCTTAATAATAGATCAAATAATGCATTTCCTCCAAGGTTGTGGTGCCTTATAAGACATTACTTCCTGTACATTAGGAGGTAGGAGGGATGTTGGGATGTTTGAGATAGAACGTCAGATTTAAAGTTTGTTATAACTTTTTAAGTTATGCCTACAGTTCAGGCACTAAAAAGACTGATTGTAAAAGTGTAATTAAGGACCTAATTACTTATAGCTTAAAATATCCTCTTTCAGTGTTTCACTTAAATAAAAGGTTGCAGCATGACACTAAAACCTCTATCCAAACAGCAGAGATGCATCGGGAGCTTGATGCTCTCTGGTGCTTTTGAGTGTTTTGGTGTATTGTAAACAAAGCTTCAAATAAATGATTCCATTTACTGAACCCTTAATTATGTGAACCATGCAAGATTTTCATTTGGGCAATGTAAAAAAAAAATTGGTGAATAATTTGGTTTAAATACAACATTGGGGCTTTGTTTAGTATAAATTAGCATGATGTAAATTGGGAGTTCTTTTCATTCCTGGTAGCTGAGGAATGAAAAAATCATTTATATATTATTGACATTAACCCTTTAGAGACCAACATCTGACTTTATTCAAACTGTTAGGTAATTTACCTCACTTGTATTCGATAGCCCAGCTAGGAATTCTTGGTTTGGGTAGCTGTGAACGAAAGTGAGAACCATTAACCACAAATGTAGAAGGCAGGGCAAGGCAATTTTATTTGTATAGAACACTTTCAACACAAGGCATGATAGCAGGTTGTTAAAGGAGGGGTGGCACGTTCTTCTCAGGCTGACAGAGCAATTCTGTGGTACAGTACACTTATAATATTACAGTAAATCGATCTGTAAGTTCAATAAATGATATATACTACCTATTTGAAAAATTGCACTCACAATATATCCAAACTAAATGCCTTGAAATTACATGCATGTCTCTTGAAAAGCCTGAGACATTCCTTCTTCGACACGCTGTCTTCAACGTCATGTCAACATTTTCCAGTCACATGGGCTTGAAGCATTACATTATTGCTGCTGCTTTTTCTTCACTGCTATTAGCGGCAGTGGTCGGCGGCATCTCGTCAATTCTCTCCCCCGTTCTTAGAAACAGCACGGCCGGGCACCACTGGCTGGTGGCATATTATAATTTACGAAGCACTAGGGGTGCAACGGTACAGGTAGCCCACGGTACGGTCCGTACCTTGGTACCTGGGCCACGGTCCACGGTACAGTTCGGTACATCTTTTGTGCAGAGACAGCTTTTTTTAATCCCAAAACATATATGTCATTTTTTTGGGAGCAAAAGCAGAATGTCACAGTTAACTTACCCCGCCCACAGTTACAGGTGTGGGCGGGTGAAAGCTGTGAGAATACAACATAAACGACCTATATCTCTCTGGGATTATGTTCACACACAGGGCCGCAGTAACAGAATATTTTCTGTATTTTACCGGTTCTTTAAACGAGAGCGTATCTGAATACACTGACACAGGTGGCGGATAAATATTCTTTGTGTGGCCGCTGCTCAAAGGGAATTTGTGTGTGCATCAATGAATGGAGCGCAGCACATCTCCTCTCCGCTTCGAGCTCCGGTGCACCGCAAAGAGGAGATTAACACGGCGAAACATAGAACAGAGATGAAAAAGACTCATTGCTAGCTATTGGAAATGCTTGATAGCAACTGTTGCAGCCAAAGGGTGGGTTGGCACAACCAATTGTTAGGTTGGTTAGCATGGATTTCCTCTCCTTTTTAATTGAAATCATCTTTCGAAACTGCAATTTTTATTTACTGAAATGGTCTTGGTCTCCCAGGGCTCCATCCTAGGGCCCCTTCTATTAGCATTTACATGCTCCCATTAAACCAGATTATAAGAACAAATAATATAAACTGCTACAACTATGCGGACGACACTCAACTTGGACCTAGAAAAACTCATCCACGCATTTATCTCTAGCCGCCTTCATTACTGTAACAGTATCTTCACAGAAACACTAGGTGTAAAAAACGCGAAAAAAGTACCAGTAAAAATAATAATAAAAAGATAATTATATGCCTGATCTGTGATTGCATTAGTAGAGCAATGACTCTTTGGTTGGGTTACACTGAACCTGAGTTGGGTGTGGTCGTTGGGGGGGGGTGTTGGCTTAGTAGTGTGTTAACGTGACTGAACACTTTTGGTGGAGATGGTGATGAACAGTAATGTGAAACCTTGAATATGCTGTGGATGAGGTCATACCTGTGTGTGTGGTTGTGTGTGAAGCTTTGGAGAGGATTTGCTTCATAGTGTCTCGACGCCCCATCAGTAATGATGTCATGGGAAACTCTTCAGTGCACCTTGGCTGTTTGTAAACTCTCTCCGTTTCCCTGCTGTAATCTGTTGGCCACAACAAAGGACTATGTTTGAACTCCTGAATAAAAAAAAAACATATTGTCTGAAGGGAGTCTACATTGACATTACTGCCCTGGAGTAGGCGAGCGAAAATGTACTCCAGCTTGGACAAGATGTAAATCATTACTCTTTCCTTTGATGTCCTTCCCATCTCTCCCATAACCCCCTTGTCTTCACTACTTATCATTTCTCTTGACCATAAACACTGTGAACAGATCCCTGCTGCTGTCCTGTCAGAGCAGCCCCCAACCCCCCCCTCCCCGCCCTTTTAGTGAGCCACGTAGAAAAAAGATCAACTTGGAGGAGCTGGGAACATGAAAGGAGCCAACTAACTACAGGGGATAAACGCATTCCTGTGCAACTCGACCTGCTACCACTGCTGCTGCTGGCCAGTGGCAGGGCAGGGGGAACGCGCAGCGAGACGCATGGATGGCTCAAAGTAAGGTGGAAAATGGGAGGGGTAGCTAAATATCTGAGCTCTCTCAGATCTTGCATGCAGCAAGGAGCACTTGACCTTTCCAGCACTAAAGGAATATGACAGCCGTGAAGCCGACAGAGAGAATGTGGTGGGGGCAAAAGGAGGGGAGATGTGAGCGAGAGACAAAAGCCACACAAAGTGCAGGCTGCCACCAAAACAGTTAGTTTGCAATCAACGTCAGTCATCCCCCCTGTCGGGACAGTTTGATTTTCACTTTTCAAATGAGGCGTTTATTTTTGGCCTGATAACAGGGCTGGCTAAATTGAAATTGGCAGCTCGACAATCTACAGATAATAGTCAGCTACGCAGGAGATCATGTGACAAGCCCTTTCTTTTTCTTCGTCTGAGCCCCCGCCCTCTCTCTCCCGTTGAAGACGAGGAAAAGGGATAATCTTAGTAACAATCAGAGGAGGCTGAGGAGGCAAAAAAAAGGAACTTAAACTGATGGGAAGAAGAGCGAAAGGAGGGAAAGATTTTTTTTGTGGTTTGAGTAATTTGCTGATGATCAGGAGTGGGGGGAGCTGAGGAGGTGGGCTGGGGTGAGGGGTGTACAGGAGAGGTGAAGATAGAAAGAGAAAAGAAGGGAATTACTTTAATGTTTCTGGCAGCATACCAGCAGAGGTCTCAAGGTTATCCTGGCTTTCCAAGCTCCCACGGGAAAGGTGGAGAGCTGAGGGCCGAGGGGAGGGAGTGGAGGGGTGGTGAGAGCTGGAGGTGAAGAAGAGGAGGGAGAGAAACCTGCCCTTTTTGTACTGAAGGGAGGGTGTTGCTCAGAGGGGGAGTGATCCTAAGACCCTCTGGTATGATAAGGTTGGCCTTGGCCCAGGTAGGAGGAGAAGGTGAATAAATGGCTCTGGGGCTTCCCAGGGCAGCTCTGTAGCACAGCAGCAAAACTAAGACCCTGTCCACACGTAGCCGGGTATCTCCCAAAACGGAGATATTTTTCTACGGTTTGGCCTGTTATCCACACGTAGCCGGAGGTTTTCGGCACCAAAAACGAAGCTTTTTAAAAACTCCGGCCAAAGTGGAGATTTGCGTTTTCTCCGTTTTCGGTATCTGCGTGTGGACGGTGAAAACGGAGTTTTAAGAGCCGTAACGCCACTTTCCGCGACAAAAAATGTCCAACACCTCATGTGCGACCTGTGTTTACTCTCGAAAACAGCATTTATTTCCTCAGAGCTGTGTTGGTATCATCCATTGTTAAAACGCGTCTTGTTTGTTTGCTTTTATAAGCTGTATAACTGCTGCCGCTGAAGAGAGGATATAAAGTTTCTCTTGGCGGATAGGACTGGGGAGAACTACTGCCCCCTACAGGTTTGCCACGTCTATGAATGTGCTGAAAACGCATTTATCCACGTGTGGATGGAGATTTTTTTTTCAAGGAGCAGAGGAAAATCTTCGTTTAAAAAAAAAACCCGGCTACGTGTGGACATGGCCTAAGATTTCATAAATGTTAACTGGAATCATTACAAGCAAAACAAGGTGATGCAGTTATTTTCAGCTGATTCCCACAGTGAAATTATTTTGGACTAATGCTTTATCAACGAAGTTGCTGCAGTGCCTCGCAAGATGATGCATGCCCATTGATATTTTATAATTTATGTTTGATCATTTGTTACTTGGAACCACAAACTTCAGTGTTTTTTTGTGACAGACAAACACAGAATAGTGCAAAGCTGTTGAGTAAAACGTAACATAGTAAATGTTTTAATAATACAATTCATAAAGGTTTAGAAAGGCATCACCCAATTATAATTTCAAATCTTTTGAAGTTTTTTTTTGTTGTTCTACCAGCTTCTTCTTCGCCAAAAAGCTCAACCTCTGTCAGAGCTGATGGACAGTATGTAAACACTAGTTTCCAAGTCCTTCCACAGATTCCAGTTTGTTCTGAACTTTGACTGGGACATTCTAACATATTACTATGTTTTGATAGAAAGAAATTCCACTGTAGCTATGACTGTTTGTCTGGTGTTGTCCCACTACACCTAGCAGGCTGTTTTGCAGCTTCTCGAACCTTTCCTTTCAGGTATGACCAATATTTAGCTCCATCCTACTTCCAGTGTATTTGATTAGCATTTTTGTCGATGCTAAAGTTTTTGGGACTCATCTCTTCCATATTTGCTGTGTCCCTGCATGGCTTGTGCCAACCTGTAAAGGTGAGTTCTTCCGGCTCTCTTTTTCATACAATGTCTTATTTACAGCCACTCTAGCAGGTCAGAACTGAGATGTGGATCTTACAGAGCTACAACAGAGTTTTTGACAATTTCACTATTTATGATATTGTTGTCTGGCCTGTTAGTTTAGGTCAGGGCATGTTTCAGTTTTACTATATGCCCATATGCTCTCCATATTTCAGTAACGGATTGAACACTGCTCAGTGAGATGCTTATAGCTTAGCACATTATTTTAAAACCTAATCCTGATTTAACCTTCTCTACAGTGTTCTCCTTGACCTGTCTGCTGTGTAAATCTCTCTTTTTTCTTGGTCTTCATGATGCTGTTTGTTTACTAATGTTCTCTAACAAGCCTACAAGTGGCAGTTGTATTTATGACGATCACTTTTTTGCCAGTCAGTGCACAATGAAGGAAGTGGCAGCTCATTGCCTCGCTCAGAGACACAGAGGAGGAGCAACTCAAACGTCTCTACAAATAAAGAAAAAAAATGAATTATATGTATCTGTTTTGATTAATGAGCATCGGGATCCCAGATTTGCGAAACATCTACAACTTAACATAAATTGTTATTCAGCTTTTTCTTATTTCTTCTGCATGTTATCTTTTTACTAACCGGGTATAATAGAAATAACTATTGAAATAGGTTTAGAGTTAAATCCATTATTTAATTATTTATTGGGGAAGACTTAACTGCTTAATTGAACCAGCAATAACCCCACATCTCTTCATTCTCCATCAAAGTACTAAAACCCATCATCGCAGCTGAGTCAGCCATCAATGTTTCATCTTGATGAGGCGTTATAGTGCTTTTTGTTGACATTGTCTGTATTTGTTTACACTAAAGTTGGCTTATTAGAGATAATTGATTCACAACGCCAAGCTGTCAGTTGTGTGTATGCTAGCTAGCTCTTTAAAGGCTGGCCTTCTTCAACAAATGGTCTCCTCAGAAGCCTCGCTCAAGGGGAACTCTTCTGTCTGGCTTCATTTAGTGTCTATTCAATCATAACTGATGGGATAAAAGAGAAGAACTGTTAAATGGTTGAAATACTAGCAAATATGCTTAGGCAGCCTTGCAAAAGTATTCATACTCATTGAACCTGTTAGTCACTTTACAGTCATAAACTTTATGTATTTTATTAGGATTTAATGTGATACTCTCAAAAAGTAGTGCATAAATAAAAGGAAGGAAAATGAAATGATTTTCTAAACCTAAAATCTGTGGAATAGATGTAGATTCAGCACTCTCAACTTTATAGGGTGGCTGTAGGTCAGTGGTAGAGATGTTGGCCTGTGACCTGGAAATCATGGGTTTGATAGCTACATGGTTTTGTGTCTAAGGATGGGCATTGAGCATTAATTGGAACCAGGACTAACTCTTCAATTCTCCTGGAATCGTTCAGCTTTTTAACATTCCCATTCCTAGTTTTGATTCCCAGTCCGCCGACCAGAAGAAGAGCTCGCCGAATACCAACAAAGAAGAATCCGCCAGATGTTTTCCTGCATTAATGCACAGTCATGGAAAGTGGCTTCATGTTCGCAATCTAAACAAAAACACAGCTCATTTAATACCTGTAAGAAATAACTGACCGCTCTGTGTTGAATGCGCTGCACTGACCTAACTCCATTAGCTCTTCCTCCCTGATCCAATCGTAAGCCTAGCGACGCAGTGCAGTCCAAACCTGGTCAGTAAAACTCTAAAATATGTCTGATGTCAATATTGAGACAGCAAACAAGTTATCCTCTACTCGTTATTCAACTTAAATGCAAAAATCCCGCTAATGTTCGCTCATGTATTTGTTTTCATAGACAAATGGTCTGAGATTGCTAAGCAAAAGTTAGCCAGGACGTTGACAACGTTCTGTGATGTGCTCCACCGCCTCCATTCAGCAGTGCAACTGAGAGAAAGGCAACAAGTAGAGGAGTTCCACAGAGTAGTTGCTGATTTGATAATGTATCTGCAGCTATTCTGGACTGGATTGTTTAAGTTGTTTGTTCAATATTCTGCACCAGCTTTACCCATCAGTTGGAGCACACACTGCTTTTTTTCTGCAGCATCGGACATTCAGGGTGTTTGGAAATCAGTTTTCATTAGATTTTCAAAAATAAATCTCTCGTAAAAATGTTATCACTGTGAAAATCAAATGTTTAATATTTATCTCCAAATTCATAGATAACAACCATATGAGAAATTCACCGAAAAGTTAAATGCTCATAGATTGAATACCCATGTTCCTATAGTTAAGACTATTTCACCAAGCAAGAGCTAGGTTATTTAAAATATGCACACACACAAAATGACCCTGTCCCTTCAAATGAATCGGAATTGAGAATTGCTTGGAACTGTAATCGAAACAAGGAATTGGAATTGTCCAAGTTCAAATGATTCCCATCCCTAGTTGTGTCCTTGGGAAAGACACTCACCTACTGGTGATGGTCAGAGGGCCTGATGACACCAGTTTTCAGCAGCCTCGCTTCCGTCAATGCGCCTCCGGGCAGCTGTGGCTTCAACACAGCTTACCATTACCAGTTGTGAATGACTGAACGTAGTGTGAAGCGGTTTGTGGTCCTCTAGACTTGATAAAGTGCTATACAAGTACAGGCCATTTACTTTAATACCCCTAAAAAATCACGAGAGACAACCACAGGCTTCCTTACATGACATATATTGCTACTAACAACCTACAAAAGTGATATACTTAGTAAGTAGAGCCTTACTGTGCGTAACTTAATATCAGTTTACATACAGAACTGTGAATGTCTCAGCACATTAGAGAACAAACAACGTTTTAAAGACCAAGGAATGCAGGAGAAGTTTAAAGGAAAGGGTAGGCAATAGAGCAGACATGTGGAAGACGTTGCTCTGCTCAGATGAGAAACTGAAATTGCAGGTCCACATGCAAAATACAGCTTTCTTTTTTTCAGCAGATAAAATAAAGCTGATGGAACGATTGATGTGTCCAAATAAAGGCTGAGGAAAGATTTTACAGGCTGCAAAAGACTCGAGATCAGGTGGAGGTTCAACTTCCAGCAGGACAATGACCCTAAACGTACAGCCAGAGCTACAATACAATTATTTAAATCAAAGCATAGTAATGTGGAAGAATGTTCCAGTCAAAGTCCAGATCAAAATCAAACAAGAATCTGTGATAAGACTTGAAAGTTGTGGTTTGCTAATGTTCTCCAACCCCTCTGATTGATGAACAATGTGAAAAAATTAAAGAATACGAATGTATGCAGCACTTTTCAGGTATTTATTTGGAAAACATTTCTAAAAACGTTTTCATTATTTATTCCCTTCATCTATCAGCTATGCATGCTTTGGTCTCTCACACAAAATCGTCATAAGGATTGAGGATTTTAGGTTGTTAGGGTTAAAGTACAATTTCATTTTTTAAACTCTATGCATGAGGTTAAGTTTCCGACCAGGATAAAATAAACTGAAAACACTGTAAGAAAAACTCTAAGGGAGAAACTGCGTGGTTTACTGGTTAGTGCGGGCGACTCATGTACAGAGAATTCAGTCTTCTGCCAGTTCCGTCCTCATGTACTTTTGTCGCATGTATTACCCCACTTCTCTCCCCCTTCTACACTAGTCACTGTCAAACAAAGACCAATATGGCCACAAAACCTTAAAAAAACTCTGAGAACTTAATTAAATGTAGCCCTTATAGTGCACACTATGTTTGTACCCACTCCTGTTGTGTGTAGCTTTCTTCATTTATAACTTCACTCATGCAGCTCTTCATCACTGGAACAGAACTTTTTTATAAGCAAAAAAACAGATTCTGTAAACATCTAACAGAAAATCTGTTCTAAATTCTTCATATTTAATCTCTCCTTTCACTCAATTGTTCAAAATGTCCACGGTCAGAGCATCCAGTAAACTGCGGCTCATTTGCATGAGTGGCCCTAACCCCCACCCTCACATCACAAAGAAGTAACAGAAGATATATTCCCAGTTTGCTCCTGCCTCAGGCATGCTAACCAGAGACTCAGGCCAACTCACTGGTGCTCTCCCTAACCACTTCCTCTTCACTGCTGCTGGGTTTGACTCACCATGACCTCTAACCTTCGACGCTACACCGCCTCCCCCACACATGCAAATATCGCCGGTCTGCTCCAGGAGGCATTAAAAAAAGGAAAAGATGGAGGGAAAGAAAAGAGAACAAGTAGTAGGAGCGTTGTGGATGGATGGAAGCTCAGGGAGCTGATGTTGGTGAGGAGAAACAGGACCCCTAAAGGAAGCTTCTTGGTCTCTGAAGTGGAAGAAGGCCATGGCAGCTGTCTGGGGAACCTCTGCTCTGCAGCCCTGCACTGAGGCCTTAAAGCATCTCCCTGTTTAAGCCAGCCAAAACGGATCCCAGCTCCTGTGTCTGCAAGGCTTACAGTGACCCATGCTGATCTCTCTCCGTGTGCTGTTGTTCGCGCATGCTCTGGCTCGTAGAGGGGAAAACGAGCACCTTTACTGTACTTAATGTTTTCCTTGCTCCCAGGCTGCTTCGGGCTCCTCGGTTTGTGTGTCTGAGGGGAGGCAGGCGATGTGTGCGGCTGCATCTGGAAAGCCAATAAAAAAATAAAACAACCCTCATCTCCTCCCGTCTCTCCTCTTTCAGTTCTCTCTGCTCGGAGGATCTGTCAGTTCTCCTCCTCTCTCTTTGTCCCTGCTTTGATCCTTCACTCCAAGCCTTGGCTGGCCTCGCTAACAGCAGCTGAGCACAGGTCCTGCTTTACTCCCACAATAACAACACGTATTCATTCCGCACTGGGATGAAGCACCGGAGCACACACACACACACACACCCACACACACTTTCACTCCCTGCTTCACTTAGCCCTCAGTAGCACACTCCAGAATCAGTAATAACAGTCTCTGCTATCATCTTGTGTAAGTTGTTGAAGCTAATCGCTTTCGCACAGTGTTCTGTAAACTGTAACCAAGCACTCACACTGCGGGCACCCTGGGTGATGGGTCACTCTGGCTGATTGTGGGTGCTACATCTGCTAAGTAAACCTGAGTCCTAAAACAGTGTGCTGTTTTCAAAGTGTAAGCAGAGTTTCATTTGATTTGATCACCGATTCTGTAAATCTGCAGCCAGCGTTTGAACATTTAAAGGCACAGTGTGTAATTTTATGCCAGTAAGGGGCAGTGCATACCTAAATTATCACAAGCATGCGGTATCTGTGTCTTCGAGTAAGAAACTCAACAACGGATGTCCAACTAGTGCTGTTTCAAATGCTCTATTCCCTGAGAATGATCTATTTGCAGCAACATGACGAGCACATGAGTCTCTCTTTCATTGCTTGGAACTAGCAAAGAGGTAAAAATGTATTTATGGCGAACCATTTTTTGCATTTTGAGGGGAAATCAATGTTTTAATAGCGGGCGTGTTACCTGCGCTTTGCCCGTCTGGGCTCTTGTAGAAATGAAGACGTCATCTAACATGGCTTTCCCCTGAACAGAGGACCCGTGCCTATGTATTTTAAAACTGATTTTTAAAGTCATATTTTACAATATCGCCAATATTTTGCAATTAATGTGCTTTACGTAATTATTATTACATAACATTTTAATAGCTAATTTCAAAGATGTACTGCAAAAACTACACACTGTCACTTTAAACATATGTATATATATTTAATTGTTTTGTCAACATCACAAACCTTTATCAGGATTTAATGTTGATTGGCCACTATGTAGAACAAAATCTGAAAAGTGTGGTGTGTAGTCGTATACAGCCACCCTTAGTCAATGCTTCGTAGAATTAGGCAGGAATTATTTTGGGCAGTGCCTCTGAAAGCCTAGTACATGTGGAGACAGGCCCTGTCCACACATAGCCGGGTATCTCCCAAAACTGAGATATTTTTCTATGGTTTGGCCTGTCATCCATACGTAACCGCCGATTTTCGTCACCAAAAACGAATCTTTTCAAAAACTCTGGCCAAATAGGAGATTTTCGTTTTCAGTATCTGCGTGTGGACGGTTGAAAACAGGGTTTTAAGAGCCGTGACATTACCATCCGCGACAACAAATGCTCCAACATCACTTGTGCAACCTGTGTTTACTCTCTAAAACAGCATTTATGCCCTCAGAGCTGTGTTGGTATCATCCTTTGTTAAAGCGAATTTTGTTTGTTTGCTTTTATAAGCTGTATCACTGCTGCGTACTAAAGATCGAGGAAAGAAAGTTAATCTGAGCAGATAGGATTTGGGAGAACTACTGCCCCCTACTGCTTTGGGACGTCTATGAATGTGCTGAAAAATGCATTTTTCCAGTTATGTGTGGACGGACCTGAAGCTTTGATCTAAGCTAGTGTTGTCAAGGTACCAAAATGTCCGTATTCGGTACTAGTACTAGTGAAAATCCACGGTTCTCTCTGCCAATTTTAGCACCAAAAGAAATTGATATAAACTAAGAACTCTTGGTTTTTACTATCAGTAAATCCTGGTAGCAAAGCAAAACAGAAAAACATGCTAGCTGCACAACACACTTTTTTTATTAATAAAGTTAAACAATGCTATTTATTATAGTTGTTTATGAATTGTGTTTCAAGCAATGAATGAAAAGAAATAACAAACCCCTGGAATAAAAAAGTAAAACCTTTCCGACCACGTAGAGCCAAAACTACATCACCTGTCAGATGAGTAAACTATGACAAGTTATTTTGCTTTTACTCATACAAAGTAAAACTAACAAATATTAACCTCCAACTATTTTTAGTCTTTCGTAAATAAAATCTATGTTCCTGCTATAATCAACAATTTTGTTGCTGAAAGAGAATATTAATGGGATTTATTTCTGATTTATCAAAGTTTCTCACCTGTCCTATAAATTTGGGGGAAATTGACAGATGAGTAAAAACACAACTTGGTCCCGGTAATGTAGAGAATTTACTTTTTTACATTCACAAACAAAACCGCGAAATACGTTTCACTTTTTCTAAGAAATGAAAGCAGTTTTTGTTGACTCTGTTAATCACAGTGTAGGCTCTTGGATAAGGCAGATCAAGTACTGTGTTGCAGGCATCCCTCTTGGGGCACAGGACTGTTTCCAACGAGTGCCATCCTCAGTTTATGCAGCAACCACATCATCACAGTACACTAACTACAATCTGCATTTAAGCTCTAACCACACCTCTCTCGGTCGCAGGGACTCCCCCCTGGCAGCAATAATGGCTTACACATTAACGCACCGGGTGGCACTTTTATTTCTCCCATATACACACAAAAAGTGTTTGGTTCAGTACAATATTGCCTTGTGTGGCGCTCCATAGACAAGAGACCAATAAAGATATGAGTCCTGGGAAAATGTGTCCAGAGGAATGAAAAGAGGAAGCGCGAGATAAAAGGAGAGATGGCTGATATAAAACGAGAGATAAGAGCAGAAATTATTTTTAAAAATCAGGGTTGGTGAAAGCCGTTCATATTTGGATCCGCTTGGTTTTTCTGAATGCTTCCTGTCAGAAAGCCGCAGACTGATGTTTTAATCAGCCAATTATCTCTCACCAATACGCTCTCAAAGGTTTTTCACAAAAGAGAGCCACGGTTCGCTGTGATTCCGCCCGTTTCCCACAGACTGACGCGCAGGTAACACTCCGGGGAGCGTCGGAACGGCCAGGTGCGCCCGATAAGACTTTTAGCTTGCAAGGGGGGGGGGGGGGAGGAGGGAGGTACTGACAGAGCCAGGGCTCCGTGACTCAGTTCACTGACGGAGACCTCTTGCAACATGAGCGTGAGAAAGTCATTCAGGCGGAGAGTGTTTCAAAACCTATCCTGTCTGCCGAGCACCAATACGTTTGTTTAGGAGCTCTGTCAGGGCCATTGTGTGCAAGAGTGAATAAAATGAGTCAGGTGCGCAGCCTGCAACAATAGGACATGTTGGTGATGTGTTCGACGGGGCTGCGCACGGTGGGTAGCCCATGGTAGGATTAAAACAGGCTTACAGGCGCATGTACGGACCAGCCTCGCTTATGCCAAACTTTGTCAGTTACGCGCACACAAGACGTGTGACTGCAGTGTTAATTCATTATGGAATAAAATATATTCTAGTGTATCAGATAGTAAGCTTTTAGAGGAAAACCTAGCAGTAGAGGCTCTGGAAAGTTTTCAAACGGGTGGCAAATGGTGCCAACTCATCACCTCTGCAGGGCGCATTACAATGATAATTATAATTCTTTCATAAACAGCTAAGTATAAAGAACCAATAAAAGTAGGCATACATAACATAAATGTTGCTAATCGTTAAAACTTCTTTCTCCTCGAAATCATATTCACTGATCTGTCTGTGGCTCAGTGTTGCTTTTTGTCAATGTGACTTTCTCCCCAGGGTGGCACGACCCAACATAAAAATCCGTCATGTGTTTGCTATTTCTTGTTGCCTGTCCATTGAACACAATATGCACACTGCTTCAAAAAATACATATTCCAAAGGTGCATGACAATGGTAAAAAATATTCTTAACTAGTCTGCTTTGCATTTGATAATTTCTTGGCAATATATTTCATATTTATGTTTGTCAGAATGCAGCTTGATTGTTTACTGGAGAAAGACTGAAACAATTTAACAGTCATTAAACCATTATTATATCGTTCTGGAGGTCATTTCTTAGTAATATTTCTGTTTTAAAAGTCATGTTTTGTAAGAATATATTTTTATTCTGGCAAGGGGAGGGGGGGCAGATGTATGCAGCAACATCACCTTATGATTAGCCGGTCCGAGGCGAAAAAACATATTGAAAAGGTACTGAACAGGGAAAAAAAACTCTTGTAGAAGCGTCACTGCTGCTAGTTGAATGTCTACAGACCCGAACAGCCCCCTCCTGGTTGCCCTTCGAATTCAGTATCTTGCGGCGAACCGCTGGCGACGCCCCGCAGATCCAGGCGGCAAGCCGGCGAGAGGAGCGCCTTCCCCCCGTCGCCTGCGCGCCACGTGTCGCGTTCTGTGCACCAGCTGGGAGTGTGTGAGCGCCGTTTACCCTGTGCGTGTCAGTCTTGCATTTTATGCTGATTTAATCACATGTCATCATTGTCAAACATCACGCGTGGCTTGTGTTTTCGAAGCTTTATAAAAAACAACAGAATGCAACCATTTATTCTGGGTTTTTTGGGGGTTACCGGTTAGGTTTAAGGCTCAGGAATAACAGGTCTATAGAAAAGAGACGAAACTTTTAGTGCTGCCGATGACAGGCAGCGCAAGTTCACAAGCGTCCTTGTTTGTGAAATTGCACAACCATAAGAATGCGGAGCTGCTCCTCAATAAACCATAAGGCGATATTTGACATCATGCTCCTCTCTTTGTGTCCGTCTGCTCTTTCGCCTATCTAACTGCAATAAAGATAAGGAAATTAAATTATGACCTGATAACTACAAAAGCCTTGAACGCTGTGGGGCGGCCACAGGCGGGAAGGAGGAGGAGGTGTGAGCTCTGCAGGCTCAGAAATGTCTGCTCTGGCTCACATTCCGATAAGGAAGCCCGATCCAGCTCGCTTTGTAGGCGTGGTTTTCCCAGGCTTTTAAAACAGCAGCTGCTATTTACCTTCTCCTCTAATGTAAACCACCGCCGCCGCCACATACCCTCCCCTTACCGCGCATGCACCCTCCTCCTCCTCCTCCTCCTCCTGCAGCCCAGCGGCCAAAACCTCCAACCAGCGCGCGCTCATAAAACATCCTGGCACGTGCTCCACATTCACAGCACCGACGGATGATTAAGTGGCAGATTCTGCACCACAGACCTATAGGAGCAGCAGTGTAATGTGGAAACCAAGTGATCAGGGTCACATTGGTCTACGACAGTAAGGCTCGGGACTGAAGGTCAGCTTCTCATGTGGTCCCCTCATGAGGTTTTGAACTCGTCATGAGTTGTCATCCCAAGTTGTTCCATTTTACAAATGTAATTATTCCAGTTGGCTGGAAAGAAAGCTGGCCTGCCTGTTAGTCTGTTCAAAAGGGCTAGCCTGAGGTATATGCACAGACTTTGCAGCTGCTTCTAAGTGAATTTAGGTAACACACCATGCTAGCACACACCAGAGAAGGATTTCAAGATTTAAGTCATGAATTAAAGGTTTTTCTGATTACATGGAAAAACATTCAATCAAATCCTAGCTGTTGATAAATAACATGGTTTTTGTCGTGTCAGATGATCTGGAGCATCGGAGGTACATCCACAAAGTTGTAAGGAGTCAGCCATAGCGGTGCCCCTGATGTTCTTGGGCCAGAACAACTAAACACCACACATAATATAATTTTGGAGGTTTGTCACCTAAGCTCCTCTTAGCTCTTGAATTCAAATTCAGCAAAAATTCATACATGTACATTCATTTTTATCAACTCAGGCTCACAAGTTATGCATAAAATACTCTCTGGCCAGGGTCAGGATGGTGGTATCACTGCCATGGGTTCATGACTACTGTTAAATATCAGAATCCTTCTATAGGTTCAAAAAACTGCTAAAAGGACAACATTCATTAACTTACGTGTACCTGTCATATTTTTGTGCTTTAAAACTAACAACTTTTAAATACCCATTCCCAATTCCCTTTATGTATAATGACAGTATAATAAAGCTTGACCAATTGATATTAGAGTACCATCCAAAATATACCTGACCTGCCCCCACAATGAGAGTTTTTTTGGAGGCAACCCTGGATTAATGGCTTTAACACGTGGTTATTATATAAGTATAATTAGGATTTTTAAAGTTAAACACATTTTTTGCAGCTTTTTATGTAATTTTTCTGACGGTGCAATATTTTAGTTTTCTGCACTAGCTGGAGAACTAAGGAAAAACTATTCAACACAAACTGTGTCAAATGAAGAGAAAAAATTACATGAAGAAAACATTAAAATAAAAAAGTTTTAAATGAATAATTCAAGCTAAGTGCTTGTAAAGGGACTAATCTGATTGTTACTATAATGACAGAAAATATCATCAAGTGTTTACAACATTATATATTTTTATACCTAAAACATTCAGATTATATGTCAGAATAGTCATAAAAGGGTTTATTAGAGTAACAACAAAATCCATGTTTAAAATAATGACATGGTGAAATGTCAAGAGTAAAGAACACAAGCTAATGGCTATGCTTAAGCTTGATATTTCCAAACAAAAAAACATTAAATAACCAAAAACCTCTATGTAGAACCTTTTCAAAAATAATGACAAGTTCCAAATGAAGGCATTACAGTTATAACAGACATTTTGCTTGATATGTTTCCATTAATTTATATAAAGACAATGTAGTACAGTTCAGTTAGAAAAGAAAGAATTTGCAATTGGCCCCAAAGACCATCCCGCATAGGGCCTCATCTAACGTGTAGAAGATGGTGCTCCTGTCAGATGACCAAAATAAAATGTCATGGACAAGATGCAAAGCATAATATATGGAGGAAAACTAAAACTGTACATCCGCCTGAACACATCATCCTAAAGAAGAAACCTGGCGGTGGTAGCATCATGCTTTGGGGAATGCTTTACTTCAGCAGTTATGGGAAACCTGGTCAAAGTTGAGGATTTGGTGATTGGTGTGTTTGGACCATTCCAGCGTTGAGTCATATGTGCACAATCATCTTTGTGTGTGAATTTAAAGGAAGAAAATATAATATATCAAATCAGTTGAATTTGTTACATGTTTACTTGATATTCTTAACTTGCAGAACTCACAGTCCCACATACACATCCAGGAGTAAGATATTTTCTCAATAAAACCTAAATCATGTTACGAGTTTATTTTTCTGGCGGTCCACCTCAAGATTATTTGTGGCTCCCATCTGGTCACCCCTCATAAAACTTCAGGAGGAAACCCAGAAATGTTTTCTGAATGGGGTTCACAGCGCTGCTAAATGTGATGATAAAACAGCAAAGTGTGTGGAAACAGAGTTGTTACTGATGGTTCTCTTATATTAATTCTTTGCCACTAACTCGTGGCTGGCGGATAGGAGGTCCCTGTGTCTCTCTCAGGCAGCGGCTCCGCTGTTAATATGTAAACGCTACGATGATTGAAGACTGCAGACAGTTTCCCCGGCTGCGCCCTCAGCCCGGGCCGTGCGCCATTGGCCGCCAGCTCCAGCGGGGCCAAACAGCCAATGGGAGGGCGCCGACCACGAGCCGTCCTCCCTCGGGCCTCGTGTCCCTCACCCTGATTGGTTGAAAGTTACTGTGGGAAAGAAACTTTGGGAAGTTTCACACGAGCCGTTCGCGTGCAGTGAGAGATATAAATACAAGGCACACGCGGAGAGCCCGACAGAGAGAGAGAGACAGTGCGCCCGCTCCTGCTGCTGCGCATCACTGACGGATTCTAACTCATCCCGGGATTTGTTTCCGATACAGACGGACTTTAAAAACTAGTTGACAATATCCAATTCCTTTTTCTGCACCAGTGGATGGTAAATTGCTGCGTTTTTGTTGGATTTCTCTAACAAGAAAGAAAAGATGCCTGCCGATATGATGGAAAAATCTTCATCCTCTCCGGTCGCGGCGACACCGGCGAGCATGAACACAACTCCGGACAAACCCAAGACAGCATCCGAACACAGAAAGGTTGGTATTTGTAAATAATAATAATAAAAACAGCAATAAGTTGAGTCACATATCAAGAGCTTTTTGCTCAGACGGATTATTTTAACAGGTTGTGTTTTACTTTCTAGTCATCAAAGCCGATCATGGAGAAGAGGAGACGAGCCAGAATAAACGAGAGCTTGGGTCAGCTGAAGACTCTCATTCTGGATGCGCTCAAAAAAGATGTAAGTACTCAGCCGACCTTCTGGATATTAATAGACATCCAAACAGTCTCTGTCAGGCATGAGAAAAGTGTGCGCGTAACGCTAACCAGGTGCGCTTTTTGCCCCCGCAGAGCTCCAGACACTCCAAACTGGAGAAGGCAGACATCCTGGAGATGACAGTGAAGCACCTCCGGAACCTGCAGAGAGCTCAGATGACCGGTAAGTTTAACATCCCACACTGATTTGTCTCCGTTCACCGTAAACCTATATGTAAAAGTCACTCTTGTTTCAACATTTCCAAACTTTTTATAATAATATCCCCATGTTTTCCCCTGTCTGTTTCTCTTTAGCTGCTCTGAACACCGACCCCTCCATATTGGGAAAATATCGCGCAGGGTTCAGTGAATGCATGAATGAAGTCACCCGATTCCTTTCCACCTGCGAGGGCGTCAATACCGAAGTCAGGACGCGGCTCCTGGGCCACCTGGCCAGCTGTATGACGCAGATCAACGCCATGAACTATCCCAGCCAGCATCAGCACCAACACCAGCTCCCCTCAGCCGCTGGGTCTACGCACCCTTCATTCGGCCAATCCATGGTGCAAATCCCCAGCTCCTCCCCGCAGGTGCTCCCAATGAACCCCGCGTCCTGCAAAGGGGGCTCCCCGCCAGCCAGCTTGCAGTCAGACGCCACCAAAGTGTACGGTGGATTCCAGATCGTACCTGCCACAGACGGACAGTTCGCTTTCCTCATACCCAACGCGGCGTTTGCGCCGAACGGCCCCGTTATCCCAGTGTACGCAAACAACATGAGCACGTCGGTGCCTGTTCCTGCCGCGGTGTCCCCCGAAGCCCCATCCGCCAACACAGACTCAGTGTGGCGACCCTGGTGAACAAAAAGAAACACCAGAAAAAAAGACTAACTTTACACTTATTAGTTTAAATCTTTGGTCAATAGAAAGTTGTTTCGAACCTGTTTTTATTTTTATTGTAAAATGGAAAGAGTATGCACTATATTTGTACAGCTAACAAGGGAGTAAAGTTCATATTGAAATGAGATTTGTTTTGTGGAAGTCCGTTCACTGCATTTTTATATATATATTTGAGTTGTCTTTTTTACTGTGTGACGCCAAAGATATGTTCAATGCTCTTATGCTGTTCTTCGTTTTCGAAGACAAATAAATTTGTAAAGATATGAAAAACTTGTCAAAGCGTTGCTTGTTACTCAAAAAAGGCAATATCCCTTTTTAACAAATAACGTTTGTCTTGGTGGTCTACGTAACTTCTGTGCGTAATAGCTGATTTCATTTGCGCAATCAAGTTTAATTTAATTTTGGTCTATTATGTTTCTTATTAAATAATTTTAAATTCCGACGTTGCTTAAAATGCATACAATTTGGCATAATTAAAGATGCAGCGGCTGTATGGCAATTCAACTTTTACAATCATTAGTTTGTGCCAAACTTGCTTTTCATGAGAACGAAACAAATATATTCCTATTAAACTCACTTAAAGTGGATGGTTATCATTCAACTAAGTCCGAGTGGAGATCAGTAAGCTGAACAAGTTGTGGGGTAGGGGGGAGTAAGAGGTGGAGGAGGGGTGGGGGGACAGAATTGCAAGATCATCTGTTTGTGGTGTTACGCACTGGCTCTCCAGCTGTTAGGGCTTTCTTGAGGGAGCTTTGCAGAGGTCACTCACGCCATCTAGCAGCAGAAAACGACACTGCAATCTGATTGGCAAGGGAGGATCGATAGAGTCCAGCACAAAAAGTGGATGCTGGTGTGATGTGGTAAAAATATTTTGCCGTCAGAGAGACTGGGAAAGTGACTAGTTAAGGTTTCATTGTTATTTGTAGATGTAAGATTTTTGTTCAATATATATAAAAAAAAAATTTGCTGAAAGCATTAGATGCAATACCTGGCAGAGGTGTTCTTGAAATATTTTGATGTTACAACCAGAAAAACTCGAAAAATGTATTTTAGTGGGATTTTTCATAGAGTACTGCTGATGACATTTTTACAAATGAGTTCAATACTTTATAGAATAAAGTATATAAATTATTTTTGCTGCAACAGGTATTTATGGCTATGCCCCAACCAGTGTTGTCCATTCTTTGCAAAACAGCTTGAGCTCAGTCAGACAGCACGGAAAATGTGTATAAACATATTTTTTTACAGTCTGACAGAGATTTGGAGTGCATATTGTGAAGTGGTAGGAAAATAGTGCATGTTTGAAAAAAAAAAAAGCAAAATTAGTTCTATTCTGAAAAGAGTGGCATGGAAGTGTATCAATTGGATTTAGGTCTGGACTTTGACTGAAAGTTCCGTCCCATTCAGCAGGTCCCCACAGGTCTTTTGCAAAAACAAATATTTGGTATTGCTTTCCATTGACAATGGCTTTCTTCTTGCCTATCTACCTTAAAGGACAAGTTTGTAGTGTGTATCACATATACAACATTTTTTTAGAATGTGTGAATACTTCTTGCAAGGTACCATAGTGTTTGGATGTTTTAGGTGTTTTGTGTACGGCAAACAGCCAAAGTCTAAAAGTCTGAAAAAGATCAAGCGGTGATAAAGCATCATCATAATGGGGATTTCTGCAACTTTCACTTGAGCAGCAACATTAATCTCGTGGTGGGAAAGCACAGAGTGGAGCCTCAGGCTGTGTCTTTAATCAGGGCTCAGTTCCTCGATGCCAGGGGGCCTGACGGAGGAATGACACGATAAACACATCGTCACAGAGCATGTGGTAGCTCTCTGCTCTGCCCAGGTGTGTGTGCCCCCTCCAGCTATCCGAGTGTGGCCTTTCTTTGAAGGTGTGTGTGTGTGTGTGTTTGTGGGGGGGTGGATGCAGGTGTTTGCAATTATCACTGTGCTAAGAGGCACAAAGTGTGGATAAGTGCCATCATTTTGAATTTCCATCACACCTTTTTACAGGCGAGGGAGGGCACGCATCCCTGTGTGATTGAAGCCATGTGTGTGCTTGTGTCCGTGTACGCATGCTTTCTGTGTGTGTGCGTTACAGGGTGTGGACATGCCTGGCTGAAGGGCACGAGGGGGATGAGGCAACGGGGGGGTTAAATGTGATGATTGGGGGGGGGTTCAAGGAGAGGCCTGCTGCAGAGGCTAACAGTCAGCATCCTGTGTTTTTAGGCCGTCTCTGAACATGCCCTCCTCACACACACACGCCTAGACGAAGCGTTCCCACGGCATTCCAGCTGTGCTCGCACTGGTGTCAAGCTTCCTGCCCCTGGCCCCCGGGGCCACAGCTGGACACGGGACGTCTGGGAGGCACGTGGTGTGACCTGGACAACACCCAGCTGCTGAGCCCTCCCATCCTGCCTCAGTCTCCTCAAACCCCCCCACCCAACACACCCAACCCATCGACATCTCAGCGGCCACTCTCCCCCTCCTGAAAAGTAGCTTTACGAGGCTCTCCAATTACCCAGTGCAGTGGCCGAGCTGCTGGAGTGACCGCACACATGTCACAACACGACGAGGAGGTTAGCTGCCATGCGTGTCCATTAACTTTTCCCACACTCCGCGTGCATTAAGGGAGCGAAAATAGGGGGAGAAAAAAAAACCTCCGCTTCCTCCTTGGCTGTGTAAGTGCTACCATATGGTCCACTCTCCTTCTCTCTCTCACACAGTCCTCCTTTCTGTCTCTACATCTCTCTCCCAGCCCATCACTGGGGCTGGCTTTGATTGCAGCCCAGACAAGCGAGAGCTTTATGATTTAAGCCCAGAGCTTGCTGTACCAACCCCTGGACCTGCATTGAAGCCAAACTCTTCTCCCTCCCCTCTTTTTCCCAGTTCCCTTGCAGCCCCCGCCTTCTCCTGCAGTTGCAAGGGAAGGCTGTTTTCTGGCAGGAAATGAATAGCTCCCAGATGAGCGCAGGAACCTGAGAGGTCGTGAGAAAGAGGCGAACCCCCCTCCGCAGGCCCGGCTTGCTGCCAGCCGCCGGGGGAATGTGGGAGAGCGCCTCTCTGACACACGCATCAACCCCTCTGCCCTCCCCACACCGCCTGACTGACTGCCTGCCCGCCTGCCTCAGCACTGGGCCCCGAGCCTGGAAATAGACTGACAGACGGGGCAACCGCCATCGAGGAAGGCGGCGTGGCTTCATCCGCCAGCCAGGCAGGGAAAGGGAAAGCTGTGGGAGGGTTGGATGAAGTGTCGGACTTGTGTGGGCAGAAGTGGATCGGGTTGTGTGTTTGCACTCAGAATCCTGACCCAAGCGTGTATTGCACTGCATAGTTAGGTCCACAGCTTTACTTTCCTTGGTTTCAGCTTATTTATGTTCCTTTTTCACCTATTTTGTTTGCAGACAGAGCAAGTGTGCACATGTGCTCTCTTTGCTCTGTCCCAGATGCTTACTCTCATTCCAGTCAGGACAGGTGTTCTCTGTCAGGGCAAAATGGTTCTCTCTTCTCTCTTCTCTCATTGTGTGCTGAACTAACATTTACCCCTCCTGAGGCCAACTAGGTTATTGGATGTGGTAAGAAGTTTAATTATAGCTGTTCAGGGATATTCCAAGATCTTTTTAGTCACTGTTTTGCATCTGCATGATTTGCTCTGATTAATTCATTTTTGAGAGACGATCAGATCTTTTGTTGCCAAGTGTAACAGATGCAGAAAACTATGTCTTTTGGCTCAGACCAGGATTGTAAGGGTGATAAGTAATATTTTTGACTTACAACTTAAAAATAAATCTGTTTTTAGTATTTAATGCCAAATGTCACCATTTAAAGCAGACAATCAGACTTGTCTTTACATACTTGCCACTTTATGTGACAACACAATACAAAGTAGCATATAATCGTAAAATGGAAGGAAAAGACTAAGGATGTTTTTACATGTGTGGCCGTGCCAGAAAACTTTAAAGATCTTACCACAAATTCTTATTTGGATTTAGCACCAGACCTCTACTGGGTAATTTGACACATAAATTGAGCTCTTATCTCTGAATGTATGTTTAGTGTTTCTGCATTGCTCTAAGGTGAACCTCACTGTGCCATGTCCTTTATTCAATATGTCTCTTTTTATTGCTTTTGTCCTATGCTGTGGATCTCTGCAGCTCTGCCAGAGTTATGGATCTCTTGGCATGTTTCTCTTATCCAGACATGCTTTGTCAGCCCTGTAAGGTGAGATTGCCAACCATGTGTTGGTACCGTTGCAATTGTTCTATATTTCCCATTCCCATTTTCAGATAATTGACTGAAAGTGTGTTTAATGAGATGTTGAATGTTCGGGACATTGTTTTATAACCCAGCTGTTATCCACAACTTTCTCCTTGATCTATCTGCTTTGTCCCTTTGTCTTCACGATGTTGTCTCTTCTCTAATGTTATCTGATCAAGCTTTAGGGCCTGGATATATTCTGTTTAATAATTTATCATAATCAGAGAGCAGAAATTTTGCAGCCCATTTTCCTAGACTGCATAATCTTTCAGAGGAAATTAATACATTATTATTTTAACAAAACGTTGAAATAAAAAGACAAAAAAAAAAATCAAGTCCACTGAGTTAAATGCAGAAGTAAAAATGTTGCGTTGTTGTTCAGGAGAGAAATACACTTAAACAGGGAGAAGTTGAATCCAAACTGCTTTCTATGGGAGATGCTTTTTTGTAAGCTCAAAACTTGAAGTATACTCAAAACAAGTAGCAATCACTCATCATGCCAGTTAGCTATATGAAAATCCATGTGTCTTTGTGTTCTTGTTGAACCAGAAGAGATAGTTCCCATCCATGGCGGTGTCAGTCAGGCTGGAAGGTACTCTTCTTTTTAATAATTTGTATTATTTTCATATGGAAAATGAAAAGCAGGACAATCTGGAACCAGAAATAATGCTTTGTATGTTTGTTTGTTTTTTGTTTGTTTTTTTCAGAAGTCATTCAGACTCTCAAAAAATGTCACATTGCTACACAAGTTGGATCCTTGAAAAAATTTAATGAAATGTTTACATTTGTCTTATTTCCATGCACTAAATGCAGAATGTCTTGCTTCTAAACTGGAAACCTATTCACTTACATAAGGCTAATAATAACATTCAACTTGGGTCACATTTGACACTCATCCATTAAAGCTGATGTTGTCAGAGACAGAGAGGGAGCTTGAAATCAAGTCTGGTTGCTTAGAACTAGGCAACCAGATCACATGGATTTAATCTTCACTATTATTAGTGCATTACCCATAAAAGTTATTTTGTCCTGTTAGTTGTGCACCTAATGATTCAGTCCAACATGCCTCCCCCCTTCGTACTGCTGTTTCCCAGAGTTCCTGTCGTTCTTTCCCATACTGTCTTTGTCTCTTGCGAGCCTGGTTGGTGCCGAGCTCCTATGGTAACCTTTGGGCCCAGTAAACAGGACAAGCTGTGTCCCCACTCCTCTTGGCTCACCCTGCATGACAACACAAACCCCACCAGAGGCTCCCACTGCCAGCCCATTCAAATGTCAGCCATGCCGTTTGAAGTCGTAGTCCTCTATGTAAATCTACGGTGTTTCTCACATGCACTCCAGAACAAGACCACCGGCACAAGGAGGTCCTCTGATGCTAGATCATAGCTTCTTTTATGTTCTCCAGTGTTTAGAAATATTTATTTCATCCCTCTAGAATATCCTCATAGTTTTAATTTATATATATATATATCTTTTTTTCCTGGTTGTGGTGTGTAGTTTAACAGCAGAGTGACATGAAGAGAGCAGGACATGCCAACCATATGTGGCTGTCAGTTGAAAAGTTGGCACATCTCTGAGCTCTGAGTGGTGACAGTGATGACCCTATCAAACTGCGCCTTTGTTCCAGCTGTCCTCCAGCTACTCAGGGACCCAAGGCAAATTGAGTGGGAGGTCTCCCTCCCTCAGAGACTATCACAACAAACAAATAGAACAGGCAAACAAGTTCCCACCGCACTACAGTCCAAGCATCTGCCAATGGTGACAGTTGGGTTGGTTGTGATAATCTTCAGGGACCACTTGCGGGACCTTCTTTGATCTCACAAAGACCAGTTTTTTCAATGGTGGATTGAGACCCACTTAACCTTTTTTCAGGTTTACGAACACAGACATTATAATATGCATAAAATAAATACAGTTCGTAGCCCTGGGGATGTCAGGGCTTTAGGTTAGCGTGCTTTATCCATTCCAAAACCAGTTTTAGAGTGTGTTTAGGATCATTGTCATGTCTCAGCGCCCAATTACATCCAATTATTTATCATCTGACCCAAATGATCATCTTTGGATGAAAGGAAATGTAATAGGTGTTCAAGAACAAACCCATAGCTACCAACACTTATCTCTATCATAAAAAGGAAAACCAGCATCCCTGTCCCATTATCACTATCAGTATGGACTAAAAAGGTGTTGACCTCAAAAGATGCCAGAGCTCCAAGACTGATACCTGTGAACTGACTGAAATTTAAAGCTGAATAACCTAAATGCCCTAAGTAGAAAAGTCAAATAGGAGAAGAGTTTAAGCCATGAGTTATGTGTTGAAGAGTGAAGGTGAGGTTTTCAAACCTAAGAATACCACTACAACTATTAAGCATCGTGGTGGTAGCATCATGCTGCATGTAAGTCCCTAGAACCAGAACCAAACATGGAGAAGCAGCTTTCAGTTTCTATGCTCCTCATCTCTGGAACAAACTACCAGGAGAATGTAAAGCTGCAGAGACACTGAACTCTTTTAAGTCTAAAATTAAAACGTATCTATTTAAACTTGCTTATGAGTAACTGCTTTTTTTTTTTTTTGTAAACATTTGATCTTTATATTATTTTATTGTTGTCGTTTTAATTTCTATATTTTATTCTATCTTTTAGCTTTATTTTTAAGTGATTGTGTATTAATTACGTGGATTTGTTCCTTACAATATCTTTTCTTACTGATTGATTACTGTTAAACTTATATGCTTTGTAATCATGTGGTTTCATTATCACTGAATCATGTAAAGCACCTTGAATTACCTTGTGTTGAAAGTGTGCTATAGAAATAAAATTGCCTTGCCTTGCCTTGCCTAATTTCCAGTCATACTGCTGCATTGCATGAAATCAATCGGGAAGGCTGAGCAGTGTCAACTACAGTACTACTTCCTACTGCTATTCCAACTCCAACTCACTATGGAGGTGTGGCAGAAACTAGGCTTGTTTGATATTCCATAGTGGCACACCTGTTGTCATCAGAAATAAATGCTGACATCTGAAATAGGGTTTTAGCATAAGGTTTTAACCTAAAGAGGGCATTCCATTGATGTTTTTTGGTAGAAAATTAATATTTTTTACTAAAATGTACTAAAAAAACAAAAAATGATGAAGAGACATGTAGGTAGTACTATTATGTACTCATTTATACAGTTTATCAACAAAAAAAGCAGTTGATTTGGGGGTGAGTTGCACAAAGTGTGTGAACGTGTGCCTAAGTGGGTGAATGACTGAATGTATTGTGAAGCGCTTTTAGGTCTGGACCCTGACAGACAGTACAAGGAAAGGTTGGTTTAACGTGCATGTGATTATGCATAGTTAGATGTTGACAGATGTTTGATATCTCTACCTCGGCTGATTGGACTTTTACACGGATATCACTTTGGCGCTTTTTGCAGCACTGACTGTACATCTATTCAACAAAAATAGTAATACAGTTAAGTCCTTCTTTCGTTCAGCTGAGCCTTTTCTGTTGCCGGCTAGAGCAGCTGTGTCAGTCACCTCTTTTACTCCCTCTTCCCTTCCCAGACTCCTTAACGTCACTCATTCATGCACAGCTTGTCTGATGGGGAAACACAGCTTTTCATTATAAATATTTGCTTGTTCCCGAATGCAAATATTTTTGAAGTATTTGTTCAAAATAAGTATTTGTAAAAAACACGTTATTTGTGCATTTCAGAATCCCGTTTTTGGGTTTGGCTCCACCCTTATTACAGGCCATTTACCATTTAAAGCGTTCTGCAAATTCTACCAAGAACGGTGGTCGTATTTCTGCCCAGAATCTAGCCAGAACCTTACCTACATACATACTGATTTGCTTACTTTTTACTTACTTAATTACCTTCTTACTTATTTGAACTCAGTTGCAGATAGCACCACATGGTGGTGCCTGACTGAACTGTCAACTCCTCAGATCAGTTTTCTCTGTCCAATTTATACCTGCTTTGTTTATTCCATTCAGTTTACTGACACTGGATGTAGCACGTTGCAGTGAGTAAAAAAGCATTTGTTTAAGGTAAAAAGATGCCTATTTCTGCAATTACTACCACATTTGTCCGACTGCTTCATGTTTTACAATTGCTGATTTTGTTTAAAGTCTTGGAAGTATTACTGTTGCGTCATTTCCTGCTGATGTGAAAAGTAAATATTTTCTTATCTATCTACCCTTCATTTATCTTTTATATTGCCTTGGATGTATTCATCCTGATGAGCTGGCCATTGACAACAGGAGTACACATCATGGATGATCAAATTCAGAGGTGAAAATCATACTCTGTTAAGGATTTGATGAATCAGGGTTTATGCATCTGGGTTTTGCAGAGTCGATAAGAAAAACAGATCTTTCCAAAAAAAAATACCGTCATCTAGGTATGAAATACTTTCCAAACGTATTCATATACCTTTTTTTTCTTTTTGCAGTTACCAGTATCTTATTAGGCTTTTATGCAATAAACTAAGAAAAAGTAATACACACATGTGAGGGGAAGAGATATGATGCCATTTTTTACAAATTACACTCTAAAAAGTGTAACTTGTTCTGTAGCCTTCCCCCTGTACTTATACCAAAGTTAAAATCCAGTGCAACCAACTCTGTTCCAACTTCAGCTAATTAACTATTTCAGCTCAGTAAGAATCTCTCAGAATGAATGTACAGTGGAGCAAAATGTATTTGGGAGCCACCAATTCATGCAAGTTGTACCACTTAAAAAAACGTGAGAGAGGTCTGTAATTGTGATCAAAGGTGTACTTTAAGTGTGAGAGAGAATGTAAAAAAAAATACAGGAAATTGCATTGCATTATTTTTAAGAAATGTATTTGTATAATGGAAAAAATAAATATTTAGCACCTACGCACAAGCAAATCCGTGGCCGCCAAATACTTTTGTGTCCGACTGTGGCTGTTCTCTGACAGGCCCCGGAGTTTGTTGGTGAATGTTGATGACCAAACAGCTTCATGAAGGCAAAAGGGAACACACCAGAAAGGTCAGAGATAAAATTTAAGAGGAATTCAACGGACGGTTAAGTTACTAAACAAATCATAAAATTTGAACATTTTACAGAGCAAGAGATTTTAGGTTTTCCATATGTTCCTAAAACTTATTAACCCAAATTTTACAAACTTCTTACTGATTGGAACCATGTTCTTTTTTATTGACTAAAACTTGACTTATTTTGGTTTTCACTTTACTTCAGTTTGGTTGCTGATTGTTCGGTGTACGCCACCGTTGGGGTACGTTGCATCATGTTGGTATTCAGAGACATGAAATGGCATTATCCCACTTCCTTCTTTTCCATCTGTACAAAAGCAGCATAAATTGTGACGTGGACCAGAGCTTAATCCTCTTTCCCATTTTGGATGCAGTGGCAGGAACCAAAGAGGAGCTGGTCGCAGAGATATGACCACAAGACGCACCGTAAACAATGGAGCCCATGTGCGTGTGAGTGTTTGAAGGTCTGCACAATAAAGAGTGAGTCTGTGTCATTTAGAGAGAGTGAGTGGATGATGCAGAGTGTTTGATGTTGATCTTTTTTCTAAATACACTAAAGAAGCCAGACTGTGAATTCATCAAAGGCAGAGGGTGTTTTTGCTCAGTGTATGTGTGCTCTTTACCTCCCACCTTATTTGTCTGAGCAACTTCACCTCTGCAGAACATGCTTCCAAACACTCCTACAAGACCCTGTTATCTCAGCTTCAGTTTGCGTCATGAATGAGACTATTGTTAGTGTGTATGTGGTCATTGTGTTGAACTTTTGTTTCCAGTGAGGTGTCCATGGCGTCCTTCCTTGTAAATCCTGGTTTCTCTGGGAAATTTGTCCAAGGTAGTTATTCCAAAAGCTGTAATGAAGCCATCCACTCTGGGCACAGGAAATAAAACCTCAGAAGAATAAAGTTGCATTTTTGTGATGGTGCTGTTGTTTGTTCAAATGGGAAAAAGCCTTTACTGATGGGTTTTTTTTCTGTATTTTTCTTTATTTTTCTTCATTTTGGCAGAATAAATGTTTCTTGGATGCTGTTTTGTTTATTTGAAGACCATTTTGTGAATCTACAGAATGTTAAACCTTATGGTTTTTGCTGACAAAGATGCATTTCATTGAGATTTAATGTAATAGGCCAGCACAAGGTTGTACATGATTGTTAAATCAATGGAAAGTTATACAGCTAAGCCCAAAATTATTTACCCCCCTGGCAGATTTAGATTTAAAAGTAAGTTCAGTCAAACAAAAATAATTTTGGTAGGGAAAATATTTTTATTACTTCTTTCGTTATAAAATGGCTTGTTGAATAAGTATTCATTTCCATCTCAATAATCAATAGACAATTACCCCAGGCAGACTAAGTTTCTTAAAGTAGTTCTTAGTTCACATCGTTTGTTTTATTTTGTCAATGTTGCTTCTTTTTTGTTTTCTGTTGTTTTTCCCCCTCCCTGCCGTCCTGCGGCTGTGGAGGCAGACTGGGATTTTTTCTTGTGTTCTGCTCTCTTGTATCGTTGGCTCACACTCTCTGTCTTTTTGTTCCCTACCTCTCTTCTTCATCTTCTTTCTTTCTTCCCCTTTATTTTTCATCTCTGTGTCAATAATATCAGATAATAAAACCTACAGCAATCTTTAATAAAGATTTCACACAAATATTTATTAACTGGAGTACTGTAGCAAAAGACATAACTCTCCACTTGAGAAAGTAAATCTGACATAAATTCTGAGTGCCACACTGCCAGACAGGACACTGTAAAAGAAAAAAGTTTTCTAAAGCATTTTTTTCCCCTTTTTATTTGACTGGAAGCAATTTTAGTGTCTTGAAGTGGCCCAGACATGAATCCGACAGAGTCTGAGCAAAACATTAAGGGGAATTCAAGGAGGTCTTTCAGTTTTAAGGACTTGGAGCTCATCACAAAAGATACATTACCAGTGAAAACATGCAATTATTGGCCAGCAATAAAAAATAAGAGTTTAATGCTGTAATGTCAGTTCCAGTGATTATAATAATAATTTCGACATGCCATTTCTTGTTAGTTTTTTTTTCTCAGTAATTGATACTGATTTTAAAGTGATTTAATATTTTTTGAGAGATGAATGTCTCATTTTCCATAAAACATGTATAACTTAAATGAAATAATCTGATGTCTAAATCTAAATAATTTTGGGTAAAAAATAAATTAGGTCCAAATTAAAATAGATAAAGAGAAATTTCAAATCTTTAGTTTTTTTCTGCAGCTCGCTGTCTCAGGTGGTTTGCAACTTCTTTCAAAGATTGTCCAGTCTAGCCAGTAAAAATTGTTAATCAACTATTGATTTATTTTGTGATGTGTTAAAAAATCAAAGATGAAACTTTAATAACCATCTTTATCATTATCTCATGCCTAATAAGAGGATTTGATCAACTTTTCTGAAAAAGGGGACGTTTCCCTCCTCCTTAACTCAGCCAGCAGACAGTGGGGCTATCAGAGTATGTGATCATTTGCTATGTTTTGTTGTTGCTCTCTCCCATGCACACACAGCTGCATCTCTGATTTTCCCACATCCTCCACAGCTCCAGCGGTGAGCGCCCTCCCTCTTTTCCTGTGGCGCAGGCTGCATGCGACCCTCCACAGACCATATCAGGGTAATTGACAGTGACTGGAAATATGCGGCATCATTGAGCCTCGACCCGTGTGACTAACAGGGTTAGAGCCTCCCCCTTTTTGAAAGCAGCCCCTCCTACGGAGCCATCAGTGATATTCAGTTTGTGTTAAAGTTCTCTTTGAGTGGGCCCCCAGGGGCCAGATTTTATTAACATATTTTATGGCTAGCTCTTGGATGTGGCTAGGAGTGATTCAAGCTCTGTATTAATAATAGTCAGACCCCATAATGGCTCTCAAAGTGATGACAGTGACAGTGAGGCCTGACTGTGGCTGACAAACAGGGAGACAGAGAAGTGACTGGTGCTCAATGGGATGAGGACTCCTGCTTTCTACGGGACCTGGCGCGATTGGCCGGGACGTGCCGGCTTGAGGCTAATCAGAAGTGATTCATGCATTGGATTGAATTTGTCTCATCTACGGTTCTCTCCATCACTTACTGCTCTCCAAATAAATAGCAGGCAGACAATGGAAGCTGTTTGTTAGGACATTTTTCCCACAGTCCCGTTTGTCATGAAAATGGACACACACTGACTCGTGGACAAAGCCACAGACAGACGCGCACTCGAACCCAACTTCCGAGAGTGTCTACAGTAAGGACATTCCTGCACTCCGCACGCCTCGATCATTGTCTGCAGCAAGGCCGCTGCAGACAAAAGAGGCGTCCTCTCTTCCTGCTCGCCCTCAGTGCTACAGTCCAGTTAAATGTAACCATGTTACCCTATAAATGAGACTCTTCTTTCCCTTGTTTTTATTGCTGGCCGAAAGAATCTGCATGCGTGAGGAGCTCCTTTCACTGTCTACTGTTAAACTGCTGACGTTCTTCACTAAACGCCACATAGGCTCAGTTTATTTGAATTATCTGGCCCCTAAGGAGAGCGCCTGTAAATCTATGCTTTTGTTGGATGGATATCTCTCCAGTATCATCCAGCAGCAGTGACTATTGTGAAATTCGCCCTGAAACTGTAAGAAACATGCAAGAAGACCCTTTTTGTTTGTGTTTTAATTTCATACAGCTGGAGACAAACACATAAGGAGGCTCTGAAAGCAAAACTGCGTAGGTTCCCATACATGAAGGCATAAGGGAGAAATTAGGCAAAAAGCTTAAGTTTCATCCTGGGCTTGAAATGATTTGAAAGAATGTAAAGCTTGTGACAAAAACCCCATGAGAAGAAAACAGGTGGCCATTGCTACATCCCCCCAGCATCAACCCACAGACATGAAATCAGCCAAGAGGGGTTTAGATTTCAGTGATAAAGACCCCAAGGTTTGTTTGCTCTTTATGTCTACAAAGATGTGTGAAAAGATGCTGGCCACTTGCAGGTCTCCTTCCTGCCTTCGCGTAGAGAAGTTAGCGTTTAGGATTTCAGGCAGGAAGTTATCCATCGGCACTCAATTGAGAAGGACAGCTTGGATCTCTGGGAGAACGAGGCCTAAGCTTCTGTTTTAGGATGGGAATATTTCAAGGTAATGTGAATCAATTGATTAATTCCAGGTTAGTAAATGCATCTAAGGAGTATGTCATGTAGAAGATCATCAGTGTTTAAAAAGACATGAGTGAAGAAAAGATTTAATAGGAAGCGCTCTGAGCTCGTTCCCTTTTGCTCTATGGGGTGAAGTGTTTTGTTAACCTTGGGACACTAGACATCAAGATGGCGGTGTGAGGAAGATAATATTGCAGAAGGTTTGAAGGAATGAGAAGGTGTGGAAAGGTTTGAGTTTTGCCAGGCTCTGGGACCCTGTATGACCATTCTGCTTAAGAAATATAAAAAATTCCTATTGTGATCGCAGCCTCATCCTTGTTTAAAGGAAGAAGATATTTTCTTCTACATCAGAGGGCAGACATGGCAGAGAGGATTTTTTTTTTCCTTCCCCAGGATCCAAGCTCCAGACAAAGGGAACCTGGGACAGGGACAGCAGCCGTTCCTGAAACCGTTGGCCTCCACCTAGGGAGGGAGAACTCCAGCTACCGAGGGAGACACAGTCTGAGATAATATGGGAGACTCCAAGAGAATGGTTCGGATTTAAAAAGTGGACAGCTCTTTGTATTTTTTTTATTTTCCTTTCTGCCCTTTTCTTGCTCTACAAGCCTGATAGGAGCAGTAGAGAGCAGAGCGAAGTAATTGCCTTGGTTTGCACCTGCTGGCAGATGCCTGGGAGATATCAACCCTGGCTCGGGGAGACGCAGTTTGTTTTATAGAGACATATTGGAAAAGAGGAAACTGGATGATTCTGTAAGTGGGGGAAAGAACATCTTAGCAAAAAGAAAAAAAATGATTAAAAAACGAGCGACGGCGTACAAACGGCAATATAGGTTAATCAACCAGTTATCATGAAAAGGGGAAGATGTATAATACATGGAGAAATCAGCAGCCTGAACACATAAGATGTTTATTTCGTGTTTCATTCTCTGTAGCTCTAATAACTCAAGAGCAGGCTAAATCAGAGAGGGTCCTTTTGGCGTATGCAGCCTTTTCTCTGGCCTTAGGCCAGTATAGTTCCCCTGAGATGTATGTTCGGGTCTGTGGAAAATGTTTTCCTCTCTCCTATGCGGACAACTCGCATAACAGTCTGACAGCAGCCAAGCTCCCGGTGAGTCACATCGGGGAGGCACACCTGTCTTGCTGAGGGATGGTCAAAGGTGCCAGCAGGTGGTGGCTTCTGCCACTGCCTCTGCCAAGAGAAGCATCTGGGAGTGGCAGTCACAGCGTGCATATGCGCATTAGGGGTGGAGCCAAACCCAAATATGGTATTAGGAAAGGAACAAATAACATGTTAGGTATGAATACTTATTTCAAACAAATACTTAATAAATATTTGTGTTTGGGAGCAAGGAAACTTTGTAGTGTGATGCCATCAAGAAATGGGTCACTGGAGAGAAAAGTTCCCTTGCACTCATTGTATTTTTACACCACACGATTATGAGGGTCAAGGCAGAAATTTCACTCCCATGCACTGCCATCTCTGTGATGGTGCACGGACAATAATTATGCATTAAAGGTGGGGTAGGGGATTTATTTCTGAAAGATTTTTGCAACATGTCTTTAAGTGCTCTTCATTGCAGAAAGCAACCAATAAATTACATGTTTTGTAAAAAAAAAAAGAAAATAAAAGTTGTACATTACCTTAACCTTTTGGGTTGACTATATTTGGTGAATCGAGACAATGTTTTGACAAAGTCAAATTTTGAACATAACTTGGTTTTTGCTGGTTTTAAAGAGTTTTAAATATTTTCCTTTAGCACACTGGGTGTGGTATTTGTTTCAAAATATCATGGTGCTCCTTTACAAAAACTAAATAAGAGGGAAATGAGGAAACACCGGCTGTATGAAGATGTGAAAACTTTGTACTACCTGCACATACAGGCTGAGACGAGCTGCCAGCCTGAGTGCAGGCATGCAGTGTTTAACTAACTGGGCATGGGTTGGATTTTCAGTGTGTGTCTGCGTGTTTAACCATGTGTGTCCCCCGCCTATCTTTTCCCATCAGTGTGTGTGTGTGTGTGTGTGTGTGTGTATGTGGTATGTAACTGTAGGAGCCCGATGATGGACAAGGAGAAGGGAGGGTGGGCTGGCTTAATGGGGCAACAGGCAGGCAGAGCTTCAGGTGTGTGATAAAGTCGAGGTTGGATGGAAAGGATGCAGCGGGCCATAAGTGGAGTGAATTTTTATGCGTGTGGGTGTGTGTGTGTGTGTGAAGTTCTGCTTGGCTGAGCTTGAAGAATGCCCTTGTAGATCCTGGCAGGGAAAGAAGGAGCTCCTTTCATCACATGTATCTCAGCGATCCTAACTCCACCCAAGATTTTTCTGCTCCATCTGCCTGTGACCCTGCTATCTCTCCTAAGGACAGTCTTCCATCTGTGCAGGTGACGTTTTTAGTACTAAATGAGTTTTCCCTTTTTACCTTCTCCCTAACCCTTCCCTCCCTCCTCCCCTCACCGTCCTCTGTAGCGTGGGAGCTGTCAGAAGCACTCACTCCGACACACAGAACCCCAGCGGCAGGCAGGTCCTTGTGCTTTAAAAGGGCAGTGGCTAATTAGTCATAATGGCTTCCATTTTGTTCTGGCCTTGCGTCAAATCTTTGATGCTGTGATTGGGAGCACCCGAGGGGGAATACCAGACAATTTTCCATGTCTGATTTGGTTGAAGGGCTGCTCTGTGTAATAATGATGTAAGGGCAAACAGAAACAATGGCAGTGTTTTTCCCACTAAGTAAAATGGACGATGTTTTTTATATCCTTGGAAGAGTTAATTATTACTCAGACAGTGTTAAGTAGAATTGACTTGTGTAGCTCTCTGAGGCTGAGAATAAGCGGTGGTGGGGCTGTCATGGAGTTAACCTTTCTCTCTCTACAAATGTTTATCTGTTCTGTCTTTGATCATTTTATTGTTTTGTAAATTTGAAACATATGTGTTGAAAATAAAGTAAAATATGATTAACATCACCCTGACATTATATCTATGTCATCAGAATGAACTTAACATAAAGTTTTTATAGGTTCATTACACTCCATGACTGCAGGAAAGCTTCTTTTTTTTATCACAAATGCAATATTTCAGGAACAAAGTTTAGACAAGAGAAGGTGGTTCTATGTTGAAACAAAGATAAAGTGATTAACATTAAAATTAAAATTGTCACCTGTCTTCGAACATCTTAAATCATCCATAAGCATATATTATGGCCATCATGAATAAAACAATTGTTTCTGAGCAAATTTTCTAGGGCAGTGGTTCCCAAACTACTTTCTGCTGGACCGCCCTTTGGTTAAAAGAAAATGGTGGACCCCCATCTACTCATTACTTATTATTTTTATTTTCCTTTAATTACTTTCTTATTTATTTTTATTGTGTAACAATATATCAAATTGCCTTAATACATTTAATCTGTTAAAGCAATTGGTTTAAATATTAAAGATGTCTGAGAGAAAAAATAAAACAACTGTAAAGGTTGTGCAAAACTGGCCTTCAGTCATCACAACTTGTGTGAGCCTGGTGTGATTTCACTTTATCGGCCAGATGGAGGTATGTGTTTGTGCTCACTAACACTGGATTTTGCTCAGTGAACATTTCTTACAGAAATATGTCACTGCATGCAAGTTTCATTAAAAACTTCTTATAGAAAAAACTAAGGAGAAGATCGCTCCCCTCTTCCTTGAAAAAGATCTCATCTCATGACGGTTACAGGACTCACTGTGAAACAGAAAGGTGCTCTGTCAGGGCCCATTTCTCGCACAGTGCTGCAAATATCAGGGCTTTGACAGGTCGTGTTTTGATGTAGTTGACTGTGATGAATAGATTGATCATTAAGCTCAGGAATCGGCTGTTTAGACGGCAGTGTGTCGCGGTGTGCAGTACTGGGATTGTCGCACTTCATGAGCAGCTGTAGCCCTTTTAGTATTATTGGACACAGGAATAACCCCTAGTTTGTTGGGCTCTGTTATGAATCATAGCTGCAACAATACTGCAAGGAAGTATATAATCCACTGCAGTTGTGTGCGGTTTTTCACATTGTGCCACCATGTACACATAAAGCTAGAGTTGTCATGGTTGCCACCGGGTTGCCTACACATGCTCAGTGTCCTTTTCTGTGTTTCTCTGGCAGTGTCACAGTAACAACAGCAGGCCTGGCGTACATATTGCTGCATTTTAGCCGGTTTATGTGGAAAGAATTTTTGATTATTGTGGTATCGTTTTTGCTGTCTCTTCTTTCTGGTGAGTGTTTTACCTGTCTTTCCTCTGTTTTCCTCCTGCTACTCTACCGTCTGTTCCCAACCTCAACTCATTTCCACTCTGCCTGCTCTCTCTCCCACCTGCAACCGTTCTATCTATGATTATTTCCTCTGGTTTCTGTTCCACTCATCACTCCTCCCCAGTATACTCAAGCACTCTGATCATCTTACTTCTCTGCAGGATTCCGTCTTTTCCCTTGTGTTCCCTTTTTGTAGTTTATTTGTAAGTTGTTCTTTATTCATCATTAAATCATTAGACCACATTAGTCTGTAGTCAGGTTCTCAAGCTTTCTTTTAAAATGATAAGGCACAACACTGAAAATGTGATCTAAACCATTTTGAAGGATTTCAAGAACATCTGGTACTTCGATATTAAAGTATAAAGAAATGTACAGTACTGTACATTTTACACAAGACATTTACTGTATCTTTATTGTCCATTTCAAGAATAAATAATTATAGGGAACAGTTTATTGTAGGGAGTGAATTGATGTAACACCAGAAACTTTAACCCCCCTTAATTTCCTATGGATAAGGTTTAGTAGACACTATAGAGGCGAAAAGCTTTGATCCTTGTATGTTAAACACAGAAAAGACAAACAGATATAAACAAAAATATACACACACCATTGCAGCAGTAATGGTGCTTGAAGCCCTGAGCAGCTCAGTTCTCTCTCAGAGCAAGAGAGCGAGAGGTGACTGAGAAAAGGAGGAGGGGGAGCATCAGTACTTCCCTCCGCCACCACCGCCCCCATCCCTCTCAGCTTCTCTGAAATAGGTTTATCTCCACCACGGAGGTGTCTCATTGTGTTGGCATGCTGAGGGCTGAAGAAGGAGAGGATGCAGGCAGCCAAGAGACACAAGAAGAGGCAGCCAGCAAGAGAAAAAGCGTGGTAGAGGATGGATGGAGGGGGGAGGTGAGGCCTCACTGAGATGGGACCACCTGTGTTGCCTCCTTTGCTCGGAGATTATGCGGGCACACAAAGCGGTGCCGAGAGAAGGGCAGGGGCACGGGGTGAGCCCTGCATCAGTAGAGTGAGCAGCGTGGAAAGTGGAGGTGGCGTTTGTGCCAGGGGTCTGCCACATACTGTACCACATCCCCACAACTGCCCCTTAAGATGTGTTTGTTGTACATCCTTGTCCTCCCTCTGCCTCCTTCGCTTATCCACAGAACAGATTAAACAACAGAGCCTAAGCACAAGTTGATTCAAACTGCTGCTCTGCTAAGAAGAAGCGTACAGATAAGAAAACGTACATAGTGTCCAATCTGTGTTTTTATTTTGTTTTAACATTTTTGAAAAAGCTTTTTTGAAATTGCATCAAAGCTGATATTAAGAGGCTCATTGTGTTTAAGACAGTTTATTTGTCTTTATATTTTATGACCTGCTTTAGACTGTTTGGAAGAAGGGTTTATGTATTTTTCAGGTTGCCCATCTTTATTTTAATGGAAATTGAAAAAATCTTATGAACCAGAGCAACATTTGTAACTTTTTGCCACATTTTCTGATTAGCTTGCTTTTTTTCTGCTATTGATACACAAAGGAATAGTTTAGATGAAAGCACATGCACCAAACCTTAATCCAAACAGAGAACCTTCAACAAGACTTGTAAAACTGACATTTACAGTTGCTCTCGATCAAAGTTGACGTGAGCTTGAGCTGTTTTGCCAGAACAGGTCTGTACCCCCTTCTGTCCTTAAGGAGAATTGCTTTGCAACACTGAAGGGCAGTTTAAATGAAATTGCTGTTTGTTTTTTTAAAAATCTCAATTGAAAACAACCCTGCATTTAGACGACAGAGCACGTGATCAGATCTGGTTGCAAATGATGTAGTACATATGCCCGGCCTTTAGATGGCAGTCTGTCCAGTAAATGCAGTGTTCTATAGTTTTCCCTGGTGTCCTCCTCCTTCACCAGTAAAAGAATTGAAGAATGGCAAGTTTTATATGCCGTAAGCAGCTGGCAGTGACGTCGTCGTTTTTGAAAGTCCCTGGCCTTGTGTTCACATGACAACAAATCACAGAGCGCTGTCAAAAAATAAGCCATTTCGGTATTGCGATGCACGCAATGCATTCTAGGGTTTTGGCCGCAAACAGGCAAAAACGAACATACATATAGACAGCGGAAGCTGCAAAATTTATTATTTTGAACGGTGGAAAGTCAACAAACTTAAAACATATATTTGCTATAGAGGGTTGTCTGTGTCCGTGAAGCATAAGAAAGAACTATGTGCACCAGCGTGTGCAGCTACAGTGCAGAAACGGATTGTTTTTGATGAAAAAAGAGGAAAGTGGCGTATTCCAGGCTAATTATTATGGGCTTGTTGACATTACCGGACCCACAAACGCTGTTAGATGGTTTGGAAGAAGGGTATGTTGTTATGCAGAAGTGGTCTCAGTTACTTTTCATCCCAGAGTTCATGGAGTCGAGATGTGCTGTGTCATCCTATCACAGGTATTTCTTGCTTATTAAATATCTGCGCTATGGCTAGCAATTAGCATGTAGCTTATTTGCTTCTGTCGTACTTTTAACACTTACACTGTAATTTTGAAAGGGATTTTTACTTGTTAGAAGCAGTTAGCGCCCGGATAAGGCTGTGATGCTCTAAACATTAATCCTTCACATCGACTTCCAGCAGTAGGCTATGCGAAGCCTGCATGCTAATGCGTGCTAATCCTTTTGCATTCTCCACCGTTAAGTGCGGTAAATGCCGTTTCCACAGCCAACCACAACACAATGAGTACCGGGTATACTTGAAAAGTCCGCCAAAAACAGCCTTAATAGGCTCCGTATTAACGAACGTATATGCATGTATACGCCGTTACAGTCGAACAGGGGGTTTGTTTGGGGTCCAAAAGCCGTGACCGGGGGTCCAAGCCGCATTCGTGAGCATGAACACTCGCAATATCGATATGGCTTATTCTCCACTCTGGAACTTGTTGTCAAAGGTTGCCTGTTGCAAGACCATGTTCTCATGTAAAGAAGATGCTGAATCGCCCAGAAAAATCTTCATTTTGCTGAAAATAACATCGCATAAACTGCCTCTGACCCACCAATGGAAAAGTATCATTGGAAACCGTCTTTGTTAATATGTATTAGTGCAAAGTGGCTGATGGAGAAGTATAAACTAGGCTTTAGGGATCACAGCCACCTGCAAATAGTTAAAATCTGAAATCTTGAGACCTCCTCTAAAAACACTTATGATGGCCTATCTTAACATTTCATATTTCATACATTTCTTAATATGCAGTAATATGCTCAGGAAACACCCTCTCCACACTAACACAGAAGCAAATATTTAGAGTCATTCTTATTTCCACTCTTGTAGGTACAGCCAGTCATTGCCAGGGGGAAATAAATGGCACTCCTAAAACAGCTCAGTCTGGCACAAAATCAACCGGTATAACATTCATTTTGGCTTTAATTTTTCCCTATTATTGCTGTTACAGTTTTTACTTTATATTGTGATTTTCGTGTGTCCAAAAACCAACTTAATTGCACTGTCAGCAAAGAACTGTAGTTAATCAGTTTTTTTTGGGTTCAGGCTGTGTCCTCCAAGAGCTGCACTTCATCCATCATTGTACTCTATTCTCAGTGAAGATGATTGATGGTGGTTTAATCACATTGGTGTCTGCTCCCTAGTGTCATGGATAGCCAAAAAGCTGTAAGCTCAGGTCTTCCAGTGTGGACCTAAGCTCAATGATTGAACCATCTCCATTATTTTAGGCACTGCCATTTAGACTCAAAGCACTTTCTGGTTAATTATTTCAAGCATGGGTATTCGCCAGTTGATGAACCTCAGCTAACCCCCAACCCCTCCATCTGTTTATGCCTCCCAATTCACAGCAGCCAGCCCTTCAATCGAATCATTGCAGAGGTCCTTTTGTCTTTTTGCTGATGCGGGCTATTAGAGAAGCAGCTCGAGCATCTTGGGCCGGGTCTGGGTCGCGCCAGTTTTGACAAAGCCTTTCTCTAGAAGGTAGCCCCCCGTCTTGTAGTCCTTCTTTCCATTTGAAAGGGTTCCCTGGTAGCTGCAGATCTCAGCAAAATTCTCAGCCCAAGGTGAAGAAGAGAACAGAAGGAGTAAGAGAAGAGAGGAGGACCGACCACCGAGGCAACCTGTGCTTCTCAAGGTCTCTCTGAATGGGGGTTCTTTGGTATTCATTGTTGCCCTCTCTTTCACCCACTCTCTTTTCTTCAAAGTACCGTCGGAGCCCTGGCTTGGCGTGGGTCTAATCTTGCGTCCTTCCCAGCGAGAGCTCTGCAGGACACACTGATGTTCTTATCATAACGCTGTGGCAGTGGCTTTGTGTGTAGCACTGGGAGAAATGGAGACTGGCATCCTGCCGCTCACTATCCCATTGTCACCACTGGAAGGTGCCACAGCTAGGATTAAAATCAGCCACAATGAAGGTCTCCTGGAAAATCTCTTTGCCCTCACATTTGGGTGTTTTGTCTGTCGTGGCCAATGAGCATTAGAAAGCCAGCAAAGTTTTCTAAATGTTTCAAATTTCAATTAACCTCTGAGATGGCAGGTGGTTTATTTTACTGTTCCCTCTAAAAAAACTACAGATATATTTTAGGCCATGTAAGTTGTCACTGTGAATCTTTTCGTCCTCTATGGCTGTCAGTTTGAATTCCTATGATTGGGCACATGTTGGTGTTGATGTACTAATGGGCCAATTTTGCTACAGATAGAATTAGTTTTTTTTAACCTGACTTTGACTACATGACAAATATTAATGCTTTTGTCCATTTGTAGCTTAATGAATAAAATTCCCTATTTCCAGTTAAATGAGTTCAGTATAAATATACAGTTTCACAGTTAGATTAGTTAGGATTAGAAGGTTCCAATCTTAAGGATCAACAATCAGTTTACTAGTGATTGGAAATGAATGTGTGAGAGTAGTAAGTTTTGTCAAGTAAATATTCTAGTAACTATTTATTATTCTGAGGTTAACTCTAATAACGCTGAAGTTACATTATGTAACAAGCTGGTTAGCTGTAGTTTGGGGTGTTGTTCTGCAATTGGCACAGAAAGATGTTTTACATCACTGCTACCAACATTTATATAGTCTTGATGTTGAAATGGGTTGGGACATGTAAATTTAAGGGGTGTGTTTCAGTTGGATGTAGCTCCTGTGACATGTTGTCGCATATTTGCTCAAAATGAACCATTTCTCTGTGACCTTTACAAGTGGTGCATTCTATTTGGCCTTGGAACTCTGAAATTCTGACTTCTGCAGGGAAAAAGCAATAGGAAAACCCCCAAAAGTCAGACTTCCCACTTGAAAAGTTTGCGGGTTTTTTTACTCTGACTTTAACTTTCACAATGGCTGCTTCTCACCATCAACAAACTGTGGTGGAAACATTCATGCTTTGCAAGACATACTTGTAAGAATGTGTCTAAAATCCATCTACATGTAGAGCCTGCAACTCTAAACCTACAAAAAAGTGGTGTTTACATATGGAAAGTACAGCTGGAAACAGTTTTTGTGAGAGGGACTACAACTATGGCTTCTTGGGCGTTGCTATATTGGGATACCGACTTATCCGACTGCGTTAACTGGAATGCTCTTTACTGGGGCATGATGTCAAACGCAGCTCCAAATTCCAATGTAAATAGAACAAACCAAAAATTACAAATTTGTGTAGGAAAGCAGGTCTGAGATGGCACCTACTTTTTGGTAGCGTACATTTCACACCAAGCCTATATTCTTTCCCATTTCGCACCACATGTTGCCCATATTCCATACAATTGAAATGGGGGTTTTGATTTCTAGAACCCCTTTAAAAAGAATTTTTGCAAGAAATTGGCCCCAAGTGAATCAATAAACTGTACTTTTTACTGTATTTTTAACATTTATTTTCAACTTGTTTGAAGTAGAGACTAAAATACAAATAGTCCTTCAACATTGTAACTGTTTTGACATGTGGATCTTTGTTGTTGGTATTCACAGTTTTGGTATTATAGGTTTCAGTATTTTATTTTGATATCCTTGGTTCTTTTTTGTGTTCTTCAACTATTGGTTTAGATTCTTTTCGGTATTAGTCTTTAGCTTTTCAACAGTTACATCGTTTTGGGACCTGTTACATCCCTATGTATGTATTTCTGGGTTCATTTCTCAATTTCATTTAAATTCTCAATTTAAGACCACTCACAGGTGTCCTAAGTTCTTTTGAAAATACTCACCTGATTCCTTCATTGAGCCATTTATGAGCCACCTTATTGCTTTTAGATTCATGTTGCCATGGATCCACATGGTTTGGCTGGATGGAGCAGTGATATAATATTGCCTCTTTCAAATATATACATTTCAAAGCATCATGACATATTCAAATAAATAGAAGCCTCTGATAAGCAATATTGCATAATTTATTTGGAATGAGGTTAAAATGCAGAAGAACAGAAATGTAAAAGAGGGGAACAAATCAAGATACCGCATTTAACTGATTTGCCACCTTTCTTTACGACTGATGTGAACTATTTCTCTAGATGCTGTAATAGTTTTGTTTATTTTCATTAAAAATGTCTCGCTGTTGCCAAACTCCACATTGTTGCCCTGGTTGTTACATTTCTTGGTACCCCTGGTATGGATAAAAACATTTTTATTGCTGCTGTTCAATTTAAAACTGAAATATTTAGAAGAATTGAACATTTGATTAAGGTACACTTTTTCAGTAACATTGTTACAGGTTAAAAAAAATCTTTTGGCAAACAAAGAAGTATTAGTACTCTTGTTTTTTTATTAATGTTACTGAATCAGAATCAGAATCAGCTTTATTATATTAATGTTACTGAAGAACTTTTTTCATTTTTACAATACTCTTTGAATTGTTATCAGTTTCTTAGCACCTCTTCATTGTAATCGTCTTTTTGCATACAAGAACAATACAAAAGAATCTTATATCGAGTTCTTTTACACAGAATTATCAGTAATGTAGCTGATCCTAATAATAAGGTAGTCAGAGGCGTCTGATTGGAAATGCGTTGCGGCTTCTTCATCCCAATGAACATGTTTATTTTGATACTGCAATAAATAAAGACTAATAGTTTAATACCTGTTAGTTTTAAGTCTGATGACAAATTCTTGGAAATATAAGAGGCTGGTTCTAGGTGGGACCATAACTGTCTCTGTCTGTGAAACATCGAAATAAAGCGTATATATTACTTCCATGCTGATGCTGAGTGTTATAGTGAAATGACACTCAAATCATGATGCGAAAACATTTAACATTTAACAGAGTCTTGCAGATAGTTTCTTTAATGTGACATTACATTGCAGTGAACAGCAGCCACAGACTGCTGTGTGAGGGAAAAACCCAAGAGAATACCTGCAGTTCTCCACCAACGCTGTCTTTAGTCTTTGCTTTGAGGTGTCATGAAAAGTATCAGGTGAAATTGTGGCATGATGGCATGATGACATTATTACATTCGCAGCTGTCAAACTTCCCACCTGAGAGACAAGAAGTTGAAGTAATGACTATTGAGATGATTTCGGGTTATGTCACAACTCAGAAGGTTTTGATGTTCATTGCTTAATATTTTCCTTTTGAGATTAATAAGTGATATCCATATAACAATTCAAAGAGGGCTTTTATTGTCAAATAACATTACATTTGTCATCTAGTTGTGAATTTGATTTATGATCAATTGTATTACAAAGTATTCACATCATACCAAAGTGCTGGTGTTTTCACTAAAGTTGGGCCTTAAACATCTTCTGACTTAAAAAAATATATATATATTTGACATTTTATTTTGTCTGGGGGTTAGTGGTGTAGAAATGCACCCAGCTCATGAGACAAAACAATACACAATAAAGCATTCACACTACAAACAACTCTGTGTTTTGAAGAATCTGTAATCAGAGTGGAAATAGGTCTGACTGGTCCACATACAGTAGTTTATATGCTTACCTAAATCTAAAGCTGTAGCTCAGTGGAAGAGTTGTTGGCCTGCTACCTGGAAACTGTGGGTTTGATTCCTGCTTCTGCCTGCTACATGTAACTTCTGGCAAGGCACTTCACCTACCTTGCCTACAGTCGTCAATGCGAAATGGCAGCCTCATTTCTGTCAGCCTACAGTGGCTACAATCGTAGCTTGCTTCCACTGGTGTGTGAATGTGAGAGTGAATGAATAATGGAATTTGTAAAGTGCTTTAAGAATCTTGAGAGCAATATATAAATGTAATCCATTATTATTGTAAGTCTAAAAGTCAGTTCTCTGGGTTACCAGCTCTCACTCTTCTGGAGTGAGACTTATAAGCTTTCCTCTATTTCTAACTCTCTCAATCTGTCAAGGTAAAGCTCACGCCAAATAAGAAAAGTTTGTAAACTCTAAGTAAATAACTTTCCCTGGTGTTTGTAGTTAAACGCAGTGGCTCTCAAATAGGTCTCTGTAAGGTCCTGATCCCTCCACATATGCTCTAAGTCTTCAGTGGTTCAGTTATTAATGATTAATGATGCTATTCATCATGAATACCATCATGTTATGCATGTTCTGGGCCCAGGATGAGCTGACATGGTCCAGCTGAGCTGACCGTAGTGAATAAAATGCTGCAACGCAAACAATTTAAATGCTTCTTCTGTGCTTTTGTATAAAGGCTAAACTGGCAGTTAGTCTTTCCCAAATCTATATACTCAAAAACTACATAGCTTCTTGCATAAAAAACAGTTTGAAATTTCTTAAGCATCAGGCACTAACCTTCAGACACACAACAATTTATTCAACTTCAACAGATAATATCTCGTGCTGACAGAAACTGAACAGCAGTACAACACCCCTCATGTAGTTGCATCGATAGAGACAGGATGAGACATGAGTGTGTCTAAATTGTTTTTTACTGACTCTTCTACAAAGCGTGCATGAAATGGTCATCGTCTGTAGTGCTGATAAAGCGTGGGATCACAGTGATGGCCCCGTGGGTGAGCTCACATTCCTCTCCTCAGCACACTCCCCTTCTCGTGCATCTCCACCCGGCAGACCCCCAGCTGTCATGTAATAAATGTTCTGTGCTTTAATCAATTTGCAACACTTGGGGAGCATCTCTCTTGATTTAGCCTGTAAAAAAAAGAATGACTGAGACAAAAGGATGACACCAAACATGGAAGACAAGAAGGGTTCCTGTGAACGTAGCGATGGTGATGGGGGCTTGCAGGGGTTATGGTGGTGGTGCTGGGGGGGGGGGTTGTTCTGTTGGAGGAAAGACTTCCTGTGGCGTAAACGGTATTCATGGATGACAGAGTGCTCATGGAGGATAGACGAGGGTCTTCTTCTCTGCGGAGCTTGAGTTGACTCATTCTTTGGCTCGCAGAGGGGTTCCTTTGTGCTGGAACAGCAGGTAGCAGCGAAGTGGCGGGTCAACTCCCGGCCCGGCACCAAAACCCTCTTTCTCTCGCTAACCCCTGCTGAGATTTTCTCTCTGAATGAGGGAAAGTGTGATATTGTCTATTCTGTGACATAAGTGTAAGAAATTCATATTAACCCAAAATTCACCAAAAAGTGAAAATAGATTTTTTTTAATTAGGTTTTTTATTAGTGGTTTATTCTGTGTTGTAGTACTCTAGATCATATTTTAAAAATTTGGATCATTTTCAGTTGTACTAAATGATTAACCTTGTTTCTCCATAAAGCATAACAAAGCTGTATTTATTTTCCATCGTTCATCTTCAGTCACAGTCACCATCAGTTTCACATTATGGCTCTAACGGTTTGATGCTTTTTTCTTCCCAGTGTTTTCTTTCTTTCCTCCATGGAAACTAGAACACTTTTCCCAGTGGGTGGTTCACGCCGCCACAGGGCTGCAGAATGGAGCTGCCCGTATAGCACGCGGCCTAATCGAATAACTGCCTCAGCATGGCGCCCAGTGTGAGTGCTGTCCCCAGAGGGAATTTTGACCAGAGACTGCAGGTACTTTTCATCCCAGTCGGGCGAGCCAGCTCCTCTCCACAGAGTCCCGCTGCTAGAAATTTGTCGGCCCCCTCTGATTCTCTTTCTCACATTGTCATCCATGGGGCCCCTGATGGGAGATTTGTTGATATGATAACTCGATTAGACTACAGGATGGATGACACGGTGGCAGCAGGCCAGTCAGCCGCACACAGGGAAGGCAATGACTCCTCTCTTTAACCTCTCCTCAGGAGCCTGGCGCTCGGCACCTGCCCTCGGCTAATAAGCCTCGCCGCCCAGATCAGGGCCTGTAGGACAAGTTGAAGAGAAGGGCTACTTGAGCATGAGGAACAATGAAAACCGAAAGAAACATGGAGTAACTCAGGACTGATTCAAAATACCTTGATAAAAATATGATGGAGTGCAGCTTTAAAACAGCAGAGTGATAGCTTCTGATAAAAACCTCAAATCATTTGGACTCATTCACACTTCACAATGGGAAATAAGAAGATCCAGGGTCATGACTGAAAAATCATGTGAAAAAAATCAAAATTGCAGATGGATGGATGGATGGATGGATGGATATGTGGATGGATGGATGGATGGATATTTGAAATCTTAGGCAGGATGAAATGAAAACAGTGGGTGGAAATGAGCTTCTTTCCTCTGCACTACTCTTAGCCAGACCTAGGAAATCCTTAAATCATATCCCATACCTTTCAAGGCGGCAAAGGCATGATGTGAAAAAGTTGGAGAGGAAGCAACACAAAACAGCACCAGAAACTGTCTGGACAGTCAGTATATTTCAACATCCTTCAAAAGTGAAAAACAAGACTTGTTTCAAAGATGTTGACAAGTACTTACCAAAGCATTTGTATTTGTTTGACCCTTATATTTCTAACTTCAAATGTATGAAATACCTCTAACTGTCATGATGGACTACTAACTGTCCAACAGATTTATTTCCACAAAAACATTTCCAGGAGAATGCCAAAGAAGGTTCCAGAAATGGGTTTCCAGGATTATTTCCATGCTCTTACTTGGGCTCCATATTTTCAATCTCTCTAGAAGTTATCTCTTGAGTGACACATACTGAAAGCATCTAAGCCCCTGATGTGCCTCTTGATGTGTCCTCCAATAAAAAGGCAATAAATAATCCCTTGATTAGTTAATGATTTTCTTTGGTTTGTTGTTAACTTGATGGAACTTTAATTGTTTATTGTATATGGGTAATGCTATCAGGAATTCATAGTAAAGACAAGTGAGAAGGACACACTTAGAGTTGCAGAACATTTTTTTTTATTAGTCTCGTTTTCCTCACAATTATGCTATCTCCTCTAAGATGCTGTCATCGACTCCTGTTTAGCTGCATTTCTCTCCCAAAATCAGGTGGCACAAAACTCTCAAGGGTTTCATTAGGTGGAACGACAGAGGCCATAAAACTTTCCTTGCAGGTTTTCATCACTTGTAGGGTGTCCAAAGATACTTTCACATGCACAATACCTTCTCTGTATCTCGACCAGGTTATACGTAACATGGTGCAGAGGGGCCACTCAAGTCAATTAAGTTCACATCGCCACTTTGGTCAAACAAGGGATTGTGGCAAAATGAGGAGCGCTAAAGACCAACAGGAGCCTCCCCTTCCCAGCCCAGGCATTGAGGAACAGCAAAAAGGACACCAAACAAAGGGCGGCCCCTCTGTGTCTCAATGACTCCTGTCTTTGTTGCCTCCTCAGGCCCCATAAAGGAAGAGGGACGCTCTTGTTTGCCCAGGAGGTGGTTTAATGGCCCTGGGTAGAACAATGGCGCCACATTCAAGCCATCCAGAGGGGCTCATTATATGGGGCCGTCCTCAAACGGCGATCTCTGGACATTCCCACTGGAGTGCTGGGTGAATGGTTCTGATGGGCGTGGTGGGCCACAGAGGGCATACAGGGAGGAGAATAGAGACCATTGAGGTGACAAGCAGGTTCCATCTGCCCCCAGTGCCTCCTCACCTTGCATCACTGCAGCTAGGGGCCTCCTCGTGCACAAAGGGCAAATTTAGTGTGTCGAGGTGGTTTAAAACATTCACTTTAGAGAGACTATAAAGGGAAATATCAACACTGTGGACCACGGAATGGAGCATTCAGCCTTTGCTGTCCCCTTTCCATTCACCAAGTTCCTATTCCTTTTGGTTCTTTTCTCTTTTTTTCTCCATTCAAGCCCCACTTCTCTCATCTCCCAAGCTCTTCAGTTCAGGCCATTTTTCCCATACCTTGCAAAGGGGCGGATGACAAGAATTAAGTTAGTTCTGGCCCGGCCCATTGGTTTTGTTCTCTCTACACAGTGGCAGGTAACTGAGATGAAATGGACAATCAATCTCCTGCCAAACCTTGCTGGTGATGCGACAGTTTTTCATTTTGTTTTTATAAATACAATTTCAAGTGTTGCATGCATTTGTAGTCAGGCTCCATCACTCATTCTCATTCAAATGATTCAAATCTAATGCAGCCAACTAGACTTCAGAGGTCTCCTAATTAAATATTATTTATGTCTAGTGCAGTCTAAGTCTAAATTCAGCTGTTCTGTGAAGGCCTTACATCAGTAGCATCTTGCATGTTTTAGTTCTTTACTGCTTGATCATAACAGCATCAAATGATGGCTCGTTAGAAGACCTCTGCACAACTTTGACTGTTGTGTTGGAGCAGAGACACATCTGGAACTGGCAGCCCTTGAAGACTGAAGTTGAGAACATTGAAGAAAAAACTGCATCACAAGAACCAAGGAAGCCAACAGAGAGGTCAGGGATAAAGGTGCGGAGAAGTTTAACTCTTTAGGCTTCAAAGTCGTAATATAGCGACATGCAACATTGCTGACTTTAACAAGCCACAGCTGCAGATATGACAACTAATTTAATTACTACTTTATATCAAGAGATGGCAGACATCTGTAACTTCAATACAAGCAAAACATTTTGGGTGTGTTACCATGGAGACTTTTATATGCCTCCATGCCACCACTGGAGGAGATAGTAGTGGCTGGAGTCACAGCATAGAGAGCGCGAGTTTTACAAAGACAAAACCTACGATGCCAAGACTTCTGTTCACTGTCAAGTAATGGCTTATTTAGATTGTGAAGAGGAATGTTCACCCTCTGATCAAGGTGTTTAGTTGTCCAGGGAGAAAGAAAGTGATGCTCCATTAGCACATAGCAAAAGCCATACCCGTTCGCCATGACGGCAGGCAAGCCGCACACACCGGGTCCGATGCTGTGTGTATCGGTGTCCGGGTGGGAGAAAGGTACATGATGGGGTAGCATGGGTGGTCAAAACACCGCTAATCTTGACAGAGGTAGCAGGATTGCAAAAATCTGTGGAAATAGCAGCAGACGCAGGAGAAAACAGACTGCTAATAATATAGTAATCAGCGGTAAAGTTCACGGTCCAAATGGCGATGCTGATGGCGGGGTTTGCTTAAAAGATGAGGAAGGGTATGACCAGTAGATCAAACATTTTGATGAGCCTGTTGGTTATTTTGGGACAGGGATCTGCAAACTTCTGTGCCCAATTATTTCTTGTCTCTTGTGGTGGATAATGAATACTTGAGCCTAATTACAAATTGAATAAACAGATATACCCACCTGTTCTTGATAAAAAAAGTTTCAATATATATATATATATGTAGAAAATATATATAGAAAAATTTAAATATTTTAAATAAAATAAATGTGTAAAAAAAGATAAACATTTGTAAAATTCATGCAATCTATTATGGCCAACACCAGATGATGTCATAATATGATAATTAGATGTGTGAATTTGCTCCTATCACAAACTTTGGGTCATACTAAAGATTTTTCTCATTTACAGGATGCCTTTATCTATAACCATATTAAAGCTACAGCATTTTGAACTAGTAATTGTGTGTAAAATTTGATATTTTATATAACTCTAACACCTAAAGAGTTAAACAGGGTATGTGGTTATGTTTTAATTAGTTATCCCATGTTATGAATATCTCACAGAGTACTGCTTATTTCATAAGCAGGAATTGGAAATAGTATGGCTTGAGTACAAATTTATCAAGCATGGCATCTACATAAACTAACAGGGCAGACAAGGAGAACATCAATCAGCGGAAAAAAACTAAAGGCTTATTTTAACTGCAAAAACTTACCTTTTTAAGAACAGTGGCAAAAAGAAAGTTTCTTTATTGTTAGAAAATCATAGGACGTCCTGTTTGCTACAACCCTTCTGTTGGACATAGCAAATAAGGAAGGCTGTATTCTGGTCAGATAAGACAACAATATATTTGGCTACATGCATGCCACTAAATGTAGAAGAAAACTAACACAGCATATCACCCTTAATAACCTTTTCCAATGTAAAACATGATGGTGGCAGCATCATACTATTTAGATGCTTTTCTTCAGTAGGAACAGGGACCACACTGATGAAATGTTGAGGTGAACAAAACTGGGTGTATTCCTGGAGTAAAACCTGCTGGAAAAAGCAAAAACCTCAAGACCAAAGAATCCACCTTTTAGCAGGACAGTAAAAAAAAAAAAATTTAATAATCTAAAAAACAGTAATAATGAAGATCGATCGTTCAGCGATCAGAAAATTAGATCAGTAATCTCAGTTTGCTATTACCATATAATATAATATATTATAATATAATATAATACCACAATGGCCTCCAGTCAGTTTCCCTCATCTGCAGCTCATCACACACCTGATTCTCATTCAGAAATCAAATATCTAGTAATAATACTGCCCAGTTTCCTTCATCTCTTGTCAGGTCCTTCTTTTTGTCACATTTCTCCCTTTCAATACTTTTAACTTTTTGTGTTCCCAGCCAGAGGAAACAAGGCTACCATGCATATAAAATTCTTACCGAATTTCAAATAATTTTTTTTTCTTCACAATGTGACCACTAGTTTACTGGTTGGTGAAAGTTGTTTGTTTAAGGAATTTAAGATAATTCAGAACAGGTAGTTTTCTGACACTAACAAGGACCAAACTTAACCCCACCTATTGGTCCATGATGATTTAATTTAAATTACAATGCAAAATTATGGCTTTTAAAATATTTTGTCACTTTCTCTGTAGTGTGTCTTTTCTCATTATTTGGCCTCTTGCTCTATTCAGGATGGGAATGTTTTTATGAAAGCTGAAAAGTCTAATGCATGGCCGAGAAAAGCCGATGAGCATCACTGTGACTTTTTAAAGGACCTTACAGCTATTCCAAGTTTCTTTTTTATTCCAAATCTGTAAACTTCGCATTCAGAGAACTGCAACAAAGTGGTGCATCTTAGGGACAGCAAGTCTACACAACAATCATATGTTACAATCTGCTAGTCAACTGATATGGGATACATGCACAGAAATGTGCCTTAGCACTGTGTGATTGAATCAGATAGGCCTAAAAGTTTCGACCTTGGGTTCAGAAATTTCATTTCTTGGAACTGTTTTAAATATCAAGACTGAAGTTTCTTGTTTTCCCTGCCGGGTCCACAGCTGGTCCGTTTATGTAGATTGCCTCTCTGAAGCCTAGTACAGGTTTCAGCCTTATTCAGCATGGTCACTGCTTTTAAACTTCAAATTGGTTAAAGATTCACAATCATGGGAGGGTGTATTTTTTCTAATTTGTATCTTATCACTGAGGCTACGTCCACACTAAGCCGGATAATGCCTTAAACGTATAATTATTTAGTCTAAATCCCCCTATCGTCCACACTAACCCGACGTCGTTTAAGGTCTGTGGCCGAATAACTATTAGCCGGGTAACAACAGCGAAGAGTAATAAATCTCTTTAACAACTTTTTCGCTCTTTAACAACAGCGAAGAGTAATAAATCGATCTCGTCGTCTGTCCACACCAAAAACTCTCTCTTCATCTGAGCAGCTATTGTTCTCTTCGGTTAACAGGACAAGCAGATGTGTACTGTGCTGTAGGCTTCTTATATACATTATGTAGGCGCTGGCGTCACGTAGATTATACGCGTCTTTTCGCGCATGCCCAGTATTTGCACAGGTCGGCATGGGATTGCGAAATCATGGGAACTTAAACGGACCTTAAACGGGGCGTAAATGCTCCTGTTGAGTGGATAATATTAGCCGTCTAACTCCCCGTATAACCTTATCGGCTTAGTGTGGACGTAGCCGGAGACTTCCCTCATCAACGTTTTCGATAACAGCCGCATAAATGCAGATTGGTAAAACCACAGTGCTGGCACTTTTGGACCTCAGTACAGCATTTGACACTGCCGACCATGATATACTATTGGGATAACTGGAGAGTTGGGTCAGACTCCCTGGTACAGTACTTGGCTGGTTTGAGTCTTACCTTAAGAAAAGGAACTTCTTTGTCTCAATAGGCTTCTTTTTTTTTTTTTTCAGAACAAACAGAAATCCCCAGGGCTCCATTCTACAACAGCGTCCTCACAGATTTGCCTAGAGGGTCAACCAGAAAGCTACATCTGATCTGGAACACTGCTGCTCACATCCTGACTAGAACAAGGAAAGAGGAGCACATCAGCCCGTTTCTAAAGTTTCTACATTGGCTCCCTGTGGCTCAGAGAATAGACTCCAAAATAATTTCACTCATTTATAAATAACCGAATGGCTTAGTATCAAAGTATTTTGACGACCTGTTGTCACTATGCCAACCCTCTTGAACACTTAGGTCCTCTAAATTCAATCTACTTTGCATCCCTAGAATGAAAACCAAACATGGAGAAGTAGCTTTTCAGTTTCTATAGGCGTCTTTCCACCGGTACAATTCGAAAAACCACTGCAAAGCTGCTAAAACACTGAATTCCTTTAAGTCAAACCTAAAAACTAATCTGTCTTTGAGTGAGTGATTAATAATAGTTGGAGATACATATGTTTTAATGTGTTTTGTGGCTCTAATGTTGCATTTTATGCTTTTATTGTTGTTCTTCCTAAATTATGTTAAGCACCTCTAATTGCCTTGTTGATGAAAGAGTGCTATACAAATACATTTGTATTGCTTTGACTTGCCGATTGAGGTTGATGCTTTATGTGATTAGCTTGATTAATATTTCTAGAAAAATGTTTGATTTTATTAGTATATTTGTAACCAGGAGAACATTGTTAGGGCGTATGGCATCATAATCTTATTGAAATAACAAAACATTTAAAATGCAAATCTGGTGGCCTCTCCTGTTAAACTGCAACTGGTCGTCATTCACTTATTATGTTGAAAATGTGAAGACTTGAAAGACAGTTAAAGGTTGGATTTTTCTGAATCTGAGATTTTGCAACTAAAAAAGATTAATATAATATAAGGCATTCTTGTAAAACTGCAGTGAAGGACAAATAACATGAAAGCGAGGTTGAGTGGAAAGAGAACTGGTGAAAGTGATGAGGGCAGTTGTTTTTCAGATTTTTACTCAATATAAAGATATATATATATATATATATCCTTAACTTACAGTTGCAGTTGTTTGCAGCAAAAACTTGCTATCCACATCTACACACTATCTGTTCATGAATTTAATAAAAATCATCTTAATCCTCCATCTCAGTTCTAATCTTTTATGATTAATTTTGGGCATCTTTTGTATTTTTTGTCTTATAATTATATTGCTACACCCAAAGTACTAATGACTTGAAAAAGCTATTTGCAACCCCTGTCCTTTAAATCCCTGTGACAGCGGATTGAAACACATTGTGCAAACTCTAATCAGAGATGATACAGAGATCCAAGAGCTGCTCTGACACATGTGAAGTATGTTGAGTGTTTATTCTTTTTTTTTCTTTATTATTATTCATGGCCCTCTAAAGATGAAAATCGTGATTACCAACGCTGAAATAATTTCTCAGGACCCTTCAGTATAAGGCCATAGGAACAGCGGGTGCACAGACATCGACACAATCGTCCACGTCTAAGAGTATATGTCTGTATCTGAGAAACGTTTAGCTTTAAAGGACAGGGCCTTCATGGTCACAAAACCACTCCTAGGCTTTTAGTCTCCAGGATACCATCTCCTAGACACCCCACTGTGCATCTCGCAGCTAGCTGCGGAGCTCCCACTGGGCAAGCTCCGCAGGGGCCATAGGCAGCGGGCAGGGCTCCCCAGGGGCCACATTGCACCCATTTTGCGCCAGGCTTTTGTCTGTGTGTCTGCATATGTGTGTATGCATTCCTAAATGAAGATCTCAGCACACATGCATAAGAACAATCATGTCTGCTTGGGAGGAAGGCGTTTTCCACCAGATGCCTTCACTCCCAGAACTCTTAGCGGGGTGCCAGTTAGGTCCCGCTGAGCCGCCATAGTAGAAACACACATCTTCGCCGTGGGGAAGGGCATCGGCCACAACGATGAGGCGCATTAGTCTTCCTCTCAGCCCGGCCTGACATGCCCGGACGTCTTGTTCATGGTGGCATATCCACGGCGGAAGAATGCATGTGGTAGGGGTGCTTTATGAAGCCCTGTGGGAACCTGTGTTCACTCTCAGCGGTGGGAGTCATTTTAACGCTGATCAGCTCAGTCGGTGCCGTTTAGTCGCTCGGTGGGAGGTGGTGATCTTATTTCCCTCTGAATTGTTTCCCCTCTGTGCATGCACAGTTGCTCATTTGTCTTTTTTACTACTAATCAGTTTGGTGAAAGCATCTGATCACGGCTGCATTAACTGTGTTTGGTTGTCCGAGCTGCAGCGGGTTAGCTTCAGCTGAGTTTTAGGGCTTTGTTCGAGAGCGAGAAGAGATGAAACAGCCTGGAGTACTTAAATTGAGTTCTGGTTCCAGAGAAAGAGAGCAAGCAAAAATCAGGGTGCCAGGTGTGCTTTGAAAATGCTTATGAAAGCGCGTACAGTCTTCAAGCCCTTAAACTTGGCTGTTTTCATTTTTGGTGGTTTAGCAATGATACCAGCGAGACTTGTGCTTCCATCCAAAAAGGAGGGGAGTGCAAGAGGTCACACTGTTCAGCTTCACTGCTGTCTCCCTCCCCCTCGCTGCTTTCAACAGATCCATCACTTGGAGCAATCCGCTGCTGAACATTATATAATGATAAGCATTTTACTTCTGGTGCAAAAGCACATCAGAAAACGGAAGCGAGATGGAGAAGCAGCCGCACAAAAAAGACTGGGCCGATGCGTGGCTGAGGATGACTCCAGAGGTTGTTTTTGCATGAAAGAGTGTTTTTTACCCACTCTTCCTTTGTGTTCATCTCTCCCTCTTTTTTTGTTTCGAACGATGTCTCTCTTGCCTCCAGCCAAGAGGTAAAACTGAACTGCAGAACCAGGCTGCCAAATGATGAAAGACTCTTGCATCCAGGGATGCTCAGCGCCTGGACCAAGAGCTCAGAGCAAAAGAAAAATGCTCGCTTTTCAACTTAACACTTTTTTTCCTTCTGCATTTCTTTTCACTCGCTTTTTTTATCCTTTTTCATATCAGTTTTCCATCATCAGGGAAAGCCCTTTTTTCATAGACACCCGAGCCTTGGAGCAAGAGTTCCTCATGGGAGATGGGTGGACGGATGGAAGTACTGAAGAGGAGGAGGGCATAGAGATGTGGGTCTGAGTGTCTGTGATTGTTGAAGGGTTGCAGTCTAAACGTAGGTGTACAGGAGAGGTTTTGTACTGTTGGGCTATCATGCCAAACTCAGGCTTTAATTGTTGTTTTAAGAAGGACATTTAAATGTTTTTATTCAATGACATTCAGCTTTTTTCCTCTAATTTATAATTCTAGCACACGCTAAATAAAAATGTGATTAAATGTATTCATAAAAAATGATAAAAGGAAAATAAATGTAATAAGCATGTCTCTTAAAAACCAAGGTCACTTTGATATTTAAGTGATTATAATTGTTTCATTTGTTTCGGTTGGCGACAAAAATCTCAAATACGGCAGTAGGCTTTTAAGGCTGTTGCACTTTATGCTTGACTTTAATGTTAAATATTTAAGATATTTTTATCTGGTAATTTTTTCCAATTAATGTGCTTTGCAGAATTATTCAAACCCTTTCAACATTTTCACAACTTCTGGATATTTTATTGGGATTTTACACAACAGATGATTTTAAAGTAGGTTATTATTGAAGTGGAAGTTAATCTCCATCCATCTCTCCTTCAACTCTAACCAGTTTATATCCTCTCATCCTGATTATGCCTGATCTTGATTTCTGCACCCCGCTGTTGGTGTCTGTAATTTAGTGTTAGCTGCACCCACACTGTTAGCCAACGTCCCTTTACACAGCAGTTTGTGTGGACAGTTTTTAAAAATCACAACATATTTGTGTACCTCATTTGCATAAATGTAATAAAGCTGGGCATATTAATTTGTTTTTCTAATGCAGTGGTCTGCAACCCTGGTCCTTCAGATTTTTTGTTCTGAAGGTTTTAAGATGTGTCCCTCCTCTAAAACAGTTTAATCAAATGACTGAATTACCTCTTCAGCATGCATTTAAAGCCGTTTTTAGATAGACATTTTGGAATATTTACAGACAATTCTATTCGGTCTTTTCAAATGAACCACATTTTCAGTGGAACATTGCCTTTTGGCTGCTTTCAAAAGGCAAGAAATGTCCTGGATGGATCGTGATGAATGTCTAGGGGCGTTGTATCTGTATATGACGAATATAATAGCCTGTCCGGAACTTTACCTGACATTCTGATAGCAAACACCCTACCGCAACATGTCTGGTCTTGTTACTAGGGGGTCAGGTGATAATAAACTGGTAAAAGTTAGCCGCACAGGGGGGGAATGTTTGCCTTCAGGCTCGAAGGTCAAACAGACAAAGTCCGGAAAATTACGGTTGTTCATGGCCTGTTTTAAATGAGCTCAAGTTTGGCAATGACCTGGTACTGAGCTATTGATTTTAAATTAAGCTGTATTGGAGAATGGATGCATCTGTAGGACAGTAAATCTCAAGCTCAAAGGTTGGAGAGCACTGTTCTAAAGAATCTTAGCTTTCTGTATTAATCTATAAAATTTCCCCTTGATGTTTGCGTTGAGAGAGAAATTATTTGCTCCTTCCTGTTTGGGCTGTTTTGTGTGACCTACGATTCTTAACAGGGTATACAATTTCTGACGGGGATAAATATAATGTCATAACACGATATTGTGTATCATCATCATGACCAAATGACCCCGGAACAGGCGTTTATTAATTTCCAGTCTAGCAACACAGCTAGTTCAGCATTCCTGTCTTATCCTATTATATCTCTAATGAATCATTCACATCGGCTGCGCACACAAAACTAAAAAGTTGTAACACTGGGTTGCAGAAGCTAAAGCTACTTTGATCTTAACTGAGCAAAAGTTTGACAGACAAGATCTTTCAAAGCAGTAAAACAAAGAAATTGTTCTCTTACTTTTCTTGCTACTCTCTTGGGGAGCAGGAGGAGCTGCAGGAGGTGCGCTGTAAATGAGGGAAACATCCTGGTCCAGTTGAGAAGCTGGCAGCTGCAGCCTACAGCTCCACGACTTCAACGGGCGCAGCCGTTCGCTTGGCCTGAATCAGGGGTTAACAAGCCTTCTACAGAGGTGAAGCTCCAGTAGCTTTCAGCTGTTGCAGACCAGTTTATTTTCCTCGCTCCTTCTGGTAGCGTCTTCTTTGGTTTCTTTGGTGGATCAGTCATGGCTCAATTCTCAAAACAGTGTGTTTGTTTATACCATTAGGTAGCGCGTAGCATACTGCTGTGAAGCGAAACTCAGTCAGTACATCCTGGTTAGCGGTCCATGGGTGAAAAGTTCTATAGGGCGGTTTTCAGCATTAGGACCATTCCATGTAGTAACAGCTCCGAATTTTTTTTTGCATAAACTGTGTTGTTTTGTCAAAACTTTTTAAGGAACGCATTAAGGTGTAAGAGTTACGGAGTGGGTCTTTAACACTATCATTTCTCAAAGTAAAGCACTGTTTATGAATAAGGAGTAAACTTTTTCTTTAGGTTTTGTCTATACACAATTAACAAGATCCGCACTAAAATATATGATGTACAAGTTGTGTAATTTGTTTGGACTGTATTATGCAAATTCTCGTCTGTCCACCAGTATTTTAGATGTTTTGCCTCTAAATAAAATAGAGTTTTGTTTTTTGGCATATCTGTAGCGATATAATACCCAACATTTTCATTTGTAAAGTCTGTTAAAAAAAACATTTCTTCAAAGTTTTTGGCTGTAACAGTTCTAGAACTTCTGTACTTGCTGTGTGTTACCCGGATGACCATTCAGCAAAAAAAATAAATAAGCAACAGTGGGGTCTGTTAGAAAAATGTAAACACCTTTTGTTTTAACCACCTTAAAATTTTCCACCGGTGTTTTTGTTTGGATCTTTGTCTGTTGTGCTGAGCTAAGCAGAGCCACCATCTGTCCCCTGCATTCCGTTTTGAACAGCCAGAGGCTTTTTGCAGGCACTATTTTATTCAGAACCTTCCCAACTGTATGCTAAATGAGAAAAAAGAAATAAAAGTCTTCAAATATAAGACATTTCCCAGCAATTGGTCATCTAGTCGATGGAGCGTATCTGTCTAAATGATGGCTGAATTCAGTTTTATTCTCAGGTCAGGCTGTGTGTGTGTGCCCTGCAAAGAATCCGGTTCCCCTACATAATCCTTTCTCAAACAGGGTAAAAATGTGATGCAAGGTGTCGGCAACACCATCAAGACTGCATTTTTCCGTCTTTACTGTAAAGCTACTCCCTTCAAAATTCCATCCAGGGGTGTAATCCTCCTTCTTACACAACTCCCTCTATTCATCGCACCTCATTTTTCATCCCTGTGTGAAGAAAGGAAGGTGAGGAAACTGGAGGAAAGTGTTCATTGTGTCTGTGTGAGCCACAAAGAGGATGTCGCTAGCAAAATTTCACCGAAGGGGGCTCAAAGCGAGCTCGGGTCTATATCAGTCAATGCAATATAGATATTTAGTCTTTACAGCTTGGTGAAGTGCTGTCTGAAGCTCCAACAATATACTCTACAACCCTTCTGTAAGCTTTGCTGCATGCGCACATGCAATGTAATGTGTGTGTGTAGGTTTGTGTATGTGTGTGTGTTTAGCTCTAGTATGTATACTCAAGGAAAAATGTTGAACAGTAGTCAGAAAACAGTCAAAACAAAATGCGTAACATATGTTAAAGCTGAGAGAGGTGGTGTAAATAGGGGGTCGCGATCCTGTATATTTGTGTACCTGTACATATTTGCTGTGTGACTGAGGGTGCTGTGCACTGTGTTGATCCTGAGGCCTAATGCTGAAGGGCATTAGATATTTAGTGCTGCACATATCAGCCTTGAACTGCATGTTGACTTGCATCCAGTCTTGGGAAACCACTTTTCACAAAAGTTTTTTTTATTTACTATTAATACATTTATCTGCTTTTTATAAAGTGTTTTGAAAAAAAAAAACAAGTTTGTTTCTGGTAAGTAAAAATATTTGTCTAATATTACCCATCCATTAATTTTCTATGCTGTCTATCCTACTCTCGGCACATTGCTGCATGTCAGTCTGGTTTCAGTTGTGTGGGAAGATGCTGCGCTATAAGAAATAATAGTCCCTAAAAGAAATAATAATCCCACGTTGTTTATGGATTTAGTACTCTGAATCGAGCTATGGTAATAATCCAGATAATACCTCAATCAGAATTGGAGCCTTTATGCAAGTTTACATGTTTATTGAATGAAGTATGTTTGACTCTGCGACGATAGATGGCAAAATGCTTCCTTTAGTGTTGGCATTCTTCCAGCTGGCCTATGTAATTACACAAATAGTGAACAAATGCTGGCTACAGTGAAACAGATCAAATAAAAGTGAAATAGACGAAAACAGCGCTGCAGCACAGTACATTTTTATGGAATGTATGATTGTGAGTTGTCATACCAATTTTATTCCTGTTTCTACAGATTGCTCACGAGTCCACAGACCCGTTACCTTCACTAACCTGGGATTTGGCATACATGCAGTGGGATTAAGATTTTTCAAGTCATTGTCAGGGTGTTTTATGCCTTGTCCACATATAACAGAATATCTAAAAAACAGATATTTTTCAACTGTTTGGCCTGTCATCCACATGAAATCACACCAAAAACAATTGTTTATAAATAATCCAGCCAAAATGAAGATTTTCTGCAATTTCAACATGGCAGTAGGACGCATATGTTTTTTTTGTGTTACATTTTATTATCAATTTTAATAATTGGGGATGTTCAATATTAGTTGATCTTTTTCTATAAATCCAGCAATCAACATGTAACAGTACCTTCATTGAAAAAAGACCAAAATAAAGGCCACTGTAGCCAAAAAAAACGTTTTAAAAAATGAAGAAATAAAAAACTGTTGGGGGATGATTGTAGGACACAAAGATTGTTGTTCGTGTTAAGTGTGGAAGTTCGCCGTTGTACTCTATAGTTTGTGTTCCCAATTTAGCCGTGCTCCTTAGATATTTCACTATGTTGTCATTGTTTGCTGGTTATTTTCCATGCACCATCATAGAGCCAGCAGTCCACAGGAGCTATTTCTCTGGCTTGACCCTTGTGTTTGTGTGTCGCAAGACTGTGGGAAGTGCAGGCTAACCTATCGCATTAGTGGCTCGGTTCCTGAGTGGCGCCACACTAGTAATATGTCTTGCTTCCAAATACAAATATTTCCTAAAGTATTTGTTAGGAACAAATATCTGTATAAACCAAGTTATTTATGCCTTTCCGGAGATATTCCGTATTCGGGTTCGGCTCCACCCCAACCATTCTCTTAGCTAAACCCTAACAGGTCACTTTTAATATCTCCGCCAGATCACTTACATGTCATAGATGTATTCTTCACCCAACCAGAACAACACATAGATACTATGGAGCCATGACACAGCACACTGATGAATTGCACTGTGAAGGCTGTGTTAGCATTCTGTGCAGAGAACAACTAGAGAATAACATCACTGTCATGCTGGATTTTACTATAAACAGGTGCCCATAAAGAAATTATATAATAAAATTGAAACCTAAAGGCCATCGGATAACCGTTTCTACAACCAGTTACATGTACGAAAGTGGAGATAGCTAAGAGCTAGTCCACAGGACTAGCCTCCAGACCCGTTTCAAATAGCTAACAAGCCCCGGGATGAAACTCCTTAGATATGACTGCCAACAGTTAAGCATGAGGATATCTCCGATTATTTGATCATCATGCCTCGACTTAGGCCACGTCCACACTAAGCCGGATAGTGCCTTAAACGTATAATTATTTAGTCTAAACCCCCCTATCGTCCACACTAACCCGCCATCGTTTAAGGTCTGTGGCCGGATAACTATTAGCCGGGTAAGAGAGCCGTGTAAATCTTAATTCAACGGCTAAACGAGCTAGTGTGGACAGCTTCCCCGGATAATGAAAGGAAGTGGCGTCAATGAATGCTGCATCAATAACAATACGACACTACAGACAAAGACAACAGCAAAGAGTAATAAATCGATCTCGTTGTCTGTCCACACCAAAAACTCTCTCTTCATCTGAGCAGCTATTGTTCTCTTCGGTTAACAGGACAAGCAGATATGCACTGTGCTGTCGAGCTTCTTGTATATTATGTAGGCGCTGGCGTCACGTAGATTATACGCGTTTTTTGTGCGTCTTTTCGCGCATGCCCAGTATTTGCACAGGTCGGTATGGGATTGCGCAATCATGGGACCTTAAACGGGGCGTAAATGCTCGTGTTGAGTGGATAACATTAGGCGTCTAACTCCCCGTATAACCTTATCGGCTTAGTGTGGACGTAGCCTTACACAGCAGAAGCAAAGCAGGCATACAAGCTTGCATACAGATTTAATAACGATCACCAGCATGCCTGGGCAGTTTAACCATCGGTGTGAAGCTAAAAATGGAAGGAGTGTAAGCAGGTCTATCTGGCTAATCAGACAACTGATCTAGATATAAAGAACCTACTAACGATCAACATGCTTTTGGCTCACATCCACATTCATGTACAAGTTTTTATATAAAGCTGTTTCATGGTCATAAAAGTGTCTGTAAATCCCACATCTTTGTTAATGTTCTACACTAAATATGCTAGCAATAGACTTAGCTTTGCATACTGGTGGGTTATTTTACATTTGATTTAAAGTGCGGAATAGTGAGCAAAATCTCTCATGTGACTGGATCCAGGATCTATTAACCATAGATGTTGGCATAATTTTTCAGCTGGAAACCCATTAAATATTATTACTTTTCTTTTATCTTCTATTTTTTTTAACCTACAATGCTGCACATGTTAACAATGCAGAAAGATTTTTACTTCACCGCAATGTAACGCAATCTGTTGACGGCTGTCAGCTAACAAAACAGTAGTCAGCAGGTGGAGGGCCCTCCATTCAGAAGCTGGGGGGCGGAGCTTGGGTCTGTGATGTCACAATCATGAACATCAAAGAAACGTGCATAATTCAGTGACCTGAGAAGACTTGGTAATCTACAGTGCTGTAGAAAGCATGCAACATAACACCAATAAAAGCATGACTAATGTATGAGCTATTGTTCAGTTATCAGATCATCAATAATCAAGAGATCACCAGTGTGAGTCTTCATGCTACAACCTTGTTGTTTTAGTCAATCTCAGTTGAAACAGGTCTACATTTAACCTTTAAAGAACATCGAAAACCAATTTTAGACAAAGAAAATGACACCAGACTTGCCAAAAGTCAGGCATCAACCTTATCTCTACTAAAACCATAGTGAGAAAAAATGTCTTCAGAAAGTAAACTTGAACCAACACAATGAACAGAACATATGTGGGTTCCATTTCTTACTTTTTCTGTTCTGCAGGAGTCACAAAATTTAGTTGTGCATGCTGCACATTTTATATTGTTTATGATTTTGGGTTTGTAGGGCATCGCTATGACTGCTGTGGTGGCATGTCACATAACTAATCCAGGTAAGGCTATAGCATTCACAAATGTCAACATTTCAAAAATAATATAAATAAATATGAAAATAATAACAACCAGACAATACAAATATGGTTATACAAGGCAACTTCAATTTGATAATGGACTCAAGTAAATAAAACAGAGACTTGGTGAGCTTTTCTTCCAACGTATGAAGCTCCAGTTTCTTTCATAAGATGGTGTTTTTAGAATTTGATCTCTGTTCGTAGAATGAGGCACTGGGATATATTTGTAAGGGGAAAGACTCAAATGATGTGTTGATTGTGAAACAGGCAACCAGACCCACAGCCAGTTACCCAACCAGCCAGCAAGCTAGTGGAGGCCAAGAAACATCACCACAGTCCTCCATGTGCAACGGATGTTTTCCACAAGCTGAGCAGCCAGCTTGGCCACAGCTGTCCAAACCGCAGGCCCTGGGAGAAGATGAGGAAGGGATGGAGGGGGAGTGTGGGGAAGGAGGAAGAAAGCTCAGGGGGGGGCAGAAGGGAGGGTGGCTGGCTTGGCAAAGGTCAGACAGGCTGAGGCGGCCGGAGTGTGGGAACTGTCCGGGAAGGCATGTGCGAAATGCTTTGGGATGAAGTATCATCTTACAACCAGACTGCCTAAGGCAGTGGAGTGCATGTGTGTGAGTGTGTGTGGGTGTTTGCCTGTGAGTGTAGGTGTGTGTGTATGTGTGCTTATGTTTTCTGCATACCCCTGTGCATGAAAGTGTGTGTGTTCACTGTCATAGGGAATGCTACTATGATTCTTGGGAATGGAGCATGAGTATTTCGACATGCAAAGATAAGGAATCAAGATGCAAGGAAAGTGGAGGAAATGACTCTCAAACCCATATTAGACACACACACACACAAACACAGCTGGGAACATTCGTGATCCTGAGCGGGTTTTTGAGTCCACGTCATGTCTGTGTTAAAGACTGTGCACAGAGGTATGCAGCCCATGTGTGGAACAGGATTTCATGATGCTGCTAACAGCTCCATCTCAGGGAAATTAGCTTGTTGCATCATTAATGATGTTGTGGTTACAAATAAGGCATTACAAGTGCTGATACACTGTGTGTACATCATAAATCGCTGTGAGCAGCGACAGTAAGCTCCTAAAAGTCTCAGCAGTCAAATTCCCTCACGTTTCATGGGGTTAAGAGTAGCTCTATAATCATCTTTGTTTGTTAGCAGTGGAGGTGCATTCATGGTCTTAATGAAAGACAGACATCCTTTGTTGAACTCGAGCTGCACTCAGAAGGGATGCAAGATTTCTATACGCAGAGCTGCACGTGCACAAACACCATGGCAGAGTTAATCTGGGGAACCTGGCTTAGCTCGACCGAGCGTAAGACTAACACGTCAGGCAGGTGAGGGGAAGCCTCAACATGCAGTCCTCATTCTACCACCATCATCTCTACCCAGAACCCTCCCACCACACACATACACACACGTACACACTAATGTCCCTGATATTTCATCTAAAAAGGAAGTGAAAAAGAACCAAATAAACCCAGACTTACGCTGGATGAGCTCTAATGCACATCCTCACCTTCCTGTGTGTGTACAGCTAACCCCAACCTTTGTCTTCTCCTCCTACTCCCATCTTTCACAAGACCCAGCCTTTGACAAAGACTAATCCAGGTTATTCGCTTTCCCAAGCATGTGTCAAATCCCGGTATGGAATGACTGTGGAGAACGTGCTCAGGTCCGCCGACGTGCTCAGGTCTCTACTTCTGTCCCTGATTTATCCGTATGGGATGTGTATGCTGGGCATACATAAAGCAGGCTAAATGATACGTAAATATGATCTCACCAATATTCCTTAACATTCCCAACGAAACATTCTCTCTGCAGCCCAAAAACTTTATGCACCCTGACATCATGATGTCAGGGAGAATTTGTATTCAGCCATCCTCAGTGAAAAGTCCTGGAAGAGCCCCACACTTGGTTCATTAGGACTAATAATGAGGCAGACATTGCATTGTTTCCACAATTCAAGAGTATTCCAGAGCAAATTTAATATTTAAAATGGGAAAAATCTCAACACACGTAGGGATCAAGGTAACAGCACTAAACTGACTTTGATTATATTTTTACATATTTACTCTCTTTGCTCTGTAATACTAAAGGGCTAAGTGCTTGGTTGAATTCTCTTTTGTACTGTACACATATTCTTCCAGTTGGTAAATTTATCAGCATGGAAACATTTTCAATTTTTATTTATCTGTTGTATTTTGTTGTGAAAGAACCTTTGCATTTTTAAAAATGCGACTTCAGAAAATGAAAAACATCTACCTTAATTTACATTTACTCTGTTTGGTCAAAGAAATACATTCTTTTTTAGACTTATACTGGATATTTGATTCACATGAGAACAAAAAAACAACTAAAACGATTTCAACAATTTGTGTAGTTTTGTATATTTATTTAACATAGCTTGTTTTATTGTTACATATCAAGCTAAGGTCAAGCACTGCAAATCCACTTAGGCTTCAAATGTTGAAATGTTTGAAGCACTAACAGGTTCAATTCAAATCCAGAAAGATCAGTATAATACGATCAAATTATATAGTCTAATTCACTTTCACACATTTCAGTTTGATCCTGGTTATCATACAAGCCAAATATTTAAGAAAAAGGACATTTGTGCATTTTAAAAAGACAGCTTCAAGAATGAAGCCTTGGGGGATTCTCATCGGATAGACAAGAAAATTTGATCCCACCAACACAAACACATTTTATATTTGATCAATATTGAATTGAAAGTTTTAAAAAATATTAATATCAATTAAATAACTAACTTTTCTTAAAAGACAATTTACAACTTAAGTGGAATCATATGCGTGAAAGGTAAACTTGCATAATTCTCCCCTTCCCTCTCTTCTTATGACAAGTGTCGCAGAAAGAAGTCGTTTTATTATCCCTGTCAGGAGGTAATGTTTTCGTGTGGTCTGTTAGCAAGATAACTCAAACATTTATGAATGTATTTTGATAACATTTTCAGGAAATGTAGACAATGAAACCAGGAAACATTGATTACATTTTTCACAAGCACCTCCCCTCCCACAGGAGCCCCGTATCTCCCCTTTCTGCTGGGAGAGCTCAGCGAAAGCACGAACATGGCAATGCGTCTCATTAACAGACATTTTATTGGAAAGTACAGATAGTGAGAATTAGAGTAGCAGGGTGAGTAGCAGAGTTCTACGCTCTATGAGTGCTTTTCTACTTGTTATTGCAATGAAAAAGTGAAGTATAATGTAAACAAGAGGTATATAAGACATTTTTGTCACCAACATGAACTCTGTCGATTATTTCAAATGGGATGACTTCTGTATACACTGTGGACAGAAGGATTTTTGCTAACATGGTTGCAGAAAAAGCATTTATTACTCCAAAGGATAAATGGCATAAAATGTGCGAATCACAGAACTGAAATGTTTAGTGTGATTTCTCTTGATGTAATACACTCTATAGTCAGACATGTAATGATCATGACCGCCACAGTCCACAGAGTTTCTGGTTCCCAAGAGCCCTTAAAGCTCCAGCTTCTTGTCTGGCACACCACGTTCCGTTCAGGGCTTCTGTAATTGCAGACTTCAGTCCACGCAGGAGACCAGCCTCTGTTAGAATATCTCCATGTTTCCTATAAGTGAGGCCTATTTCAACTCTTGAAGAGTTTTCCACAACCCCCTGCATGCCCCCCCTCTCAAATAAAAAAAGTGTTGATTGGATAAAAAGGAAATGACACAAAAGTTCCACAGTGAAACCAACAAATAGATCTGCTTTACTCCCCAAAAAAAAAGGAAAACAGTACTCTCATAAATCAGAACAAATATTATGTATAGACATACACATTATTCTTTTCTCATACCCCCAACCAGGCCTGGGGCCCATGCTTGGTCACGCACCTTGTGTCGGCATGCATGGAATGGGGCCCCTGTCCGGACGGGAATCGTTGGCCTGACTGTTGTTTTGTGAAAATGGAAAAGCGTGGTTCTTTTTAGCACTGATGATGCTAACTTGCTTGTAATCCCTGAGTAGAATGCTTCTCTGCTGCTGCCAGGAGACTATAAGTCTAACAGGGAAACATACATCAACTACATTTAAGGTCAATGACTGAAGCTTATTTGTTGATTATAGTAGTATTTCAAAGACTAGTTGCTGTTTTGTGCCTAGGATTTATTTTCTTACTGTGTCAAAAGCCATGACAGAGTGATACTGACCAGGGAGGGCTAGAAATCGAATTTATTTGACCTCCAGTGCATCTCTACCCTTTCACCTTCTTTTTCTTCCCATGTTGGGAAACAGAGGCAGATCAAGGGATGGGTGGGGTGATGGTTGGGGTGATGACAGAAGGTGTAGAAGAGAATTCCTGAGTGCTTAAACCCTCTTCACATTAATCCTGGAATCAGAGAATCCCACTCACTTTCTGCCCACAAAAAACCCAGCCCCATCTGACACTCGTGGAATGCTGAAGGGTTTTTTATTCCCCTTCTTCTTCTTCTTCTTCTTCTTCTTCTTCTTCTTCTACACCAATTTAGGTAATTACCATGGCGGTCACGGTGCTCAGAGCAGAGACCGTGACCCTGGGCGGTACGAAGTGACAACCTCAGCATATCTGAGACGACACCCTGCATTGTGCAGCCGAAACCAGACCTGCCGACAAATTCATCACCCACTCCTCCACGGCAGCCCATATTTGGCGGGTATAATACCTGCAGACTGGTGTATTGTGTCAGATCGGGGATACCCAAAGTTCCCATGGAGCTGATGTCATTTCCAATGATTCCTGATACATGTGCTTGTTTTATTGATTGGGGGAGGTATCTTTTTCTTTTGTTACAGGAGGATTTGTCCATTTTTTCCATTTTTCATTTGCTGTTCTGTTTAATTTTTGATCCAAATGGCACCAACATGTAGCAGGGAAAAAAAGTAATTTTCTTAGCCAGGAGGACAGCTTTGTTGATGTCAGATATGTCAAACCAGACTGTTGAACAAATGTAGAACTAACTAAAGGATAGAAAATGGGATTTAATCTTCAAGTAAATAACTGCATTTTGACATGTTAAACTGAGTATTAAATTGATTTATCAAAAACAATGACAGAATTTGAAGGTGCTAATGTACAAAACAAAAGGTAAATGACTATATATGGAATGATGATTTGTCATTATTAGAAACAGACTCAAGCAGATTATGGACAACAGAGAAAAGGATGGAACATTCTGGAGGATTTCACCTCACCCATCTACAATATATTTCTGTTTTAAGCAGTTGTTTCCAACAAAACACTTGATTTGTGTCTAGAACATTTTTCTTAAGGAAATGAACAACAAAATGCCGAAGAATATAGACACAACACTTTATAGCAGAGCTACCACAAATAGTTCCAACAGTGAGACCACCGAGGCGACAGTGGCTGTTGGTTGTGTGGAACAGTAAAGTTTCTTGGGTAACAAAATGTTTCACTGTGTTCTTTCTTTGAAGACAATGTAAATATAAAATATCTAGTTGTGTCTGTTCCCTTGCATGGCTTTAATGACATTAATTAGCCACAGGAATGAAAGACCGACTGGATTTTAGTTTTTAAACTTTTCTCATCCACCTTTCTGAGTGGGTTGCTCCATTATAGCGTCCTGTTGACAGTTTTTTTTTTTTTTTGTAATGTGTTAATGTTTAAGATCATCAGACAAATCTTAAATTTCACAAAAATAAGTAACTAACAAGATGACATTTTTTAAGCAATAATAGCTATCCAAAAGAACCTATAAAATAAAACTCAAAATAAACCATCAAACCTACCTCTGAATGGTAGTTTTAATCCAATTGAGATTATGTGGTGATCATAAACAGAACATTCATGCTTTGTAAACCTCCAACATGACAGAATTAAAATAATTCTGAAAAGAGCAGTCAAGACTCCTTTACAGTGATGTAAAAGACTCATCGCTGGTTATCACAAATGCTTGTTGACTGTTATTGCCACTGTAGGTGGCATGATGAGTTATACATTTAGATGCTGTTACTTTTATTTGAATAGCAAATTATGCCCATTCAGTTTAGTTTATTTATATACTGCAAATTCACCACACACATTATCGCAAGGCATTTTATGTCATTTCATTCAGTTCTGTTCTGTTGAACAGTTTTCTATCAATTTAAAATGTTAATGCTAGATACAGACCAGTGATCGTGACATGATGAGCTAAGAATTAAAATGTTTTGCTTGATCACTACCTTTGCTGAGTCTCTCTGACTTTCTCCTACAGGTATTGAAGAGTCAGAGATTGACCCAGATATAGTAGTTGTTCTCAGGTTGTGTGTGTGTGTGTGTGTGTGTGTGAGTGTGTGTACAGCCACACTATGTCACACGTTTCTGAGATCACTCTCAAATTCAGTGGTGCTGACATGAGCATTAAATTACTGTTATATTGCAGCAGTCACCTGTAATACTGTTCAAAAACCATTGGCTGTGGTGTCTCATAGAGACCAACAGATCTGAGACCATGACCGTGTTACTGGTTCTTTAAACCGTACATCTGTGTGAGGTTCAGGTTTCAGTCTGGCAACTAAAGATCTTAGATCACTGCAGGTGTTCCATCAAAATCCTGGCCAGTGTGCACCTCTGGGCTTTGTTAAATGCCTGACTGGTTGCAGAAAGCCACCCAGTGATTAAAGTGCTCTTGTGTGCCAAGGCATGTTGATGGGATTTTTCTCTGCAGCACTTTTACGTCAAAGACCAGAGGTGTGTTCTAAAGGGGTCTCTCAGAGGCTTCAGGGCACTTCCCCTTCCTTTCCTTCTTCTTCCCTGTTTTTTTGCCCAGTAGTTGTAATTGAAAATGTATTTACTGCATCGCCAGAGGCTGGACCAGTCTGTGAAGATGTGGTTGAGGTGATTGCCAAAGGGCTCACTTACACATTGGAGGGTTTTTTTCCCCCTGTCTTTGTTTGTCTTCTCTATGACGTATGTCTAACTCTTTTCTTTTTGCCGTCCATTACTTCAGCATCTTGCCTTTTGTGTTAACCCACCTGATTCTTTTATCCTTTGTCTCTTTTTTATTGATCTTAAATAGGCATTTACAAGGTCCATTTCAAATGCATATTGGGTCGCATGGATTGTTACAACTTTTGTATGGTCAAAAGCAATTTCTTTAAGGAACAGTGACATTTATATAATCTTTTTAATTTGCATTTTAGTGCCCATATATATAAAACCATATATAAGGTAATAGGCTGAACCTGAGGTGTAAATTCTGAGTAATTTGGAGATTAAACATTTTTTTCAACTTTTTAATTTTCTTCAACTTTTTCAAATTTGAAATGAATAAAAGTACTTTATACGCTAGCCAATGATTGATAGTTGGTTATTGTTTAGGCATAAATATGTGAATTTTACGCAGCAAAATTATGGAAGTGATGTTGCATAACCAACCACTTAGGAGGAAGCCCAGCTGATAGAGTGATGATACACAACCTTCTCATATTAAAGACTATAGGGGGCAGAGTTGCTTTCTGAATATAAATAACTGTGTTAATCCAGCGATATTGCTGCTCAAACAACATTTAAAAGATGTGGGTGTTTCTTTAACCTGCTGTGTAGAGACCTTGCCTGAATTGAAATTAGTTGTGCAAATACAAAAGTTTGTCACATCCTTAAATCTGGCATGGAAGGAAATGATTGTAAAAAAATTACAGTCTGTTTATTTAGAAAACATTTTCCCTGCTGTCATCTTCAATACTTTTCTGACATATTTTCAAAAGCTCTAATCTTCATCTCCACGTTCGATTAGGGCTGAACAGAATGCTCAGAAATAGCCGTTCCTTCGACAGTTCTCTTGAAGGTCCCTCATAAAGCGTAATTATGTTTTACAAGTTCCCCTCTCATTCCCACGTCTAGTAGCACGCAGCCATGGGGGCCTCCGAACTTTATCAGACCTGTGGATTAGCATGCCAGAGGGGAGCAGGAGGGAAATGAGGTGCTGGGAACTTTCTCTCCCAAAAATCTCTTGATGTTATTTTGCAGCCACTGGAGAGAAACATATAATTTGTAGCATATGGCAAATGCGTGTTGGTTCTCTGCACACTTTGAGGATTATTCTTTTAAAAAAATGTCCTTGATGTTTTCAAAGATCTTAAGAGTTTCTCTTGTATCATGGCTATGTTTAAAAATGTGAATTAAGGACATTATTTGATGCATATGGTAAGTGGCAGGATAGCTCATCTTGCAATTTCTTACTGACAATCAGAGAAGCAGCCAAGATGCCCCCCCCCCCAAAAAAAAAACAGGAAAAAAAAACTAGTAGAAGCAGGTGCTATGGTCAGAAAAGACCAAACTGAACTTTTTGGCTCACATGCTAAACTCCATGTATGACAGAAACACTGCATATCGCCCTGTAACCACTATCCCCTGGTGTTGATAACATCAAGTTCAGCAGGGACAGAGAAGCTGGTTAGATAGGCGCAGTTATAGACCTGAAAAAAGGGTAAAATAGCTAAACTGTTTTCATAAACAAAAACGTGAAAACTAGATTTCCATTTGGCCTGATAGTCGAATTATTTGTTTCCAATCCTTTGTAAATAAAACGCCATTGATGGACACGTTAATTAATAACACTGGCAGCTATTTCTCTACCAAACTTAGGCCATGTCCACACGTAGCCGGGTTTTTTTTTTAAACGAAGATTTTCCTCTGCTCCTTGAAAAAAAAATCTCCATCCACACGTAACCGGATAAATGCGTTTTTCAGCACATTCATAGACGTGGCAAACCTGTAGTAGTAGTAGTTCTCCCCAGTCCTATCCGCCAAGAGAAATTTTATATCCTCTCTTCAGCGCGCAGCAGTTATACAGCTTATAAAAGCAAACAAACAAGACGCGCTTTAACAATGGATGATACCAACACAGCGCTGAGGAAATAAATGCTGTTTTCTAGAGTAAACACAGGTCACACATGTGGTGTTGGAGCATTGTTTGTCGCGGAAAGTGGCGTTACGGCTCTTAAAACTCCGTTTTCAACCGTCCACACGTAGATACTGAAAACGGAGAAAACGCAAATCTCCACTTTGGCCTGAGTTTTTAAAAAGCTTCGTTTTTGGTGCCGAAAACCTCCGGCTACGTGTGGATAACAGGCCAAACCGTAGAAAAATATCTCCGTTTTGTGAGATACCCGGCTACGTGTGGACAGGGCCTTAATCATTGCCATGATTACGCAACACTGTCCTCGCCTTCTCTACCTGAGAAGAGAAGGTGGGCGGTGCAAAGGCCGTCTTTGGGCTGTGAACGCTGTAGTTCATCAACATAGACTCAAAGCCAGCCGTTCTGAGCAGGGCTACAAAACTAGCAGTGTTGAGTGTGACGCGTACAGAGTAACTAATTACTGTAATCACATTACTATTTGTGTAACATAGTAGTGTAACGCATTACTGCGGCAAACAGTGTAATGAGATTGCAATTACTTTCAAAAATAGGACAAGACGTACAAGACGCAGTTGCAAAACTGAGGATCATAGTGATGGCAGCAGAGCTATGGCTCTAACAAAAACATCCCTATATGCGTGGAAATATTGCCACTACTTTTAATTTGTTGCACAAAGGGACAAGAATGTCAGTATTAAGTGTAAACTGCCCTGGTCAAAAACATCTCTCCACTGCTGAGAATTCCACATCAAACCTGTCAAAGCATCTGTAAATACAGCCTGGTAGTACCAAGCTATTATTGCAAAAAGAAAAATGTAGTGAAAGTGAAGATGGCATGGCACTGACACCCAAGCAACGGTGCCTCGATTTCCAGGAACCCAAGGTAACACTAACAACAGTTATCAACATTATATTTAGGCATCCTAAAGCCATGTCAACAAGCCGAACTGAGCACAATATGTCCCCTTTAAAGTGAGTGACTGTAAACATGACAAATTGACAAGTTCCTGGGGCATAGATACTTTTGAGTCTTTATATTTAAACATATACAGAACATTCATCCAAGACAGCCCTAGGTATGGTCTTTTTAACCTGCACTTGTGTAGTTGGTACCAGGAAGGACTATGGGCATCTCTTCTTTGTCCCTCATTACCTCCTCTTACCTACATCTGTTTCTGCTTTGACCCAGTCTACCACTAAAGAAGTGAAAATCATCAACAGGTCTGCTTTCCCTTCCTTCTTTCATGAAAGTGTTGGAACATCTGCAGGGAAGGTTGCAAAACGTGTCCCTTTTTGTAGATCTGGTGGATGGTGCAGCATTGCGTGCTTTGAAATCAACCACAAAGGCATTGAAAGCAGAGTGGTAGCCCTTGGCTGCGGATGGTTATCGCTTGCCACCACAGCCTTTGTAGCCACATGGGTCTTAAAAAAGCTCTCCTGGAACCTGTCAAATTGTTGATGAAGATGAGGTAATAGTTATGAACTTTAAACACACAACAGTTAACTGAGAAAAGAAATCAACCCGGAGAGGGTTGATTGGTAGCTGGCAAAGTGCTGGAAATCTGGCAGGCAGCTACATGACAGTGGCGTTTCTGAACCAAGATAGAGAGACCGCTCTATGAAGAGAAGAGATGGCCGCAAGCATTGTCTACACAGCGATTCTTTGACTTCCCAATGACAAATCCCAGTAACACAGACACTTGGCAGACCAAAGTGGGGAGCTTTGCACACGAGGAGCCAAAGGGAACCTTTAAAAATGAAGCAAGATGTAATGCAGCTTTTTAATGCTCATTCTGGGCCTCTGATAGCTGCAGCAGCGTGGATTTGTATCCCAGCTACACTGAAAGGACTGCCGAACTGGATGGAGCTTTAAAGTGAAGCAAGAAAGCTCTGGAAAATCGGTCCTCAAAGGCACATTTCAACTGGAGAGCATTTCTTTTAAGCTGTCACTCTTTGGTAGTTGAGAATCCTATTATGGCACCAACTTATTGTAATTAAGAGGGAAAGGAGATATATGGGCAGAGACGCATTCATCACACCATCTGAGAGACAAAGAACCTTGTTGATGGTCTCTGTTTTTAGGGGTAAAGCAAAGTCCTGAGCAACCAGATCACCTTATTTGCATTGACATGTGAGTGATGTAAACTGTATCTGGAAGCCAATTTTCTTTTCTTTCTGTTCCTTCATCCTTTCACTGGCGGGCACCACTTTAAAGGGACGTAATGGAAAATAGGTTTTATGGCTTTTCTTCTTTCCCATTTTTAGAGGTCAGGGAAATGGAGGCTTCAAAAGAAAAAGAAAAAAATAAAACCCTAGGAGGTAACGATCCCTCACCTCATCAACCCTTCCGCTAAAGTCTAAATACGTTTTGCTCTAAAACTGCACCCAAAGCCAGTTATAAAGAAGCTAGGAACGGATTGTGAGTGGCAAGTCCATATGCCGCTGCTTATTTGGGCCATAATAAGGGGATTGTAGTTCTTTCTTCTTCCCTTCCTTCACAATAGGGCAGCCTTTGAAGCAGGGGCAGATGAAGAGAGCCATCAGCTGCCATTGTAACTGAGAGATACCCTAAAATTTAGAAGAAATGACAGAAGTACAGAGCTGCATGTGCATTTTGTGTAAGAAGTCAACATGTTTTCCCAACCCGTACCCCTGAACAGTTTTTCCCTTATATGCTCCCTCACAGCATGGACTGTGTTCTTTTGAAAAAGAATCTGCATCTGCAAACTTTTTTGAATTTATCGTCTCTTTGTTTGCCACGTAAAAGTGTACTCCTAGTAGAGTCAAAGGTCACGGTATTGGAGACTGCTTGTGTGTCTTTGCATCTGATACCCTAGTCTACCTCCTTGATCTTTATTCTCTGCTGCTTTCTCTGAATGGACCTGTCCTGTGTTACAAATTAAGGTGGTGAGAGGGCCAGAATATCAAGGGCTATATTACTGACACACAGATAGATGGAGATACTCCCTGAGCATTTCTGCAGCCTTACAGCTGCCGCATTTTAGGAGCCTGTCCACTAAGAAGGAGCAGCCATATCCCAAAAGATAAATGATGTAACTAGTCTGCAGAGATGCTTCTTTGTAGTTTCCATGTATAGATTTTACATTTTTTATCCCTTACCAGGAGGTATATATTTTCATGGCCGTCTGTTTGCCTGTCAGTTATGGATGGATTTAGATGACATTTTTAGGAAATGTCCGAAATGGGACCAGGAACAACTGCTAAAATTTGGGGATTGATCTGACAGGAAGACCGTTTCCACCCACCAACCTGCTGCCTTGGTTTCTATCTTGGCCTCCTCTCTCGTCTCAGAGAGCTCACAGATGGCTGAGCTCTCGCAGCAGCCCCGCTACGGTTGGACTAAATGTTCAGAAAATTAATCACTCATACACGAATTTCCCCTCTCTGCTGGAACTGCACAGTGACAGGCTGAACACAGATGTCTCATTCACATACATTTTACTACCTCTGCCAAGGAGGTTATGTTTTTAAAACCAAATAAATATTTGAAACACTACCAATGTTTACTTGAATTTTAATGACTGTTGCTGGCTGTGGCAGAGCGCATATTTCACACATCATAATGACATCATCCTCTGTTGAGGCTCGACATGGTCTTCATGTATAGGACCAGCGTTGCCGCAATGTCATTTGTGCTGACATGCTTTACAGTAATTCCGGAAGTATTACTATCATCTATGATAAAACATTAAATGATTTATGAAGTAGAAGAAGTATTTTGAAGTCTATTCTCTGAGCTACAGGAAACCCAGTGTACAGACTTTAGAACTGGTTATAGTGAGGTTCAGTGCTGGCACTTTTGGACTTTAGTTCAGCATTTGACACTGACCATGAAATATTGACACAACTGGAGAACTGGGTCTGACTCTCTAATACAGTTCTGGATTGGTTTGAGTTTTACCTAAAGAACAAGAACTTTTTGTGTCACTAGGCAATTCTTCATCAAAGCAGAAATAAATCACATGTGGGGTCCCCTTAACTTTGAGCTCAATCTTTACCCCTCCTTTCCACCAGATGCGACAGCAGCATGTTACAGCAGCAGCACGTCATACTGTTAGCCACCGCTGTAATCAATATAATCCTTTCCACCGGAGGCGAAAGCAGCACGAGTTTGCCCCGTCACAGGAGTGTCATGTTGCAGCACTTTTCTAAATATACGCGGCAGTCCTATTTTCTACACGCTACGCCTGTGAAACGTACACATTTCGACATTTTGGAAAGGGGAAGACAGGAAATCAGACGGCTCGGCATCCGAAAATTTTCAACAAAAAAAAAAGGTGCTTCTTTCCGGTAGTTTTACTTTACTACCTGTGCGCCCCTTGAGAAGTCAGTAGGTCCCGGGAGTGTCTACACTACCTCGGATCGCCACTAACATTATTCTTTTGCACTTCAAGGGATTTTGTATATTCCCTGACACAACATAAACTTATTGGCGAATGTCAAACGAACAGAACATAAAACACAGACCTTTTGGAGCCATGTTTTAGTATTTTTCCTGCTTGTTGTTGCGTTTACTGACAAAACCACCCGTGATTTTGTTGATCTCCCATGATTTCGGGCTCTCTCGGTGACAGCTGCTTCAATGCTGCTACGTGCTGCTGACACTCCCGGTGGAAAGGGCCAAGCAGCAGAATAGGCGAGTAAAACATGCTGCTCCTGTAACATGCTGCAGAGACGTCCAGTGGAAAGCCCGGGTTAAGCCCCTCATGTTTAATATCTACTTGTTTCCACCACCAGGTGACTTTGAACTCATCCATATCCTAAGAAAATGCATTAAGCAAATTATTTTTTCCAACTGAATAGAAACTAAACTGAAGTAGTTGCTTTTTGACTTACAGAGGAATGATCAAGAGTCAGCACACAGCTTCAGTGAATACAGCTAGAAACTACTGATCAGACCCAAAATCTAGGTGTAATAATGGACTCATAATGGACTCACATAAAGGCATAACAAGGTCAGCCTTCTATCATCTAAAGAACATTTTTAGAGTTAAAGGACTAATGTCGCAACTGAACCTCAACACACTGATCCATGCATTTATCTTTGGTCGGACTGATTACTGCAACAGTGTCTTAACATGTATGCCTAAAAAGCAATCAGACAGCTGCAGTTGATTCAAAAAGCTACTGCTCGCATCCTCACTAGAACCAGGAAAGTAGAGCACATCACCCCTGGCTCCCTGTAGCGTAGAGAATAGACTTCAAAATATTACTACTAGTTTATAAATCATTGAATGTCTTAGCATCAAAGTATGTTGGAGATCTGATGCCATTATACCAACACCGCAGACAACTCAGGTCCTCCAAATCTAGTGTACTAATCATCCCTGGAATTAGAACCAAACATTGAGAAGCAGCATTTAGTTGCAGACCACTGCAAAGCTGCTGAAACACTGAGTTCCTTTAAATCAATGCTAAAAAACATCTGTTTAGTGCTGCCTTTGAGTAACTGTTACTGATTAATAATATCAGGAATTTCATGTGTTGTATCTCAATGAGTTTTATGCTTTTATTGTTGGTAAACTGCAGCTTTTATTTTATCCCCTAATCACCCAAACCACCTTGAATGGTCTTGTTGAAAGTGTGCTAAACAAATAAAGTTTCCATGCCTTTCAGATAAATAAGGTATTTCCGATGCTTGCCTAAATCTGTGCCCTATATAAAATAATAAATGAAAATTAAATGAATGTTAAAGATAAAAAATGAATGTTAAAGATAAAACTTCTATACATAATTCAATATTGGTTAGGTCGTTAATATTGACTTTAGAAAGATGTTGAGTATTTAAATTCTCTAGCTGATTTTCTCTTGTTCGATACTGTTTCATTATCTAACATAGGCTACATCCAACTGCTTGAGGATTCTTTCAGTATATTTACACTTCAGGGGCCTAATGTTCCAATCATATTTTTCGCTGGGATCTGCATGGATGTTCATATGATAATTTTGAAGTGACCATCTTCTGACTCCAGTGTGAACGCTGTGGCCCTAAATTGTCTCTCATTTGCAGAATACAATGTGATTTCATACAGAGCCCATTGTGTTTATGGAAGTTCATAACACACATTTTGTGCATCAAGTATGAAACTTTTACACAACCAAAGCTTCTACATTTATGTTTGATTTAAGGTTACAAGTGGAATACACTTTTCACAGATAGCTTTGCAAAGTTCCAGGTTGACTGACACATTTTATTTGATCAGACACACTTGTGGAACACACTACTTTATTGTTTGAAATGATGGGACAAATAGTGAGAACAAAATTATGTAAATTATGTAAACTTTATTATAGTAACTGAATGTTCTGCTGTCTAAATCAAATCAAAACAAACTATATTTATAAAGCACTTTTCATACAAAAGCATCTAAAAGTCCCTCACAGATTAAAATGACCCCCACAGAATAAAAACGTGATCACAGCTATACCGCTCTCCTCCCATCCCTTCTCACATGCACGCACACAATTAAAAGCAACAGTAAGCAAAGCAACATTGGGCCGAGTACAGATGAGCCAGGTTAGGTAAGGAAACGCCATCATGGGAGCCATCTGCATTGGCAGCAGCAGATCAACAACAGCAGTCAAGGCACCGACCCAGGTCGCCCAGGGGAGGAAAGGCTGGTACCTCCCTACCTCCACCCAAGTTTTCCCTGGAGAGCACCCAGGCAGCCACAGCCAACCACCACTCCCGAGGCAGAGGGTTCCCTCAGAGAGAACACTGGAAGGAAGGTTAAAATAAGAAGTTAAAGTACTAAAACAAACAGTAGAAAATATGATTAAATAGTAATATACTGATAAAAACTTTAAGACTGATCACATTTAGAATTACTTAATGTAAAACATTGATAAAATGTAATCAGATAAAACATGCACAGCAATTAAACAGATATTCATAAATAATGATCAGTTAAAAGCTAGGCTAAAAAGGTGAGTCTTGAGCCTGCTCTTAAAAACATGAACATTTTCTGCGGCCCTGAGGTCCTCCAGCTGCATATTCCTGAGGTGAGGGCCATAATAATGGAAAGATGCCTCACCCTGTGTGTGTCCTAACCTTCGGGATGACAAGTAGGCAGCTGCCAGAGGAGTGCAGCGACCATGATGGTTCATATGGTAAAAGTAGTTCAGTAATATAAGAAGGCTCAAGATCATTAAGACACTTAAAAAACCATTTAAAGAACCTTAAAATCAATCCTGACCCGTGTAATGTGTTCCCACCTGCTGGTCTTCGTCAGGACATTAGTTGCTGAGTTTTGTAAAAGCTGTAAACTTGAGGTAGTCTTTTTTTTAAAGGCCAGAGAGCAGATCATTACAGTAATTACTGAGATATAAGCATGCATTAGTGCCTCTGTATTGGCCGAAGAAAGAAGTGGTCGGACTCTGGGAATACTCTTTAGATGATAAAAACCTATTTTAGTAATGTTTTTAATGTGAGATATAGAAGTCAACTCAAAAATGGACTGATAACTCAAACTTGAGTTTTGTCCTGGTTGAGCTGGAGAAAGTTTTCTGCGTTCCAGGATTTGACGTCTAAAATGCAGTAAAAAACTGCATCCATTGGCCATGTGTCATCAGGAGACATGGAGATGTACAACTGTGTATTGTCAGCATAACTGTGGAAGTTAACTTCATGTTTTCTAATGAAATTGCAAAGAAGAAGCATAAAACGGTTACAAAGCACTGGGCCTAAAATTGAACCCTGGGGCATACCACATGTGATCTTATGTACCTCAGAGGAGCAGGTATCTAAACGTACCATAAAAGTCCTGTCTGTGAGATATGATTTGAACCATTTATGAACAGCACCAGAGAGGCCAATCTGTTTTAAACGATTTAAAAGAAGTGTCCAGAGGCCCTAAATTTCCTATAGATATAAATAAACCACACACATGCATGGAGCATCGAAGAGTGTATTGTACATGCATAGCAAACTCTGCTTTTCATCTTTACTGCTGAGTTAGGTCTCTGTGATGGTGGTTGACTGTTTTTCTCTGCAGAATACCAGAAGGGAAACAGAGATGAATCTGCGTTAATGAGCTGTTAACTCTGCAGCAGCCCAAAAGACTTGCAAGTATACTCTGCTGTTTGGCTTCCGAGAAAACATAAATACATGGAATCTCTCACTCCCAGAGGAATGCATCCATCTGCTGAGAAAGAAAACAGTCCGAGTGCACATGCAGATGTCACATCATCAGCAGACTCCCTCATACCTGTGTTCTCTGTCTCAAACACGGCTGCACTAAAGCACCCACGTCCTCTTTCTCAGCTCAAACTCACTCAATCAGCGTCTCACTCCTAGGCATAACGGGCCCTGGCTCAGAGGCAGTAAATCTTCCTGATGATGACATGCACTTGTGGATGGCGTACACTCAGCTGAGCTGCTGAGCAGATCCGAGTCGAATAACATTTGCAAATGCTTCTCATTGTTTATTTTTTTCCTAATGGAGAGCCAGGTGCAGAGGTTTACTCATTTCAGTTGAGTTCAAGTGTCAGACAGCAGCACATATTCTGAATTGGATTTAGGTCTTAACTGTGGCCGGGCTATTCTATTACATCAATATACTCGTATCTAAATTACTCCACGAAAGCTCTTATTTTATGTTTACGATCACTGTTCTGAAGAAAGTGATCATCTGCCCAATCATAGGTTTTTTGTTAACACAAACAAATGTTTTTTAAGGGCCTGCCTGATTTCTAGATCCTCCTACTTTCCCATCAACTCTGACAAGCTTGCCTGTCCCTTCGGAACCAAAAGAAATCAGTCCTGCCTTGTTGAAGCTCTTTCAACAGTACATTTAAGCCTAGTTTATACTTATCCAATAACAAATTTGCACTCAGACGCAGACGTATCGACGGAGACATTTTTTGTTTGTGGTTTTCCGCTTCTTTCTCTCCGTAGTCCATTAATTTTTCTGTTACAAAGCAATTCTCGACCAGAACAGCAGGTGCTTCAAAGTTTTGTCATTTCGGCTCCTGCCTACCATTGCAGCTTTGTTTTGTTTTTTCCTTCAGTCTGTGAACATATTTCCCCCTGAAGGAGCAACGGATGACAGAAAATAAGTTTTGATTAAGCTGTAAAGCTTTTTACTAGAAGTGCAGCTCACAGAAAACTCTAAAAACAGACAAAGAAAACATAGTAGCCTTTTTTGTTGTTTTCTTACACTTCCTTGTGTTCAAAATTGCCAAAAGAACAGACTAGATAAATTATCCATTTAATATAAAGCATGTAGTGCCCAAACACTGCATTAACTACTCATTACAGCGACTATAGAGCCCCGTTTTGGTGAAAAAATCTCTGGCTGTTGTTGAGCTGACCATTCACTGACATACGCTCTCCATTGACAGAGACGGATAGTTAAAAAATGGAGCTTGACTCCGTCCGTCGTTGGGTAGGTGACGGAGAGCGCTTGCGTCGTCTGATAATGGCATTGCTTCAATCAGTCTCCGTCAAAACGGAGAAGCATAAACTGGCCTTTAGAGGATGTCATCAGCTCTAAAAAGAGCACAAAACTTTAAGCCTTTCATAGTTTTTTGACAACTGAGCAAACACAGCTGAGGCTAATTCCTTAACATCATTCTGGGTAATGAGATGACTTTGTTTCTCGGAGCTGGTGGCTGTTGAGGCACGATCCCGTCAGCGCTTTTTTCCAGGAGCACAAAGGCTCTGTCTCTGCACCCGCACGAGTCTAGCTATGAACAAATCATCCCAGTGCTGATGCTAAGCCAGATAAGCCCGCTTCCTCACCCTCTCTCCAACACACACCTCTACATAAACAGTACAGAAAGGGAGAAGCACCCGCTGCCTGCTTCTGCTGTCAGAAGCTATAAATGGAAAAGAAAAACTATCTGCCTGTGCAAAGTTTGACTCACCTGAGCATGTGTGCGTGAGAATATGTGGTTTAATCTGACAGTGTGAGAGAAGTCTTTCATTGTCCATGCACATGTTTATGTTAAAATGCGAGCTCCCAATTTATGGAGGCCCATTAACTGAGGATGCTGTTAAGTGATTTTAGAGGATTCGCTGGAGATTGAGAGGAAGGAAGAACGAAGGCTGCCCACGAGTTGCTTTAATAGTCCCTGACAGCGCTGCAGCTTTATAGGCAGCAGCTGGACCAGGTGTTAGCTTCTGCAAACACACATATGCACACATACCTCCAGCCTCATTAAGAATGGTCAGACCAGCTTTGCGGTTTTGAAGTGTAGCTTGCATGAACACACATTAAGGACAGCAGGCATTGATTTAGTTAGATGTCTTGTTCAGGCATTTAAATTGCCATTTATTGTTGCGTGTATATAAAAAAAAAAACTCTCCAGAAATAACTTCCTACGTTTATAGCTTGTCTTCCCAACGCTAAAGATTGTTACAATCAACTGTTTGGAGTCATTGCAGGAAGCAATTTAGTGTTCCTCAGCAAGTGGGATTTTACCACTGCTTTGTTTTCTTAAATTCTTCCAAAACAAGATCTATTATGCTTTCATGTGTGAAGAATAGTTTAAAAAATATGTTTAATAGGGGTGTAATTGTACGCTAAAATCGTATTCGGTTCAGTTCAGTGTCCTTAAGGGCTTGGTTCGGTTAATTTTTCCGTTCAAAAAAATAAATACTTACAAAATCTTTATTTTGAAAAGCTGCCAATACACAGGAGATTTCTTGGATAAAATAAATAAAAGTGACCCATTTGGGAGATATCTTAAATAAAGTGCACTCTTTATAATGAAATACACATTTTGTAACATTTTAAAATAATAATGATAAAATACTGTAACTACTAGTTACGACTTAAAACTTTTAACACAGCAGCAGCTTCAGCTTGAATATAAAAAAGGCTAACTATTTTGCTCGATCTTTCGCTCGATCCAAACTACTTGACAGGGGTTGTTTAATGCTGATGTTAGCTGTAGTTGTACAAGGCTGCTTTTCTGCTTAGTAGAAGTGATATTAACATTTGCATGGTGCCGTTTGAAGTGTGTTAACGTGTTCAGTGTTTTGTCTGCCGCATACCTGATCTCCGTGGAACAATGTTGGCATACAAATTTTAGTTTATCCACTTATATCCCAGATATGAATTTTAACAATTCAATTCAATGTGCTTGTGCAGTTCCACAATGCGTCACTCAATACAGCGTCTGTGCGGAAACTCGCTTAGAAACTTTGTTCCGCTGCAGTTAATGTCCACCTACTAATACATTTACATTATTTAATGGAAAAAAATTACACCAAAACGGTATGCAAGTTGACCAAACCGATCGAACCGAACGGTTCAACACATGTCCGTGAACTGTTAAAGCCTTAGTATTTAAGCAAAGTTTAACAAAAATTTACAATGCCTTTGAAATGCTTTCATACACTTGTATTTTAATGATGTTATTACAACCATCATGTCAAACATCAATCTTTGAAGTCACAGAGCAATTTTAATTTTAATGGGGCATTTTAATGTTTGATTTTCAAAAATTTGACCAATTAAAATCAAAAAAATGAATGTGGATTTGTATAGCTACAAGTGTTTTGAGGAATATCTCCACCACATTTGCACATCTCAAGACAAAATAATTTTCCCATTGTTTTTTCTGCAGCTAGGATGGAGGGATTCTGTGAAAAAACAATGTTCAAGTCCTACCACTTATTCTGAATTGGAGATAGGTGTGGACTCTCTATCACAGAGGGCTGCACTGTGGTAGCACCTTGGTCCTGTGTTAAAATCCCTTCCTGGGTTCTCCTTGCATGATGTTTGCATGTTCTCCTTGTGCATGTACAGGTTCTCTCTGGGTACTCTGGCTTCCTTCCACAGCCCAAAAACATGACTGTTAGGTTAATTGGGCTTTCTAAATTGTCCTTAGGTGTTGGTGTGTGCATGGATGGTTGTCCTGTGTGTCTATGTGCTGTTCTGCGAAAGATTCTCCTTGTCACCACTGGAGCAAGACAACACTTTTTCCCATCACCCTGCTAAGATAAACTGGTATAGGCAACAGATGGATTGACTTTCTAACATATGTACATGTTTTATTAGGGATGCAACGATACAGTTTTTTTCAAATCAATACAATACCAATACTTGACATTTGAGTACTTGCCGATATCGAGTACCAATGCTGATACTTCTTACCAAATATTTCAGTCTCAGTTATAGTTTACCACCTGCCTGGTTAAGGCTGAGGTGAATAAACAAGATGGGGTGAGCTCTAGACGTTAATTGAACAGCAAGTTCCTACACATACGTGTGGAATAAATGAAAAAGCAACAAAATAAAATAATTTATTTACAAAACAAGAAAAGTAATAAGGCAAACATTTTAAAGTTAAAATTTTAGACTCATCCACTAATGTTTGACTAATTTCGGAGTCTCTACTGGTAGTTATTGGGGCTGTTGAAATGCATTTTCAGTGGCTTGAATATTTGAGCCCAGCAGACAGCTCACAGATACCGCACATGGCGAGGTTCTCACCTCGGAAGTTGAAAAATATCAAACCTGTTTGATTTTCACCTCAGCGCCTAATGAGGCAGAAAACTCACCAAAAATTAGCTGCACACAGCAAGCTATCTGCTGTGCAAATGGCCTCGAAGGACTGTCTGCTCAGCAGATTGCTCTTGTGTGCAGCAGGCTTAAGAGAGACGTTGATGCAACCTAAGTACATTTTTTGCCTTAAAGGTGCTATACTGTTTTTTTTAAACAAGCTAACTTAAAAAATAAAAAGTGCATAGAGCACTCACCCATCCTATCAGCTATCTCCCCTAGGCCACACCCCGCTGATTTGGGAATGCATTGCCACAGTAGACAAGAAAGCACAAAACACCAGTTTCAGTTCAATCACCTGTCTTTTGTTTTCCATGACTTAATTTGGCATTTTTCTTTCTGGGACTTTATCTTAAAGTTGAATTGGTAGCAACTGGCTTATTCTCCTTACCTGACATTATTGAGCGGAGAACCTCTCACACCAGTTGTGTTATGTTGAATCATGTGATAGCCTGTATTGAGAGGAGGAGCCACATAAATGCAGAGGTGTGCTTGTCCAGTGAGTCAGACAACCAGATGGTCACACTCATAAATGTGCACACATTTACACACCGATTAGTGGGCAACTTCGGATTGAGTAGCACATCTACATGTGACAGGCGGAAGCTGCAATCTAACCTACAATCCTCCAATTACAAGTAAACTACTCTACCCACCAAGGCACAGTCATACTTCAAGGGAGAAACGAAATACTTTGTTTGTGCAACACCAGAACCCTTTGTTGAGTTTATTCATACAAGTCGTGCAGCTGGTAGCCTTAGTTTTTTAAGTTTTATTTTTTCACAATGCAGTCCGTCACATAAAATCCCAGTAGAATACATTGAGGTTGTGAAATCTATTGCCTCTAATCATTGAAAAAATAGAAGAGGAAGATTTTGCTGTGTCATGTTGCCTTGCTGTTTTTCTTTTAATTCTGTGACCCACAGTGAAAAGAATCAGTGAGACACTGTACTGAATCATAGTTAATTCAGACAATAAACAAACAACTGATTAGATGTGTGTTAGAGGCAGACCTTTTCCAACTGGATATTGTGATGATACGAGCATTGAGTGGGGGGACATCCTCCAAATGCAATGATTGTAATTTGGCATTAAGTAGCTTAACCAGCAAGGTGATGGAAAGGGAGCGGCGTGCTGGAAATAAGGAGCAGCAAGGGGAAAGGAATACAAGAGATTATCAGTTTGGAGTGTAGACACTCTCCTTTTTATTTCCTGCTTTGGAACCCCCTACCCCAAACCAATGCCAACATTCACCTCAGGTCAGCTATATCTAATGTTACCGGGTCCTTCTGAGCACAGAGTTACAAAATAAAGATACACCTCCCCATTCATGCTGTCTGCACTCTAGGTGTGCTAATGAACATTACCGACTGGTTCACTGAAAGGCTTTTGGCATTCATCCTTCCTCAGCCCCTGCAGTTCTCCAGTGGGCTGAAAAACCTCATGGAAAGTGTTTTCTTTTACAAGCCTTTCCCCTTTTTGTAGATGTGTGCTCTTTTCACCTGAGAAACAAAAAATAACTGTTCTTTAGGTGTGTGGTTACATGTACGCGTACATGTTTTCAAATAGAGGTTCTGGAATATTCACAGACAATTCAATAAATCAGTCAATAACAGGAGTTGTCTTTTCAAATACACCACTTTTTTACCGGAAAATTGCCTTTCGGCTGCTCACACAGCAAGAAATGTACTGGAGGATTCTTATGAATGTCTGGGGAGGTTGTACCCGGATAAGACGTTGACAGTGCGGTTGGTGGACATATGTAATTTCCCCAAACAAGGTTGTTTCTGTAAAGAGGGCCCACAAAACAACAGAAATTCTCACATTGCTCGTCTTTTGTATGCAATTCTACGCACATAAACTTAGAAGACGAAGCTGAAAAGAAAATAGAAGCAAATCAAAAGGATTGTGAGGCAGCCTTTGATATACACGATATACATGTCATCAGTGTGTGCACTCATAGCTTGTGAGCAGGGTCATGGGAAGTTGCACAGAAGGAAATCCTGGATGAAAACGTGTTGGAGGTGCCAAGACTGATGCATCACCTATCTATGAGACAACAGCGCTAAATAAACCAATCAAAGCATTTCAGAAGCATCAGAATGGGTCCCTTAAAATCCCCAAATGATGCTTGCAGATCATCTTGATCCCATAAGCTTGAGGTATTTTGCTAAAAACTATGGGAAATTTTTTTTGTTTTAATCACTGCAAAATTTAGCTCTATAAAGTATTTGTCCAGGGAGGCTAGATAAAATGCATGTAGATATAAATACTTTTGTATGGCCCTGTATCATTTCCTCCCCTTTAAAGAGTCTTCCTTTAAAATATTAATGATCAATATTTGTACATTTCTTAAGGACATTGACAGATGTTGCTTTGTTTGTTTGATTGTTTGTTTGTTTCTATTACTTTGGCCTTATTTTTTATTTTTGTGCACTTCAGTAAACCCAGAAGACTCTTGATCAATAACACTTTGTATCTTTGTAATTTGATTGTGTAGGAACTTATGCTGTGTAAAGCCATACCAAAGATGCTGAATGCATGAGAAAATCTAAAATTCCTCATACATTCATAGAGCTTGAGCTTTGATCTCAGCATGAATGTGTCTAGTTGTATAACTTCTAAAACTTGCTGCCGGAAATCTAACCCGGGTTAAACATTTGTTGTAGACATGAGTTTTCAGGATGTGGCGTTTCTGGGAGAATTGGATCTCAGATGAGACAGCCTGCCACAGCCTGTCTTTGTTCGTCATTAGGCCCGTTTTCTTTGATGGGTTTCAAATGCTGTACTTATTTGCGTTTCGATGCGAAACTATATGCTTATCCCAGTAAGTTAAAAGCAGCCATTGATATAACAATATTAATAGAAGCTGAGCAAAAGCACATGTGAGTGACAGAGGGCACAGATGGATTAGCAAGCAGAGGAAGTGTAAGTTACACACTCCAAAGATATTTCAGATAATGTGCTACTGGATGTTCGGCTTGACGACAATCACCGCAGGCATGTCTATATGTATCTGCATGTGTGGGAGTGTGTGTCTGGATGCTGAGTCTCCATAGGAAGCACGGTCTGACGAAGCCCCCCCACTGCCGGCATGCAGGAACATGACACACAGTTCCTGCAGCGTATCCTCACAAACCACAAAGGCGCAGTATTAATGATAAGCACCTGGATTCCCATAAGCTCCCAGTTAGCGCCAATTGGCAGTAACTGATAAATTGGGATGAGTGGGAATTAAACATTGGGCCTCAATGAAAGAACCCTTTTCACTTCAGGATGGAAGAGAGAGGCTGCAAAGAGAGATGAAGAGACCCTTTATGCTGCCTGTGTGTTCACATGAGAGCAGACTGCACGCTTCTGAAGGAAGCAGATAGAGGAGCAGAGAGAGGGACAGTGTCTTTCCCAGACGGTACATGAGAATCCAATCCACTCCCACGCGTCTCTGCTGGTGTGTGGCCTCCAAACGCACACACACACACATACAAACTCACTACATGTGTCCGTGTTCTTCCCCTCTTCATAACATCAACCCTTCACTTTCCCAATCCGGGCCACGCTCCCCGCCGACTTTGATGCATTTCATTGCCCAATGTGTTCGACAATAATCTTTTTCACCCCTCAGAAGGAGCGGGCCATGGGAAGAAAGGCCCCTGCTCTCGAGGCTGTTGCTTCATCTTCTGCCCCGACTCTCCACCGAGACCAAATTGCTTCGCGGCACCACAGTGTGGTTCAACTACTTCTGAAAGGAGACATGAGACCAAATCCCTCTCATGCGCAACAAAACAACACTGTAGCCTTTTCAATTTGGCTGCCCACAAGGAAAGGCCTTTTTCTTGGCCGTGGCGGACACAGAGTCCATCTATCCATGGGTTTCTCCACAGATGTTGACACTGTTTGCTGCGGGTTAAGATGCCCTTCTAAAGACCATTGTTTCCCTTGTGTCTTCACCGTTGTTGAGTTTTTTCCTCTCTTCATAGATGGCAGCCGGAGCTGGATCAGGGGGAAAGCGGTGAAAGACCTCCGGATAGCAGTCAGCACTCCAGGGGGCCTATTTTGCCCAGAGAGACCCCGGCAAAGGGCTTAATTGTGGGTAGCAGCAGGCAGCCACAGAGAGCTATGCTCTGGAAGTATTGTGTGGCTGGATAGACCCGAGTTCCTCTCCCAAACAGGGTCAAAGGTTAACTCCCCTGTGGCTGCTCCATACCTGCCCTGGCCAGTACCCCAACCCCCCACCCCCTTCCACTTTCACAAGCCTGAAGGGAAGGAGGCACAAACAATGAAAAAGAGTCATCATGCTACTGTCCAGACTCTTAGGGCCGAGAGGTAGCAGAGCGAAGAGACTAATTCAATGCACTCTCCACTTGTCGATGAATAGCTAATTCGATTAATGAGCACATGTGAGAGAGTTACAAGTAAAGGAGGTCAGGTCGATTAGAGGCCCCTCTCTGCACTTCACAGGGCCACATCTCAGCACTCAAGTGTGATAAGAATCTTATTGTTCACTCAAAACAAAACCCTTTTGATTACATCTCCACTATCAGCACTGCGAATACGGGTGAGGTTCATAAAGGTGGTTTACGTCTGTGCGGGTTGCTGTGCGTGCGCGGAGAGTCCGCTGAGCCAGGTATTACCCTCATTGCCTTGTTTTAAAACCCTTGTGGAGTCAGGGAATGTAAAGGCCTGTATGCTCCGTCAGCACAAAGACGTCCAGTTTTGCCAAATACTGACACAATGCAACTATTCTCCACTTTTATTTTTTGCTGTTAACTTTGTTTTTTCTCAATGTTTTTTTCTCCATAGAAGCTGCAGCTTGTCTGGTATCCTATTTAGAGGAGTTTTATGGGCGACTGTGGCTCAGTGGTAGAGTAGAGTTGGCTTGCAGTCGTAGGTTCGATTCCAACTTCCTTCAGTCACATGTCAATGTGCCCCTGGCACTTAACCCCCCAAAAAAATCGAGCCATGTTGGGTGTCGCTGTATGAATGTGAGTGCGAATGGGTGAATGTGGCTTCAATGTAAAGCGCTTTGAGTGGTCAGTATGACTAGAAAAGCGCTATATAAGTTCAGTCCATTTACCATTTACTTCACTCTGAGAGTTTTTCCTCTCCACTGTAGCTTAATGCTTGCTCAGTATAATATATAATATATAATTCCTGAGAGATTGCTGTGGTTGGAATGTGCATCAACAGAGCACAACTGTCAGTCTGCTGTGATTTCTTATGCCCTGGGAGTTCTTTACACAGATACGAAACTGGGATATTTTCAATTCCGAAATGAAAACACGTGCTGTCTATACTGCTGCTTAAGCTGTTGTAGTACCATGCCAGGCCTACTGGTGGTGTGACACTGCCAGAAAAAAAATAAAAAATAAAACAGAAAATAAAATAAAAGAACACTCAATATGCATAGGAAACCCAGTGGCAAGCAACAAATCTAGCTTTATTCCAAAGTTATCAGGTATCTGTGGTTCTCTGGATTTGTTTTTTTGCTGCTTGTGATACAGGAGGCATAGTAAATTGTATTCTAGGATTCATAATAGGGTGTGTTAGATGCGTGTTACATATAGGAATGGGTGGTGACATTATAGGCTCTGAGAAAATGACAGAGGGCTCATACAATGGGAATTAACTGAGCCAGCGTTTTCAGATTTATCCATTTTAGAACCCTATTTCAGAAATTATCACTTATGGTGTCCTGAAATGCTGGCTCCTTGTGGATGAGACATGTATTCAATGACATATTTTTGCTGCCAGACCTGGTTTCATCCCTCTGTCTCTGGAATGTTTGTGTTGAATTATGTTTCTAGTAAAGGGCCTTCAGATGACATCTGTTGTAAATTGGTGCTATATAAATAAACTAAATTTAACTGAATTCGGGATCTCTGTGTGTTTTATTGGGACTTTACCTGACAGTTCAAAAGAAGTACATACAATAACTGTGAAGTAATTAGCAAACCCTGTTATGTTACATATGTACTGAGGAAAACTATCACTGCAAATCCCCATGAACACACCAGTCCTAGCATCATGCTGTGGAAATGCTTTTCATCCAACATGACAGGAAGACCAAGTTATTGGGAAGATGGGTGGAGTTTATATAACACAATCCTGGAAGAAAAAGAGTTTGAGGCAGCAAAAATGTTCATCTTCCAGTTGAAAAATGGCCTAAATATACAGCCAGAGCTATACTAGGATGAGGATCCAAGGTTCTTAAATTGTGGTAAAACCCCTAGTTGTATGACCTGAAAATAACCGAGGTTAGGGTTGAGTTATTCATACATGTATTTCATGAAAGTACAAACTGAAGAGAACAGCTATGTGACCCAAGAGAATGTGCTGGTGGTTGACTATTTACTTCCAAAGGATCTCCATGGCTCTCAGAATGACTTATTTTCACCACGTTCCTGTTTCACATCAGAAAAAACAGTAACTAGCAAAGATTTTACAGTGCAGCAAATTACAAATATATGAACTATCTATGAACTTTCCATTCAAACCATCAGATTTTCAAATAAATAGCTTATCACTGCAGCTATGACTATGATGTAGCTATATTGGCTTTTATGATCAATTTTATGATAAACTTCAGGCTTTGACTTCAGCACTTGCTTCCTGACTTTTTTTAAAAACTGCACAGATAAACTCCACATGTAGTTTTAGAAGATAAGGACAGTTTCCCCTTTGAACAGGGGCTAAAGTCTTTGACAGAGCTGTCCTGGATTGAATTCCCAACCTTGTGACCTTTGCTATATATCTTCCCACTCCTCTCTCTGCTCATTTCTTACATAGTGTCAAAACAATCAAATTAAACTGCAACAGTCCTGTCATACTGGTATTCTAAAATATCTGTCAATATAGTGTTACAAACTGTTGAAAAAATTCAGCGTTCACTGAGACGATGCTTGCTATCAAACTTTCAGAAGGGTCTAGGTCAAAATACTGTTAAAATAGCCCAAGGTATAGGCCTAAATCCCATTGAGAATATGTAGCAAGACTTGAAAACACATTTTCATAGAGAGTCTCAACTCTTTACTGACTGAGGTTTAGCTATTTTGCAAGGAACAATGGGTTTACATCAGCAGCTACATGTCCACAGCTGTTTGAGTACCACTAAACACAAACTAAGTTAATCTAACCTCTTTATTTCACATGATGTCTTTCTGCTAAACTGTATACACATTCTCAGTGTAAACAGCAATTACTATTGTTGAAAATCAAACAAAATCTCCTCATCTGTGTCACTGGGTAATTAAATTGAACTTTTATGACAAGTTTGATCCCTGTTGTAATTCCAAAATGACACAGAAAAAAAATAAACAGATTGATGAAACCCCTCAGCGGTACTTTGGTACTTTTTTTAAACACCTGCCTGACCTTGCGAGGGTGGAGACTTGCTCTCCCGTGGATGAAGCGATCGTGCAGCGTTTCAGACGGGGAAGATTGGTGCTGTCAGTAGTGATGTATGAGAGTAGAGGGGCATCTCTGACCCCACGTTAACAGTAGATTAACCCACTCCCCGGGCAAGGCCCGGCCGGCTCTTAAAGTCTGACCCCTGTCCTCCGACACCACCACATGGGGCCTCTTTCACCTCTAAACTCTACAACATGCCAGAGTGCATCCACCCCCCACCTCTTCACTAAATGTCATGCATTCTCTATCCCCTTGTTCTCCAGGCCCAAGTGTCCAGTTAGAGTGTCCTTTCAGAAAAGAGCTTGATCGGGAGCTGCAGGTAGTTTTCACTGCCGCCTCCTCCAGCGTCCCACTGTTAGAAATTTGTAGCCTCCCTCTGGGTGTCTCTTTGGTAGTGTCAGCAGTGGGGCCCCTGATGGGAGATTTGTTGATATGATAACTCGATTAGGCCTCAGGATGGATGACGTTTTGGCAGAAAGCCAGTCAGCCGCACCCAGGGAGCCACTGGCTTGTCTCCTTAACCTCTCCTCAGGAAGCAGCAATTAGAAGTAGTAATTGGTGAATTAGCAACATTGCTAGACGTTTTCCCTGCTTCCTCTCACTTTCTGTGGTTGGTGGGTGGAACTGAAGCCAACACGATAAAGACCTGCACCTGAGTGTATTACATTTGCTTTGTTGAAGTCTTTCCATCCACTGTGAAAACACAAAGCTGCTTCTTACAGATGAGAAGGTTGGCCATGGTTTGTGCCTTTTTTATGTTATTTCTTTTGCTTTCCTTTATGTGACTGTGTGCCTGGAGTTCAGAGGGGATAATTCAATTAATGTGGCCAAGGCCAGAAATTCAAAACCTAGCCTTTTCATTTCCAAGATTTGCATCATAAAACGTCACCAGACAGCCGAAGGTCCTCTGACTTTTTAGCTTTTTAAAAGTATTAGGACTGCAGCGTTTTCAGACAAGGCCATTACCTCGACAACACAACATCGTCTTGGTGTTCATGTGGAAATGGTTAATGGCAGCTCAATGTCAGCTCATCTGTCAGGATTTTAAAAATGTGTTTTTACCTCCAAAACTTGGTCTTGAAAAAAGCTTACAGAATAATCCTGATGCAAGGTTATTTGCTTATACAGTGAGAGAAATGTAACACTAGCTGTAAAATAAAAAATATGTAACTCTGGTTTTGTGGTCTTTAGTCTGCCTAAAACTTATCTAATATGATTTTTATCCTTTTTTAAATCTGTAATATGCCTTTAAACTCAATTAAATAATCTGTCACTTGTGTATATTTTTTTCATTGAGTCCAATTTAAAATGCATGTATAGAAAACATTCAAACTTTGTGTTAAAATCCCTTCTAAATGAAATGAGTACGCATTTTTTATTGGGATTGAACTTTCACTATAGATCACCAAGCACAAATCCTCATGTGTCATATGTGACATGAAAAAAATAGTTGCTGCAGAATTAAGAATATATATATATATATATATATATATATATATATATATATATATATATATGACTGCATATATAAAATAAAGTGTATGAGTACTTTTTTATAGGATGAATTATATTTTAAATAAATATAATAACATGTTATATAGAACTTTTTACAAAAGCAAAGGTGAAGCACAAAATGGATGACCCCTAGACTAATAAATGTTTATATGCAAAGTTTATTGTAATCAAACTTTTTAAATTTAACATTGAAATTTATATAAATCCCTCTGATATGTGTATGTTTTTAATATTGATTAAATGATACATAAAGTAATTCACAAATATCTGCAGAACATCTGTATAAAAATGATTTTTTTCATAGAAGCACTAATTAGTCTCTTCCAAGTCAATACTGGTATCTGGTTTTCTGTGATGTGTCAAAGGCACATTGAGTTACTTTGACAAAAAGCAGACGTTTTCTACCTCTGAGTACATTAACAATCTGCTATCACGCTACAAACCATCCAAATCATTCAGGTCCTCCAGCTTCAGTTTACTGATCGTCCCTAGAACCAGAACCAAACATGGAGAAGCAGCTTTTAGTATCTATGCTCTCCACATCTGGAACAAACTACCCGGAAAATGCAAAGCTGCAGAGACACTAAACTCTAAAATTAAAACGTATCTATTTAGACTCGCTTATGAGTAACTGATCTTTTTATTGCTTTTAGTTTGCTTGTTTTTAATTTTCATACAAATTATTGTCTTGATTACTTTTTTGTTGTAAATGCTTGCTTGTCTTTTAATCTTCAAAGGGATTTATGCTCTCTTTTCTGTGTTCTAATTTTAATCATGTGTAATCACCTTGAGTTGCCTTGCTTTGAAAGTGTGCTATACAAATAAAATTGCCTTGCCTTAACAGAAAATAAATAAATAATAAAGATGCATCAAAAAACTTGTCTGAAACCTTTATCTGATTTTTTATTAATCTCAAAATGTTCGTCACACTGTATGTTTAGGCAGATGATGAGGTTAATTGTGGACATTTCTATGCATATTTTTTTACCACAATAAGCTGTTTTTTGCATAGTTTACCTGAGAATTACAGAGCAAATTAAGGAAAACGGATTCATTCTGCTTTCTCACCAACTGACTGGTGCATCTCAAGCATGTTTCCCTCTTCTTAATGAGTTGTTTAGATATCTTCAACTTTTAGCTGCTCTTAATTCCAGAGAGATCTTTCTTGGCCAAGTCAATCTCTACAGCAATCTTCCTTCGTTTGACTCCACAAAGCTTGTTCTCCTTGCTGACCCCTGACCCCTTATGCATTGTGGGTTTAGTCTTAAGTAATCAAGGTGTTACCATCCGTATTTACAGGATGGTAAAAACGGTCATAGTATAATTTATACATATTGGTAAGAAGACAAAAGCTGGAGCCAGAGGATCCGGACATCTAAGACATCAAAGTTTTATTCAGAGGGAACAAAATGCTACCCATTACTCTTAAGTTTCACCTGTACAAACAGGAAATCCCCATGAGTACAGTAAAGTCTCTGCTTCCTTATTAGTAGACAGTCCATTTAATATTTCATTTAACAGCCTTTCGGACTTTAACTCCTCAGTATCTCCGACCTGCTGAAACACTAAGTCCCACACACCGAATGTTTAACTCATGGGGATTTATCTTTCAACTGTATGGCACCTAGACTTTGGAGTGGCTTCTTCTGTTTACTCCCTAGGATTACTTTATGTGAAAAATTACTTTCTAGAATGAATACATTTTTTCTACCAGTAACACCATTTAAAAACTGTAGTTGGCAATGAAGCAGGTCTGTTAAGCGGCAGACTGCAGGCTAGCTATTCAGGCTTGTTAGCCATCTAACTAGATGATATAACATTTATATAAAAATACTCCTTTTAATACTATATAAATTGCAAATGCAACAAAATGTATAGTACTCTGCACAATAAGTTATTGAAAACTGCTACTAAATTAAGCTGCTGTTGTTCATATGAATGAATGTTATATACTAAAAAGCAGTTAACAAATATATACAAAACTGTAACAATCATTATTTTGAATGGTTTAATTATGTTTTATTTATTTTTTTGTCCATTTCTTATTCCTTTAGCTTTCTCCTGCAGCATAAGTTCTCTCATCGCTTTAGCTGATGAGCAGCAGCACAGACGTACATCTATGATCCCATTACACAAATTTGAAGATCTCAACAGTTTCCCCCAGAGAGAGCAAATGGGAAGTTCCCTCATCAGACGTTTCACTGACACTCAAAGGTGGATCGTGTTGAGGAAGATCGTCTGAGAGGAATTCAACAACGTGTGCAATTTGAATCCCATCTGGCGATCAGTGTACAAATCAACAGCTTGGCCAGCTAACGCATGTCCCACAGACCTCACAGATGGTGCTGTGGTGTCCTCACACTCAGGATGTTCTCTGACACTCATGACTCAGTCTGTAGTAATGACCAAATAAAAAAAGATGAGCTGTCTCTAAATACTCATTGGGTGTCTGTTTTGCTCATATTCAGTATTTCCTCTTCAAGGGGAACCGCCTTTGTTCCTGTTTTGTTTTAAAGGGTTTCAGAGTGATTTTATCTGTTCCATTTTTTCCATTTACAGCTAACTACAGTGGCCTGAATGTTTGAGATAATAGCAGTAACCTGTAGTTTATGATCCTAATCTGTCTGACATACAGACAGACAATACTTTGAGTAGAGAAATGCTACCATCTAGTGGAGTATCTGTGCTCAGGCTGATCCTGCTTAATATTAAATTAATTTGGTTTTTAACTTTGAGACTGTCGCCTAAATTGTAGAACTGCTTCTGATAAATATATTAACTGGTTAAAGGGATTTTGTTTTATGCTAAATGATGCCAAAATTAAAACATGAGTCTGGGTGAGTAGAGCAAGAAGAACGTATTTATGATTAATAATTCAAAAGAACAAAAGCTGAAGAGATTTGTTTCCCTTCTGTCTGTTCCTGACTTACTGACTTTCTTTGTTTTTAAAAAGAAAAATGCCCTTTTCTCCATTCTATTAAGTTGCCATTGCGAACTTTGCAATCTTTGTTTGAAGAAAACAAAATAGAGCATAATTGAGAAGTGGAAGCAATAAAGATGCAAACATATATATTTGTTCTCTAAAAAGATCACATTTAGTCAAATTTAAGAATATAATCTATGAACACCAGTTTTCAAGTCTTGATACATATCCTATCATTTCAGTTTATGTCTAGATTTTGACTGGGCCATTGTAACACATTAATGCATTCCAACCATTCTGGAAGTTTAGATCCATTCTTCTGCTGGAGGGTGAACTTACCGCTGCAAGGCAAGGCTATTTGTGTAGCACACTTTCAGCAACAAGAAATTCAAGGTGCTTTTCATGATTCTGTCGTAAAGAAATCAAACGTCTGATAACAGCATGGAAAGTAAAAACAACATACACAAATAAAACACAGAAAGCATAAACCATGAAAAATATAAAAAGTAAAACATTTGAGAAATTAAAAAACAGCAATTAAGCATAAAGCATGAAAGCAATAAAAAATATTTGAGAAAGTAAACAGCAATTAAGTCATAATTGGTTACTTAAAGGCAGCTCTAAACAGATACGTCTTATGTTTTGATACAAAGTGACTCAGTGTTTGAGCAGCTTTGCATTCATCAGGAAGTTTGTTCCAGATAAGGGGAGCTTGATGGAAACTGAAAGCTGCTTCTCTGTGTTTGTTTCTAATTCTAGGGATTATCCATAAATTAGAGTTGGAGGAACAAATTGCTCTGGGGGTCGCTGTAAAGACAGCAGGTCTGCAACATAATTTGTCGCTGAGCCATTCATTGATTTATAAAATAGTCTGTGTATTTTTATCTGAGCTACAGAAAGCCAGTGTAAAGTCTTTAGAAATGGGGTAATCAGTTCTATTTTCCTGGATATAGGGAGGTCGTGTACAGCAGCGTTCTGGATCAGCTGCAACTGTTTGATTGATTTTTTCTGTAGACCTGTGAGGAAACTGTTACAGCAATCAATCTGACTAAAGATAAATGCATGGATTATTGTGTGGAGGTTCAGTTGCGTCATCAGTCCATTAATCCCAGAAGCGTTCTTCAGGTGATAGAAGGCTGACCTTGTGTTTTCTTTTATGTGACCCTGGAAGTTCAGGTCTGAGTCCATTATTGCATCTAGATTTTGCGCTTGGTCAGTATGTTCTAGTTGAATTAGCTGAAGATGTATGCTGACTCTTGCTCATTCCTCCTTAGGTCCAAAACTACTTCGGTATTGTTTCTGTTCAGCTGGAGAAAGTTATGGGACATCCAGCTGTTGATTTGTTCAGTGCATTCATTTAGTGTATGGATGAGCTCAAAGTCACCTGGTGACATTTTAACGTACAACTGAGTGTCATTTGCATAGTTATGGTAACTAATCTTATCTGTAGTTATAATCTGGGTTAGTGGGAGCATGTACATATTGAACAGAAGGGGTCCCAGGACCGAGCCCTGGGGGACGCCACATGTGATTTATGTTTGTTCTGATGAGAAATTACCTATTGAAACTGTTTCTTGAGGTAAGACTGAAACCAACGGAGTGTAGTACCAGAGTCCAACCCAACATGCCAGTCGTTCCACTAGTATTTGATGATCAACAGTGTCACTGAGGTACAACAGAACCACTAATGTGGTTCTACCACTGTCTGTATTTAAGAGGATGTCATTACAAACTTTGTGCTTCCAGGTTGATCTTCTTTACTGCTGTTTTGAGGGCTTGGGGGAAGACACCTGACAGGAGGGATGTGTTTGAATTAAATCAGACTTAATGAAAGGGGATAGGTTCTTTAGAAAAGCTGTGGCAAGATACCGAGGCAGCAAGATGAGGAGCTTAGTTGTTTAATGATTTCATCAAGACGTATTCGATTAAGTTTATTTAATTTTCTCCACATTGTTTTTATATGGGTGGGGGGGTTGCACTGATGGTGGGTTTGGTGCCACCGCCACTGTACAGTTTGACCTTCTAATTTTCAGAATCTGTTCAGTAATACAGTTGGTGAATTAATTGCAGGTGGAGGATTAGTTAGTCTCTCAAATGTCTTTATAAAGTCTGCACATTTTTAATGCTTCTGTTAATGATTTTAGAAAAGAACAATTCTCTTGCATCTTTCAGAGTTAAATTATATTTGTTCTGCCTGTCTTTGCAGATCTCATAGTGAACCTGGAGTTGAGTTTTCTGCCATTTTCTCTCAGCTCATTCACACTCCCTTTCTTTACTACGTACCAGTGGATCGCTAGTTGTATACAGTAGTTTTTTGTTCATTTTTCACTGTTTCAGTGTGAACCTTTTCAAAACAGTCAAAACCTGTTTGAAATGTTACACCCAATATTCTCAGTCAGTGTTTTGTCTAAAAGTGGGGCACTAACACAATGTCTCTTCTCAGAAGTACCTTTCCAGTGTTGCTTGAGCTTTTCTCATAATGACAAAGCGCATATTTTGCTACAGGCATTTGAAGTACTGGCTGTTTATGCTGCTTTTTGGAGCCATGTTTTTCAGTAAGTAATCTTCATCTTTTAATTAACAAAATATGATGATAAATATTATGTCAGAATATGTGACAGTGACTAGTATGGGTCCAACGTGCCTGTTTGAATTAAAACAAGTGAAAGATTCTAGATCTTTCACTTGATCCTAGATTCCAGAAAACGCTAATTTAAAATCCATTGTTTTATTGATAAAGCTTGGATTATGTTTCATTCAAGAAAAGTGAGTCAAGCAAAGTAAGGTGCCTTATATGATCCATTAGCTGGAATATCTCTTTTTTGCATATGAACGATGTGAAGCTCAGAGGTTTGCATCAGTTTTTTTTTATCTTAACAAATCAGTACAAAGTATTTACACAATGCTCATGTGCTTTATTCACCTTTAAAATTACACAAGGAAAAGAGAGAATATACTAATCTTGCTTAAAAGCTAAAAAACCTTTATCATTCAGAGAATACAGCCTCTTTTAGTCCTCTAAGCTAAAAGCTTCTGAAAGCCACATTTCATACTGTAATGTAAAAATGCAAGACCTGGTCCGAGTCTTACCTCCTAAAAACACAGCTGTGTACGACTAAGACCATCATCATCATATCATCAATGATATTTACTTGCAAAAAGAAACAAAAATCGGATTAATTACACAAATGGGTTCATAGTTTTAATTCAATCAGAGATTTTTAAAAAATCAATTAGACATATTTCTATATTGTCAATGTCAAAGTATGTATGTGAGTATGGTTGTATGTCATGTGTTGCCCTTTGATTGACTGGTAACCTATCCAGGGTGTACCCACTGTCTTGCCCAATGACCCCCCCACCTGAACCTGCAGGAATAAGAGCATAGACAACTGATGGAAGAGTTTATTTATGTTGGAGGAATGCCAGGAGATAGAATTAGTTCATGGCAATCAAATCATATTGTCTCAATCAGACATTTTTAATCTTTTTTTAACATTATTCTAAAAATCCAGCCCTGATCAAATTTCAAATGTAAATTAAAAATGTGTGTGTGTCTGAGTGTGCGTGTGTGTGTGTGCATGTGTGTGTGTGTGTGTGTGTGTGTGTGTGTGGACCTGGTATTACTATCTTTGTGGGGACCAAAAATTGGAAGTTTACTATCCAAGTGGGGACCGACCTCCCTTGTGGGGACCAAAATCCCGGTCCCCACAAGTTTGAAGCAATTTTTGAGGCTTAAAATTTGGTTTTAGTGTCAGGGTTACACTTAGGTTATGGTTAGGTTGGGGTAAGGGTCAGGGTTAGGCATTAATTTTTGATGGTTAAGGTTAGGGTAAGGCGCTACGGAAAACATTATGTCAATGAGAAGTCCCCACAAGACATAGAAACCCAACATGTGTGTGTGTGTGTGTGTGTGTGTGTGTGTGAGTGTGTGTGTGTGGGCCTTGTTGCCCTGTGATGGGTTGGCAACCTGTGCAGGGTGTGTCTCCCTTTTCGTCCAATGATTTCTGGAGATAGACCCCAGCCCCCCTGTAATCCTGCATATGATAAACACTACGGATCAGTGGTCCCCAGCCCTAGTACTCAGGGCCCACTTTCCTACATGTTTTACAGTGCCTTGCAAAAGTATTCACCCCACTTGACTGTTTCCAGATTCATATACATTATTACAGCTTTAAATTCATTGTTTTGTTAATTTGAATTCTATGTGATAGATCAGAACCCAGTAGTCTAAGTAGGTGAAGTGAAATGAGAGAATATATGAATAAACATTGTTTAGAAATAGAAATCTAAATAATTGGCATATGTATGTGTATGCATTCATAACCTTTGTTAGTAAGCCCATAAAAAGCTTTGATGCAACCAGTTACCTTCAGAAGTCACATAATTAGTGAAATAATGTCCACCTGTGTCCAATGTAAGTATCACATGATCTGTCATTATTACATATGCGCACCTTTTTTGAAATGCCCCAGAGGCTGCAACACCTAAGCAAGAGGCATCACTAAGCAAATACTGCCATGAAGACCAAGGAACTCTCCAGATAAGTGAGGAACTATGCTCTTCAAAAGTACAAGTCAGGGTTTTGCAATAAAAACAAAAATATTCAAATCTTTGATGATCCCCGGAGCACCATCAGATCTATCATAACAAAATGGAAAGAACATGGCACAGCAGCAAACCCGCCAAGAGATGGCTGCCCACCAAAACACATGGACCAGGCAAGGAGGATATTAATCAGAGAGGCAGCACAGAGACTTGAAGTAAATCTGGAGCCATTACTTTCAGCTAAAAACAAAAAGGCACCTTTTGATTTGTGAAAAGGCGTTTAGGAAACTCCCAAAATGTATCGAGGACAGTTCTCTGGTCTGACGAGACTAAAATTGAACTTTTCCGCCATCAAAGAAAAAAACTATGTCCGACACAAACCCAAGACATCAGAAAACCCAAAGAACACCATCACCACAGTGAAATATAGTGGTGGCAGCACCATGCTGTGGGGATGGTTTTGAACAGCTGGGACTGGGAATTTGGTCTGAGTTAAGGGAAAGATGACTGGTGCTAAATACAGGGATATTCTTGAGCAAAGCCTGGACCACTCTGTGTTTAATTTGAGCCTAGGACAAAGGTTTAGCTTCCAGCAGGACATTGACCCCAAACACACCACACACAAAAAAACAGTTAGTGGTTTATGGAAAAACTTACAAATGTGTTGGAATGGCCTAGTGAAAGTCCAGCTCACAATCCAATAGAAAATCTGTGGCCTGACTTAGATTGCTGTTCACAAGCAAGAACAATCCAACTTGAAGAAGCTGGAACAGTTTTGCAAGGAGGAATAGGCAGACGTCCCAGCGATAATATGTGCAAAACTCATATAGAAATATCCAAAGCGATTCGGACCTGACTGCCATAAAAGATGGCTCTATAATGTACTGACTTTAAGGGTTGAACAGTTATACACATTTACTTTTTTGCTATTTTGTTCTATTTATTGTTAATAATATATATTTTTTAAACATATTCAACAAAAAAAAGTTTAACTTCCTCTGAGCCAGGGAATCCAATCCAAAGATTTTGATCAGTGGCTTGATTTATTACCTTGCTTGCGCATAAAATTGGCACATCTACATATTGCATTAGTCAAGTTCTAAGCAAACTTTGTGATTTATAGAAAAAAAAAAATATCACAGTTTCACAGTATTTTTATATCATAATTGTCATATTTCATATTCATATCATGTTTTCATAATCTTCAGATTATATAGAAGTTGCACTTATTGGTGCATCAATTGAGATAAGGTGTGTAGGAATAGATTTTCTTGCTTAGAAGAAATATAAATGGCCTACTGCAATGACTCTCCCGTATAATGCTGCACAATGAATGGGCTGGCGCTCCTTGAAGTTCATGCCACTGGTGGCATCTGGACAGGGGGAGTTTTTCATGAAAATTTCCTGGCCAATGATATAGACTGGCTGATCAGTCAAATTACATTAATCTGAAATTTTCTGACAAATTTCCCAAGGAGATGAAAGTTGTGTTCTGTTGTAAGTTTGTGTTTGTTTTAATTAGCTTTCATTCCAATATTATTGTTGCAACCAGAAGTTTTTCTTTATTATTTCAATCTCTTTACTCTTGCTGTCCTATTACACATATTCTAATTGCCAATATTTTTGTCTTTTAGTGTGAAGCTCTTTGATCACTTTTTGGCTATGTAAAGCTCTATGTAGATAATAACTGATTGATTGATTAAAATAAAACGGTGGTGTGTATTTTTTTTACTACAATCAAGTTATAAGTACAATACTAATAGTGTCATTAGACATGTAAGCCCACATTTTAGTTTATTCAAGTATACTTTAAGTTTACCTAAAGTACTTCAATAAAATTAAACCTGCTCCAATTTAGTACAAAAACGTAAAGGTTACTTGATAAAATGTACTTCACATATAGTACTTTTTGCCACGGGAAGGAGAGTTTATAAAGCTGAAATTGTGTATGTCGTATGCACGTATTTAAGCATTTATGGATAAAAAAAAATTGCATAGGTATTTTTACTTTTTGTTTCAGTATTTTTTTAGCTGAGATTAAGTGCAGTTTTAGTGGGGATTCAAAGCAAAGTTTTATAACTGAGCACCCTGGACTGTATGTCAGTCAAAGTAATATTTCAAACGTTTTGTTCATTTAAATTGCACAACTAATTTACATATCCTCTTCTTAATGCGTTCACAGCAATGCTTACACCACTTCAAGTTCCACTGGACAATGGGATGGAGAATATTGTTCAGAGAACAAAAAGGAGCTCTGCTGATGCTGGACACTCTGTGAGGACTCTGACAGCCTCTCATCTCTCCACTCTCAGAGATATGTTATCAGACAGGAAAATTACAGGTAATGCTCTAATAGTTCCTTATCCCCTCTTTGAAATCATACCAATGGCTAGAAAGGGCTGGCAGGCTCTGAGCACCAGAGCGATAGAGGCCCGATCTACCACACCAGACAAGACCCAAGGTGTAGGCTGTGCAGAGAGACATCTCAGACAATCCAGTACTTAACAGCAGGGTGTAAAATGCTGGCAGGGAAAGCATACATGGAACGTCATAACCAAATGGCTGGCATAGTTTACAGAAACATATGGAGTGTGGGCTGGAAACCCCAAGGTCAAAGTGGGAAACACATCCAAAGGTGGTGGAGAATGACCGAATGTCTGTCTGGACTTCCAGATCCAGACAGACAGGATGGTAATGGCGAACCAACCGGACATTGTGGTGGTTGATAAAGAGCAGAGGAAAGCCGCTGTGGTGGATGTGGAAATACCAAGTGATGGTAACATCAAGAAGAAGGAACATGAGAAACTTGAGAAATACCAAGGGCTCAGAGAGGAGCTAGAGAAGGTTTAGAAGGTGAAGGTGACAGTACTGCCATTGGTAATCGGAACACTCGGGGCAGTGACCCCCAAACTGTGGGAATGGCTCCAGCAGCAACATTTTAGTCCAGAAAAGTGCAGTACTTGGAATAACAAAGATACTGAGGAGGACCGTCAAGCTCCCAGGCCTCTGGTAGAGGACACAAGCTTGGAATGGATGGATCATTTTTGAGAAGGGTGAATGTGGAAACAAGGAGATCAGCTAAAGCACATGATAAAAGCACAGACAGGAAGGGTAGAATCTTAAACCGCGGATCAACTGCAGATGCCATGTACAGGGTCTCCTTCTGATTGGCATATCTTTTATACAGAGCTTGTGCTATAGCCGCCTTTATGTCCCTAACTGTATCTGAGTCCTCTGGGTTTTCCTCTGTTCCCATGATCGGCCTGGAATGAAGTGGGGCAATCACAGACAGGGTTGGCATGCTCTCCTCAGACATCACTAATGTAGCATCTTTCATTGGCTTCAGTGCTTTGAGTACCTCCTCTGCACATGTGATGTCAGTCTCAGTCAGTGTGAATACTTCCTTTTCATTCTTTCGTACTACATTGGAATAGAGTATATATATATATATATATATATATATATATATATATATATATATATATATAAAATACAGCAAAAAATATTCACACACTTTTTGTTATCTAGGCAGATGCATATACATATATATATATATATATATATATATATATATACATAAAATTAAAATTAAATCCCCTCTCACCCACTGTGGGTGGTTTTTCCCATTCCAAGCTAGGGTCCTGGGAGCTTGAGGTTCCTGTACAGTATCTTTGCTGTCCGAAGTACTGCATACTCTAGACTGAGATATATATATATATATATATATATATATATATATATATATATATATATATATCCTAAATGAATATTGATTCAGGTGGAGCAACATTAATTAAAGCTCAACAAAAGAAAGAGATATTAAACACATAATTAAAGAGATTCAGACACTGTCGGACATCTAATCTATGTCAATATTTTTCACTTGATTGAAAGTTCAATTGGTTAAACTAGTTATTATTGTTTCCTATAGGGCTGCTGTACAGAGATCTAGCCACAAGATGGAAGCAAAATACAACATTTGAGCAATGCACTCTTGGCCAAGATATATGGTGTCTTCAGGGATTTTCTCCAAATCCTGCGCTCTCGATTTAAGACAAAATACCTCATGTTGGTCCCACCTGACCAGTATACTTTCCACAGGTTTGCTGCATCGTCTGCATGCTTGTTGCAAACCGCAAATTCTGACATTCTTTCAGTTGCGGCAGGTCTCCTTGTCCTCTTTCATACAGGCCAGTTTGGAGAATTCTGTGGCTCTCTGCAATTTTTGCTCTTTTTTTATTTTTGTGACTTGAATAACACACACATAGTGGAAGATAGTGGTTTTCTCTTTTCTCCGGTGATTGAATACATCTACTTCTTTACAGTTCGCCTAGGCCTCCGTGTGTCTTTAATTGGACCAGGTGAGATCCTGGAGACTCAGATGCTTCTTCTTCTCAAAGAGGTTAGTGTGCTTAAAGGTCATCCCTATTTTTTGGGGGATTTTTTTTATTGCATCCCATAAAAAGTAGTAATCACAATAATACAGTAAAAAGGTATTTTCTCCCTTTCAAATTTCTCCTTTTTTAGATTTTTTTAATGGTTAAATGTTTCCAATCATCAAATAAATGCTAATGTTTGACACATATAATCAATGAGAATAGAAAAAAACTTTCAAATAATTATCCAAAATTAACTTGCCTTATATAAGACTATAACTCTGATTAACCACATTTTTATGGTCAGTTATAACATGGTGCGAATGCTGACGGTCATATACAACAAAAAAAAGCAATTTGACAGAACCTGTCTGACAAGGTAAAAAAAAGCAAAGAAAACATATCAAGCTGTGATCTGCAGAAATTTAAGAACAAATGAGAAATGTATAACTGTAGAACAAACATATTGAGTTGTTAGTACCTACAAAAGGACAAAGAAATCAAATGGTGATTAATCTTTCTTAGTCAAATTACTCCAAGAGCATATCTAAAATTTATCCAGGAGGTTCCAAAAACAAATCAGAATATCTGAATAAATGCAGGCCTCACTTCCATCAGAGAATGAGAGACAATCTTAAAGACTGAACAATAAGAAGTAAAAACAAGGACATTACGTTTACCCAAAAAACTATGATTCCAAACTCACTTCCCAACAAAGGGAAGGTGTTCAGTGGACAGAAAATACTTTTTGAAGCTGCTTTGCTGTTTCAAACCTGGAGTATTTTGTCATAATTAAAGGAACCATAAATCTTGCTTGCCAGCAGAAAATAATGGAGAACATCTGGCAATCAGTCAAACCTTTAAGCTCAAGCAGACTTTCGTTGTGCAGCAGGACAATAGCCCATAGCATAATACAAGCAAGTTCACCTTCAAATGGCTCAATGAAACTAAATGAAGGTTTTCAACTGGCCTAATCAAAGTCCAGACTTATATCCAATTCAGATAATTTGCCATTTGCTTGAACAGGCTGTACATATGGGACAACCCTCCAACGTGGCTAAATTAACTGTTTTCAGCAGAGAAGAGGGGGCAAAACTCCTCCACAATAAAATTAAAATCTTATGGGGCGACTGTGGCTCAGTTGATTTTTTCCCGTGGGTTGCTGGTTCGATGCCCGGCTCCGACGTCTCAGTCGTTGTGTCTTTAGGCGGTAAATTGCCTGCTGGTGGTGGCCTTTGTTCAGCAGCGTCTGTTAGTGTACCCCAGGGCACCTGTGGCTACAAAGTAGCTTACCATCATCAGTGTGTGAATAAGTGAATGATGAATGTAGTATAAAACTCTTTACGACTAAGAAAGCACTATACAAATGCAGGCCATTTACCAAAAGATTTATCTTAAACACTTCATGGCACTTTCTTGTCGCCCAGAGAGGCAAGTTTAATAGAGCAAATTACTCTTCCCAGTTTGTTAAGTTGGTTTGATAACTTTATTCACTGATAATTTAAATCAACATTTAAAAATTGTATTTTGTTTTTACTCAGGTTAACTTTGTCTGATATTAACATTTGCCTGATACTCTGAAACATGTAGGTATGACCAAAAAGAAAAATAGACAAAATATCTGAGGGAAAAGTATGATATCACAGCACTCTTTTCCGTTTTATTGATTGAGTCAAAGTAATAAAGTAAACACATTAAGATTTTGTTGAAAGAACTGTGAATCAGCCCTTGCAGCTCCCACCCAGTCAATGTTTGTCTGGTCCAAAGGCCAAAGACCGGCACCTTTGTATTAGTTCAAGTCAGACTGTATGGTTTATCATTTGTTCATTAGTAAACAATTACGAAACAGACGCACACGTGAAATCTGAAGCTGCAGTAACTTAATCCGGACGTTCGGATCAAGAAACCAGCCGCATTTTAAAGTGGCATGACTGTTTGATTACAGATTTGGCATGAGTGGATGAAAGGATTACAGTCAGGAGAAGTCAGCGGGCTTTCAGGTTAAACAGCTTTTTGATCTCACATGAAAGTGAAACATTTCCGAGGATGTTTTAACAAAAAGCAGGTTAAAGTCTTTGCATTGTCTGCTCCCAATGACTGTCATGTTTGTGTATCTCTCCTTTCCATTGAGAACTCTGACATCTACAACACAGGACAAAAGGCAGGACTCTTCACCATGAAAGTTGTGAGAATAAAGAAAGTGAGCAGCAAGAGATTTCATCATCCACCACCAGCCGTCCCACGAGATTAAAGAATTCCTCAGAAATTCATGTGAACATGATTGGATCTTTCCTTTTTTTATATTCTTTTTAGACCGTTTTGGAATCATGTAGAGCCATGATTCTCAAACTGTGGTACGTGTACCACCAGCGGTACTCAAGCTCTCCTTGGCAACAATTACCAATAAATAATCCTTTTTAGGAGTAAATAAACCTCCTTTGTTAATTGTCTATAGTTAAAAGGGTAATCATTCTCTACTGTATGTTTACGTTGGTCATAATCATGGTACTCTGAGAGCTCGACATTTTCTCAGGTGGTACCCACTGTAAAAAAGTTTGAGAAATACTGATCTAGAGCCATGGTTCTCTATCTCTAACCACTGGTGGTATATTGACCACTTTTATCAGTGATTAGAATATATTTAACTAGTTTCAAAGCAAAAACAATTGTAGCTACTGTGATTTAGTGGTGGTATGTGAACCAGGAAGTGCTTGTGACTGTTGCTGACATGTTCAATTTACCTCTGCTCTCCCAGATTTGATCTAGTAATGACATAAAACATAAAAACAAACTTAATCCATGTTCCAGTTTCAAGTTGAGAAACTAGTGGGATTTTGATCAGAAACTGTGTAAACTTCTATTAGCAATTTAGTGATTTCTCTGCAGTTTACAGTTTCGAAAACCTTTAGCAATATGTTCACAGAAGGAGGCTTTTTGTTTAGCTCGCACCAAGCTTTCTTTTGATATTTTGACATCAGAGTTGGTGGGCAACCTCAACCTCAGACGTGGACTTCTTGAAATCTATTAATTTGTCCAACGTTAACCTTGGAAATTTCAACTACAGACTCAAAACTACAGACAAATCCAGGATTTGACGTATAACTTTCACATTTTTTTGTGTTAAGCCACTGGAAACACTGTCAGAAGGATTCGTACTTTGCTCAATCGTGCAAAGTCCTCTTTTCAGATGAAAGTATGTTTCTTATTTAATTTGAAGGTCAAAATATTTTTGTTTTGGTCTTACATTACATTCAAAGTTTCTGAAAACCGGAATTTGGGATTTTCATGAGGTGCAAGTCATAAAAGTGAAGTAAAATAATCAAATTATACCACTCTGTCTATAAAGACTACAAAAGTAATAGGAATTCCACTTTTTAAATAGCATTAAAGAAAGGAAATGACTTACTATTTTCATTTATCTTGATTAATACAAGGTGGAGATTATTATTAAAACAAGATAATTACAGCCCTGGAATGGTTTTTACGTAAATGCAACTTTTAAAATAATTGGATTTGGTCTTTTATTAAAAAGTAACCCAATCACCTTCGAACAAGTCCATTTACTATTAGTCCCACCCTCTGATTGCATTAACCAATAGAAACGTGCAGCGAGTCTTCGCCCTCACCCTCCTCATTGGTGTTCACTGTGACCGTGAAGGAAGTTTATCCTGACGGCCAGAGGAGCAGGTTTCCACGGATCTCGTGCCTTGTTTTATTTAGAAAGAGCAGTCAATCCGTGCAGCCACGACTGCGCGTAAAAATGTCCAGTGTGGAGTCTCTGCCCGAGGAGGAGAGGGAGTTTCAAAAGGCTGTGGCTGAGATCGGAGGAAAGGAGAGGATTCATCTGGTCAGTGATGTCTGTGGAAGTAAAGAGGTGCACGGAGATGACGTCGGGATATTTCAGGAGTTCATACACGACATGTTTCACAACTGCAACCCTGCGATCAGTGAAGGACAGCTCCCATGCTGTTTGCCAAGCGATCCCCGTGGTGATACTGAAAGCAAAGCAGAGACCGGAAAAAGCAACGAGATACCTTTAACAGAGAAGAGCAAGGATTTGGAGGAGGACGGAGAGAAGGAAACGCGGCCGAAGAGTAACCCTCAGAAAACCGCAACCAGGAGGGCTATGTACAGCTCCAAGCGGGCCATAGACTCCCCGGTCATTGTCTTCATCTTCAGACAGACGTTCATCTGCAGAACTCCAAACGAGCTGTGTCTGCTGGAGATCTTGAAGGACGTAAACGCGCGCACGAAGCGTGGCACGATCACCCGGCCTGCTTTGATTGGATTAGTACGAACCACGCAGGAGAGCGCGGAGACGCAGAGGTGTGTGCAAATCCTGGAGCGTTTGATGCGCTCCGTGTTCCGCAAGCACTCACCAGAGACGATATGGGTCGGCTGCTTTATCCCGAAGACAGAGGACAAAATCCTGAGTGTCAAGAAAAACACATGCAGAGCTGTTCACGCTGCATCCCAAACAGCAGGTCTAGTTAAACTACAGTTAAATTAAGCTTATGTTTTACTCAGTTTTGTTAATTCAATGTAGTAAGGTAGAGTCGCCCAGAGGTGGGTAGAGTAGCCAAAGATCGTGCTCAAGTACAGTAGCACAACTTCAGCATAAACTTGCTATAGTAGAAGTAGAAAGTAGTAATCAAACAAATTACTCCAGTAAAAGCAGAAAAGTATTTAGTAAAAAAGCTTTTCAACTATTGTGTACTTTAGTATTTGTTCTGAGATCATGGATAATAATTAAAAATCATGTAATTGGACAAAAAAATTAAGTGCAAATTGTAAAGAACAAAATCATTAGAAATATGTGACAATTGTAAAATAACAAATTTGTCTAGAAGAAAAAATCCAAATCAGTTGCTTTATTTCAAACTAAAACTGGTACTTACAGCAGGTAGTGTAAATATGTTAGACCAGGGTAAGGTACACCCACTTGACCTCCAATTGTCACAACTACTTCAGCAGATAGAAACTAATACTAAAAATAATTAAGCTTGAGGTCTCACTTAAACATAAACTGTATATAAAACAAGCATTCAGTTTCATTCGGTTACTTGCTGTGTGTCGAGTAGTCAGAAGCTTTGCGCCAGTATAAGTAGCGATACTTCATAAAAATGTTACTCAAGTAGACATAAAAAGAATGGTCACGTAAAACTACTCCAAAAGTTTTTATTTATTTTTTTCTTTTCAAAAAGTTGCTCAAGCAAATGTAATCAGTTACTACCCACCTCTAGTCTTGGCTTGGGTGCCACTCATGGACAAACAACCACTGACTGAGTGTGTTAGATAGCGAAACAACAGGAGCTAGTCTTTAGTATTTAGCAAATTAAGATGCCCTGGGCAGCATCTTGTTTCTGATGGCCACCATCTTTTTTTTATTTTTATCTAAGTTACAGTATGTTAGTAGGTAGGTATACATCAACTTTATTGGGTTTAGGCCTTGCTCACATAAAAACATAGTTTGGTTAAACAGTGAAAGGTGACCAGTCCCAGCCTGGTCAGCGGCGAGCATAAACTGATGAAGCCTCTTGGATAAGAGGTGAAACGTCTTCCAAGACAAATTACCAAGTCCAGTTGCGTTCGATTGAAATTTCCTTGAGATTGCATAACACTGCACCGCACTCCTTACCAGTTACTAATCACACTAATAAAAAACAAAAAACAAACATTAGAAATTGTTTTTAGTGAGGCTTACCTTATTTAAAGAGAAGCTGACTACGACGACCTTTCTGTGATCCAAAAAGGTTAATAACCGCCTCGTTAATGTCCATTGATTGATGGATGAGGTCTTGCTCAATGGAAAGTGCAGCCAGTGCATTCAACCTGTCATCCCATGTTAGTGCAGGGAAACGACTTAAGTTGTTTCAGTGTCCTGAAACACCTGTCTGATTATGCAGATGTCATTGGGGTTGTGATGGATATCTGCGTTAATTTAAGGGTCTCAAAAAAGTGCTCTGAAGATCGTTCTCTGTCGGCATCCTTGACAGTGACGAGGCAGAAGTTAGCCCTGCAAACTCCACACCGCTGTACATTACCACCGCCATTGTGTCCGCTCTGTCTACGCCAAACAATCCCACAAACCGCACAATTTCCATTGTAACTCTAGGCTGATCAGAATTAGCCCCAATGAGCAGCAAATAGAGGGTGCATGGTTAGAAGTCTGTCAATCACTTCATACCAATAAATGCATATAATCGCGGCTGTTTGGGCTGTGAAAAGTTAGCCCTCTGGAGACGTTTTGCAGTTTCTGGAGATGGTTGGGACCCAGTTGTGTAAATTTTACAAAATGTGATGCATTTATTTTCAGATTTATGTAATGAAGAGATATTTTAACATCTGTTTTTTTCAGCCCTATTAGCCCCATTATACCAGCCGTTACTGATAATAGGCGCGAAAAAGATGTCCTTAGACACCTATTGTTTAGAGAGAATATTTGTATGTTTCCTGTTTGTCTCATGGGTTTAAATTTTTTTTTTAGAAAACTATAAAATACTGTTTGCAAATGTTTAATTTAAAGTGACAGTGTGTAGTTTTTGCAGTACATCTTTGAAAATAGCCATTAAAATAAACATAATGATAATTACACTACCGTTCAAAAGTTTGGGGTCACCCAAACAATTTTGTGTTTTCCATGAAAAGTCACACTTATTCACCACCATACGTTGTGAAATGAATGAAAAATAGAGTCAAGACATTGACAAGGTTAGAAATAATGATTTTTATTTGAAATAAGATTGTTTTTACATCAAACTTTGCTTTCATCAAAGAATCCTCCATTTGCAGCAATTACAGCATTGCAGACCTTTGGCATTCTAGCTGTTAATTTGTTGAGGTAATCTGGAGAAATTGCACCCCACGCTTCTAGAAGCAGCTCCCACAATTTGGATTGGTTGGATGGGCACTTCTTGCGTACCATACGGTCAAGCTGCTCCCACAACAGCTCAACGGGGTTCAAATCTGGTGACTGCGCTGGCCACTCCATTACCGATAGAATACCAGCTGCCTGCTTCTTCTCTAAATAGTTCTTGCACAATTTCGAGGTGTGTTTTGGGTCATTGTCCTGTTGTAGGATGAAATTGGCTCCAATCAAGCGCTGTCCACTGGGTATGGCATGGCGTTGCAAAATGGAGTGATAGCCTTCCTTATTCAGAATCCCTTTTACCCTGTACAAATCTCCCACCTTACCAGCACCAAAGCAACCCCAGACCATCACATTACCTCCACCATGCTTAACAGATGGCGTCAGGCATTCTTCCAGCATCTTTTCAGTTGTTCTGCGTCTCACAAACGTTCTTCTTTGTGATCCAAACACCTCAAACTTGGATTCATCCGTCCACAGCACTTTTTTCCAGTCTTCCTCTGTCCAATGTCTGTGTTCTTTTGCCCATCTTAATCTTTTTCTTTTATTGGCCAGTCTCAGATATGGCTTTTTCTTTGCCACTCTGCCCTGAAGCCCAGAATCCCGCAGCCGCCTCTTCACTGTAGATGTTGACACTGGTGTTTTGCGGGTACTATTTAATGAAGATGCCAGTTGGGGACCTGTGAGGCGTCTGTTTCTCAAACTAGAGACTCTAATGTACTTATCTTCTTGCTCAGTTGTGCAACGCGGCCTCCCACTTCTTTTTCTACTCTGGTTAGAGCCTGTTTGTGCTGTCCTCTGAAGGGAGTAGTACACACCGTTGTAGGAAATCTTCAATTTCTTAGCAATTTCTCGCATGGAATAGCCTTCATTTCTAAGAACAAGAATAGACTGTCGAGTTTCAGATGAAAGTTCTCTTTTTCTGGCCATTTTGAGCGTTTAATTGACCCCACAAATGTGATGCTCCAGAAACTCAATCTGCTCAAAGGAAGGTCAGTTTTGTAGCTTCTGTACCGAGCTAAACTGTTTTCAGATGTGTGAACATGATTGCACAAGGGTTTCTAATCATCAATTAGCCTTCTGGGCCAATGAGCAAACACATTGTACCATTAGAACACTGGAGTGATAGTTGCTGGAAATGGGCCTCTATACACCTATGTAGATATTGCACCAAAAACTAGACATTTGCAGCTAGAATAGTCATTTACCACATTAGCAATGTATAGCGTGTGTTTCTTTAAAGTTAAGACTAGTTTAAAGTTATCTTCATTGAAAAGTACAGTGCTTTTCCTTCAAAAATAAGGACATTTCAATGTGACCCCAAACTTTTGAATGGTAGTGTACGTAAAGCAAATTAATTGCAAAATATTGGTGATATTGTAAAATATGACTTTAAAAATCAGTTTTAAAACACATAGGCGCAGGTCCTCTTTTCAGGGGAAAGCCATGTTAGATGACGTCTTTACTTCTACAAGAGCCCGGACGGACAAAGAGCACGGAACAAGTCCGCTATTAAAACATTGATTTCCCCTCAAAATGCAAAACGGTTTTTGCCATAAATACGTTTTTTACCTCTTTGCTAGTTCCAAGCGATAAAAGAGAGACTGATGTGCTTGTCATGTTGCTGCAAATAGATCATTCTTAGGGAATTGAGAGTTTGAAAACAGCACTAGTTGGACCCCCGTTGTTGAGTTTCTTACTCGAAGACACAGATACCGCATGCTTGGCATAATTTAGGTATGCAGTGCCCCTTTTGGCCGAAAATTACACATTGTGCCTTTAAGATTTATTTAAAAATACATACATTTTTTGGACCCCAGTTGGCTGTCCACACTTTAAATGAAAAGTATATTTATTATGAGTTAAGAGAGGACAAGTCACTGAGCTACAACATTTATTAATCTATTAATTTCGTTATTTTCTGAATTCTTGACAAGACACTAACTCCTGGCCCCATCCCATTGGCCCCCATCAGGCTGCACTTTTGGAAAACTTAGGAGCCGCCCCTGATTACATCTACATAAATTCTGGTTCATGGTTTTTAAATTGGCTAAGGATTATGACAACACTGAAACGTCTTCCAATGTTCCCTGGACAAGACTAACTGAACTTACCGGGACAGTAGTAGCTCAAAATCATGTGCTACTGCCAAAGAAACACAGAAGAGAACACAGCATGTGCAGTCAACCCAGTGGCAAACACTACAAACCTAGCTTCAAATAGAGCCCTTATTCAATGGATAAGTTTTTTGCTGCAGATGATAGAGAGCAGGAGTGGTAAATCATACTCTAGGATCCATAATAAGGTCAGTATTTGCTTAATTGGGTGCCATGTTTGTTTACTTTATCGCAGAGTTGTGCATGCGCGTTAGATATAGGAATGGGGCGGGACATCATATGCTCACGAAAAATGTAATTCTCCACCCTGGGACCTGGTTTCAAGCATGATTTAAATAAAGAAAAAAAATGTTATGGTGTCCTGAAACGGCAGCTCCATTTAGAAGGGACACCTATTCAATGAAATGTCTTTTGTGTTGCATAATTTCCGTGTAGACAGGGCCTTAGCTTTATTTATGAATCTTGTCAAAACACAGCATTTTAGAGGTTTCCAAAGAAAACCTTTATCAGTTGGTGCGTTTAAATTTGTGGAATTGCTTTGACAGTTTGGCAATTATCAACCTACTGAAGGAACCCTTAATCCCGAGTACAGGCAAAAGATCTTGAAGTTCATGTATAACTAACAATTTCTATCAGTCTTATGAGTCAGTATAGTAATTTCCTTTAAAATAAAATTGCATGGGTACAGACCAAGACTCGCTCTAGCCCTTACATCCCCCTAAACTGTGCCAGAGTGCACTGTAACATTCACAAGACCACACATTCTTGCACACATTCTTTACCCCTCCCCGGCATAGATGCAAAGTCCATGGAACAAAGGCAGGATTCATAAAACAATCAGGCTTTTTGATGTGAGGCCAGACCATTAAATGATTATTATTGCCTTTCAGATAATGCTGAGGACAGAGGGAACCAGTCTTTTTGGCCAATACAGTGTTGTTTTAGGCCTCAGAGGGGAGAAGCTACAAGGCAGTCCAACAGCAAATCTTCAAACTGCAAACAAAAAGGTGACCACAAACACATCCACACTGCAGTCATCTAGAGATGGACTCCAGCATTACTGTAATCAAAGAATGTTTTATTTCAAATCTTTATGGTGTTATTTTTTATGTCAGACGACCACAAACATCAGCCTATTTTATAGCAATCTATGTCATGCCACCACTATGTAGGGGATGGTGTTGTTAGTATGATTTGCACAACACCAGTGCTGCCTGGGAATCTACTGGTGACGTGTTTTCTGCCACACACGGTTTTGCATGACTAACAGCGATCTAAAAACAGCACTGCTTGTTGTTTTTTTAGCAGCAGATTTGTTTTTGCCACTCCTTCATGAATGCTGCATTTGTAAGGAGCTCATTCATGAACTATGGGTTTTTGCAGCTCCTCCTGATTTATGATGACCCTCTTGGCTGCTTGTCTGATTAATGCTCTCCTTGTTCTGCCTGTCGATGAGACAGGATGGTCATGTTTAGAATTGGGCCCTCCAACTATCAAATTAAGGTCAAGAATATTATATGGTCGATATATTTCATCGTGATGTTTTTCCCAATTACTTATTTATTTTAAATTAATTGAATGAGTACATCTGCCATCAGGGTCAGAGGGTTGGACATAAGATTAGTTTTTTCCAGAATTTCACTGTCCCATTTTATATTTGTTTATTGATTATTTATGTAGACCAATTTCATAAGGTTTTTATTTATTTATTCATTTATTTAATTTTGAGCACTTTGGTGTTCCATAGTTTGATCTTTATATTCATTTATATTCCATCCCTAAGTACAAATTTGCATGCTACTTCCTAGTCACTTTGACTGGTTTATGCTAAAGCAAAAGGGACTGCTTCCAGTGGAATTGCTGGGCTGGTTACAAAATGCTTTTTTATCACTTATCTAACTGGGGAATATGGCAACAGAAAAAAAATACTCATGTGGCTTTAAAGCTGCACTTGAGTTGCTGTAGAGGTTAACCACACAAATTTGAGGGTTTATTCAGTGAGACACAGCTTCAAGACTACTTATTCCATTATGTAATTTATAAAACGTGTTTAATCAGCCACCAGCTATCCTATGGTCTTTTTAATGTTTGATCAATGTTTTGATCAATGCATCACAGCAATGCAATGTCTCAACAACAATATTGCACCTCTTTAGATAAAAAAAACAGGTGATGTTGATATATTATGTTGTGATACTCTATTAGTCTCTTTTGGTTTTGGTCTTTTTTTTCCCCCCAGTTTTTATTTTATTTATGTTTTTATTTTTTGCTCTTATTTTGTTCTTTTTCTAGCATGAAGCAAAGCTGAATTGGTTAAAACAAATGGAAACTGTGTTGGTTTGATTAAATCTGAATTCTCATAACTAAGCTTTTAAAGGCATAAATGAAGACTTACTTAATAGCCAATGTGTTTTTGGTATACATGAACATTTCAGGTGAAGATGGAAGCCCAGAGGAAGGACTCCCTCTGAAAACTGGCGTCTTGTCTGCTGACCCTCATGTGAATGCTGGTGCAGACCACTGATGTCAGGACATGTGACCAACTCTAGACCTATCACTGTGGACACTCATAACCTCACTGTGGACGTTTAAAAGAAATGTAGTGTGACATGGTGCTGAATATCTCACTTCTGAGCCAAAACCATGACAAAATGCAACCTGACACCTAGTTATTAATGCATAGCTACAAGACGATTTACTGTATCTGTATGCTATTACTGTATCTCTACATTGGCAGGGTATTATGATGAGATCAACTGAGGTATGATGCATAATTAAGCACGGAACTGTGAAAATGAGCATTAGAACAGCTGGTTGTTTGAAATAGTCTCAGCTCTTATTGTAACAGCCTTGAACCGAAGTGAGCTTTATTCATGAAGTATTTTTTTTTATGTAATACCTTAATCTAAAAAAATTCAAACATGTAGGACTCTATGTTATTCAATTCTTTCTTTTTAGTTTATTGCACTGTCTGAGGCGAAACTGTGACCCAGAAGAACCCTAGCTACTGCACAAATTACCCGCACAGCTAATTTTTTTTCTATCATTTTAGTTGAATTTTTATGCCTTAGACAAGTACTATTGAAATTATTGTTCATCGTGGGAATGTAAGGTGACGTTTTAAAGTTTTTACATATTTATTTAGAATGTCAGTTTGACCATCTTTATGAATAAACACACTTTAAAATATGAGTTTTGCTTATTGGGTTATTGTTTCAAACTATTACCATAAAACAGTACATGGAAAAGTAACTATTTCTCTTGTTGAATTATGAATTGAAAATTGCATATTTTAAAAAGAAAAATTGTCTCCATGGTAGAGTTCCAAGGCTAAAACCTCTTCTGACTAAAGAGAACATAAAATCCATATAGTACAATGATTAAAGGTACAGTTGTAAGGCAATTGAAAAAGACCCAAAAAAAAACACTTTTTGGAGCGGGCTAACTAATTTTGAAACTGTAGTTTACTGAGTTTAAATGGGCTATTTACTATGAAAACCTATTGAAAACATTTCTTCAAAAGGGAGTGGGCCAAAATTCCTTACTGATGATATTATGACCCCTTTACTGAAGAGATAATACACGATATTGTTTTATCTTCATAGTTTTTCTTTAACCATGAGTGAAAAATCAAGATGTTTGCACATTTAGCTTCAGCTTTATTGACATTAGATTACATCTTTCATCTTCTAGATCAGGGATCTGAAACTTGCAGTTCCATCCAGGGTGACTCTTTGATTCACTTAGTGAAACTATAAAATATTGGGCTGTTTTTATTTTTATTTTTATTAATTTCGTTCAGGGGTCCCAGGGAAAAAATGGCTTAACACTTGCCTCCTGGTAAATTGTCCCCTTTTTTCCACTTATGTTGGTTGTCAAACAATTTCAGATGTATTACAATCATCTTCTGGACTAGAATGTAGATCAGAACCATTTGTGGTTCTAGACAGGGACCAACAGGGCCCAGTGCTAATCGAAGAAAATAGGTCTTAATAATGTGTATAAGTAACTATATTCCTCTCTGACCAGCTGCAGACGTGTGTGTGAGGAAGGAGAAGAGAACCTGTACAAGAATGGTGGATGACTGTTTCCACCAGCTGGAGAGAAGTTATTGATTGTGTATCTTTTCTCATATTTAATTACTATTTTTCTCATATGAAGCTGTTGTTGGTTTTAATTACATGCAAAACATAGATATAGATATATAGCTATAATGAAGACTCAGGACAACACAGCTTCTGTTCTAGAAAGTAGCTTCAGCCGGGTTTTATTGGATCTTGGTTCTCAATACAATGCTACATAGGTCATTGACCTCTATATCTAACATTCTATATCCATTGTCTATTAACAATTGACATACCTTATCTCTGAGCAGACGTCCACGCTGAGATCCCAGCAGACCACTAAAACCCTCCTCCTCTAACAGGAGCTCTATCTTTTATACTTATTCATTGCGTCACTTACGGGAACCATCTGGTGTTTTTTGGCCAGCGCAACCGCCTGGCTTGATATTAGTTTATCTTGAAGGCGCCTAACTGTCTGGTTCTGAAGAGGCCAGAAAAGCTGGGAACAAAACATTTCCTAGAATCGCTTAATGACAAGTCTTTCGTGGAATTACCACGTGCATCTTCTCAGCTTCTGAGAATTGATGCACGTGTTGATTACACGTGTCATGCAGGCCCAAATTTTGGCTTCTACAAAGCAAAGTTATCACCCATGTACTATCTTTTTAATTTAATGATAGGTATATAATGAGAAGACCTGAAAGGGGGTTTAGTCAGTCAATCTTTAGGCTGTCTCGTTGTGCCCGCTATGTACTTGTGTGCGCTTAATAAAGATGAAGATCCTCAGAGACTCCAAGCGCCTGGGAGTGGTCTGTGATTCCAATTTGAATTACTAGTCAGATAGTTTACAGTTTATACCAATAGAACCTAGATTCAACATGCGGAAGTTGTCAATTCTTCCACGACAGTTCCCCTGTAGATCTGATTCTGACCCATGTTGTGGCCCCTGCACAAAAGAGATAATAAAATGAAATGGGCTGGCACAGAAACTAACTTAAATGTTCCCTTGGACTAATTCTATTTTTACATTTAAACTTTTACTTTAACTATTACTTGAATTAAACTGATAGGGTTTTGGTTTTAGCTGTATTGAAAATTGGATAAAAGTTTTCATCGTCTACATCAGGGGTTTGAAACCTGCAGCTCTGGAGCTGCATGTGGCTATTTGGATCTCTTAACACATTAAACAATGAAATACATCCCCGTTCTTTTTTTTTATTCTTTTGTTCTGTGCCCCCATAAAAAACCACTACCCCCCCACCCCATATATATAAAACATTGCTCTTAAAAACCCAAATATCAATCAAAATTATGTATTACTTAATTAACTCTATTTTTCTATATTCAGATTTGAGTATTTGTCTTTCTCATCTATGTTCATCGCATTCTAATGTTACATGTTTAAATGTTTCCCCTTCCCCACAATAATCAAATTTCGAGGGGTTTTTTGTCTTGTTTTTTTAGTGTGTGTGTGTGTGTGTGTGTGTGTGTGTGTGTGTGTGTGTGTGTAGGTGTGTGTGTGCGTGTGTGTGTATGTGTGTTATTTAATCCTCTATGGTCAAATTTTAATCTTGAAATAGCCTATAAGAAAAGATGTTCAGATGTTTCAATGTCCTTTTCACAAAAAACACAAGAATTGTTTTCCAATTAAATAATAAATATAAGAAGTTATTGGATGTTCCTTGTTTCGCTTTTTGTGGGATCGGATAAAACAAGAAGTCTATTTCTTTCTTATGTTATGGTTTTCAATGTGATTTAACTCGCGCATAATTTATTTCTGTTTTTTAAATAAGGTTAATAGTGAGAACTTTATTCTGAATTCTTTATTGCTTAAACACACAGTTACGGGGATTGTCCCTCAGCATACAGTGATCTCATCTCCGACACATTAGCGCGCACCACTAGTTCTTGATTCATTGTTTTAGCTGGGATTAGAATGGATTTAATCACTTTATTGTGGGGTACTCATCTGTCGAGAATTTAGGATTGAATGTTCTTCACCAAGTCTTATCCTCCCAAAAATTTGCCATGTTCACCCATTAAACGTAAAACTGCCCAAATTCTTTTTTTTCTAACCTGTTCCTAAAAACAATAACTTTCGATTCAATAGGATGTATCCTATATGTGTGGGGTGAAATAATGCTTACATTTCAGGTTCCGATAGAGGAGAACTTACTTAGAGGAGGATCCGAGTGTCAAACGAAATACGCCGCCTTTACAAATGCCTTTCCAAAAAACGAGTAACACTCATATTGATTTGATAAAAAAAGATTGAAACAAATTTATCAAGTATTTTTCTGACGGGTTTGTATGTACGGTTACTTGTTATACATTTGAAGCATGTGATAAATAAGGCAATATTTCTGTGAGAATTTAATATTTAACCAGGCGGAGAAGCAGCTAACCAACTCAGAGGTCCTTTACAAAGGGGGCTTGCGGCATTATAGAACGGGGAAAAAAGTGTAGCAGGCGCTGAGCTTTCAAATACTCAACGAATCTTTTATTTTCTCCCCAGGAATACGTCAAGAATTCCACTTTTTTTATCGAAATAGTGGAGACGGGGATTAATTATCTAAGCAGCCATGATAACTTCTGCCGGTGAGTCTCAGAAGAAGGGTTTCAATTTGATAGTAACTTCAGCTAGCTGCCATTGAATTAGCTGAGTCACACGGTGCTAACAACCGGTGATAACGGGAAATAATAAGCCGCCTGGAGGGCTTTATAAGGTTATAACTGTGTTTAAGTGGGTAAAACATTCTTAATTACATCTAAACATTGTGAGATATCAAAAACTGAAACAAATATCAATTTTATACTATAGCAACGTCATTTTGGCTGTGCGTCTTATTATACTTTGAATTCTTTACTTTATTTGAATTTGGTTGTATGTGATGGCGTATCAATTTATGGACTCAACCGTCAACATATTGTGCATTTGAAGAGGTAAACATGTTTCCAGAACCGGGTCTGTCCTTCATGAGGAAAACTATAATCGCTAGGTCATCCTGAGTCAAGTGTTGGACTCGGCTACTCGTGTTCTGTAACATAGCAGTGTTTATTAATAAATAAAAACGTATAGAGTTGTTACATTTCAATGAAGACATTTTAAAAAAGTGTTACATAAGCTCTTGTGTCTTGTCAATAGAGAAGGATCATTTTCCTTTGTTTTTTTCTGTAATTTAGAGGTAAACATTTCGACATCTGAAGTTGAGAAAATAAAGGAACGCCCTTTAAATATTAATTAAATTTTTTTTTTTTTTTTTTTTACCAAACGTAACATAAAAAATGGTTCCTGTATTTTCGAAATATTGTGATAGTTCAGATACCAAAAGTTTATTTGCAACTTTTGCGGTTTGAATGGTTATTAACATCACTCAGTAACAACTCTAGTGCTGGTGTACTAGAGGCTGACCGATATGTTTTTTATTAATTTTTCTATTTGCTTGCCGATGGCTGTTATCTAAAGCCCGTTGTTTAGGCCGATATTAGCGATGTACTGATACTGATATCTACGGAAAACCCTAAAGGGTCATACATGCATACATTTTATTTCCCCCGTTTTCTCATGATGACGAGATAATTTTCCTCCGTTTTCCGGTGATAACGAAATAACTACTTTGAGATCTCAAGAAAACAAAACGATAATGTCTTTTAAATCACTACAGGAAACATCATTCATTGTATCAATGTCAGAGGAGCAGGATAATATTGATCACAGCATCACACATCTTTTCAATCAAGGCCTGACACAGGCTGAAATAGCCTTATGCCTTGCTATTACAGATGATCTCATTATCGTAAGAAAAACAGAGGAAAATGATCTCGTTATCACGAGAAAACGGGGGAAATAAAATGTGACCCTTAAGGGCTTCCGTAGATATCGGGTATTGGGGCAGATACCGTTTTTAGGTGCTGTATTGGTTCCATTTAACTGATACCATAAACTGATACTTAAAATGTCGAAACTGCAATAATTTTACAGAAACTTTTTATTTTTCACTTGAAATTTTCGTTTTGTGGTCATTGTTATCAATATCTAATTTTTATCAGATTCACCATCATTTGTTGTAGCAATCAGAAAAAATAAATAAAACCTGTCTTCCAATTAATTGCATTTGTTTGTGTGTGGTAGAAGTATTGATACTCTGTATCGGCAAGTACTCAAATCTAAGGCCGTTTTCACATGGTACGGGAGTCCGTACTCGGGTACGGTATTTGGTCAAAATCCACTTATTTCGTACCATGTGAACACAGACTGTACCGTGCCAGAATACGGCCAGAGAGACCTGCCTTTGAGGTAGTATCCGAGTCCAGGTACGAGCGGCCACGTATCATGTGAACACAACCCGTACTCTGGCCGTACTCAAGACAATAGACGCGCTCCATGCGGAAATGACGACATCGCCGGCCGAAATTACAGAATCACCTCGCGACCATACAAATACCAAAACAACGCGATTCAAGCATCCCACAGCAACACAGCAGGTTACAAAACGGCGGGTTTACTACAACACTCACCCTGTAGATGGCTTCAGGTAGCAGCTGACCAGTAGACCAGTTTGTTTACATTCTAGGCTGTCGCTCGTTTTATGACGTCGGTACTTCTCACTCCCTTGTTTGTTGGAGAACTAAGACTTATTTGTATACCGCCACCTGCTGTTTATTTGTAGTAAAAGACTGGATCCCAATACGGTCAGAGATCCGTGACATGTGAACAGAAAAAATTAGCATTTTCTCAGGCCGTTTTCACATGTGTGGCCGTACCAGAAAACGGCCAAAGTATCGGTATGAAAAAAGTGGTATCGTTGCATCCCTAGCAGATATAAATACTTTTTAGCAGGACATTGTTTGTGAAAGACAATTGCACTCACTGTGTGCAATATAAATTAAAACGTCAATAAAACTCTGTAAACATTTATTGAACTCCAAATATAAGACAATAAAAAAAAAAAACTCCCAACTAGTAACCTGACTGCAAATGGTTTCAGAGCAATACAAAATAAAACAGATTCAAGTCTAAGTATATATAAAAAAAAATTAAGCAGTAACCAGAATAATGGTTCAAATAGCTGGTTTAGAGAGAATCTTAATTTCAAGTATCAAAGAAAAATCACAAAGTAAAGGGAACTATCACATGGGAATAGATAATAAAATGTTATATATTAGTCCAAAGTCAAAAATTAGAAACCCAAACTTAAGAGTAAAATATGAGTGGGCTGTCTCATGGGGGTTCTGAGTGTGTGGGGGTCGTTCCTTCAGTCAAGTAGTGGCAGCGGCTGGCCATACAGGTGCCTTTTTTTTCCTTTTTTTTCGGCTTTTTTGTTTTTACTATTTAATCTGATGGCCTATATAGAAAGAAATTGAATATATCGTTCAGCCTCTATTGTGTACAGTGGATTCTCTGACCTAATCTGATTTTTCTTTTAAAGTTCTGATAAACTCGTCCCCGGTCAGAGCAGATCAGGCTTAAAGTCTTGATTTCAGTCAGCAGTTGGTTTCTAGGACTCACATCTCTATCTTCATGTATTTTCTTTCTTTGCAAAAGTTTAGGATGTTATATTAAGTGTCTTTTTTTTTGTCTTTTACAAAGCTGGGATAATTTCCCTTCTTGATGAGGAGGAGCCACAGCTAAAGGTAAATATTTTCACAGTAATCTGTGTCTGTGTGTCTTAGAACGATAAAATGCTACTGAAATTTAGCTATTCATATTTTAGAACATAACCTTTTTTTATGACTAAGCGAAAAAGAAAAGATATATTATTTTAAAATACGTAAATCAAGTTCTAAGCAGTTGTTTGTTTTACCTGCAGGAGTTTGCTCTACATAAACTAGACTCCATTGTGAACGACTTCTGGGCTGAGATTTCAGGATCTGTAGATAAAATGTAAGTATAACCTATGAAGTTTGAAAGTGATATTGGATATCAGTGTTAAATTAGATGTTAATTTCCTGTGTTTAGAATTTGAGTCAAATACAACTGGTTCTATTGTATTTACAGTGAGGTCTTGTATGAGGATGAATCTTTTCGGAGCCGAGAATTTGCTGCCCTGGTGGCCTCCAAGGTTTTCTACCACCTTGGAGCCTTTGAGGAATCCCTGAATTATGCTCTTGGAGCTGGGGATCTCTTTAGTGTTACAGATGACTCAGAATATGTGGAGACCATCATCGGTAAGTGACGAAACAAAGACCACTGGTGTTACTTCTGCCAAACTTAGACATAGTAAAACGACTGGAGATGATGACGTTTAGTTTACTTGTGTTTCTGGTAGAAGTGAAAGTTGTATTTGTAACATCAATGCTATTCAGATAAGATTAACTGGTTTATCCCCTTTTCTGTGTTCAGCCAAGTGCATTGATCACTACACTAAGCTGAGGGTGGAAAATGCTGAGCTGTCAGAGGATGAGGAGAAGAAGAGTATCGACCCTCGCCTTGAGGGGATTGTCAACAAGATGTTCCTGCGTTGCTTAGATGATCACAAGTATAAACAGGCTATTGGCATCGCCTTGGAGACCAGGCGTCTTGACATATTTGAGAAAACCATCCTTGAATCGGTCAGTGTCTTATGTTATTTACTTAATTAGCTGGTAATATTCATTGCATACTTTTAAAACTTTTCCAAATAACTCTAGATGTTTCATTGTTTAGGTGAAACTGGTCAGAATTGTTCTACAAATATTGACAGATTTCATCATTCTCAACTTTTGAAAAAAAAAATTCTTGTGGATTTAGGTTGTACTTGTTTTTAAGTTTTTCATTGTGCCGTGTCTAAATTTACTATTTTATATTCATACTTTTTATTCTCTTTTTCAGAATGATGTCAGTGGTCTCCTCGCTTACAGCCTCAAGGTCTGCATGTCCCTAATGCAGAACAAGAAGTTCCGTAATGAGGTGCTGCGGGTTCTTGTCAAATTGTACATGAACCTGGAGAAACCAGATTTCATCAACGTTTGTCAGGTAATTGCTCTTAAAATGTCTTTGAACCTGAACCCAATAATAATATTACAGCTCTTACAGTATTTTGAGTTACATTTCTGACTTAAAATCCTGATTATTGTGCTGACATTTGGTTCTTAAGTGATGTAACTTATACAGATTTTAGGCATTTATTTAGTTTTTTTTTTTTTTTTAAGTTTACCTTTAGAAGTGAAGCTGTTTATTGGTGCTAGTGTGTTCATAATAGATTGTATATAAATTATGTGATAAAGATATACAGTACAGCCTTTTATGAAAACTGTGTTCCCTGATGGTAATGGCCTCTTTAATCGGGATAATGTCAGAAAGCATAAATTGCTCCGGAATAGTTTTAGCTGGTAATTTGTTTTCCAAACTCCCCAGGGTAATGTTTTAAACTAACAGTTCTGATCCATGGGGACTCCACATTTACGGTTTACAGTCCTTAAAGGATGTTCAGCTTACACCTTGATGACCGATAGTTAGGACTGGGTGGAATGGCAAAATTTTCATTTCACTGTATTTTTTTTTTTTTTAAATACTCCCAACTTTTGCAATATTCAATGGTATTTTTTTTCTCCATTCAAGACCTTTCATACATAATAAAATAATTAAGACCCTAGCTTTGCTTTAAATAGCCCATTTTACTGTAATATGGACTGCATCATGTTGTCTTTTCCAGATGCAGGTAAATGCTATAAAAATAACTAAAATGATTATGATTCTAGTCAAATAGAGTAGACATTCTTGATACTCTAAGGCTGAAAATATACTTGCTTTTTGGCCTCGCTTTCACGCTAGCAGCAAATTGCATCTTGTTCTTTCTTTGCATGTAGTACTGGAGAATCCACTAGGGGGCAGAGTGCAGAACCCAGACTGGATAGAGTGTCGAAGTAGAAACAAAAAAAACATTGCGACCATAGGAGATTATTATCAGATCAATCTTTAAATAACAGAGAAAAAAAAAGATGGCAAAAGTATCGTAGCTGGTATGTAAAACATATTTAACACTATTGTTGATTTCTTTCCTACTGGTTTTACCCCGGGTGTACCTACAGAAGGTCAAATAGCGCTCTACACTCCCCCTTGCTAGTTACTCGCAATAGCGCTTGTAAAAGATTAGCTGTTTGGTTCTCGTCTGACTTTTTAAAGCCGATAAACTTGTAAACTACAGAAATGACTCCTTTTTTTTGGAATTAGTTCTTCTGGATCAGCATTCGCGCTTCGCTCTGACAGCTGTACTTAGTTCAAAACGTTATTTTTCACACTGTGGTGAAAAGCGTGTAGCAGTGAAATCGGTCCCTGCTGTAAGATGTCCTTACATCAACTGTTCCGGACTTTGTCTGAGCTATTCACTTGTTTAGCGGTATATTAAAAATCCATATAACGAAAATAAAAACCAGTTTTTGGTATGTACTATATATCGCCCAGGCCTACCGATACCAGACACCATCAGAGTTCATACCTTGAAGGGTCCAGGCTTGTTTTCTTTTTCTTTTTTGGCATTAGCACACAGTTTTGTTCTCGCTGACTGTATACTAGACACACTCTTTATATTGCTGTTTTAGGCTCTTCCACAAATGCATCAGCATCATTTTGTCTTTCCCCTTTCATCTGTGTTAACATTTGGACTGTGGTTTTGCTCAGGGTCGGAAATTAAAATTTTGACTCACCGGCCAAGATGGGCCGGTAGATGAAAAATATTTACCGGCCAGGCATATTTTTTACCGTCTGAATTCTAATTGATTTTTACACAGATATACTAAAACATATTATCCAATTATATTATGTTGGAGCCAAACATAAAGGAGTGACAACTTCAAAAATAGTTAATAAGAAGAAGGGGAAAAAGCATTTTGGTCAGGTCTGATTTTATTTTTTGTGAAATATTTCAGAAATATATATTTTTGAAAAAGAAAAAAGGCATTTTTGAATTTTACAGAATGTATTTATTTGATATAACAGTCCATAGCAATAACATCGCTAAATTAACTAATTAAACAGTCCCTCCACTTTTTTGTGAAATGTCATCTGATCCATGTCAGTTTATATTTAATGTTTTGCTTTCGTTCTTCACTCTAGTGCCTGATTTTCCTGGACGACCCTCAGGCTGTTAGCGACATCCTGGAGAAACTAGTTAAAGACGACAACCTGCTGATGGCCTACCAGATCTGCTTCGACCTCTACGAAAGCGCCAGCCAACAGTTCCTCTCATCCGTCATTCAGAACCTGCACACCGTAGGAACGCCCATACCAGCAGTGCCCGGCTCCACAAACACAGGCACCGTTCCCACAGCAGACAAGGACAGGTACAGACAACTGAAAAATATTTAGGTTCAGTTTTCTTGTTGTTTTGTCCAATTAGTTTTAATTCCAACACAACCATTTAAAATGAATTCAAATGTTTTTATTTTATTTATGGTGTTACAGTGATGCAATGGAGACTGATGAAAAGGCTGGAAGTTCACCAGCTGGAAAGGCTGCAGAAACTGTAAGCATTTTAGGTCATTTAGCAATAGTGTTTTTCTGTCTAAATAGTGAAAACTGTTACACTGATTCTCCTCCTGGACTTTTTCTAGAAGGAAGAACCAAAAGACCAGAACGCCAAAATGATCAAAATCCTTAGCGGGGAGATGACCATAGAGCTGCACCTGCAGTTCCTCATCAGAAATAACAACACAGACCTGATGATTCTGAAAAACACAAAGGTAGTAAACACTAAATGACTGAGTTGAAACGTGGGAACTGCCGTGACATTGTTCAGATGATTGGCATATTGTTAAAAATAACTAAATGTTGTTTGATCTTTCAGGACGCAGTTCGAAACTCGGTGTGTCACACAGCCACAGTTATAGCCAACTCCTTCATGCACACAGGAACCACAAGTGATCAGTTCCTCAGGTGAAAAAAATAGAATGAACACAGACAGAGTTTGTTCTGGAAAGCACAGATAATTTTAAACAATTTTAAGTTTTCCTTTTTCTCTAGAGAAAACCTAGAGTGGCTAGCAAGAGCCACTAACTGGGCCAAGTTTACAGCCACAGCAAGTCTTGGTGTCATTCATAAGGTACGTTTTTTTTTTTTTTTTTTTTTTTTACCTGGACCTTATTTTTAGCAAATATTACGTCCATTTACTCACCCAGACAAGTTTGGACCTACTTGGATCCGTTCAGCAGGAGTTTATATTGAGTCACGATCAGCGTATATCCATATAATGTAGGCAGGAGTTTGCCGCCTGTAAAAATACATTATCTGCCCCAAAACACCTTCATTTAACCATGTTTTGTTAATAAAGAACCACTCTGTTACTTTTTCACCATTAAAAACGTGTGTTCCGTAATGTTTATGTTGCACAAAACCATTTTTTATATTTGTTTTCGGAGCTGTCACTACATGGGAGGTTCCTCCTGTTTACCTCACTATAGAACTTTTCACCCACAGACTGCTTTCCCAGATGTACTGACTGAGTTTCTCCTTACGGCAATATGCTACGCGCTAGGCAATGATTTAAACAAAGCCACGGTTGTGAGACTTGAGCCATGGCAGATCCACCAAAGAATACGCTATCAGAAGAAGTGAGGAAACCTACCGGCTACCATAGCTGAAAGCTGCTGGGGCTTCACCGGGGTTCACAGAAGGCTTTGATATATTGCTGGGAAAACTGATTCGCCGTTAGTTTGATGTTTTGCTGCTTTGTCTGGAGAGCTCGGAAAACCGTCAGTACACTTCTTCAGAAGCGCTCCATAGAGATTTCCACATCCATTTGCTGATAGCCAACAGCCACCATGTCGCGATGCAATGAGTATAAAACCGTTGTATTTTTGTTTGCTTATGCATTTTGGTTCACTTTATAGTTTCAGCACTGCGCTGCGTTAAAGTACTTATTATTCAGTCAAAGTGATGTGTGTAAATTAGTGCAAACTTATTAGCAGAAGTTGCTCTGTAAATCTTCACATTATTTGGTCATGATGATGTGATACAGTGCCGTGTTGTGCCAAGATAGTTATCCCCATCAGAAATTGTATTCCCTGACGTGGAGCGTGCACTCACTCACTAAAGCGTGTCTGTTTTCTCCGCTGTTTGATGTTTTATCAACTGGCACGCCGTTAAACCGTCAGTACACTTGTTCAGATATGTTTAGTGTGTCTTTAAACATTTGCTCTACTCGCATCGGAGTTCAGAACGTCTCTGAAGTGTTTATTTGTTTGGTTCTGGGGTGATTTAGAGGCAAAAATACAGCTACACTACGGCGCGATTACAATGATCACTGCCGTGCTCCATTCTAGCTGTAGTCTGAGCAGGACTTTCACTCTGTGGTCTACGGTGGTCGGTTAGACATAACGTGCTACTACAAGCATCAACGTGGTTCGGGTTTGCATTTTTCCAGATTACACTTACCGAATGACCAATTGGACTAAGTTTAGCTTCTACAGTCTCCCTGTTTAGTCTGCAACTTGATATAAACTCCTCCTGAACGACTCCAAGTGGCTCCAAACTCGTCTGGGTGAGTAAATTAACATAATATTAGCTAAAAATAAGGTTTAGTTTGAAAAAAAGTACCCCAAACTTTCCCTTTAATCAGCACAAAGTTTTAAACAATAAACGTTTTATGGTTTATTTAACATTTTGGTTTTTGGATATTTTTTTTTATTTCAGGGTCATGAGAAAGAGGCGCTCCAGTTAATGGCCACGTATCTGCCTAAAGACACCTCCCCAGGCTCTGCCTACCAGGAAGGAGGAGGCCTGTATGCTCTGGGCCTTATTCATGCCAATCATGGTGGGGACATCATTGATTACCTTCTTGGTCAACTCAAGAACGCCAGCAATGATGTAAGTTCTTCCTTTGTTTCTTTTTTTCATGGTTTGTTTTTTCATATCAAAATCCAATACAGTTTCCCACACATAGACGAATGTGTGGCGGTGCGCCACAGGTTCAACTCCGACCGCCACATATTGCGTTTCATACTTTATTTGCGCTATTTTATGCACACCTCCAATAATACCCGACTGCAGCTGCAACACCTTCTCCTCTTCCTCTTTCTGAGACAGCTTGTGTCTGCGTGACAGCAGGGGGATGTTTCTGCAGGTGGACAGTTTCGATTACTTTTTAAATCTTCCGAGGAATTTAGGATTAAAAACTTTTTCAACTAACCTCAAGTCTTGTTTCGTTTTATTTCGAGTCAGTTTTTCAGAATGATTAATAAGTTATTATTCCAAAACGTTCAGTGGTGCTGAGCAGGGGCGTATCCAGGAGGTTATTAAAGAGGGACTAAAAGGGGCCCAGGTTGGGTCTGGGACTATAGCACCAAAATAAAGCAAATATTTTCTGGTAGTGGGGACCCAATCTAAGCTGGTCACATTTTAGAGTTTTCAACTGTTAAAAGGACATTTAAAGTCATTTTATTTTGCTAACGTTTTGTGACAATGTAGTCTCAAACTTTCTTTTCAAACAGCAATTTAAACAATTTAAGTTATTGGTGAAAAAGAAAAGGAAAATCACAAAAACGTTGCAACTTCTCATAAAAGCTTTTTCACACAAAAAAATCGTATGGACTGTTTAGTTTGCTAACTTATATAATTGTGTGAACTGTTATTTTGTACAATAAATAAATATTGTGAAATTCAAGTTAAAGTTCAAGTATTTAATATTTATTTTTCAACCTCCCTGGCCTGTTTGAACGTCTCCCTAATTCCGAGGTCTCAAGGTTGGCAAGTATGCTTTTAACACACAATCACATATTAAAAATTGCTATAAAACATTTTATTCTGAATACAATAGTTTAATAGTGTTAATGTTACTGTAGGTCCCGACCCTTGGCAAACAAGCAATTGCTCAATATTTAGAAACTTAACTACAGTCACAAGCGTGCGGTAACCCCACCACCACACGTTGCTTTCAAATCTGTGGAAAACACTGCAATATATAATGTTGCTTTAAAAAGAGTAATTCTTTATGTCTATATATGTTGCTTTGCAGATCGTCCGTCATGGTGGAGCCCTTGGACTGGGTTTAGCTGCTCTGGGAACTGCCAGACAGGATGTTTATGACCTGCTTAAGTCCAACCTTTACCAGGATGATGCTGTCACTGGTAAGCTGCTGAGGGCCTCCTAAGCTCTGCAATGGATACCTGCTTGTCACTTCTAACATATGGATATAACGCAAGAATTGTATTGTTTATCTGTTAACACATTTCTTTAAACAATCTAAATCATTTGTTTTTCTCAAAGTGCTTGTCTGCGCATTAACACACGGACACATTCAGTCGTGGCCCCAGATATTAGTTTAAACCTTTCCTTAAATGTTGAGAGGAAAATTTAGCCGACAGACAACACTTCTCCCTTCACAGAATGGGCTCAGCGCTTCGTAAAAATAAATATTTTCACTTTGTACTTCTGGTGAGTTGAAGACACCAGCAACACTAGCAGTACTAAAAGAATAATTAAAGATTGCATTTAAATAAAAAAGTAGAATACAGCAAAAAAAATCTTATCAATATTGATTCAATTCACCCTGATGAGGACCACAAGCAGAAACGTGTTGGTGAGTCTTCACCTCTCCAGATCTTTGACCCCCCTCCAATCACGTTGGGAGTCACTGAAGTTGTGCCAGAAACCTTTCGGATCTCTAGGCTGTCTTTCCTGTCAACTCATCGGGGTCTGATACTAGTGCTTTGTACTACTAATGTGCTAACATCTGTAGCACCATTAAAGCTTACAGAACATTCACCCTTAAAGGTCCAGTATGTAAGAATTTACTGTGATATAATCACACAATAGTCTAATGTCTTGATCATGTTGGAAGTTAGTCATATTAAAACAGGTTTTGATTTCTAGCATTTTAAATATGCTGCTGAGGGATGTAGCCCTTGTTTACAATCTGTCCATCCATACTTCCTGGTTTCATAGCCAATCTCTGTGAGCCTGCAAGGTTGCCAATTCAACTCAAACACTGCACCGCAATTTGTAATTCAACACTGGCTGGACTAGAGGCTAATTTTGAACTTACAGTGTGAGCAGTAAATTAGGAAAAAATTGTCAGCTCTAAAAATATCTTTATTTTTTTTAGTTTCCAACAACCCAATATTTAATTCAAATGTATTAATCTACTTATCAACTTGCTGTGTTCTTGTCGTCTTGAATCTTTTTTTGTGCTGATCCGTAATTGGCAGCCCGGCATGAAACTTATGAAACGGAGGTGATGAGAAGCTGAAAGTGGACGACTCTATTTATTTTATTATTATTTTTTACTTGGACTGCAGTATTCCAATTTGACCACAAGATGTCAATACTACATGTTGCACCTTTGCTGCATATTAAGTACTCACAAATTTTCAAACCTTCTGTCTTTAAAAACTACAAAAAAATTTACTCAAGCATACTCTAATCTACAAGGATTGTTTTCAGCGAAGCGTTCAGAGGCTACCACTGTCTAATGCATGCAGCACATATAAGCAGACACACACAGGAGGCATGACTGCACAAATGGGACGGTGTGCAGAAAAGCTGTTGCTTTAGGTACTCTAATTACAAAAAATATGGCTAAAAATTTTGTTTTCAACAGATTAGTCTTCTTTACCTTGTTTATGTAGATGAGTGACAGCAGTCCTCAAACAAATGTGTCTGTTTTGATCACTATTTTACATTGTTCAGTGAGGAGAAAGTTCAAAATTAAGCACACTGATGATTTGATATGAACATCCAGGTGAAGCTGCAGGCTTAGCTCTGGGTCTGGTCATGTTGGGATCCAAGTCTGCCCAGGCGATCGAGGACATGGTGGGCTACGCTCAGGAGACGCAGCACGAGAAGATCTTACGTGGCCTCGCCGTGGGGATTGCCATGGTCATGTATGGACGCATGGAGGAGGCCGATGCCCTCATAGAAAGCCTCTGCAGAGACAAGGTCTGACTTAGAGCATGCATGTCCACTTAGAGGATAACAAACTTTTTGTTATTAAAAAGAAAGAACATTATGTATAATATATTGTCCAGTACATTTTAAACAAAACAGGCTTGATTTATCACCACAAAAGGAAATGTGGAGGCCATTAAAAAAACTTCAGAATAAACGAAAAGCCATTGTTCTTTATTAGGCAGCTGCACTGCACGTATGTTTGATGCATCGGGCACTTTGTTGCAGACCGTTTATTTTACATCACGTGGGGCTTTGTACTCTGTGCCAGGATTCATTCTGTTAAAGTTAACTGTGGGAAGGGACTGAAACCCAAACAAACACAGCTCAACTCTCTGCTTTCTGTCACTGTTTATGGTAGGACCCCATCTTGAGGCGATCTGGCATGTACACTGTTGGAATGGCATACTGTGGCTCTGGAAACAACAAGGCCATCCGACGTCTGCTACATGTCGCTGTGAGTTTCATCCGCCTGTCTCTGAAGCACTAACACTGGCAGGAATACAGGTCTACCCACCTGGCTGTAAAGCACATGCAAAGGGTTTTGTAGTGTTTTCTTAAAAAAAAAAAAGTATTTGTATTTTTGTGCTGTAATAGGAATTACTTTTCTGTTTGAGGTAAACTTGCTCTAAAGTTTTTATGATTCCTTTTGAAGGCTCCAAAGCTTCGGGTTTGTTAAAATATCTGAACTTTCCCCACAAAATTTGAGTTCATAAGATTAATGAGTTGCAGAAATTACAATGGGTCCTACAGCTATGTTTGTGTAATATATCACTGATGCTTTACTTGTTGTCCTGTAGGGGGTGATGTCTGCCAACTAAATTTACACATGAGAGTTACAGCAGAGCTGTTTTTTTTTACGAGAGGCCACATAAATAAAAAATAATGATGAGGTCAGTTTTATCTCTTTATCTAATTACTCTACTTGTTTTGATTAAAGGTGAGTGACGTGAATGATGACGTGAGACGAGCTGCTGTTGAGTCCATTGGCTTCATCCTTTTCAGGTAGGGTCCAGTCTTAATTCCTTAATCTTAAACCAGCATGCTTTTCACAGAGGCATTGTCAGCTCAAATAATGTAATTTAACTAAAGCATTGTGTTGCAAAGTTAAAGTTAGATTAAGCTCTATTTGACTGAAATGTACTTTGTGCGTCATGATTGGTACCAGAATGAAAATAAGTTGGAAAATGTTTTTTATGACTGTTTTTTTATGCATGTTTGTATAAATTCAAGTTATTTTTAGACCACACAGCAAAAGAAATATAGATTTATTTTAGAATTTTTTTTTTACATTTATTTATTTATCCCAGATAGATCTGGTAATGAATGGAAACTGATGAATCCCTTGTTAGTATAAACCTCAACTTTATCTCATATCTACAATATCTTTCAAAAGTATTCACACACCTTCAACCTTTTGTCACTTTTATTTCCGTATCACATCCACAAACCTCAATGAGGGGCTTCTTAACTGGTAGACCGACACGAAGCTGTGTGTTAATGTTAAGTGGAAGAGAAAAGATGCAGTGTTTCATTTTTGTTGAAAAAAAAAAAATCAGAATTTAGTGTAGAGTGTTCCACTCTGAAGTGCCAAAAAACTCAATTAGCCAAGTTCCTTCAGAAGTCATGTAATTAAAGGTATAGAGGAGGATTTTTTGACGAATTTCATGAAATAAACAGCCCTCCACTTTCAGAAGAAAAAAAAAAAGTACCGCCACAACGAATCTTCCTGTGAAAGTCACCATACGTAGATAACTTATTCTAGCGGTAATCTTAAATGCATTTCTCCATATAACGTGGCAAACTTATCGTGGTGAAGTTAGTTGGACATTCGACACACATTCGTTTCACTACAGTGGAGATTCCCTCCGTCTCACCGAGAGCTGCTAAAGGCTCGCTCCTGAAGGCGGTGGTTTCGGTTGGTGACCGTGGCAAAATTTCCACACATCATGGAAAATGAATCAATACGTGTGCGAACTCCTGCCAAAGTAACACTAAACTTAAGCCTACCTGTCGAGTAGAAACCTGGTGACATAGGAATCAGTGGGGAGCCCGAACTGTGCTGTCAAAGAACCTCTTAAAACCCCTCTGGTCTTGTTTCTCTCTTCTGAGCCCTTACTCTTCCTCTCATACACCTCAAAGACTTTTTCTCTAGCGACTAGAGCCATTTTAAAACAATCGTGTGAGAACTGTGAGGCAGAATGAATGGATAAATTACATAGTGCTACAGATTAACATGGGACTGTGTGCATACACATGCAGACTCTTAGGAGGATTACAATTAGGAGGACCAGTAGTGTAGATGATCCACCTGGAAGAAAAAAATTCTTCACAATGCCTTTTAACAAATGGTTCATCTGCGTTTAATTCAACTCAGTATAAATCCAGTCGTACTATGAGGGAATTAGAAATCTCAGTTAAAAAATATTCATATACAAACGGGATCCTGTAGAAGAAGGAACAGAGCTGACAGGTCAGGGATGAAGTTGTGGAGAAGTTTAGAGGTTTGTCAAACTTAATTTGAAGCTGTGAATATTGCATAGAGCACTGTGATACATCATCTAAAAATAGAAAATCGTTATGGCACACGTGCTTTGAGGAAAAAGTCTTTTGGGCTCATAAGACCTGAATTAAAATGTTCAGTTTTTTTGTTTGCAAAAAAAAAAATATTCACAACAATGCCTATGGTGAAACATGGTGATGGCAGCAGCATTACGGTGCAGTGTAGGCTTTTCTTCAACAGGAACAGGGAAAATGGTTGGTGTTTATAATTTATGGATGCAGCTGAATACAATTCTGGAAAAAGAAACTTAAAAAGACCTGGCAGTATGGTGGAGATCCACCAATAGGACAGTGATTCTAAGCATCCTGCCAGACCTGATTTGGGTTAAGAAATATCAAATTGTTAGAGTGGCCTAGTTAAAGTCTGGAGTCGAATCAAATACAGAAACTGTGGAAAGGTGTGAAATTTGCTGTTTAGAGGCTCTGCACCTAACTGAGCTTAAGCTATTTAATGAAGAATCATGCATTTTTAGGCGATAAATGTTCAAAACTGTGTTAAGAAACCAAAGACCTGCAGTTGTATTATGGGGATAAATATTTATGCATAGCTCACTTTGTTGCTATTTATTTAAAGAAATCTTCCATTTTATAATTATGAACTAGGTTTTGTTGATCTGTCACATAAAATTACAATGATAAATTTTTGAGGTTTATGTTTTTGTATCGTAACAATTACAAATCCTGCATAGTATGAAAATGTTAAAGTGGTACGAATACTTTTTCAAAGCATTATATTTACATATGTACAGAGACTTTTCTTTAACATTAATCTGAATGCAATCATTAAATTCAAGCATTGTTTGATAGCACGTCAAATAAAAATCAGTGTGTACACATGTAAGTCCAAAAAAGGCTCTGAATAGTGTAAGTGATCAATTTGCTGCTAGAAAAACCCTCCATAAATCTCCTTTTGTTTAGAAAGTCTCATGAACCGCAGCATTACACTTGGTCCACACTTTTCCAACCCCAATGACTCATTTAGTGCATGAACACTCCCAGGTAATCGGGACAACTCCAAGTTTGAGTCTACCCATTTTCTCTTTTTCATTATAAATAAATAGAGCTCTTAAAAGGAGTCGGGGGGCCTCAGCAAAAATAAATCTCTCCTAACACTTACAGGCCAAAGCTACTTTAGTGCTTTATGCATCTGGTGTTCCTTACTCGTTAATTACATTTTCTTAATTATGCTGAGTTTAAAGTAAGCTAGAACTGTTGCAGTACAACTGCTTTTCATATAAGTTGCCTTATCTGGTGTATGAACACAAAAGTAGAAGTTGTAGTTCAACACACTAATGCACAAGACATTTCCAGCATATAATATCAGTTCGTGGAATTTTCACAGCGCTGAGGATTGTTTTGGGGTGAAATAATTGTTGGCTCTATATTGTTTATTTTTAGCCAGTGAGATGGTCTCATGGCAGCAGATGCTCCCGCTGCATATAAATGGCTTTGCCCAAAATGCCAAAGGTCACACAAAGATGGAAGCATAGATGGGAAAGAGAGGAAAGAAGTAAAAAGGCATATAACACAACTGATATCGTTATCCCAATATTTACTGATATTATCAATAATGCAATATTTTCTAATATCTTGCAGCCCTGATGTTATTACACTATCCTTCTTTTAGCAGGAATTGTTGCCTGACAGATTCTATTCCCCTCAAACTTTATTTAGTTATTTTTTTACAGGCAATATCTTGGCGTCCCATTGTGCATCTGGCGGTCTTTGGATGTCTAAAAGGCAGAAGTCAGCTAAACAAAGTATTTTTTATTTTAAAAAACATTCAGATTTCCATTTTAGCTCTTTGTTTGTTCGTATGTACACACGGATAATCCAAAACCAATAAGAACATCTCAAATCAGCAGGCTGCTATACACATACAGGAGAACATCCCAATCATTCAGCAAATAAAACAAAGCATCTTTCAAGAGTGAAAGAAAATTGCCCTTTACAGAAGATATTTGTATTGTTTTAAAAATTAACCATGTGGTCTGAGAGGATTTACAGAATATTTTAACAGTCCAAATTTAAGGATCGGCATAGGAATATGTTATTACACATGCCATTCGGGGGTTTTCCAGGTTGACATTTTTTCTGGCCTGAATTCGTTGAAATCTGTTCCTATTCAGCATGTTCGGTTTTCTTTCAGCTTATCCCTGAATACTGTTCAGAAAAAAGAAACTGTCTCTTCATATATGTCAACAATTTATATTGGAAATATTACCAGTTTAAAGGCCTGCTTTGAGCAACAGTCTACAAAAATGAATGGCTTGCAAAAGTTTTCAAACCCCTTGTGATTTTTGTTTCCCCTTTTGTCAACTTACGCCTTTAAATTTTTATTTTCTGTCTGAAATGATCAGCTTTCATCATGTTAAAAATCTAACATTGAAGGAATGATACCCCTGAATAAGCCCATTTAAACCAATGACTTCAGGACTGAAATCAGTATGTAAATACTCCACATTTTGTGTATTTAATCTGAGTATAAATCCTGTTCTGTAAAGGCCTTATAGGCTGGTTAGATAATCCAAGCAGGGAGAATATTGATCAGAGAAATGGCCATTGGTCCCGTGGTTACTCTGGAGGAGCTGCAGATATCCAAAGCTCAGAGGGGAGGAGGAAAGAGTACTGCCATGTTCTTGATGCACCTCTTTAGCAGGAACAAGAAGGTTGATTTTAAAAGTAGATGGGAGCTAAGTACAGGATAGTTAAGAAAAACTCATGCATGTAAGGTTCACCTTCCAGCAGAATGATTCTAAACATCCAGCTTTAGATCAGTCAGTTTATATTAAATTGGCGCAGTCAAAGTCCAAGCTTTTTCCGATCATATTTTGGAAAATATGCACTTCCTTGCACTTCATAATTATTCACTATTCTGTAGGGCTGGGTATCGATTCAAATTTCAAGAATTGATTTGATTCTGATTCACAAAAGTTAGAATCGATTATCACGATCTGATCCAATTCAATCCGATTCAGGCTGATCCAGCTTGATGTTGATATGGGTCAGTGCTAATAAATGTTTTATTTAAGCTGTTATTTTAATTATATGCCTGATATTCAATGACTTAACAATGGGTAACAGTTCACGCTGGAATACTGTATTAACCATTTCAGACACGAACTTAAAGGATTAGATCACCGTTTTTACATTCTAACGTAAGTTTCTACCTTACCTTAGACTAGTTGATGTGTACCTGTCTGGTCTTTGTCTGTGCACTCTGTCACGCAAACGGAGCACAAACGCAGCCTCTTCCACATACTGTATAGCTCCAAATCAGCTCCCGTCAGAAGCTACCAAACTCTTCCAGGTTTTACCTATTTAAATACAGTTACTGGAAGTGTTACACTAAAAAGTAAATTAACACAGAAATGTAACATGTTGATTTTCTCAGCGGATAAAAAAGGGGTACTATATTGTGAGGCGTAATAATACGAGGAGCTCTACGTCCGCGCACTAACTCCTAAAGAATTCTCTCCATGCTCACTGCTTCTATTGACGGAAGTGGGCACACTTCACCTGACTGTATATAAATAAGGAAAGCATAGAAGAGTTTGGTAGCTTCTGACGGGAGCTGATTTGGAGCTGTACAGTATGTGGAAGAGGCTGCATTTGTGCTCTGTTTGCACGACAGAGCGCACAGACAAAGACCAGACAGGTACATATCAACTAGTCTAAGGTAAGGTAAGAACATATGTCAGTATGTAAAAACGGTGAACTATTCCTTTAAAATGTCCGTCTGGACTTTTCCTTCCTATTTCAGTTTTAAAAAAGGCAAACTATTCTAAAAAATACAATTGATTTTTGAACTTGTGAATCAATTTGTTTCGATTTCTACAAGAATCGATTTTTCGATTATTTGAACACAGCTCTACTATTCTGTGGCTATAACATGACAAAATGTTAAAGGCAAGGTGAAACTTTTGCAAGGCAATGGAGGTTTTCATGAGTTCTTATGGATTTGTAAGCCATCAGGGCGACACTATGTCACATTGTCACAAATTCACAGCCTATTTTTTTTTTCTCTCAGTATTTTCATCGGGCCTTTGTCTTGGAGTTTAAATATGCACCATAACACCTATCCAAGTCATGTTTAATTAGGTTCATCTTGGTATTTATACGCAGCTTACATGTTCTTCCTGCTTAAAATCGTCATTTTCAGCCAAAAGGATTGTGTTTATCAGAACCCCACCGGTTGACTGTACAGTTTGTGGGCACCTTAGAGGACTTTGGTAACTCACTCTTTCAATCCCATTCTTCATTCCCCGCTTCATGAACAGTTTTGAGTTCTCTGCCATGGAAGATTTAAACGAAATGCTTGTGAGGGTCCAGTCTGCAGCAGCGGTTGAGCCGAACTGCCGACCCAGCCCGTCTCTCGCAACATTTTTGTAGTTGCAGGTCATGTAGCGTGTGAAAGCTTCCCTGAATGTTTTATTGAAGAGTGTGTAGACCAGGGGATTGATCCCTGACGACACGTAACCGACCCACACAAAGATCTCCATCAGGCGGGAAATTACTTTCTCAACGCAGCTAGAGCACAGTGCAGAGGTGATATTTGTTATGAAAAAAGGGCACCACATGACGACAAACAAGAGGAAGACTATGCCCAGCACCTTCGAGGCGCGCTGTTCGTTGCTCAGAGTCTGCATCGACTTCTTCCCCATCGTCGACATTCTGCGAAAGGATAATTCGTCCTCTGTGGGAGCGTTCATCATCCCCACGTTTGTTTTATCTTGAGGCCTGGGAAGTCTGATATCCAGCATGTTCATTTGCTCAGCTTGAGGTGAGGTTAAGGCCGTGTCGCTTTGAAAAACCGTGGAGATCGGCGAGGAGCTGAAGCGCTGCGTTACCCTCGACCGGAGCAAATAAACCTTTTTGCGCAACACTTGCACGGTGAGAAGGTAGATGATCATCATGATGGTCAATGGGATGAAGAACGCAGTCAGGGAGCCGAAGATGATGAACTCTGAGAAGGTGTCTGGTTTCAGCAGGCATGTGTGGTTACTGTTGAAGGTGATGTTGTTGTGAAGATTCCTCAATCCCTTTATTGGGATTGGGATTGCAATACCTAGGAAATAAAAAAATTCTGTTAATACAGGCAGAAAGAAATGCTGATAGTTTTTACCATACTAAACGGTAAAATAATGTTTTAAAATGTTGACACATGCCTAAAATAAGTAAAAGAGATTTTAGGAATGATTTTAAAGCTTATTGATCCTTTTAACTTGAGCACTTTGAATCACCTTGTTGTTGAAAGTGTGTAATACAAATAAAATTGGGTTATCTTTTCACATTGGCGAATGTGTTTAAAATAAAGGTGACTTTCTCTGAAGCCACTTTTACCAGCCTGTCATAGCGCTGAGCGATAAGCCTTCAAATCTATATCAGAATATATTGAGCAAATCGGCTGAAGAAAAATAAATGGACGATAACTACCCCAGCACCAAAAACAAGTTATTTTCTCTCAATGGGGCTGTTGCTCCTCCTTCCGCAACCAGCTTTTCCTCCACAGTTTTAAGATTTTTAATTATATTCCTCCATTAGCTCACAGTTTTCCTCTTCCAGTGTTAACAACTCCTAATGATGGAAATTAGATATTGACCGTCCCAAAAGTCACTAAATTACGTCATTGCCTCATTTGCCTCATGTGCACATCATTTTATTGGACGCTATTAGGGATGGGTACCGAAAACCGGTATTAAATTAGCCCCGGGGCTGATTTTGACAGTACACTCTTGAGAGTAAAATTAAGGTCGTATTCATCTTTTGTGGGAGATATAAATACAAGCCAAACACTGTATTGGCCGCCCGCTCCCCCTTAACAAACACGCGCCGCGGGGACTGAAGGTGGGAAGAGTGACTGCTGCGATCTTACGAGAAGCTCCGCGCACCAGTAGGTACACAGACACGATGGCAAAGTGAACGAAATAATGCAATAAAAGCGTTGCAAAGGCCAGAACACGAGTACTTTGACTAAATACCTTGCTAAAATGCACTAAATATAAACAGAGAGGTGCAAAGTATTTTTGACCGGCTGAGTGCTGTAGCATTAGGATGCAGCGATAATGAAAATGTAGTAGTAGTATCGATAAATCCTTAACGATACCCATCCCTAGACGCTATAGGAGAAGGAATTTTTTTATACTCACGTTATTCCACCCCATCAAGTCTGAAATGTTGTACGACTACAGCATGTTAAAAGGACATGAACAACTTTCCTTTATTTTTTAAAACAAATATGGACACGGGCAAAATGACTGTTAGTCATACATTTTGCCATTGATACATTTTTGGTATGCCACCCAGGCATAGCCCATTATAATACTTTTAATCCTGGAGATTGTGGTATTTTGGGTTAAGTATCACACTACTGTTTTCTTGCCCGTTCATTTTTAATACCCAATAGTTCATTGGAAAACTTCACATGATGAATTGGCCACGATACAACCTTCCATCCACTTACTTACCTGCCCCCATCTCTTTCCCATGAGTAAGATTTTTTTTTTTACAACAAAAAATATTTTACTGTTGACCTGAGTGACCAAGAATCTTAAATCAAAAGCTTGGTTGGAAAGTGAAAACACTCACTTAATAAAAGATGACTATTCTAGAGATTTGTTTGACTAATGGTTGTTATATGGCTGAGCAATTCATTTTTCCAATAGGCCACATAACTATGATTAAGATCATTAGCTGAACTCTGTTTTTCCCCAGATATAGATGATATTGACTCTACCAAAACTAAAATGTGAAGTGCCTTGCTGACAACTGCAACTTAATGTTGTCTTAATGTGTCTTTAGACACAATAAAACACACTTTAATCCGATAGAAAAGTTGTCCGTTCTCCACAAGCCAGTTTACATTTGATTCCAGCAAATACTTGGTTAGGACTGCACCATATTAGGGGTTCTGTACTGTTGCTTGCAATGTTTTGGTAACTTTTACCAGCTTGGGTACAATCATCTGTTTCAGGATTGGGAATATAATCTTCCAACAGGCTGGATACATTATTGGGATGCCAATTTTTGAATCAAACATTCAAGTGTGACACGGGGGAAAAAAGAAGCAAAACTTAAAGGAATCTGTAAGGGGGAAAACACTGGACTTCCAAGTCCAAAATATATTCATCCCAGTATCTGTCATGCCTCTTTTCAACGGGGCTGTGCTTTTTTGTCACGCTATTTTTGTCTTTTTCCTTTGTAACAGTGACCCAACCGACCCACACCGTACCAGGGTCCCTTTCAGTTGTAGTTTCATTAAACAATGCTACAGTAAGTTTAGGGTGGTGCCATTAGAGTCACAAAAACACTGTTAATTAATTTGGAAGACAGAAAACTGTTACTGGGTGTGACAAACGTGTTTGTTGTTGGTAGGATGCATCGTTAGGCATTTCAGTTTTAACCCAGCAGTGGCAGTAAAACAGGCGGCGGAAACCATCTCCTGAATAGGCCAGACCATAAAATAATAGACCAAATTGCACTGACTCGTGTCGTGCTGCTAAGTGGAAACGAAGAATAAATCTACTAACTGGTGTGTGAAAACCTTATAAATGGCTTTGTAGCGCTTTCCAGACTGATGGATGCCAGTTGCTCTTCTGCTGTTTTTTTGTTGTTATTTTCTAAGACCTTTTAGCATACTTTATGTTGTCAATGTTTTTATTGGGTGATTTTGATTGTATACTTTGGATAATTATCAGGGATGTATGTGTGTGGCTTGTGAGACCTTATTAAAGCAGAAATTATATCAGTGAATTTGAAAATTGTATTTTGTTTTTACTCAGGTTTTCTTTGTCTGATATTGAGATTTTCTTTTATAATCTGTAACATTCAAGTCTGGTAAAAACAAGAGAAATCTGTAAGGTGGCAAATACTTTTTACTGTAGAAGCAAGCTAGCATAACGCCCCAATCAATTAGTAGTCCTCTTGTAATCCTGAGACATCTAAAAGGTCATAAAATACCAATTTCTTTAGTAAGTGTTAAGCTTACAAATGGATATGAGCCAAACAAGTGCGATCTTGGCCAAGGCTTTGGCTCTGGATTTGTATTGGCTGTGTTGGATCGGCTTCTTGATTGCGATGTAGCGATCCAGGGAGATGGCACAAAGGTGCATGATGGACGCCGTGGAGAAGAGCACATCAAGGAAGAGCCAGATTGGACAGAGGAATTCCGGAAGTGGCCATCTAGAGTCTGAAGAAAGAAGGAGATGAAGGTTTATCCTAAATATCAGCTATTTCCTTGTACAGTAATTTCACTTGTTGCTCTTCAAAATTAGCAGCTAAAATCATGAGCTTGTTGGGTTTTCTTTTGTTGAGAAAACCATTTCTCAGTATTATGGAAGATTCAGCACTGCTGAATGGATTACAAGTATCAGTCATGTAAAAAAAAAAATTATGTTTGTTTATGCTTGTGAGGAATGCCTTTACTGGAAACTGAGGGTTCACTGACTGTTTATGGAGCTAAAAGTTCTTCATGTAGATTGTGGCTCAACAGTAGTGTTTATTTTGACTTCCAGGCGTAAAACTGGCAAGACATTTGTTCTGTTTTTTGTCTCCCACTCCATTAACTTTACAAAAGGCTGTTTGTGGAAATATTTCTTATATTTTTTCTTATTATGATTAAGTCCACTTATGTTTCAAATTGGCGTGGGGGGGATTATTCCCTCACAATTTTGGTCAGTTTGGAAGGATTTCATTGATAAATACTGCTCTCTCTCTCTGTTGGTGGATGCTCTCTGGAGGTTTTGTGAAATGCTAATTCAATTTGTCATGAGTATAAACAGAATATACTGTTAAAGTCGCCTAACCACAAACGAGCTCCTCGTTTTGTACATCTGAAATAGGAATGTCTGAATCATAAAACTTTGTTATTATATTCGACTTTGTCAGCAACTTGTGTGCAGCCTGCTGCTTAGTTGTGGTCGCTTAGTTTACAGAAGCATTTTATCTACTGCTCAGTACATTTTAAATCACTTGAACTGCCTTCATTTTCTTTCCTTTGTCTTTATAAACATTTAGTCGTTATAATTTCCAGCATTTTCTGGTACTTTCTTGTACTTCTTCCGAGTAACATCGCTCTGAGCTTCATGATACAGTTTACTTGTATTTCTAAATCGTTAATTTACAAAACTACAAAATGGCAATAGAAAGCTCTTGAATGAGTCTTTGTTTGTCTGAAATTAGTGTTGATGGTAACAAAAGCAGCAAGGCCACACATGCACACACAGTTAGGGGTTTCGGGTTTTTAGTAGAAATGGACTGGCACCATTCCCTGTGACTTTGTAATTCTATGGGAGCAATCCAGGTGGGATTATGAGGTAACAAAACTACAAGCCACATTGATCAGTAAGTTCTGACCAAGAGAAATACTCCTCAGACATCCATCTCAACAAAAGAACTCAACGCAATTAAAATTGAAAAAGCTTCCTGTTAAATTGTTCACTTAGTCCTGGCTCAATTTTTTTTAAGGAGAGCTCCAATTAAAACGGGAATTGCACTACCTTGCTAAAATCCTTCATTAACTGTTCTTAAGCTTGTAATAGGCATTATATATTTCAGGAGCTGCAATTTAGTAACCAATGTGTAAAAGCTGTCGGGTTATAGCCAAAAATCCCACCTATTTAGGTAAATAAAGGCAACATTTTACCTTGCCTGTGTTACCAAGTTGTTTAAATTCAAGTGAAGTGTTTAACTTGATGTTTTTAACATTTCATACAAACTAAAGAAAATCTAGCAGAAACTGTAAAATAATGGTTTTTATGTCAAATTCCCATTAGGTTAAATGTCTAAAGAGATTTGGGACCAGTTTAGGGTTTTAGCACGAGGCGAAAGGACATTTCTAGAATGCCTGTATGGATTTATTTTTTCGCCCGCACACACACACACACACAACTCTCTGTTTATTTTTACCTCTTGGCCAGCGCTGCTTCTAGCATTGTTTCAATATTTGAAGCACCTCCCATCCAAACGTGCTCAGGGCTGATTTAAAACCAGCTTTGATTTACTACGATGCTTCTGATTTTATGTTCTTTTACACATTTGTAAACGATTCGTTTGTTACTGATGGCAGCTCATCACTACGTTGGCAGCTACAGAGTTCTGTGCTGTGTGACTTTGGGTTCAGTATGAGCCGCTGATCCTCCTCCTGGGAGTTGCACATTGTTCACTCAGCTCTGCTATGCCTCACCTCAGCTTCATGTACACAGTATATGTCCCTGTTTATATCTCCTTGACCTCCTGCTGCATCTGTTCTGAAAAGAGGCTAAAAGCAGCTGTCTAGGTCTGTAAGGATCACCAGAGGTTTTCCTTTTTCTGCTGTTATAGGTGAAAACCGACTCTGCAGCAATGATGGGGTTAAAGCTGTCGTTGCTACAATAAAGAAAACACTGAAACTATAATATTTTGTTTACTTTTAGTTTAAAAAAAAGCTTTTTCTTTAATTTGGCTTTTGTATGTTTAGTTTTTCTTTCATGAAATTTTAGCCTTTCATAAAAAATATTTACCCAACTACGGATTCATTTAAAGGCTTTTGTTGATTATGAAGGAGACGGCTGAACCAAAGCAGGGTCTGTATCGAGGCAGACACATGCAGCTCTTTTGAAAACCGTTATGATGGCGGACACCTTGTGTTACACCATCTTCCACTCGTGTGTGTGTGTGTGTAAGATGCATTATTACTATCTGGTTCATTACCTTCCAATTGAATTAATGAAGAACAGCTTCGCCACGGTACTCGCCCCTGAATTGTGTTAGCAGCTGATTTACATGTCTATTCCACATCTTCTGTTTTTATTCAGAATAATAAACACACTTAAATGAAAGATTGTTTCTTTTCTACGTCATAATAATCCCCCTAGAAATGGGCTAAGCATTGGCCCTGCAGCTTAAACAACAGAGGGAACTATATTTATTGTTCACAATCTTTTATTGCAGCTCATCTAACTTTTGAGTTGTGTAGTTTATTTTCTAGGTTTTGTTACAGTTTGAAAACGACTTGTAGGTCTTTTGGGAAATGTGTTAGAGTATTTTCTTTTTAATTTACAAAACCATCAATCCTACCTGTGCTTTTGATTGACTTTTTTCTCATTTGATCAAAAACATTTTCTCTTTTAAACAGTTTTAATTTTGCTAAGTGCTGTTCGGGCTTTTCAAGTTAAATAGTTGCACTGAAGAAAAGACATTCTAGAGATTTTTAGCTCGTTTGGTTGTTAGATTTTTATTGCTTTGGTACAGCAGGTATTTTGCTGTTTAAAATGATAGATGTTGTTACGATTACTTACTGTAAAGAATTGTTACAAGTGCGATGGGCATGACCAGGAGTCCCACCAGCAGATCGGCGACAGCAAGCGACATCAGAAAGTAGTTGGTGGCATTTTGCAGCTTTCGTTCAAGCGACACGGCAAGAATAACCAGTATGTTTCCTCCAATGGTGGGGATAATCACCATGACGATGAGCAGGGCGGCCCATCTCAGATGGACCTCGGGCAACTCACCTGCATGTGAGCTGTTATTGACTGGTTGAGACATGGTGCTGCTGATACCGCGGCGGGCGTGAGCGGTGGCTGGGATCTCTCTGCTTTCGGACGCTCGGTCAGCATTGTCACTGGGTCCCACAAGCGAAGGCGCAGGGTCTGCTGGGGCCGCTCAGAGTCGGGGCACGAGATGCATCATCCCTTAAGCAGAATGCGAAGGAAATGTGTGAAATGGTGATGGCTGAAAGATTTATGGAGCCAGTTTAGAAGGGCCGCTGCAGTAAACTCCGGAGCTGGAATAATCCCATCACGAGCAGAACTTCCACAGCAAGACGTTCACAGAGGTCCCCGCTTTCCCACGCAGCAGATTCTCCCCTCATCCACTTAAAAAAACGAGAAGAAAAAGTTTTACCTTTTCTTTAATGTATCCTTATGTTGATCTAAAGCCTGTGAAATGTTAGTGTAGTTTCTGTTTATAACAATATCACCATATATTCACTTCTGTTTTAGTTTTTTTCCCCAAGTTGTCAGTATCATAAGCTTCAACACATTTCTTACCTTTTTCCAAGGGTGGCACTTGATCAGCTCCTTTTGCATTTCAGTCCTTTAAGTATCTTCCCAAGCTGCTCCGGAAAATGATGCCGCTTGATGCCAAAAGCATTTCAATCTTGGCTATCTGCATGTTCTTCCACCGCTTTTATTGCCTCCCTTACTGCAACGTTTTCCACATAGGAGTGAAGGCGAATGCGCTGCCGCAGCAGCTAAATCTGTCCCAGACTGTAGCGATCCATGATGTGGACTTGGCTTCCCCTCCACATGTTGGGAGGAACTCCAGGCTTGCTTTGCATCACCTAAAGCGATCACAGGTTTAAAACTTTCAGATGTTGCGGCCCCCGCTGCCTCTCTCTGTCTCTCTCTCTCCAGTTCTGCTTCGCAGTCTGTAATCGGCTCGCACACTCTCCCCTGTCTCATTCGCTGTCTCATCCATCCAACCCCCCCGCCTCCCCCTCCACCACTCCATCTCTTGAGCCAGACTCCATAGGAAACAGATGAATGTCTTCTTGCTGGCCACATGCCAGCGGTTCAGGGAGGTAATTTCCCTCAACACAGCCGTCCCGCTGTTTATATTTGCCTCTCTGTGTTCTCTCCCCCAGTCGAAAAAGGGCACTGACCCTGGGGGGGGGGGGGGTTATGGAGAGAACCTTTTTTCTGTTGTGGTTTTACTGTAAAGCTTTTCTTCCCCCCTTTTTTTACCCAGTGTTCAGAGTTGGACCCATTCCCCTGAGATTGATCGTCATGCAGGATAGGAGATAGATGTAGATAGCTTTATTATGAACATTTAAAACATAAAATGGTAAAATCTTATTGATTCTTCACAAATAACTCTATTAAAACATAATATTTAAACTTGTGTGGTACCCATTTATAAATTCATAAGACAAACATATCTAAATGTGTTGTTTTTTTATCTTTCTGCACATTTTCCTTTGTTCATGCAAAGGAAAGCAGGGCTGTAGAAATTGACAAACTATTTTAAGTTTTGTCCTTAATGTACTAATTTTATTTATCTTTTTTTGAAACCTTTTCCACTTTTCTTGTTTAAATAAAACTATTTTATTGCCTGTCACTTTACTACTTTTACAGCTGAATTCCCCCTTTGTGGGACAATAAAGGATTATTCTATTCTTCCGTATGACATTGAAACATTTTCACTAAAAATGTGCGCTAAATTCAGATATCCTATATTTTCATACTGTGAAAAGGCATATTTTGTGATATGGTTTCAAGTAAAAGTATATTTGTCATTTTTTCCATTAATTTTGGCCTTTTTGTTGTGTATAGTGTGTTCTACATGCATACGAACCAAATTATACCATCCCTTTCTTATAATTGATTTATTTTTCTTTACTTCCTTGACATGGCATAGGCTTTAATTAAATGTTAGTCAACAAGGAAATAATCCCTGGTTTATTGGCTTTCTAATATAAACCAGGTTCTTTATAGCATGTTTAGATGAGTGCTTGCGATGGACAAAAGCAAGCAAATTAGGTTGGCTATTTTAGTGCTTGTTATACGTTACCCTGCACAAGGTTCAGCTAGTTTTCCTGCTTCCTTTTCAGCAACTGCAAAACATTACTAAACTAGCTAAATAAAATTTAATAGGAATATAAGGATGCACCGATACCAATACTGGTATCAGGGCCGATAAACGTAATGTATTTGTACCAGTACCATGAGCCGATACATAAAATGGAGCAACAATTTCACAGAAAATGTTTAAATAAAACTGGTTTTCCAATTCATAGCATTTTTCTTACTTTATTTTGTTTGTGGTAGAAATTTCAGCATTGGTATTCAGTATTGGCAAGTACTTAGATCCAAGTATCGGTTTGAAAAAAGTTGCATCCCTAAATTTAAGGATGTTTAAATACATATATATGTGTGTGTGTGTGTGAACGTTTTAAATGAGCTCTGTCTTGAAAGCTAATAGCTTGAATCATTCTGTACCTGGTTAGCGATTCAAAGAACTCTGGGTTTCTGAATGGAGAACACAATGTGATCCGTGTCCTCGAGTGTTAATGAAAGTTTGTTCTCCTTCCAGAAAAAACTCCCAACTATATTACAAATAAAATAAAAATAATAAAAAATACCTTTTCTTCATCTCCATGTCAAAAAAGAGACTTTCACAGAGAAGCTTTTCATTGTTCCGATTTTTTTTTTTTTTTTTTTATGTTTTTCTTTGCTGCCTCTAATATGTTAGAAATCCCTCTAATTTTGAATTATTTGGAACTGATCAGTTTCAACGTCTTCTTTAATTACTACATCCTCCGTCTTTTTCTGATCAGGACTCCGGAGCAGTGTCCCAGTGTCGTGTCTCTCCTGTCAGAAAGCTACAATCCTCATGTGCGTTGTGGTGCTGCCATGGCTCTGGGCATCTGTTGCGCTGGGACTGGCAACAAAGTGAGTACATCCTTCTGAAAATATCTGTTTCTTCAAGTTAAAATTGTTGCCTCACATCATCTTTATTGGGTCTGTTTAGCTGCTTTTTTTAAACTCCTCACATGAAAAACATCAGTAAACCATCACCGTTTAATTTAAAAGTTTAAAATTTATAAGCTGCATATATGGTGTATTTTATTTTTTTTTCTTCTTCATTATTGCCAGTTTTCATCCCAGCATGTCCACTTCACTGCCCTCAGGTTTCTAGCCAATCTTTCTTTCCTTCTGGCACAGCTTGTGCGTCACTGATGTTAAGATAATCCATGCTGAATGAAGAGAGCTGGTTGATGGCTCATTTATGAAATTTATCCAACAAATGATTTCAGTCTCGATTCTCCTCCTTTGACCCCTGCAGAAAAGAAACCTGTCAAAACAACCCAGCACACTTCAACCTTTTCTTGGTTTACCAATGTTTGTTTCAACATGGTGTAAAATAGATATTTTGCTTTGGGGTCGTTGACGTGTCTTGTAGTTATAATGGAAGGCCAGCACAGAAGAACTCAAATGTGAAAAGTTCATTGCAGATTAGCTGCTAAATTGATCTGAGTTGGCACGCTGTGGTGAGGCTTTACTCTGTGCTTGTGACCGGGTTCTCTGAAGTCCAGAACGGAGAGCGAGGAAGGCAGATGTAGGGGGTGCTGCCAGTTCATGGGTTGTTTAATTATGTGGGCTGATTAGTGTCAGTTTGCAGCAGAGCTGTAAATCAAAACGGCTTTAGCATTGAAGCAACATTTTGAAAATTTTGCACCAGATCAGCTGAGGGGATGGTTATGTTCTTCTGTTTTCCAGGACAATAGAAAAATTGCTTCACTTAATTATTTTTCAACATCTTACAAAGTTTGCAATTGTTTATGACCAGACATGTCGCCTCTGTATTGAAAGAAAAAACATAGAAAATGCTGATTTTGTGTATTTAGTACATTTTTAAACCGTTTTTTGTCTTGCTAATAGGAGGAAAAGTTCTCATTGTTTTTGAGCTCTGTCACCAGATACTGTTTTCGCAAATTTTGTATAAACATGGAAATTATTTTGTGGTTGTGAGAGCTATGCACTGATCCGGTTGTTTATAAGCTTCCACACAGCTTTTAGAAATATTGAACTTCAATGTTGGGACCAAAACCTGAAGGAAGCAGTCCAGCAGTTTAACTGCTGCTTTCTGTTGCGGCCAACTTGGGTAGCTGATTGGGTAAGACAGTAAATACCGTAAATTAGCCCCCCGTCCCACAACACAGCATGGGCAGGATGTGGCGAACGAGTGCTGGCTTTACACTCTGACTGATCAACCCACAGCACGGCTGTCTCAGCCGGTTAAGCAGAGAGCGCTGATGAAACGTAGTTTATTTTACCTCCACTGTCATCATCTTGGTTTGTTTCTCTTTCCTCTGCGGGCCCGACACCTCCGTCTCGGCCCAACGGTGTTAGTTACGGCCATGACTGCTGAAGAGAAATAAAAGCTGCAATGATGGACTGGTTGCAGAGCAGAGAATAGAGCGCAGGAATAATAGTAAAGGTTGTCCTCCCTCATTCGATCCCTCCTTCAACGTCCTCATGGGAAGGGGATAATTGTTAACTCTGTTGTCCCGGGAAACCAGATATGGACGACACTAATGTCATTAATTTGCGAGGTCTGTTTGCCTCTGCTGATAATGTCTTTTCCTGTATTTAACCAAACAAAAGTAGCACTGTTGGAGTGATCTGTTCGTCGGGAAGGAAAAGGATTGAAAACATATTTACAGTAACAATAAAAATGTACTTCTTAGTTTAACTGGTTTGCACAGGTGATATAAGCTAAAGCTTAGTAACAGTCTTTAACAGAGGGCACCGTTTGACTATGTGAGGGTGTGATGAATGCATAAAGTTGGTTAATTTGAGCTAAAATCTTCCAGTCAAACATGTTTTTGTTGCTACAAACGTTTGATATTTATTCTCACAAGCTTCACTTTCAAACACTGGATTAACAAAAATCTCTAAAAATCAGAATATAATGGTAAATAATAGGAAAAAAAATTCTAACAGTATTTAAACGTCCTGCTGGATTGGTTATGTTTGTTCTTTCTGGGTCCAGTCTCATAAAATGACTCCAGACTGACTGCCTGGGAGAGTTTTGCAGACTTGTTTCAGTTCCGACCTCATGTTTAACTTGTTTGAATGTGTTGGATTTTCTTTAAAAGGTTTTTTGTTTTTACGATGTACTAAGGATCAGAAAAACGGCCGAGAAATATTTTCCTGTGAAAAATATAAGGATGTTTATCTGATCCTGAGTTAGAACCTCCACCTACCTGCAGATCATGCTGTGTCTGCTGACTGGTTGGATGCTCTCCTCAGAGGTTCGCCTCTTTAACTTGACACCAGCTTGTCTGATTTACTGCGTGGCTTACATCCTAGTTTGGCTTCACCAAAATGCCATTGCTGTCCCTGAAGAGGTTAAGGCATTGCAACCAGGTTATAGCTTAGCTTGCTCATGAGCCGCATGATGCATATTTAACATTCATTTAACATTTGCTGCAAAATCTAGGTGATTGTAGTTACAGCACGAGGCTTGAAAACGGTCCCCCTGTTGAGTTGTATTGGCCTCACCTTCCTCTAACTCCTGGGCTTGGTACGCTCTGGTTTGACCCGTTCCCAGGTCAGTTGGTCTCTACTGCAGCACCACCCTAGTAGTACTGCTTGAATGACTTTTGCTTCTCTTTCAGAAAGTTGAATGAATCAGGTTTTATTTCCGAAAGTTAAAGTAAGCTGCACTGCTCTCAGGTTTGTGGTGGTGGCGCTCAAAGTTTTTTGGAATAAACCTGATAGAAAAATCAACAAACGATCCTCTTATTTGATTCTTCAAACTCCTTCTTAGAAAAAATCCTCAAATTAAATATTGATTATTAACCATTCAAAGCTCTTAGAACCCAATTTACCACCTGGAAATGTTTATGACGTGCAGCTTCACTCCCTCCTCTGTTTTCTACTTTTTAATTTTTCCTTCACAGGAAGCAATCAACCTGCTGGAGCCCATGACCAATGATCCGGTGAACTATGTGAGACAAGGTGCCCTCATTGCCTCTGCCCTCATTATGATCCAGCAGACTGAAGTTACCTGTCCCAAGGTGAGTGTGTAGGCAACCTGGCTTTATTGTCTGCAGCCTGGATCACTGGGTTTAGCTGGACTTTAGTGTCCGTCTCAAAAGGAAAGACCTAGCGAAAGCAAAAAGCATCAGGACTGTGAGCAGAGCGAGGCTGTTTGGGAAGACTTGAAGGGAGCCGGTTCCTGGCATAACTGCAGACAGTCGGCCTTGAGGCACCCGGTCCTTTGTCACCGACTGTTAAGAAATGCCAAACACATTTTCAGACTTCTCATCTGCACAGCAACGGATCTAAAAGCTCGAGCTGGTATGCAGCATTGTGCAGAAGAGAACACATTTTTCTTTTAAGTTTCAAACAACAAAGGCTATTACATTTGTGATGTTTCCTCCAGTGTAATTGTTTCCGAACTCTGCGTCGGAATGATCAGGATCATCTGGCTTATGATTTATTAGTCGTAGCTGGAAATGTAAGACTAAGATCTGTTCATAACTGTAATTTTGCCCAGTTGCTTTATAAATATCTAGCCAGGTATTTGGTCGCTACTACTACACAGGATGTGGCCCAGTGGTTTGTAGTGGAAGATTAGTTATTTTCAGTGATTAGTAGTTAATAGTAAGAGCAGCAGAGGAATATTCCAGAATGTTGCAGAGTCATGAACATTCTTGTTACACGTCATGGACAGTTTGTCTACACTGATGTAGTTGAATGAATTATCTTCTATTTTGTCTAAACTATGCTGATATAACACTTTATCATGGCAGCAGTAGCAAGCAAGACACGCTCATGTCTAAGTGGAGAGAGAGCAATTACTCAAGAGATGGGTTTCTGTTTAGGTCCTAATAAATATGTTAAAAACTCCAGTGGAGACTGAATCAGCCTTATCCTTCTTTCAATCTACATGGAATCCTTCCATAACATGGTTAAAATGCTATTTTGTCCTGTGACAACTTCAGATTTCAAACAAGTGGCAGTTTGAATGTTTTCACACATGGATTGACTTCTTCAAGATATTTTATTAGTATGTTTTGGCAATTCGTCAGGTGAAGCATTTATTGCAGAGTTTAGTTTTTACGACATATTAAGTATATATATATTTTTTTAAAAGTATAATTCTTTTTTTTCTTTTTGTCTTTAGGTGAATCAGTTCAGGCAGCTTTACTCTAAAGTGATCAACGACAAGCACGACGACGTCATGGCGAAGTTCGGCGCCATCCTGGCCCAGGGAATCCTAGATGCAGGTCAGTTTTCAAACAGGGTGTTTTACCCTCATCCCTCACTGAGGGACAGATTAAACAGGTTGGTGGTTGTACATGCCCCATGTGGTCTCACCCCTCCGTTGGAAAACAAAAGGCTCTGCTCTGCTTAATTACACGATACACCAAGCGAACTGCGCTAAACGCTTCGTGGTTTCTCTGTGCCTTTACGCCAAACACAAAGATCCCCTCCTGGTGCTGACCACCCGGGAACTCTGTCTCTGGAACAGATCAGGCTAAGGTGCGTTAGCGCCCGGGGGTCCCACCTCAGCTCCGCTCCGCTCTCTGCCATGTGGCCCGCTGGCCTCCACCTGGTGATTACTGTTTGCCTCACATTCTCTGTGTTTGTTTGTCTGCGTGAGTGTTTGTGGACACAAGCAAGCAGTGTGTGTAAGTGTGTGTGAGGTCCGTGTGAGCTGCACATCATCATATAGAAAGCTTCAAACAAATCCCACAAACCTCCACTGTCGAAAAGAGCACGAGCTGAGAGAAAGCAGCACCATGTAGCCAGCGCTTAATGAGTTGTTTTCAGACAGGAAGTACTTCTATTTCTAATAAATTAGTTAGTTTAAACTTTTAATTTCACTGTTTATAGTTTATTTCCCCACGGATTCAGTCATGGCAAAACAAAGAACTATTTTAGCTGTTCAGTTTGACGGAATAATTAAAAACGGAGCATTAAAAAAATGCAATCTTTACTATGATTCAGACACATCAAACAGTACCACATGCTTTTTCCAGATGACTGTAGATAATGGGTAGATTATGACGTCTCATATCCCAAACCCTGACAGAGGAGCTTGCTGTAGTTGTAGGCACGCTTTTAGAGGAAATGCCACACATGTCAAAGCTTTTGTCTGATCAGGCCAACAGATATAAAGTCCAGATATCGAGAGGCCAAGATTACTAAAACCACAAATGCTGCCAATTGTTTTGCACAGGCTTTTCTTGTATGCAGATATCTTCATATAGAGATTAATTAGGAGATAAGTGAAACATTTGAGTGACAAACAGCATCATAAAGACTAAGGAACACGGCAGGCAGGGCAAGGAAAAGTTTAGTCATCTCTTACAGCTCTGATTGATATATATCTGAAAATGGAAATGCAAACCTACCAAGATAGGGTTATAAACCGAAAACAGACATACAGGTAAAGAGGGTATTTATTGGAAGTAACTACAGAGAAGCTCACGTTGAGGAGTGGGTTTGACTGGTATTAAAGCTGGCCATAATGGGAAAGTGGCTAAAAGAGATCCAGAACTTCATATCCCCCTGACTTAAGATCCGCATAGTGTAACACGGCAGAGTGAGTGTTATATTGGGGGATGCTTTTCTTCAGCTTCATAGGACGACAAATCGAGTCTAATACAGAATAATCCTGGTAGAAAACTTGTTAGAAGTAGCTTAAGACATGATTTACGGTCCATCTTGCTGCAGGATGGTGAGATCAGAGTGTGTTCTGGTTTCAGAGTTGCCCAGGTGGATTCAAGATCTTAATCCAACAGAGTCTGTGGGAAGACTTGGAAAATATTATTCCCAGATGCTCTTCGTCTGATCTAACTGAGCTTGAGCTGTTTTGCAAAGAAGATTTTGAAAAGTTCAGCTTCTGGATGTGAAACCAAAGCAGAAACACACACTAAGGCTATGTTCACACTGCAGGTCTTAATGCTCAATTCCGATTTTTTGATCAAATCCTTTTTTTTTTTAGTATGGTCGTTTACACTACAAGTAAAATGCGACAGCAAACGCGCTCCAGTGTGAACATTTCACGGCTCCAAAGCGTGCTTTAACAATGGCTTTGTTTGGAGCAGTGGCTGCTACCTCCGTACAGAGGGATATATGGGCACGTGGTCAGACGGAGTCTCTGATTATTGACTTCACTGACACGCTGTCTCCTGTCAGTGACGTAAAAGACGTATTTAAAGCGACATGGCTGTTCAGACCTCACCTGCTTTCAAAAACATCAGATATGTATCGGATTCAGTACCACATACTGAAGTGACCTGGGTCGTATTTGAAAAAATCGTATTTGTGCCGTTCAGACTGCCAGAAAAAGATCAGATATGGGTCGCATAGGGGCAAAAAAGTCGGGCTTGATGCGCTTTCACCTGCAGTGTGAACGTAGCCTAAGACTCCCATCTTACAATTAGGAACTACTTTGTTGTTCTATCACATAAAATCCCAGTAAGGTGGATTTAACACTGGGTCCAGTTGGACATAAAGAAGTTAATCCCCTCACATTTTGCATCTCACCTTGTAATTTTACAAAGAGTCGAACGGTTTATTGACCCTGCCAACAAAGAAACAAACAACTTCAGCCTCCCACAGAAACATGGCCGTCATATTTTTTTTTTTTCTTTTACTAGTTTCCACATTTCATTGTGATTCCCTTCAGTCTATTTAGTTCAGGTAGATCAGGACCACGTTGTTTGTCAAATCAGCAGAATAGACACAGACTAGACCCAGCCCTGAATCTATGTTGTATTCTGCTGCACAACATTGAAATCTACTCAGAAAGAGAGGATGAGCCCGAGCAGGTACCATTTGGACATCAGGCATGGTCAGGCTCATGCGCCGTAAATGTTTAAGTGTTCTGGGTCTTGCAGGTCGTTAGTAGTGTTTGAGGTGCAGGGTAATTGTATTTAATTTGACTGGCGGAAGCGATTAGTGCAGAGTTTCATGATCACTGGTCCTCATTAGGCAGGAAATGTCAGCCTCCAGCTCGTCCTTCCTCACTCTGCACATCCTCGTCTTCTTTTTCTCACCTCAACAGTTTGAGCCCCCTAAGGCTGACTCCTCACTGTTGTTGATATAGTCTATTAATTAGCTGTTTTTACACAGAAACACATCCCTAGATTTTATTTGCTTTTCAAACATGAGCTCTGGTTGTTCATAAAGTCTAAAGGATCACCGCTATACCAACAAATCCCCCCCCACATACACACACAACAACTCCCTGGAATGAAAATTAGCCCTCCATAGTTGAGACTTGGCCCAAACAGCGGGTGGAGATGGTGGGGGCTACTCGTCAAGCACACTCATACTCTTAAACACTTAAGAGACTTTTAAGAAGGGGCTTGTGGCACGGTGAACAGAGCTCGTTAGTGATTCTGGCCGTTGTTTAATCTGCTGCACTGGAAAGGAGGTTCAGATGTCAAGATAAGGCTCTTCAGTTGAAGTCATCCTAACGACCTCAGACCAGAATGGATGGGGAGACGACAACACATGATTTAAGATGTATTGTCTAAGATTAGTTCATTTTTAGTTGGAAGAACTACTCCCTTGTCAACTGTACTTTAAGAAGACTATTTCTTCTCTTGCCTATGACAAGTTCATGCTCTGGTTCTTCCCCTCCTTTTGTCTTCTGGTCTTCTTCTGTTTGTTCTGGACAGAGACACACTTTGGATTCTTGATTGCACTGTTGCAACTTTGACAAATGTCCTTCACCTTTTCAGTTATTGGCAAAGACAAATGTGAATCATCTACTCAGAAGAGCGCACTGACATCATGAGTCATGCTTCTATACAAAATATTGCTCTCTCTTTTTAGCATTACAAGATAGTTGGTCATGTTTAAATAAGATTACATGATTAAAATAAATTGAGATGTAGTTTTTGGCTAAACTATTAACCGATTTGTTTGAAACACGAAACCCTTGTTGACCCAAATTGGTTAAAAAATTACAAAAGGATTGTATGATATCTTGATAAAAGGTTAATGTATGTAGTGTAAACCCAACCTTTTACATTCATACATAGTAACATGAAATACGATAAACAGTCAAATCTGCACGGCTGCTACATACTTTTCAAATCAATTCTAATTCTATTCAAAGGTGCTTAAATATATCCTAAAGGGAAATGTTGTCCTAACGCATATAATCCTAGTATCTATAAAGTGTTTCTGTGGATGGGGATGCTGTGGGCTGAAGGATCTCTTTACTAGTAGCAGTTCTTCATCTGAATTTGGATAAGTGAACACATATAACCTATTTTGTTTCTGAATTTAGGCTCCTTCCTCATGACACCTCTTTTCTTCTTCCAGAACAAATTTCCTTGGTTAAATATCAATTTCAAATCAAATTATTGATCAATTTTGAACTTAAAAGGTACAATATGTAAGAATTTACCGGTGAAATAATCACACAACAGCCTCATATCCCAACTATCTTGGAAGGAAGGTTACATTGAAACAGATTTCAATCTCAGCCGGATGAGTGGTTGTAAGTTTTTGTTATTTTTAAAAACTCTGTTGTGGGATGTAGTCATTGTCGAGTTTATTTATATAGCACTTTAACAAACAGCATGACAGCTGACCAAAGTGATGTATCGTAAATTGAGAAAGAAAACCAATAAAATAAAATAGTAAAATGCAACAAGCAAATACCCCAACATAGAATAAATAAATCTGGGCAAAATTACTTTACAATAGAAATACCTGAAGTAAAATAAAGAATACTAAAAAGCACTACCACAACCAATAAAACAGACGTCAATCACTGAAAGCAAGGTTAAAACAATGGGCTTTCCGTCTCGATTTAAATGTAATTGCAGATGTGGATTTTCTCACCGAAAGTGGAAGTTTCTTCCATAATGTTGGAACGCAAAACGTAACGGCACCTTCCCCACAAGATTTGTCATTTATTCTTGGAGTCTGTAGAGTAGACGGTCAGCACTCCTCAATGCACGGGAGGGTTGTAATTACTGGACTAGATAAAGCAATATACAAGTAGATTATGAAGAGTAAAATTAAACTGAATATGGTACAAAGTTGTTTACAATGTCAGTAATATAAAAAAATATTCTGAAATATGTTTCCTGGTTCCAGAGCAAATCATATGTGCGCCTGCAAGGATTCCAAGTCTGCAACACTAAACTATGCCGTTTGTAATCTGACACCCACAGGGCTAAAGGCTAACGTTGAGCTAACAATGCTAGCATTAAAATAGTCTGCTCTAAAAATTTCTCAAGCTACTTTTTCAATTACATCAACTTGATTTTATGTTGAAATTTATTTACCCACTTATCAACCTACTGTCTACCTAACTCGTCTCAACCTTCAGCTTATTCGGCCTAAATTAAATATTTAATCATTTATGTTTTGGATTCAGTATTAAACATATGTTCCCTTTTTAAAAAGACACAATAACTAAAAAAAGCACTCAAAGCACAGATCCTTCATGGTGTGATGTAGTTGTAACTTCGTCATTTTCCTTGACCATGAAAACATACCTTTAGCAGCTGTATTCACACTAATATTATCATTAATTCTGTACTTATAAAAAAAAAACACTTTTTCAGTCATGGCGGTTTTCCAATCATCACCAAATTCTAATCTCTTGTTCCGGCTCCCATTGCAGGCATTTCCTGAAAATTTTATTAAAAGCCTAAAAGTATATAAGTTTTTGAGTTATGCTGCTAGCTAACAAAGAGTCGGGGTTGTACTTGTTGCCCTGATGATGGATGGTTTGAACTTCCTCCTCTGTCTCAACCCTTTGGTCCTGCTCTGTATCCATGAATCCTCCTTTTTTACCTTTTGACCTAGAGGATCTGTTTTAATTGTTCAGGTGTTTTTGGAGCTTTTTAGATGTTGTTCCACTGTCAGGGGTGGGCAGTAATTAGTTTCATATAGAAAGTTATATTTATTTGATAAACTATATTTGATAACTAAATTAGTTAACAGAATTTGCTGTTAACTAATTTTGTTTTGTCTGACACCATTTTGAAAATATTAAATCAGGTGTTTACCAGTACTCAAGTTCCTTTTTTTTTTTTTTTTACCAAAAACTTTCTGACTTGAGTATATGTCTAAGTTATTTTTACTTGAGTAAAAATATATTGCAGTGGTGGTACTCTTACTTGAGGCAATTTTTGGGTACTCTACCCACTGTCAGTATAATTGTTGTGTTCATTCATGTATTTCATAAAACATAAACATAAATGATCGCTCCATTTTCCTTATTGTCATTTTTTTCTTGGTTTTATTTAAGGCTTAACCACTGTTGTGTGAATGCATTGGTGAATGCCTGAATGTACTGTGAAGTGCTATACAAATACAGGCCATGTTGTAAAATCTTAAATCAGATGTTGAGCTTTTATAATTACATATAAAAAACAGTTAAAAATTAGATGGAGACCTCTGGGAATTTAATTTTGTAAGGAAAAAATCACACATTTCTGTGAATAAAGGCTGCATAATAGATCACAGATTTACAGGCATTGCCATATCAGTGTGTGTGATGGTAATGTTAGTAATAGCAGTTTGGAAATTGTTGTCATTGTGTTTTATAATAATTGCCCGACATTGTCAGTGACATCGTTGTGGGTTGATTTTCTATTCTGATGTAGCCATAGTGCAGGTTGGGAAGTTATTAGTAAAAATGTAGCTAAGACTGCAGTATAGTCATGAAAAGCTCAGGCTCCGCTTTGTAGATCAGCTATGAATCCATGTTGCTAAAATGATAACGACTCTGATATGGACATTTAAATACAGGATACGTTAGACAATGCATGTCTGGGTGTGCTTGGCTTGTCACAGTCTTTGTTAATTACGAGACAAACCTAACAGAGATTGGAGCCAGAGGACGGCTATCTTTGGGCGGTGAACATCCTGGAACGAGCCCTTGTTAACCTCACAGTCCCACATCTTATCATCTAGAACACAATCGGTATCAAATGGTTAAAGAAAGATAAAAGCTGATTTAATGAGTGACTTTTTTTTGTTCACATATACCTGCTCTTATTTGTATAAGAATAGGTTTGACTTTCCTAAATGCTTTTATTTTATAGCCTTTATTAAATTAATAAGTCAAATGAGACCGTTTCTCACATATCTTCCTTCCATGTCAACTAATCAAGCAGACAGATTTTATTCTGTTCTCCGTCAAGCAACATTGCACACCTCTCTCTACAAACTCTGCCAACCTCTCTCGTCTTCTATTGTCCAGGCGGACGCAACGTCAGCATCTTCCTGCAGTCCAGGACCGGTCACACTCACATGCCGTCGGTCGTCGGCCTGCTGGTCTTCACTCAGTTCTGGTTCTGGTTTCCTCTGTCACACTTCCTGTCGTTGGCCTTCACCCCCACCGCCATAATCGGCCTCAACAAGGACCTGAAGGTACCAAAGCCTTAGCTGTGGTCGCTGCCTCTGACGCAAACATACAAGTATATTTCATTTTTACCGTTTCTACAGTTTCAAATCTTCTTGGGAAACTGGCAACTAGCTTTATCAATCAGGAAGGTTTGGACCATTGTTTCCCTTTTCTGGGTTTTTGGTTGCTATTCTGCCGTAATTAGAGTTCCCATTTGTGCCAAGTGGATGAACTTTACAACCTCAGCAGGGGGATTGTTTAGTTATTTCCTCCACTTTATACTGAGAAACAAACCGGTTTCTCGCTCTGTTATTCTAGCTTTAAAATGTAACCTCTAAGCTGCCATTTAGGAGATAATCAGCATGGTTATACTGGTTTTTATGAATGTTTCAGTATTCAATCCCTTCAAGAATGAACGACCTTTATTTACACATTTATAAAAGCACAATTTGAAAGTGATTGGATATGTTTGTAACATGCGAATAAAAGCGTTGCTGTCATCTCTTAAAAAGTCATTTGTTGTGTTGTGTTTAGATGCCGAAGGTGCAGTACCGCTCCAACTGTAAGCCCTCCACCTTCGCCTATCCACCAGCTCTGGAGGTACCCAAAGAGAAGGAGAAGGAGAAGGTTAGAACTGAGGCACCATGGTGCATTTCTGAAATTTTTTACTCCAGGAAAACAAATCTCACTTCATATTGATTTGTTAACGATTTCACACACCCACTTGCAGAACTCATTACTTTCTTTGCTGTAGTGTTTATTTTCCTTACATCTTCAGGCCATTTTTTTTTTTTTCGGTTGCTCTGATTTGTTCGTGGAGGAGGTAACGACAGATATTTATTTTGTGGTCGGCTAGCTTTTGTGCATTTGAAGCGATGTTTGTTGAAGGTCTGAGCTGTCTGTGGTGTTGTCTTACCTCAAGGGAATGTCTCTGTCCGTTTGCGTGGCAGGTTTCAACCGCTGTTCTCTCCATCACGGCCAAAGCCAAGAAGAAGGAGAAGGAGAAGAAGGAAAAGGAGGAGGAGAAGATGGAAGTGGTGAGTGGAAACCTCCCTAAACACCTTCATCTTCCCTGATCTTTCTTGCTGTAGGTTTTAAAACAAAGGATTGTTTTACGTCTTTTCTGCGATAAAAACCAGCAGTTTAGGAGGAAAAAAGTTCTAAATATATTGGTGCTGTCAAACAATAAAAAATCTAATTAATCCCAGGGTAGCTGGGAGTTAATCACAATTAACATTTCTAAATGAAATGAAAAGCTACAATTTCCTTTGTAAATAAAGGACAAAACCAGAAGCTGTTGTTCTTGCTTTGTTCTTTTTTTAAAGGAAATAAAGTTGAGATCCATGAACCTTTTTTTTCCTACTCCACAATCACATTCACACATGGCCTTTTAACCTTTTCTGTATACAAAGCTGACCTTGTCTTATTAGTATCATGGGACTATCCTACCACAGAGTGTTTTCAGTCAGAGGCTTCAGCCGTTTTGCTGCAATACAGACGGCTACAGGAGAATCTTCCTGCATACAGCCATGAGGATCTACAACAACTCCTTGAAGAAATAAATACTTTAGGCTACATCAACTCTTAGTTTCCCTCTGGGATCAATAAAGAATTTTTTTAATTGGGCTGTATTCTCCTGGGCAATACAGGCATTATTTACTTATCAGAATGAGGAAAATGGTGTGAAACAGAAGTTTTCCATAATTCCAGTTCCCGCTATTATTATTTGTGGTTATCTTGCGGCTGCAGTCTTGGTTAGCTATGTTAGATTAGCCTCTTTTCCAAGACACACTGTGCCTTCGTAGGTGCCAGATCTGCTCAGGGGCTTGCGCCATATTATGACGAGGAGTTAAATGATTGGCTGGACAATGGCACAGGTTAGAACACTGACACTGGGTGCAACACAAACTAATGAAATATGGCATGCCCAGAATCCACGCTGCCTAATATCTCCAATCGACCTGCATCGACAGTTTTGACACTCTTAAAACGAACATAACTGCATTTACTGCTCACTGGCTATTTTTCATAAAGTTATTATATAGTTAAATACTAGGGATGCACCGATCCGACTTTTTCAGTCCCGATACCGATGGCTGGATTTTGTGTATCTGTCGATACCCGATACCGATCCGATACTATTTTTGACAGTGTGGAGGTCCTGTCACTATAGCTCCGATAGATCATGTGCCCTGGCTGCTTGGCCACAGGGATTAAAGGCACCAGACTTTACAGACTAAACATAACTGAGACAAAAAAAAAAAATGTTTAATATCTAAAAATACCACAAAAATAAAATTTCAAGTGAAAAATGTATTCTTTTTGGTGAATTTGTTGTAGATTTTCCCCATTTTGAGTATCGGTTCATGGTATCGGTTGAGTGTAACCGATACCGATACCAGTACATTAGGCAGTATCGGGGCCGATACCCGATACCAGTATCTGTATCGGTGCTTCCCTATTAAATACACTTGTATACTTTATAGCCCTGCAGGGAGGAACACACTAATTGTTCACATGCAGTGCAGGAGTAATCTGCAGGTTACTATGTGGGTATCGCTCCTACCGCTTGGTGAATCTCTTCTGACTGAGTTTTTCTTCAGAGACTGTTGTTAATTCTTTTTTCAGCTCTTTATTGGATGATGGGGAACTTTATTACACTCTTTACTAAAACCCCGTGGTATTCTAATAAAATAACTGTATAACAGACTTTTATTGGAGTATCTGAGGCAGGCATTCATTGTTTAGCCACTTGAGCTATTTGAGTCCCAACACACCCGTCGCCTCTTGATCTTTGACCAGAACCAGCATTAACCTACTCTGTTTTTTTTGTGGGTATGCACTGCATGTTTTATTTTCTTTGCTACGCCGAATCTATAGTGTAGTTCCTGAGAGACGAGCCTGTAAAACTTCTGCTCCATTCACCTCTGAGGATTTTTAATTGCTGCTTGGCTTAATGTGAAGTGGCGCTTTCTGCTAACTAAAGTATTCATACCTTTTAACCTGTTGTACATTTTGTAACTTTACAACCACAAAGTTCTATTTGGTGATTTTTATCATCAATTTGAATTAGGACATGGATTATGTAAGAAAATAACATTTTTGTGTTCTCTAAAAGTACAAATCTGTTTCCATTATATTCGACTGAAAATAAATCTACTAGTCTTTTCATTGCTTCAGTCAACACAGAATATTTGCCCATTATTTGCTCCAGAATAGCAGCGATTCAGGCAGACTGGATGAAGAGCGTCTGTCAGCACTATTTCTTGTTCCCTGTATAGGTCTGGACTTGGACTGGGCCATTCTTGCATATGAATGTTTTCATGTAGCTCCTGCTGTATTTCTAGGGTTGTTTTCTTTTCTTCACCCCAATCAAGCTTTTTGTAGCCTCTAACAGGTTCTCTTCTGGAGCAGCGTTTAGTTCCTATTGTTTTAGAGGATCCACACATGATGCTGCCGCCAACATGCTTTATGTAGATATGTTGTGTTCAGGTTCAATGTGCTAGTTTTCTACCATCTTGGTCAAAATAAAAAGTACTTCAACTTTTCAACCTTAAATAGGACTCGAAAACTCCAAAGTTGCAGAGGTCACATCTCATAGTTGTCCTTTAAATGGACTCCACCACCTGAGCTTTTGATGTCGGATACGATGGGCGGCCATGTCCTGGTAGATTCCCAGTTGTTCAAAACTGTTTCCAGTTTCAGATAATGGATTCCGCCTACTTCATTCATAATTGTGTTGAACTTTGTGTTTTTCCGTCACATAAAATCCTAAAAGAAACATCTAGTTTGTGGTTGTAATGTGATTTAGAAAAGCTCGAGGAATGTTAATACTTTTTGAAAGCGTCAAATAAAAAGAAAAAGATCTAAATCAGTGTGTTTTTGTTTTTCCCTGTTACAGGAAGTCCAGGAGGGTGAGAAGGAGAAGGAAAAGGAAAAGGAGAAGGAAAAGGAAAAGAAGGATGAGGAGAAGGAAAAGGAGAAGAAGAAAGAGGTAGAGCCAAACTTTCAGCTTTTGGAGAACCCAGCCAGAGTGATGACGGCTCAGCTCAAGGTCCTGACGATGCCGGAGTCCTGCCGCTACCAGCCGTTCAAACCGGTAACCATCAAAACACCTAAATAACTAAAACAGAGTCCAGCATACCTCTACCAGCTCTTTACTTTAAAAAAAAAAAATCTTATTTTTTGTTTTCATATAAATTTGAAATCTAAAGTATTTCTGACAGAACATTTCCTCCAAACAAACTGCTCACACAGAGAGTTTAATCTTGTTGTGTTTTTTAAACTTTTAGCCCATTCCGGATAGTCTAGAAACTCTCTCTCCATGGCTATTAAGCAGAGGCCTGCAGTCCTGCTTTAAACCTCGACATCCCTTCCTCTCCAGTAAATAGCAGGACAGCATGCAGTCACCCAACAGGCACTCGCCCCGGTCCCATTAAGATTCTGTTTGATTCTTGTGTCCAGCAGGCGAAGCTTCAGAGTATTGCACTGTGCGCAGCACTGTGTTAAGTGCCAAAAGGTTGTCTGTGCTACTCTAAAGTTGGGTTACGCCGCCTTCCTTTTAAGGGTTTGTTTTTGATTTAGCAGTGGGGTTAAGGAAGTACAGAGGTTTTGCAGACTTAAACAGAAATCCGTTCAGTGTAGCAGCATTTATTAAGATATTTCATGTTTAATTTGGTGCAGATTATTGTTCTCTTTGCTTAACTTATAATTTTGTGCAGATCAAACTGGCTTCCAGCCAGCATCTTTTTAGGGCTCTGAGTTAAAGTATTCCTTCTTTTGCCAGCTTCACACAGGGGGGATCATCATCCTGAAGGACACCAGCGAGGAGGAAGAGGAGCTGGTGGAACCCGTCTCTGCTCATGGACCCAAAATAGAAGAGGAAGAGCAGGAGCCTGAGCCTCCGGAGCCTTTCGAGTACATTGACGAGTAGAAATGCTCCCACAGTAACGGTACGTTAACCTGAATAGGTTTTGTGATTATTATTGAGCACCAGAAGTGTTAGGAGTGTAACGGTTAAAGTATCGTTTCGGTACGTACCTTGGTTCAATTTTGCCGTTCAGTTCATTTTCAGTGGAGTCGTGGAACACTTCAAATTATGAACAATTAGAGAACAAGGGATTCAGGTAAGGCAGACGTGTGTTGATCTTCATGTGTACAAGATGGCAAGACGAGAGCTGCTTACCTAAACTCGTTAACATCTTAATCCATCAGAGCGATAATTACGTTAAGAACCACAAGAACTGTTGCACACACTGGGCTATAGAGGGACCCAAGTGTGTGTTGCCCTCAGATGGAGAGAGAAGGAATCCCACCTTTGAAGAGCTGCAGCAAACACTGGTATCATGTGGTTACCATAACAACCACAGTCAGATTGGGTCTAATGCTGAAACATGTTCAAGTTGTAGCTCTTCACTCGTTGCCCTCCTCCCTACGTTCCCGTAGAGTTTGGTGTCCCAGTTGTTTAAGTGGAGGAGGAAAAGAGGGAGCGCAACAGGATATAAAGTATTGGAATACACCTTCTGGTGCTACTTGGACACGTCATCAGTGAAGAACCCGGGGTCATAGGGTGTTTCGGGTCTTTAATCTTCATACACCCTCATTCGGGCGACCCAGCCGGGGGCTTGTGTTGCTCCTGTTGCTCCACGGATCCACAGCCACTGCCAGGCTCTCTCTGCGGAGGAAAACTTTCCATCCGATGTTGTGGCGCTCCGAGCTGAGCGGTGCATATTTAGCCCTCTTGGGCTCGTGGGCCTCTTCAACACGGTCTTCACAGGTGACTGTGAGTTCCAGGATAATCACTTGCTTGGTGAACTCGGACGTTAAGTGGCTGTGATGTTGCCTGGGAACTTGAGCTGTCTTCCTATGTCAACCTGAAGCTGCCAATCGCGAGCGGTGGAGAGGAGTCCCCCTGTAGGGCTGCGCCGGTGATGTTGTATCTTCCGCCCTGCTCGAATAAAGTTGTTTGTTAGGGGGCTACCTGGGTCTTGCTGTGCAGACAGAGTCCACCAAAGCCTTTAGCACCACAGATCTGGCAGAGCTCTGCCCAGGTGATTCTGCGAGAATCTGCGTGTTCCCACCTGGTCCACGCTCCTTGTTTGGACATGCCGGCCATTTTGGTGTAACGATCTTCCTCCACCTCTGCTCGTATCTCGTCCTGGATCATTCTGCGCCTCTCTCTTCCACGGGGCAGATCGTAACGTGGCTTGGAAAAACAACCAAGACCTGCTCGTCCCGTCTCCTCTAGACCCACCGTTGTTTTGTGCCTTCGTAGCGCCTCAGCTTTGGTGACCGCCTCTTGTGCCTGCCACTTCTTCCCGGTCTTCACGAGGATTCCTGCTGCTGCAACTTTTGGGTCTCTGAAGTCCATATACATCAATGGAGGGTAAAGGAGTAGAGGCCACACAATTAAATCGCTCAACCTACTTTTTTCCAGCACAGTAACCACCTTATTGTGTCATTTAAAGTGTTTCGGTGAATATTTAGTTCAGGAATGGAGCGGGGCATTGGTAATAAGAAAAAAATGAAAAGATGAAACCCAAAATTAAGTCTATCGGGGGGGGGTTTAGCTTTGTTTTTCTCTTAAACAGTCGCTGTCTGTTTTGTGGTTTTGTGAAACAGCATGTGTTTCACAAAATTCATGAAGTAGAAGCTGCTTTCCACAGCAGTACAGCAGTGTTGTTTGAGCTTCTTAAAGGGAAGCCCGCTGTGGCTGATTACAAACGCAGACAGTAGCGTCTGAGCTAGTTAACTTGTTAGCTGCTAACATTAGCTTAAACAGTAGAGCGATTTTCTCTTTTCTTCTTTTCTTCTTTTCTCTTTTCTTCTACGTGTCATGGGGTTGATGAGAATGTCAAGATTCTCTCCTATGACGTCCTCTAAGGCCCGAGCTACTGCTTACAGGGCATCAAGGTACAGGTGTCAAAACAAAAAACTGCTGCTTTTTATTTTTATTATTGCATTAAAATACTTATTTTGTCAGACTGTAATGTTTACTCTGACTAGATGTTAAATGGCTGTAGGCAGGAAGGATCTTTCTGTAAGGATAGTTCAGTAGTTTTGATGAAGCTCCCGACTGAAGACGCTTTTGTATTACTGGATAGCTGCAACATTAACAGTGGTGGTGATAATTTCATTATCCTTAGCACATGTCATGTGTCTGCTGTATCACTGTTTTATTTTTCTATATTGTTCATAAATGTTAAATGAGCTATCATCTTAAAAATCACTATTTTAGATTTAACACTTTGAGCTATCACACTTATATTACATGAGCTGCTTTCGCCGTCAACATTTTACACGTGATCTGATTAGTCGACTTATCGTCAAAACAATTAGTGATTAGTCTATCAAAATAATCGTTTGCTGCAGCCCTACTCCCAACCACTGTTAAGTACTGCGGAGGACCCGTAATGCTGTGGGCCTGCTTCTCTTCCAAATGCACAAATCCCGTTGAGATTGTTGTGGCTTTAGGACCCTTCCAGATCAACGTTGAGCCATGTTTGCAGTAGGCAGCATTGCCTGATGCTGAAGGTAAACTCTACATGAACCTTCTCATTAACTCATCCATCTTTAAAGGCCTCAAGGATTCCTGGCTGCTTGATGTGTTTGCATTGGAGCGCCCGCCACCGACCTCCCGTGTGGGGGCGCACTGCTGCGTGTGAATACACCAGTGAAGTGTCAGTGACCAAACTAGGGCCTCGATCCGTACCGTTTAGTTTCTCCACGAGGTTGAAGCGGTGTGGCAGATTGACAGCTGCAGAGTGGATAGTCAGGCTGACCTCATGAGTTTGTTTTGGATGGTGCAAAGAGCCAAGAGCTGATTGTGGATGAAGGTTTAATAAGGTACAGGTTAAAAGCCCAGAACATTTTGAGTCATGGTGTCCTGACCGCTGCCTGATCCAAAAGATGATCACGCTTCTCTGTTGGACAAAAGCTGATGGCAAAGAATTAAGTAAAAGTTTTCCATAAATGAAATAAACTGACGGTGATTTTTCCGAACAATAAAGCTCCCTGTCCCGTTCTTTGGAGTTTCTTCATCATTTTGTTAAATTTTAGTGTTTGTTTCTGTTTTTCTCTCCTCAGACACAAGAAGACGTCAGATAGCAACACTTCGCTCCCCTCTGTGTGTGTCTCCATGTCCATCCACATCCCTGCTTCACTCCTTTTACACGTTTATTTCCTGTTATGGCCGCTCACTGGCTACTCAAGGAATATATCACATTCTCATTTTGTATACTTTTTTCCGGTCTGTTCAATAAAGAAAAAGCGATAATGGAGACTGAAGTGAGTGGGTATTTATTTCATCATCCGTGCACCGATGGGGTTTCTTTCATATTCGATCTGTTTTACTTATGTTCAAACTTTTTAACTAATCCTCACATATTTTATGGCAGATCTTTTATCTCCTTTGGTGTATAGTTTGTGCAAATCTGCATTCCTCCACTTTTTCACGTTACAGCCACACAACTCAATGTTCTTACAGATTTTGGGATAGACCAACACAAAGTAGCTCATGGTTGGGTAATTCTCTAAAAAACAATGTATTTGAACATACATAAAAAAAATCTGAAGGATTATTGTAATTATAAAACTATTTTTACTTCAAAACTGTCAGAGGGTTTTAAAATGTTTGCGGGCAATATTTTTTGACACTTGGAATACACTCTCGAAGGTCTGTAAATGTTCCTAGACACCAAGAACATGCATTGTAACCTTATTAATGTGGAGCAATTCTTCATTTACTTTGGTGTGTCTTTTAGGCTTTTTTCCCAGAAAATCTGGTCAGGGCTTTACAGGTTAAATCTTCGGATTAATTATCGAGTCTAACTATGCTTCTCCACATCTTTCTCCTTGATGCTCTGCTGTGCTCCTTGGTCTTCCTGATGCCGTTTGTTCCCTAATGCTCTCCAACAAACCTCTGAAGCCTTCACAGAACAGCTGCTTTTAGACTAAATTAAATTAAATTGCACACATGAGGACTCAATTTACCAATAATGTGACTTCTAAAGACAGTTTAGTTGTTGGATTTTATTTGGGCTCATCAGTTTAACAGGGATTGAATGCAAACACACACCACACTTGCTGTTAACTGCATGCAATTGTGAAAGAAAATTCCTTCCACTTCAGTCATGTCCTACTTTGCAGTGATCTGTCTTTTAAAATCCCATTTAAAACATGAAAATGTTCAGCAGGAACGAATCGTCTTGCATGACAATGTAAATGTCTGTAACTTTTGAACAAAGCTGCTTTGATTATGGTTTAATAATTACAATACCATAAACTGATGTAAATCAAAATGTTAAATTATGGTTTCTTTTTATTTTCATATCATTTCAATATAAAACCCATTAAAGGCTGAATCTTGTAAATACCTTAAATTCAGAGCGATTAGAAAAAATGTTTTCCTTTTTCTGTCATGGACATAGTTCTTAAAAATCAATCAGCAATGAAATGTTCAGTTCAAACTGTCCATCTTGTAAAAAAAAAATACTCCTCAGTGCAAAGGAATCCATTTTATTTGACTGTGGGGTTTTTAGTTTTTGGTTTCAACATGAGATCAAGCTTATCATCCCTAGTAAGCCGGCTGCCCCCGGCTCTGTGGTCCTATTTGGTTAAACCAAACTTCCCGAGCAAAAGCGTTTTGGAAATGTTGTAGGAAAGGACGACACCGGAGGTCGTTTTCTGCACCACATATTGGACTGCTGCTCATCGGAGTTTCAGTCGGGAGGAAGAAAAAAAATCTAAAGTGAGCAGCACATCAGATATGATTTGCTGCCTGTCGGCTCTCATCATGGAACAAACCCGTGTGAGTTTCTGCTCAGACACATTTAGGTCTAATCAATTCCTCCTCTGCACATTCCTGCTCACTCCTGTCATGGCAGACGGTTTAACAAGCTTCAGTGTTTCTGGAGCTCCTGGAACTGGTTGTTCAGGAACAAAGTCCCGATGCAGAAAACAGCGGCCTGCTCTGAGCTCTAACTTCAATCTCAAATCTATCACCCCTGCCACTATGCTCCCTGCACGTCCTAAACACAGAGTCCACAGCTTCCTAATGCAGGGCCACATTCCTGGAGGTGTGAACCATCCAAACAGGAGGGAGTCTTTAGTCATGCCTTAAACCCCTATCTCCCTCTTTCCATCCAAGATGAGCCGATGTCCACTCTCACCTTCACTTCCAGTACATCTCCATAAATCACTAGATATGTGGAAAACTGGCCTCTGTTCAAAGCTTCAAACACTTCATACTTCTCATACTTCCTCTGTGATCATGTGGACCACCTCTTACGGTTTCTGAAGAGCTCACAGTCTGCGGGGAGAATCTGTGAAAGACGTCTGGCTGTTTTAGGTGGTTCGTCATGATCATACATGCTTTTGGAACAAAGAAGAAACCTACAAAAATGTTTGTACGAAAAATACTAGTGAAACACATGGAAAAAAGATGAAATATTTAATTCAAATTAAAAAATGATGTATCCCAATGGGGAGATTGAATTTGTTTCAACTAAATATCTTCAGAGTCTTCAACAATTAGTCTTGTAATGAATATGTAGAAGTCTGACTAAATTAAGTCAGTCTCATGAACATTATGAAGCCAGTGGTGTAGTCTACGTGACAAACATGTAAACGCCTTATTCCCACTAGAAAAGGTTCCGAATTTCCATATAACCATTGAAAATATGCATGTTTTGTGACATAACTTTAACTTTTTGTTCAGAAATTTGTCGTCTTTTTTTGATGCGAGCACTTTTCTAGCATTGGAGCTTCTGTCAAGCATAAGTACAGTATGACAAAGTGAGCAACAGAGCCTGAATACTAAGGAGGCTAGAGCAGTTTTACCTGATGGCATTATTGCATCCGGTAGGTGGAAATAGTGTGTTAAAATAACACATTAAATAATATTTAAAAGCAGCTGTTGGGACCACAGCAATTATAAATGATTATTTGACCAAAACACAGATCGCCAGTAAGAACAAACTAATCCCAGTATGCCAAATCATAACAAATAGTATCAACTACCATAACTATGCTGACGACACTGTTTTATATCTGTGTCACCAGTTGATGTTGAAGCCGTCCAAATCCTCAATAAATGCATTGAGCAAATTAACAGCCGGATGTCCCATAATTTCCTCCAAATGAACACAAACAAAACTGAAGAACTTATCCTCAGAACCAAAAAAGATCGATTAAATATCAGTACACAGCTTCAGTTGGTCCACCTAGAAACTACTGACAAAGCCAGAAATCTAGGTGTAATAATGGACTCAGACCTGAACCTCGTGGGTCACATTAAGGCAATAACAAGGTCAGTTTTTTTTATCACCTGAGGAAAATTTCTAGAGTTAAAGGACTGATTACACAAGGAGACCTAGAAAAACTCATCCATGCGTTTATCTCTAGTTGTCTTGATTACTGTAACAGTATCTTCACAGGTCTACCTAAAAAATCAGACAGCTGCAGCTGATCCAGAACACTGCTGCTCGTGTTCTCACTAGAACTAGGAAAGTAGAACACATCACCCAAGTTCTGAAGTCCTTACACTGGCTCCCCGTAGCTCAGAGAATAGACTTCTGATAAAAAATACTCCTGCTAGTTTATAAATCACTGAATGGAGGGAAGGCTGTTACCCCCCACATCCACCCAAGTTTTCCCTGGAGAGCACCCAGGCAGCCACAGCCAAACACCACTCCCGAGGCAGAGGGTTCCTTCAGAGGAAACACTGGAAGGAAGGTTAAAATAAGAAGTTAAAGTATTAAAACAAACAGTAGAAAATATGATTAAATAGTAAAATACTGATACAAACTTTAAGACTGATCACATTTAGAAATATTTAATGTAAAACATTGATAAATGTAATCAGATAAAACATGCACACCAATTAAACGGATATTAATAAATAATAATCAGTAAAAAGCTAGGCTAAAATGAGTTTTGAGCCTGCTCTTAAAAAGATGAAACTTTTATTAGTTTATACATCATTGAATGGGTTAGCACCAGAGCACGGTCCACTCAGGTCCTCCAGCTCTAGTCTGCTGATCGCCTCTAGAACAGAACCAAACATGGAGAAGCAGCTTTTAGTTTCTATGCTCCCCACGTTTGGAACAAAATGCCGGTTGAATGCAAAACTGCAGAGACACTGAACTGTTTTAAATCTAAATTAAAAACAGTACTTATTTACACCTGCTTATGAGTAACTGATATGATTAATTTCTGTTTTAATTTTCATAATTTTACAAAAACATTTATGTTCTAATCACTAAATGTTTTATTTTTACTTACATTACTATAAATGTTTATGATTTCTTTTAGTGATTTTGTAATCATGTAAAGCACCTTGAATTGCCTTGTGTTGAAAGTGTGCTATACACATAAAATTGCCTTGCCTTGCTTTGCCTAATGCATTTCACCTCCAACAAGAAGGACAAAAAATGATAAACTCAGCCTCCTTTTGCCTGTGAGCCCTGATGGACTCTCATCCAGAGAGAAATCTACACTCTGAACTTCATTCATATTTTCATTCATTGTCCATTTGAAAGACCCATTTTCGCCCAAGCTTCAACTTCCTGGCAGATGTCTTCAGATGTTGCTTCAATATTTCCACATAGTGTTCCTTCTTCATAATACCATCTATTTTGTGAAGTGCACCAGTCCCCCCTGCTTCAAAAACAACCCCACAACATGATGCTACCACCCCCATGTTTCACAGTTGGGATGGTGTTCTGAGGTCTGCAAGCTTCGCCCTTTTTCCTCCAAACATAACGTTGGTCATTGTGGCCAAACAGTTCAATCTTAGTCTCATCAGACCACAGGACATGTTTCCAAAAAATAAGGTGTTTATCCTTGTGTGCCTTAGCAAAGTTTAGTCTGGCTTTTTTGTGTTTCCTTTGGTGTAAAGGCTTCTTTCTTGCAGAGCAGCCTTTCAGCCCTCTTCTGTACAGTACTTGTTTCACTGTGGATAATGAAACACTTTTACCATCTTCAGCCAGCATCTTCACACAGTCTTTTGCTTTATTCCTTGGGTTGTTCTGGACATATCGGACCAAAATGCGTTCATCTCTGGGACCCAGAATCCGTCTCCTTCCAGTGCGATATGATGGTTGGATGTTCCCATTGTGCTTATACTTGCGTATAATTGTCTGAACAGATGAACGTGGCACCTGCAGGCATCTGGAAATTGCACCCAAGGATGAACCACACTTGTGCAAGTCCACAATTCTCTTCCTGATCTCTTGACTGATTTCTTTTGATTTTCCCAGGATGATTCACAAGGAAGCAGTGTGTTTCAAATGAGTCCTTAAATACATCCACAGGTGTTTCTCTAATTAACTCAAATGAGGTCAATTAACCTATCAGAAGCTTCCAAAGAGATGGCATCATTATATTGGCTTTTCTAAATTGTTTAAAGACATAGTGATTTTAGTGTATGTAACGTTCTGACTTTGAAAAAAGTGATTAGAAATGTCTGAAAAAATCGTCCTCTTTTTATTTTGACATTTAGCAAATAGAAATAATTGTATTAATTGTAATTGACCTAGAATAGGAAAAGTTTATCCCGTAAACTTTTGGTTTCGACTGTGTATATAAATATATATATATATATATATATATATATACAGTGGCTTGCAAAAGTATTCGGCCCCCTTGAACTTTTCCACATTTTGTCACATTACAATCACGAAAATGAATCAATTTTATTGGAACTCCACGTGAAAGACCGATCCAAAGTGGTATAGACGTGAGAAGTGGAACGAAAATCATACATGATTCCAACCATTTTTTACAAATAAATAACTGAAAAGTGCGGTGTGCGTAATTATTCAGCCCCCTTTGGTCTGAGTGCAGTCAGTTGCCCATAGACATTGCCTGATGAGTGCTAATGACTCAACAGAGTGCACCTGTGTATAATCTAATATCAGTACAAATACAGCTGCTCTGTGACGGCCTCAGAGGTTGTCTAAGAGAATGTTGGGAGCAACAACACCATGAAGTCCAAAGAACACACCAGAGAGGTCAGGGATAAAGTTATTGAAACATGTAAAGCAGGATTAGGCTACAAAAAGATTCCCCAAGCCTTGAACATCCCACAAAGCAACATTCAAGCGATCATTCAGAAATGGAAGGAGTATGGCACAACTGTAAACCTACCAAGACAAGGCCGTCCACCTAAAATCACAGGCCCAACAAGGACAGCGCTCATCAGAAATGCAGCCAAGAGGCCCATGGTGACTCTGGACGAGCTGCAGAGATCTACAGCTCAGGTGGGGGCATCTGTCCCTAGGACAACTATTAGTCGTGCACTGCACAAAGTTGGCTTTTATCGAAGAGTGGCAAGAAGAAAGCCATTGTTAAAAGAAAACCAGAAGAAGTCCCGTTTGCAGTTTGCCACAAGCCATGTGGGGGACACAGCAAACATGAGGAAGAAGGAGCTCTGGTCAGATGAGACCAAAATGCAAAACGCTATGTGTGGCGGTAAACTAACACTGCACATCACTCTGAACACACCATCCCTACTGTCAAATATGGTGGTGGCAGCATCATGCTCTGGGGGTGCTTCTCTTCAGCAGGGACAGGGAAGCTGGTCAGAGTTGATGGGAAGATGGATCGAGCCAAATAGAGGCCAATCTTGGAAGAAAACCTCTTGGAGTCTAAAAGAATTGAGACTGGAGCGGAGGTTCACCTTACAGCAGGACAACGACCTTAAACATAAAGCCAGGGCAACAATGGAATGGTTTAAAACAAAATATATCCATGTGTTAGAATGGCCCAGTCAAAGTTCAGATCTAAATCCACTGAAAATCTGTGGCAAGATCTGAAAACTGCTGTTCACAAACGCTGTCCATCTAATATGACTGAGCTGGGGCTGTTTTTGCAAAGAAGATGGGCAAGACTTTCAGTCTCTAGATGTGGAAAGCTGGTAGAGACAAACCCTAAAAGACTGGCAGCTGTAATTGCAGCAAAAGGTGGTTCTACAAAGTATTGACTCAGGGGGCTGAAAAATTACGCACACCCCACCTTTCAGTTATTTATTTGTAAAAATGTTTGGAATCATGTATGATTTTCTTTCCACTTCTCACCACTTTGTATCGGTCTTTCACGTGGAATTCCAATAAAATTGATTCATGTTTGTGGCTGTAATGTGACAAAATGTGGAAAAATTCAAGGGGGCCGAATATTTTTGCAAGCCACTGTATATTACACACAGTGGTCCCTCCCTATAATGCGGTTCACCTTTGGTGGCCTTGCTGTTTTGCAGATTTTTTTTAAACAGTACAATTTTACATGCTTTCTTTACAGGGTACTGCACTGTGTTCTGCTTCTTAATTGAGACCATTTTTAATATCCTCCGTGTCGTGTCTCTTGCACTTGCCAAATTTATCCTGTCCAATTGTAAGAAAATTATCTTTCAGAAGATAAAATAGTACAGCGACTAGCCATAAATATGTTCCTCCCTCGGGAATAGACACCTGCCCCAAGTGAGTACAAGTTAATGTATGTCTGAGAAAAGTATATCAAGCGTATGGCGAAGGGTTTTACAGCCTTAAAACTTACGTAATTGTTAAAAAAGACTACTTTGCAGATTTCGCCTGTTGTGGGTTATTTTTAGAACATAACCCCCTGCTATAAACAAGGGACTACTGTATAACTACATATATGTACAACTACATATGATTATGTTGGTCCCTCCAATTTGTTCAAGCCCAGGGACCCACATGTATTTTCATCCTTCTTCCCATTAGCTTTGACCACCTTTTCCCTTATCCCCACAGAGCAATACTGCCGCCACCACCATGATTAAATCTTAAATACTTTGTTGGTCTATCACATAACACCCAAATTTGAGTTTATGGTTGCAATGTGAAAAAGTTAAAGGGGTATTAACCATTTTGTAGAGCGCTTAGGAAACAGGCACGTGTGTGGCTCTTACTCTCATTAAACCACATTTTAACCTTTGCAGCTTGTTGTTTTTAAAACATTTTCACCCCAAAGCCTCTAGTAAGAAGCTACAAATCTCCTTACAAGGAAAAAGTGATGCTAGGAGAGGAATTAATATCTGTCAACGAACTGTTGTATGCAGCTGTTGGGGAGACGGAGCGGGCCCGGAAAACGGAGCATGTAGTCACCGTCTGTGGATGTAGCGATGGTGGTGACTGAGCTGATGAAAGGGAACAGGGTCAGCAGCTCAGTTAAAGCAAACAACTGGACCCACCAGTGAGCACGACCTGCTTCCATCAGGGCAAGGTCTCGCAGACTTCCTGGCAGAACTCTGGGGCCAGCGAGTGATGGGCCGGTGGTCCATGTTGGAGTTCTGGATGTTCTTGGTGAATACATAATACATTATGTGGATTTTGGCCTCAGCCAAGACCTCAGTTCATAAATTTCTTCTAATCTCAGATAAAGATAAAAACCAAAGTAAAAGCATTTCGAAAAGAGATAAAATACACTCTGGCTGTGGTTTCATTTTGATTTTTTTATCCCTAACGCTGTTAAGGTGCAGTTTTTTAACTGTCCTGAAAGTTTTATTAGTTTAGAATCAACAGCTTGATGAAATCGGAACAGTTGTTTAAAAATTATTTGATTAAAAAACAGGAACACAAATTACATTACCCTCATAGCATCCTCACAGACAATAGATGATCCCAGTTGCAGGTGTCAAAACAAGGTATCTTCAGTACTTTTTGCAGAAATCTTTATAACTAGACGTTTTTCCTCATTTTTTTACCACATTTCAACCACAAATGGATAGATGTTTTTCCGTATATTTTTTAAATGAAAAAAAAAAGCATGCCACGACTGAAAAGTGTGGGATGCTGTTGGAGTGAGAAGAGGCCTAGATGTCAAGAGAAGGTTTAACTAGACCAGGAAGACCGAGTCCAGATTTTCCCAGTCGGCCCCCGATGTCCTGCCAGTCTCTGTGAAGGACAAAGAATGTAAAGAAGGGGTTGTCACAGTCACCACACCTTGTAGAAACACTTGCTTGCATGTCTTTTGGGTTATGTTTGTATGTAAGTGTTATGGCTCAGGATAATGAAAATCTTTTCTGTGGGTCCATTTAAAGTAGGTCAAGTTCAGATTGAATGCAGAGCATATGAAACCCTCAAATTTCAAATCTAGCCACAGATTCTCAGTTGGACTCATTTCTGGATTTCGACTGGCCATTCTAACAAACCGATCTGTTTTGATTTACACCACTGCATTGTAGTTTTGTCTGAATGTTTAGGGAAGTGAACTTTTACTGCACCTATTTGAGGCCTCTGTTTTTTTCTTTGCACGTTTGTCCTGGATTTAGCTTCGTCCATCTTCTTTGTTCCTGCTGAAGAAAAGCCTCTCTACAGTATTGTTATACTATGCTCAATAAAGATTGTGTTTTCAGGGTAATTGCATTTTTTCTCACCTTACAAGAGCACTTTCTCCAACTTATGCTTGTGACAAACTTTAAATAGTACCCATTATCTTGCAACAGTGGCTTTCTACTTGCCACTCTACACAACATGCTAGATCTTTGGAGCGCTCCACTAATAGTTGTCCTGTCTGCAGATTCTCTTTCCTGAGCTATGCTGCTTCCCCAGAGTTGTTACAATGGGCCTTTTTGCTGCTTCTAATGCTAATTTCCTAATTAGATGACTCCTATACTAGTGTTGTGGTAAAGGAGCTGAATGTGCATGCCACACTTTTCAGATTTTATTCGAGTAAAATATTGAAAATGGCCAACCTTTTACTTTCATGTCACAATTATAAACCATTTTGTGCTGATTCGTGACTAAAATACATTTACATTTGTAGTAACAATGTGAGACTGGCAATCATGGGCACCTAAAATGATATTTGGGCCAAAAATAATTAATACAATTCAAATTTTCTAAGAAATTATCTAATAACACAACAATCAGTGAAAGGGTGATTCATATCTTTGTGCTTAAGGAGTCGTTTTGTTACAATTTGTGAGCAAAAAGAAATCAATACAATAAAGATATTTGCATTTTTAGAAACGCGACACATTTCAGTTTAATTCAAATGACTGTTGGAGCTAGATGCTATTTACCTCTTAGTAATTACACAAATTTTAATGATAAAAATGAAACTAAAACTAATCAAAGAAAATGTCTGCAAGGCATTTTAGGCTCATTAAAGTCTAACTTTGTCAAAAATACTGTATATCACTATGTTTTCCTGAGGTTGGAGGCTTTCACGTGTCATTTTGTGAGTTTTCTTCTAACCTGAGTTAAGTCTGAGGAAAATTTGCATGAGGAATAAACACAAGGTGACCAACCATCAGCTCAGACTATTGCTGAACTATCAAGGTAAAACTGATAAGTACCCCTCTGTTCCTAAACTTGGAGATCGTTGTCAGTGGAGATGATCCTGATAAGAAAACGGGTTCTAATAATTGCACAAACTCGTATTTCAGGATTTAATTATGGATCATTTCAAAAGTTTACCAAATTCTAAGATAGCAGATTAAGATCATGTGCTAGAAATGTCCTAATTGGTAGTCCATTGACGGGAACCTAGATGGTCATAAACGTAGCATAGTTTGACAGTTTCAAGAACACCATCTGAAAAATATAGTTTTGTTTTATCTCAACCTGATGTCAAGATAAAGGTCTTTTCACATGTCTCAGTCAGAGGAAATAAAAATAGTTAACTATATGTAAAAAGTCAGTTTCCTCAGGGTTCACATGAAAACAAAAAGCTTTACAAGGCACTGTGAGAATAATACTCACGCAATAGGAAGCAGTTAATGTCGCTGTATCACTGGTTTCTGGCTGCTTTGGAAGCCACTGGGAAGCACCCCGTCCCAGTGTGACCGTAGCTCACTGCAGATCTTCACTTGGCATGCCTAAGCTTAGGAGAGGCGGCCAGTGTCAAAACATTTTAAAGAATTATATAACGCTGGCTGTCATCTCTGGCAGCCGTCAGCTGCAGCAGCTGTGCAGGACGAGTGGCGAGGCTGAACTCAGTGTTTGATCCCTGAGCTGCTCCTCCATGATGAATGACCTTCTTGTAGCTTCTGTGTCCACAGCTTGAATTCCTCCGCTGAGAAGGAGAGCCGCATGAAGTCCGGCTGACTTCTGGGTTCTTCAGCGTGGAAACAGTGGACTCAAGATCGGATTCGTCCCAGCATTTAGCATGTGGACAAAAAAAATGTAGTTGAGGTGGAAAAATCTTCTGTAATCGTCTTAATTGCTGAAACATCTTAAAATGAAATCCTTTTTGATTTTTCAATTAACTCTAAATCAAAGGGTAATAAATATGTAGGTTCTTAGAGGGGGAGATGATCTAAACTGTTATGTGGAAGAAGATTCCCTCTTTTTGTTTTGTCAAAGATGTTTCAAATCATCAAATGCATTAAATATCACAATATATTAGCAGATTTTTGCATTAACACAAAAAGCAATGCAAAACAAACTAGATTTATGTAGAAAACGTAATTCCCCCCTGAATAAAGTAATTGTGATAAGTGGCAATGAGTCTTTTACACCAGCAGTTCCCAAAGTTTTGGTCGGGACCTCACTTGGGGTCACATACATGTAAGTGTGGGGTCTTGAGATTCTTTGGAGAAAAAATGTCAATACCAGAAATGGCAATGCGCAAACATCTGCATTCTATAAATTGAATAAAAGATGAAAAAACAGGACTTGAATTGAAAAACAAACAAACATTAATTTCTTAACATATCGGCTTTTAATGTTGGTTTCCATTGAATCAGTTTATAAATGACTCAGAAAAAAAATGCTCATGTCTTTCATCAATATTTGGGGTCACTGGCCTCTTAAACTTTTATTTTGTGAGTCAGAGACTGGAAAGTTTGGGAACCATTGTTTTACACTGTTGTGGGGGGGATTTTGGACCACTGAAGACATTTTAATTTACCCACATTGGAGGGTTTTCAAGCAAGGTGAAACCGCTGTATTTTAGTCTGATTTGATAGAGAATTTGTGGTTCCACCAATTGAAGCAAGTCCTCTGAGTCCTGCAAAGTGGATCATCATACGATGTGTTCTTTTGAAATGCTGTTAGTTTTAAACCAGCTGTAAAAAAAAAAGTTACCTAGTTTTTCCCCCAGATAACTTGCAATGCAATTTTTGATGTTCTCGGTTCTTCTAAAATGTCCTGGATGAGGGTTTTTATTACTTAGGCTATATATATTTTGATTTACAGATGTAAAAATACAAACAAACAAACAAAAACAGAGATGTTGTATTATTACAGATTATTGGTGTTTGATTGAAACAGATTTTGAAATGTTGATAGACTTGGAAGATTAACAGAGAAAAGGAAAACAAAATAAACAGGTCTTACTCCAGTAGCTTTTTACAGAGCGGGTATGGTAATTTGTTCTTCCACTCCTTCACAGCTGGTTTAAAGGAATGTAACATATTCTGTTAAAAAGGACGACCTGACCAGCAGAGTTAGTGTTCAGATCTTTAAGCTCCTGAGCAGAAGACATCCATCCGCCTGGGTGTCTCAATGTTCTGCAGTTTTACAGATTTTTCGTGGAAAGATTTCTTATCTTTCAATAAACTATACATTCATCGACAAAGATGTTTCAATAGGAAGAAACAGGCAGAGGGAAGGGAGGAAGGAGAGAAGAAAGGACAGGGGCAAGTAAAGGTGAGGAGGTTCCTCCACATTTTTTCAGATCTGGAAAATATTTTAATGTCATCCCAGCCTCTTCCAGACCGTGTGGGAACTTTGGTGTCCAACAGATGGATGACAGACCTGCAGGACGAATGGCAGCAGCAGCAGCAGCAAAAGGCGCGTTTTCCCCTTTGGATGGGGAAACCGGTTGGAAACATCTGACTACTCACCGCTCTCCAGGGAAGCTTCAAGTTGGGGGGAAAATAGGGCGTGTTCATTCTGGGAAAGCATGCGGCAGACACATAAACTGAATGAGAAACCAAAGGGGTGAAGGCACAGCACATGCTGCACGAAGACCAACATGTGCTGTTAACACTGAGCCTATTCATGCCGTCTGTCCATTCATCATCAGCATTTGGGGGACTGTTTGGATTCTCGGCACAAGGCCGCTGCAGAATCTGAAAGCCGAGTCGTTCTGTTCGGTGTGAGCGCAGCCGGTGTAAACACCACAGCTCAGGGTTGAAGACTCAAAGACCACAACAGCACAAACGCTTTTCAGCGTTCCTCTCTAACACTGCAGAGGCTGAGAGGTTTGAGGTGACTCTCTGAGCCACACCATTTCTGTCAAACAGTAATCCCTCATGTGTTGGAGCCTAAACATGTGACCACTGACTTGTCTCTTGTTTTTATCCCTCAGGATCCTACAAACCAGAGCATGAGCGAGAAAAATGTGATTCCTTTAACAACGGCAAAATCCGCTGCAGAGAACAGAAAACTGAATTTCACTTCTTCTACATTAACACAGGAAATGCAGGAATCAATTTAGCTGCAAAAACATATATAACTGACCACCACCAAAAGACTTTAATGTTGCTGGACATAAAGACGTAACAAATAACCTAAACAGAAGCAGAAAAGAACAAGAAGTAAAAGAAAAAAACAGAGAAATTTATATCTATTAATCTAAAAGGGTTACGAGAGCCGTTTCTAAGACTTTGGGACTCTATTGAACCACAGCAGACAATCTCCACTAGCACAAGTTCTGGGACATTTCTGGGAGGAAGTAAAGCTGACAGGGTAATTACACTGGCTCTGTCCTCTGTGCTGTCATGTATCCATCCAAAATTGGCCATTTTATAGGTCTCCTTCACTGAAAATCATGAAAAACTGGTTATGTTTCTTTAATACAATCGCTCATTCTGAGTTGCACAAGTTTGCTGCGTGTGAACATTTTCTACAACCCCCATTCCTTGCATTATAGCCACACAGACACAAAAAACCCCCAAAGAAAACAAGTGAGTCAGAAAAAGCTCGTCTCTTTTAAGTCACAGGGAAAATTAGCACTCATGATCTTGTCTACGTTGGCTTATAACCGCCCATGGCAAGATTGATTTTGAAGCCTGCAGAGAGAAGAGCACGTCTATGGTCTTTACTAGTAGAAGCTATTAGCTGAAGCTAACTGTTAGCAACAAAGCTAATAGCTCCAGAGCATGATGGGACAGGATCAGCCTTGATTTATTGGTGGATATAGCACATCAGTGTTGCATTTTTTTTTGTCCAAGAAAGAGGAGCTGAGAAAGATCTTCTGGCGAGTTAGATTTTCAGATGTCTGTGTGACGGACTGCAGATTTTAAAACCAAGGCAAACAAAAGCATGAAGCCTTCTTCATCGATTTCAATCCTAACTTAGCAAAAACGTCCTTTATGGAACTTCTTCAATGGTCCAGACTTTAGAAATCACGAGTGTCAGGAGTTTAGATGTCTGGGCTGCAAGTAGAGACAACTGGAGAAAAATATTCTTGACTGAGCTGATATGCAAATAGATTTTCCTCCCAGGTCCAGTATTAGCGTTCAAATGAAAAAATGAATACAATTCCAAAATAATTGAACAATCTTAATGGAGCAAAAAAATATGAAGAGGTAAAATGACTACAAAACGTTATGTTCAGTAACTTGCACAGTGCTCAGTTTTTAATCCGTGTAAACAGCTAAATCTGAATCAGAGGGAAAGATGTAAAATATGCCAAAGTAAAGTATAATGGTGCAGAGATCCCTAACTCCAGGCCTCTAGAGCCGGTGCCCTACCAGTTTTAGATGTGTCTCTGCTCCAACTTCCTCCTCAGCGTGGCAAATGCTGCATTCCATTTGTCTCAGATACTCGGACGTCCGAGTTGCTGTACACGAGAAAGTGACGTAACTGTCCACATAAAGCGTTCCAGTTACACTCCGAGTTGGAAAGAACATGGACGCTTTGAGGGCAGCAGCTGTCGAGGGGCGGGCTAGTTATTGCTATTGTTGTTAGCGGCATAGCATCTTCAGCAGACCAGCAAGAAAAACAAAGCTGTACATTGTATTGCACGCACAGCAAGGCCATGCAATGTATAAATTGGTGACCGGATTAAAGCGGAAATGTAGTCAAGTGTTTAAGAGAATTTAAAAACCAAATTACCAACTTAGTACAAATAAAAAGAAAATACATCTCAACTTGTTTCCGAGATGCCCGCTCTACTCAGTCTACTATCAGAGATCCGAGTTGGGGCTCAAAATTTCCAACCTAATGGGGGCGTGTCTCGGTGAAATGACGCGAGAAATGATTTCAGACTTTCCGACTCGGAAAGGTTAACTGGAATGCAGCAAAAGTTCTGCAGAGGCCTGCTAATGAGCCGTCATTTGATTCTGGTGTGTTGAACCAGGGAAAGAACTAAAACCTGCAGGATACTGGCCCTCGAGGCTTTGAGTTGGGGACCTCTAGACTCTAGAGCAGGGATATCAATATAATTTCCATTTTGAACCACATTAAGCTCTTGAATATCCTTAAAGGCCCGGTTGTGGCAGAAAGTGTTGATGAAACTATAACAAACAGTTAAAATATTAGTAAAACATCCTGTCTCCACATTTGACAAGTACTTCTTAAAATTAAATAATACTAAACATCTTATCATAATGTTGTGATTTAGAACTCCTCAGATAAACTGTGATTAGATTTCACTGATTAAATTGTATTTAGGTGCACAGAAATAGAACTTAAAGCCTATTTATAGAGTTTACAGGGCCACATAAATGGCTATGGCGGGCCGAATTTGGGCCGCGGGCCTCGAGTTTGACACGTGTGCTCTAGAGGTTTAACTGAAGAAAGAACAGGCTAATTATTGAAACGGAACCTTTGACAATCAATTAATGACAAAGAACAGATGCCTTACTACCAAGAACTAAAACACACTTACATAGAATAAATAATCATGGCTACAAACATAACATTAAGAATTTGACAGGAATTAAGCAGGTTCTGCTGGAACCACAACATCAAGCAACTGGCCTCTTGTCCATGTCTCTTCCCTGATTCTAATCTTTATGTTGGTGCAATAAAGATTTCTTTCAAATGTATTAAAGCAATACTAAGCACAAGTTCTGCACAGAAATGAAAAAGAACTGGGTTTATTCCAACCATGAGCTAACTAGCAAGGAATTAAACAAGTGACATTAGTATAGTTAACTATTTTAAAACCATCTATTGCCATGTATTAACTTGCTATCATTTAGCTAATATTACTTGCATTCAAAAGCATAACTCAACTTACAGCTTGTTTGAAAAATCTCTGCAAAGATTGTTCTCCTTTGCTGCCTCTGGATGGTTTGCTGGACAAGCCGCTCTGCATAACCTGTCTGTGATCTACCGATGCTTGCATTAGCCTGCATTGAATGACGGCACATGAAAATATGTTACTCCATATTAAATGGCAGTAACAGCTGAAAAAAGTTCGGGAGACAAAGCTTCAAGACGAAAAGTGTGGGGGGGATATGTCCTGTGCGTACCCTGTGGCCATTACACACATATCTTAAAGGCACAGTGTGTAATTTTCGGCCAGTAGGTGGCAGTGCATACCTAAATTATCACAAGCATGCGGTATCTGTGTCTTCGAGTAAGCAACTCAACAACGGAGGTCCAACTAGTGCTGTTTTCAAACGCTCAATGCCGCAACATGACGAGCACATGTCAGTCTCTCTTTCATCGCTTGGAACTAGCGAAGAAGTACAAATGTATTTATGGCGAAACTTTTTTGCATTTTGAGGGGAAATTAATGTTGTAATAGCGGGCTTGTTCCATGCGCTTTATCCGTCCGGGCTCTTGTAGAAGTAAAGACGTCATCTAATATGGCTTTCCCATGAAAAGAGGACCCGCCCCTATGTATTTTAAAACAGATTTTTAAAGTCATATTTTACAATATCGCCAATATTTTGCAATTGATGTGCTTTACGTAATTATTATTACATAATATTTTAATTTATATTTTCAAAGATGTACTGCAAAAACTACACACTGTCACTTTAAGCCTCTCCTCATTTAGTGTTCATCATGGAGGCCTTAAAGTGTTTGGGGCCCAAGACAATCACCTACCTTTGCCTATCGGTAAGTACGCCTCCGTGTTTAGGATGTTTTGGCAGTAGCTTGCAAAAGTGCCTACAAATTTTGTCACAAAAATCCTACCATATAATTGAAATTTGGAAAGAAAATCATACAAAGTTGACTCAAGACTTTTGCTCTGTGCCACATTGAATTTGTTTTAGGACTAAGTCTAAACCAGTTTATTTTTTCCTCATCAACAGATTCAAAGATGTAAAACTTTGTTCTTTAGTTCACTTACTTAAATCTGAGCCAGTTTGGAGGACAGGAAGACTGACATGCAGACTGCATCGACTAAAGCTGCAGTTCAGTCTGACCAGTATTAATATGTCAGTATGTTGACATTCGGTAACCCAAAACACGAAGCTCAATTCAAGGCATTCCTGGTTTTTGGATGTAAAGTTGGTGAAATGATCTAATCCCACAAACACCTGCATGCTCCCTTTGTTTAATGAAAGTAAGCCTTCAGTCATCACTGGACGCTGTGACTTGTTAACATGACTGCGCTCCACAGTTTGGGCCCTTGGCAGTCGCAGCAGGATTAATGGGAGCTTGGCCCTCCGAGCATTTGTTCACGTGGTGTTTTTATGGGGGGGAAACATCTCCTTTGTTTCTCCACAGGAGAGCAGACCGCAGACTTCCTGGAAGAGGCGCAGAGGCCGATTCAAAGCAGAGGGAAGGGAGCAAAGAGCTGCAGGCAGGGTAGGACGCGGCTGAGACGGGTAGACCGTCCAACTGTTAGTGAAAAACAAGTACCAGAAAATCTGCTTCAAGTTCACACTTCAACTGCAAGATGCTTTTGCAAGATCTTTGCTTCTGGTCCTCTTGTGCATTTGCGTAGAAACCAGATTATCTTCTCGTAGCTTTTGTTCACATTCGAATTTAGTTAAGGGCAAGATATTTTACATGTTTCCAGGAAACGTTTTAAAGAAGGCAGCCACAACCGATCTGCATGGCAGGACAGGACAGAGAACAAGGAGCAGCAGCTAACGTTTGTGTTTGAGGTGAAGTATTATTGCCCCATTTGTTGTGAGGAACATTAGTTAGCAGCAGACTAAACACATTTGTTGGCCGGCTCTGTCGTTTGTGGCAGGGCATAGCTGGCCTCTCATTTAAACAGCTGCAGAAATAAACACCATTTGATTATTAAAGCAGGAAGGAGACTTTGCCACGTATTAATGGGCACAGGGTCGGTTTTCATCCATGTGGACACTGATGAACAGGCTTCTAGTTTTGGTCATTAGGTTAATGATGCAGTTGCGCAGATGTGGTTGATTGTTTTATTGTTGTTCAAAACAGAAGCAAGAAGTACTAAGGGCAATCAATAAAAAGGGATTAATCGAAAAATCTATTCTGAATCGATTCTTGTTGAAATCGAGTCGAATCGCAAGTTCAAAAATCTATTTTATTTTTTAGAATAGTTTGCCCTTTTTACAGCTGAAATAGGAAGGCAAAGTCCCGTCGGCCATTTTAAGTTTCTGTCCGACAGAGTCAATAGTTTCCCATGGTGAACTGTTACCTAGTGATAAGTCATTGAATTTCGGGCATGTCATTAAGATAACAGTTCAAAAAAGTGGTTTTTTAATAGTACTGAGCAATCTATCAATACCGAACTGGATCAGACTGAATCAAATCGAATCTAACGCTTGAGAATAGATACCCAGCCCTAATAAGAACTTTGTAGTAGAAAAACAAACTTACAAAAAGGCTTTCAAGCACGACTTTTGAACTTCATTCTGTCTAATTCGTCTCATCAGGCCCACAGTGGATGCTTGACTGTTTCTATCATAGAAAAACATGTCAAATGAGCCACGTTTCGCAGCTGTAGAGACAGTTACACACTGTCAGCTCTCTACACTCTTAATTTCTTATGATTTATCATCTTTTACAGAAGATAACTCAACACAACATACACATGAATTTAAACAAAGATTAAGCAGCATTACTCGTGCTTGTATTTGGTTACTCCTCCAAATAATTGAAAACCTAATTCATTACTTTAAAAAACAAAAACCCAAAGAGGAAAATCAAAAATAAAGAGGGATGGAGCTTGATTTTCAGGTTTCATATCCAACATGAGAAGGAGTTAGGCTAGTTCTCCCCCTGCTGGACAGATTGTAGAAATGCAATTTGCTGTAAAGACAATCTGGAGAAATGTTACTATCTGTGGTCCTCAATAGGAGGTCCCCAATCCATAAACTGTGGGGTCCACGAAACACAGAGTGACCTGAGGACTCACTGTAAGACAAACATGTAAGTCTTTCCTTTGCTTCTAGTAATCAAAAGCCAATCCGGCTAAAATTAGAAAGTATGACACTAGTAATTTAGATTCAGATTTTATTCAAAATGACCATGCAAGATGGAAATGTGTTGTGTGACTCGCCAGAAGAACAGCTCCAGTAATTTGGCTGTGATAGAACATTGAAGTCCAGATTCCGGCAGGTAAATCACGTGAACTTCTGGGCCTAACGCTGTGTAAATGTTGCTGCCCTTTCCTACCACTTACCTTTGTTGATCCTTTTCAACTCTGACTGTAAGGAAGAATAAGTTCAAAGCTAATTGTTTTTACATGTTAAAGGTGATATTGGAGTCTGGAAACTATCCCTCCAAGGATAGAAAATCTGTTGTGAAAACCAGGCTGTTATTTATTACTAGCTCGGATTTTTGTTTTGTTTCTGCAAATAGTTTGAATAAGAAGTGATAAGTTCATTATTGAATATTTAAATTTATAAGTAAAACTAAACAACTTAATTGGAACGGCTCTGTTATTAACGTTTCTTTTATTTTTTTAAAGACACAGAGTTAAAATATAACTAACTATAATTAGATTATAAGGGGTCCCTAGCCTGGAAAAGTTTGAGAAACCCAAACTGTATATAGATTGTTCAACGTGGAAATAAAAAATGTAAAATAGAAGTAGATGAAGTAGATGAGTAGATGATTGTTTGAACAGTTTTAAAATCACTTAATTATCTAAGAGGAAGTAAAATAAAGGTAAATTCTTCCAGTGTTTGCAAACTTTACTTTAGGATTATTTTTCAAAGAACAAGAATTACGAATCTGCTCTGCTTAAAACCTGTTAGCGGTGAGTAACTTTTTGAAAACGATTTAATTGAAGGTTAGTTTAACTGTACTGTACTTTTTATTTTTACTTATTATAAAACAATTCTGCTCTTCATTAACATTTTCTAGGTACTTTACCTACAGAGAGCAGTAAATGTTGCCACTAGCAGTATTTCACCCCGTGCTAACATGTGTACAATCCTTCTGCATATTAGTTTTATAGGTTTAATCTTGAAAATGTTCATTTTAGCTGTATTTATTTTGCACTCATGTAAAATTCTTTATGTTTCAGCCTTTAAAATATCAGAATTTGCACATAACTTTAAAAGTTTATCTGACATCCTTGTTAAATATTAAATTGCACTTAATGATCGGCTACTCAGTAGTTCAGTAGCTTTTTAACAAAAACATTCCTCCTTATAACTCAGCAATTCCTTGGAAGGCAACATTTTACTTGAGCAAAAATACACTGAAGTATTGCTACTCTTGCTCAATTTAAATTTTTAGCTACTTCAAAAATAAAATTATTATAAAAAGAAAAACCAAAAAAATTATTGGAGTAATTTTATAGACAAGTAAAAAACCTCCTGACCTGGTTAAATTAAAGATGGTGATAAAAAAAAAAGTTGTATGTGCTTTTTGTTGCTAGCCAAAAATTAATCAACAAAAATAATCAAAGGAACATTTCGAGACTGTCTGAGTTCTCCAAAAACCAAAGCAAGCGTTGAAGAACAGCAGCTTGGCTGTTACTGGCTCACAGGCTTGAAAGCTGTTACAAACCTGTTTGGTTTAAATGTTGGAAAACTATTTAATAACTTCCGCATTCAAACCTGTAAAAATACCAGGATGTAAAAACCAAAAGCGCTTCATTTTATTAACTTATATTCTTCTGTTTCCATCAAACACCACCCATGCATTCCTGCACATTCAACCAGAAAAGAGAACCAACAATCAGAAGTGAATCATTCGTTTCTGTGTATTTAAGACCTTGCAGATATAATTACAGGTGTATTATACAGTACATGTATACAGGCAAAACAGACAGGACAAATAAAAACAGGCTATGATTATCAAAGGATACAACAAAAAAAATAGAATACATATAAAAGCTTATTTAGATCATTCAAGTACCTCTAAATCCATGCTTCAGTCTTGAGAATTTGAAATCATCTGTACAAAATGTACAACTGTATCCCATGTTGCGCTGGACAGAGATTTGTCCTCTGTTCAGAAAAAATCTACACAGAAAATATCAGAGGAATTTAAGAGAAACCAAAATTAACAGGATAGAGCAAAAATTCTTTATAATATTCAACCTTCTCATTTTAGCACAAAAATGTTGGCTTCAATCTAAAAAAAACAAAAGACAAAAAACAAAGTTATCATTGAATTTCCACATGTGGGGACTGCTGGAAGTAATTCCAGCAAAATCCTGAACAAGTTCTAATCAGAACCTCTGAAACATTTCATTTTATGTAGAACCCCCCCTCAAAAATACAACTTTAAAATTGCTAATCTTGTGAAAAAATGAAATGCAGCCATTAAAATGAAATCTCATTCATGCTCAGAGGTCTCACAGTGTGACTGTGGTTATAAGGATGCAGCTCTCAGGTGAATAACTACAGACAATGCGTAGTTATAAAAATAGGTGTTTACTCTGATTATTGGGCTGACCACTATTAGCTTCCAGATGATGAGCAACAGGAGGACCATAGTGAGATGTTTTATGAGTTGAATGCAGCGAGAAGAAGAGCAACAACTCCTCAGCTAAATGTTGTGGCGTGGAAAACCCAACGATGAAGAAAAGCCTTTTGTTACGGCGCAGGCCGTATCAGTATCGGGCGAATCTCTGCTCCAACACGGCTGATTCAAATGGTCCCGCTGCCTCTTCAGCAGCTCAGACTTCTGCAGAGGTCATTTGATTCAGTCGTGTTGAACTAAAACAGGCAGGATATCTGCCTCTGAAGTAACACAGCTACAGTGTTATGAAAAAGTATTTTCCCCTTTTACAGACTTTATTTTCCAATGTTTTTTTTTCATACTTAAATGTTTCAGATCATAAAGCTGAGTAAAAAAAAAGAAGAGAGATTTCCAATAATGTCCTACTAAAGGGTAGAAGCTATGCAAGCCAACCTGGCCCCATGTGTATTTATAATTACCCACTTGTTAAATCCTGACTCCTGAATCGGACACATTCTGACTTGATTAGTGTTTGACAACATGAAGTAGGCGAAAGCACCAACACATCATGGCCTGATCGAACAAAAACTGAGAAAAGATTAGAAAGTCAACGATGTTTATCGGTATAGAAAGGCAAAGAAAGCCATTTTAAGGCTTTTCTGCTCAAGATGTTAGAAAAGAGAAGAACATCTAAATCCAGGTCAACATTAAGGATTCAACAAGAAGAAAAAGACAGCGAAAAGAACCCAAAGGCCCGTCTCACATGTGCCCCAAAAACTAAAAATAATCAGCATTTTCTGACAGTTGTTGGGCTTATTACTTTTTGACACAAAAGTTGATTTGATTAGCTTTACACTTAAACAAAATCATTTTAAATTGCACTTTGTATTCAATCTCCACCCCATTTCATTATTAATTATGATTTTTAAGTGTGACAAAAAGCAAAAAATAATATTTTTTTAAAGCTGTAAGAATCTTTTTTAAGGGTGTAATTTTGATGTGAAAGACAAACAGATGCTTAATACTTCATCAAAATGCGTCAATAAAATCTTGTTTTGCCGAGTAACACAAAAAAATCCCCCCACACAAACTGACGTCTTCCTACAGCTCCACAACATTTAGCTCAAGAATATCAACATAAAAGAAAAGGTATCCCCAAAACCTTCCACTGATACAATCTGTAGGTACAAAAACATTTAAACTATTAACATTTACAAAATCTACTTGAATCAATGTTTTAAAATCACAAATGGAACATTAACAGATTGGCTTCCAGCACATGAAGAAACTTGTGCAAATAAAGTAAAAAGCATGTAGAGACAAAACCTCTCATGAAAAACTTTGTCGACATAAGAAAAGGCTTCTTCTTCTTCTCCTTTTTTTTTTAAAACAGCCATGTCCTCTCTTTAGAGGCCGCATTTCACACATCAGGACGGGAGAAGTTAAGTTTTGGTCAAAGAGCGACGATCTTTGACCAAACGTTCTACATTCAGACAGGGTTCAGTTTTTAGCTGAGATCCTTTTACACAGCTCTAACACTGTACCATTCGCATACTGCAGAAAGGTCGAACTGAAGAACCCCACCTGGGGGGGAAAAACACAAACAAATCACTGAGGTTTTCTTTTATTTTCAGTTGACCAAAGTGCTTCCAGACTTATAGAAAAACCAAAAGGGACATTTGATCCTTCCTGAATGATCCTGGAAGAAAAGCGGACGTCCCTCCAGGCCTTTTTTTTTGTTTTTTAAGCGTTAAAAGTCCGACCTCGGCTGCGCTGGCGGTTCTGCGCCATCAGGGTCTCTGCAGGTCGTACTGCTGGTAACGGTTGAGCTTGTCGGGGTCGTTCGCAGCCATCTGGGTGAAATCCTGGAAGATGTCCTGGTAGGTTTCGTCTCCTGTAAATAAAAAAGAAAAAAAAAAGTAGAACAAGCATAAACAACGCAACAGGAAAATAAGGATATACAGCTGTTTCTAATGTTCAGAGCTCTTTTTAAAAGTCGGCATATTTTCCACAATCAACTGCAGGTTTTGAACAGTTTTGTTTCTTTTCTTTCTTTACAGGAACGCTTCAGTCTGTCAGACTTCTAGATCTGCTGCAGCAAAGTGAATTATGGGAGATTTTACTATGGCAGTCTATATGAACAGATTTATGAAAGAATGGATGGATGGATTAAATTAATCTATTAATGGCTACATCTTTTACACATTGGAATAAAAAAAAAAGTCTACAATATAAATAGTTTTACGCATTCATCACGACTTGGAAAACCCATAAATTAAATTCCAAACATTTCCAGACTGAGTGGGAATCGTTTTCCTATAGGAGCAGGTCAAACAGCAGGACAGGTCAGAGTTGAGAAGTTCATGCAGTGAACAGACAAGGAAAAAGTTGTCCCTACCTGATAAGAGTCGGCGAGGCTCGAGAAAATGAAACAGAACAACACAGATGAGTAAAGAAGAAGAAGAAGAGCAAGAAAAAAAGGAGCCCACAGCCATTTGGTTTTCCTCAACAACTGTATTGTGATTAAAGTGCAGGAGTTTATATACAGAAATACAGTTGTGTTGGCCTCAGTACCCCAAAGAAAACAGAACAGAAGAAAGGCACAAACTCTGGGGTGGAGAGTAAGAAATAAAAAGCAAAATGCAAAAACAGAAAGAACAAGATGAGAAGAAACTCTTTATGTCAGGAAAATGGATCTCAATCTGACTGAGATTTAATTATAACAAAAAAAAACTTCACTTTAGGTTTCTAAAAAAACAATGGTAGAGCTGTGAGAGAATTAGCTTCAATAACCCCAGATTAAGAACCACTGCTGCTTTTAACCCAACTCATTAAAACACAAAGATGAGCTCCCAATCTTGTATCGTCAGTTCACACTTCTACCAGTGCTGTTTCTCTTCTTCCTTTCTTCCTTCTTATCTCAATTTCGTGTCCATAACTTCAAGAAATTCAAACCCACAGTAATCACTACTAAATATTTTTCATACATATATATCAAGTGGAGTATTATAGCAAAGCTCTAATACTCTGCTTGGGAAAGTAAATCTGTTGGGATTGTACTTGGTACTCAGACACCAATTCTGAGTAGCAAACTGCTAGACAGGATACGTAAGAAAACCAAAAAAACCCACAAAGATGAGCTCATCTATATAAAACATGGTGGGAGGATGAATGAGGCTAGATTTCCCTCATGGTCCTTCCACCTAAACATTTTTCACCCTTCAGATTCATTCACCAGCTGACTGGAGGCTGCGCAGGAAGGAAACACCACTTTAAAAAAAGAAAACCCATCAGTGACACTAATGCATCTCCTACACAACAAAAGTAAAAGCGTCACCACTAAAGCCTGGTGCCTTGCTAAAGTATTCACACCCTTTAAATGTTTTAACCACAGACTTTAGTGCATACGGTTCCAATTTTACGTGAAAGACCAACACAGACTAGAGGAGTGTTTTTTAGGCGCACTGCCCTGCTTGTTTTAGATGTTTCCATGCCTCAGCACAGCTGATATCAATTAAAAGGGTGATTTACAGATATTTTCTGAAACACAAACATATTTTCTACAATCACAAACAAAGGTTTCTGTACCAAATATTGGGTTTGCTTGTCTGATTTATCAAATACTTATGTCGTGCAAATAAAATGGAAATTAATAAAAAGAAAATCATCCATTTTTTTAAAGTACCTTTGATACAAATTATAGACCTCTTTGTGCTGAGAACTTCAAAAATCAGCAAATACTTGTACTCCCTACAGTGTACTATTACAATTATACATTACATAAAGGAGCATTTTCACAGTTCCTTCCTCCCTGCAGCTGTTAAGACTTTATAACCAGAACTGTTCCCAACAAACTCAATATAATAACCTCTTCTGCTGTAATTTGAAATGTTTCAATCACCTGATTGAACATTTCTGCTGATGTTATTTGTACATCTGTTTTCCACATGTTTTTTTAAAACACAAATAACATGCACATTCTGTTAATATTTTACTTTTTTTTTCAATGATCCTACTCAGTTGTACCTTCAAATCTTAGTGTGCCACTTTATTTCTAATACCTGCACAGTACTTGTACTATTCTTCATTCATACTTCAGTTCTTTATACTTTTTCTATTTCTCTAAATGTGCACATTGCCGTTCACTTTGCTGCTCTTATGGCTGAATTTCCCTCTTTGTGGGACATTAAAGGATTATTCTATTCTACTTTGCATTGGCCTGTAACATAGAAATCAGTTTCCAGTCGTGGCATAACAAAAGGTGAAAAAGTGGAGGAATGAATACTTTTTCAAGGTACTGTATACATATTTTGTCACAGCTTCACATTTGAAAAAGAAATGAGAGATTTCAGGGTAAAAAACACCTCTTCAGTGCGCCCTCTAATGGTCAGTATAAGCTGCATCTTCACTTGTTGAACCCTTTCTCTATCAATTCCCTTACACTGACAGATTTCTTTCATTTTAAACACCCCGTGTTGTACAACAGGGGGCGCTGCTTCCCTTCGCCATTATTTCAAAGTGCTTTAGGACCCCTCTGATGATTCCATGCGGCATGAAGAAAAGATAAGCGATGAAACTGGGTTGCATTTCAATCAACCAAGACGAACCGAGCTGCAAGCTGATCTCATTGCACAGTCTTTCTGAACATTTTGGTACAGGTTTCTGTATTAAATCTCCCCATGACCCTCACACAGAGCAGCTGGAACTAGAAGACGATGGAAAAAAAAACCCTCTTCACAGTTACATATCCATCTTTTTCTAGGCTATTGCACTTAACGATGCATCATCCCTAAATGGGTTGAATATATTTGAATACAAATCCACTAAATTACAGAAAAATCCCCGCGACAGCGCTAAAAAAAACCCGTTCGTCTTACAATTTTAGATTTCCTGCGAGCGTAAGCAACGGCACTGACCCTTCAGAAATAAATGCCTTTCGATCAAAAAGAATAAAAGCGTATGAATACAACATCCTCATGGCGCTCACCCCCCCTGCAGCCACAGTCACTCTTCTGTTAATCACAAACTATAAACATTCATTATTTACAACATGTACAATGAAAATAGCTTTAACATGCTTCCTAAAGGTACTATATAAAACAAAATTGCTCTAAAATAGATTTCTTTTTTATCCAGGCATGTAAAAACAGCAAGACGCATCATATAACAGGTAAACAAGCCCTGAAAGTAATTAAGACCTTAAAATTAAAACCACAAAGAAAGAAGGTACAGTAGTTGCATAATATCAACTTGAATGTGCATCTTTTCTAAAAATGGATATTTATAGTTTACAGACACACACCATGCTACCCTACGCAGAGTTGCATTCAAACGTCTTCATTATTGCCGTTTTTTGTGACGAATAGTGTCACCGAGTTCTGCAGGCAGCTACTTGGCATCGTTTTCAAAAAATCATGTTCATTTCCTGACAGTGGCTGTAAATTACAGAAGCCCCTCTAACACAGAAGAAAGCGGAGGGAAAAAGCAAGAGATCAAGAAAGTGACATTTTGCTTCAGTCTTGTGCTCTCTCCCACATGATAACAGTCACTTAAAGGAAACGTTCTTGTTTAGAGTTCAGATTTGATGGCCAACATCTGGTGATAAACTGACAACGTGGTGCTGGTTTAGCTCCCAGTAGGGAATGCAGGAACTCAATGAACGGGGTTGGGCTAAGTTAACTCTACAGAGTTCCTTGGAAGAAAACGTGGCAACGCTCAGACTCTGTCTTCACTGAACCCAACTCTGAAAGCCTGGAGCTTTTACACCTCTAATCAGATTCGTCAAGCTGCAGGCTAATGAACTCCTGCATGCACTTCCTGTACTGCATCTCGGTGGGGCTGTTGGAGTTATATTGACCTGACGGGTTGTAGGGCCCCTCCGCCTCCCGCATCTCCTCGTTCATCTTGGCCAACCGCAGCCTGAAGAAGGAAGAGAGGAACAGGCAAGAGGTCACAAACACAAAACACACCAGAAAATATCCAACCTATGAAAGGTTGAACAATATTGTACGTCAAACATCCCCTTGTTTACCACTAAACATCGCAGTATCCTTACAACTCGATGGTGTGCGAAAGTATTCATACCTTTAACCATATTTGATAAACCAACCCAAGTAGGGTATAACTGTAAAGGGAACGGAAAATCATCCATGGTTTTCAACATTTTTTACAAATAAAAACAGTAAGATCTGAATTCATATTTAGCTCCCAGTCTAGTAGATTAATCAGTTCAATTCTGCAAGAAGGAAAATTAAATGTTGTCAAAACTAAAATCCTCTAAGCATCTTCATAGAGTCATTGTTGCTGTGGGCAGGAGGGATCTCCAGAAGCAGTCAGTATTGTGAGGAATCTGAAGAGGCTTCTCACTGAAGACTGTCATAACATGTCCTCATGACCCCTTCAATTGTTGGCTAATCCACCTTATTTGCTTTTGATGCTCCTCTTTATATCTCCATCTTGCCGTTGTTTGAGAAAGGGTTAGAAATCCGGGTGGAGAGAAGCTGGAGACTTCAAAATGATCATTTCCCGTAATAATGGATAGAAGAAATTGTTTGAACTTCCTCCTTCTCTCTCTGCTCTCCATCCATGGAGCGCGTTTTTTATTTTTTACTTCTCTGGGAACCTCCCCCCCAGTTTTCAGCCTTTCATCGTCACTATCGGACTTCTCCCACCTGAGCTTTGGCTCCGTGCAGCACCTCCAGAGTTACTATGAGTCTCTTGGCTGCTTCTTTGAATTTCTTTAATTTATTTAGGGGTATCAGCATGAGATGATCTGAAACCAATTTATGCCAAACTTCATATTTTTTTATTTTCCATAAAATAATGAAACCATGCATTATTCTCCTATTACTTTATAATTATTGTCTCTATCTCTAATCTACCATATAAAAGCACTGTATGAATCAGATTTTAGTTTAGGAAGTATAAATACTAATGCAAAGCAGTGAAAAAAGCAGCAATATTAAAAGTAAAAAACATTCAAATCCATGTCTAAGATTTCCTAATTAAACACTTTAACGCTGTTTTTTAAATGAATACAGATGAAAGAATAACAATGAGATGAAGCCAGATACATTTTTAGTGCTCTTATTTTTCTGTTTTAGATGATAAATTTTTACTAGGAGTATTTATGGTAGTTGTGAAGCATTTTGATGCAAGCTAGCATCGTAATTGGACAGAACTTCTCAGTAATAACTCACAATGTGACGATATCTGCGTTTGCCGCCTCCACCGCTATGCTCAGCGGCGTCTTCTCGTCGATGTCGGCTGCGTTTTGATTTGCTCCTCTTTTCAAGAACAAACAAACTTGGCTGTGACAGAGAGAAGATAGTCATATTTTTTAGACCTGACAGTGGCAGACTGATGCGGCAGTGAAGCGCAGGGTGTAAACGGAACGGACCCCGTGTGTCCCAGCATGGTGGCGTGGTGCAGCGGCCCTCGGCCCTGAGCATCCAGCTGGTTCACATTTCCTGCATTTTGGAGCAGAAACTCACAGGTGACCAGAGAGCCCTGCGGAAGATATATTTCTCTAAGTTTACAGTACATTCGAGTCAGCTTTTCCAGAACACCATTGTACTGATTCATTACATTTTAAACAAATGAATCACACCTGATGAATAAATCCAGGAAAATATGTAATAAAACTGGCAGGACTTCTTATATTCACACTGACCCCATGCACTGCCATGATAAGCGGTGTCCTCTTGTCCTCCTCGGTGTTGACCCAATTGACCTCGGCGCCGTGGGCCAGTGCCTCGGCCATGTCCGGCAGGCTGCGGGTGATTGATGCCCAGTAGAGCTGCAGACCCGGGCTGTACTCCTTTGGCTCGTAGAAAACCATCTCCTTACAAGGCGACGCAGCCGGGAGAGTGGCGGGCATGGGGGGGGACTCTGCAGCTTCTGGAAATTGGAGGGAAATATTTGTGTCACGCGAATTAAAGTGTTTCTCCACTTTTGATTTCTTTGTTACACTAGAATGGTTCAGAGACAACAGAATGGTGACCTAACAGCGAGTTTCATTTAATATAGCGTCATCTACATAGTTATGGTAACTAATCTTATTGGCTGTTAAAATCTTGGCTGGTGGCAACATGTAGATATTAAACCGCACATGTGATTTCTGTCTGTTCTAAAGCAAAATGGCCCATTGACACAAAGACGTTCCTGTTCTTTAGGTAAGACTCAAACCAGCCAATTATTGTACCACAGCCTTTGGAAATACTTGATGCAAGAAGTTGCATCACTACATTTTACCTTAAAAATTATTTTACAGGTTTTCTGTACCGGGCTTTGTGACCTTTTTGCTGTGAAAGGAAAGGCAATTTTATCCATATAGCACACTTTTGACTAGAGCTGCACAATTAATCGGATTTTGATCGTGATCACAATTTTGGTGGCCACAATTAAATGAACCTGATCGTGAACGATATTTACATTTAAGATGCGAGCTTCACTGCGTGCCTCTTCATCATACACTGCCTCAACCAATAGTCTGCCAACCACCAGGGGGCAAACGCATAGCTAAAGCTCCATTAAGCTGACCAAATAAAAAACGTGCACACGCACTCAGCACTCATAATGGCTGCACTACGCTTGCTACGTAGCAGGTGAAAAACAGTATTTGAGCAATGTAGTAGATCCAAATCTCCATTATGGATCTGACTAGTAAGCATGACTAGTAAGCTGAAAGTTCCCGAAAGTGTATTACCGCTACAGTAAGCAGCCGGTGGATGCTACGCTATCCCACAATGCAAAGGACGTCCCGAAATCATAGAAGAAAAAGGACCTAGCTAAAAATGGCTACAGACGAACTGTCAACCATTGACACCGCCTTAGTTTTGGCAGATAAATGTACGTGTAGCGAGGTTACTGATTACTGTAATTGTTTTTTGACTGATTAAACATTTAAGTTGTTAAGTCATACCAGACAAAAATGGTGGAGCAGTACGTCTGATTTCAAGCCTATTACGCGATCGTTTGCTATGCAGTATTACATTAAAAGGTGAGTAATAGTTGCTACGTAGCATATAGTAAATACTAAGGATTTGGATGCAGGGAATGTCGAAGGCCTTTTCTGTATAAGCTGTAATTGTTTCCCATAAATTGCACTTTGAGATTGCACTCTGCAATAACATATTTAGCTTGTACTTTTAAATATATATATACATATATATATACATATATATATACACATATATATATATATATATATAGGAGTTTTTGTTAGTTTTTTTGCATTATTAATCATCTATTCTAATCTAAAGTTTTATTTTTCACAAAAAGTTTTACAATTTTTAAAAGTTTATAATTGGTGCAATAAAAATAAATATTTTACAGGACTGGATGAATGATCGTGATTAATAATCGTGATTACAACATTGATCAAAATAATCGTGATGATTTTTTTGGACATAATCGTGCAAGCTCTATTTTTGACACAAGGCAATTCAAGGTGCTTTATATCATTCTGTGGAGAACAATTATATGATAAAATTATGAAAATTAAAACGAAGAATCACTAAAGGAAAACTTTCAGTAACTGAAGCATAAAAGGAAATGAATGTAAGAGTATGAAAATCAAAAACCGATTATACACGAGAATGAAATAAGGAAAACATTTAGCACTTGATTAAAAGCAGTAACAGTATTTAAAAAAGAATAAAAAGCAAAATCATATAATTCAGGATTTGAGTAAAACAGCAATTGGTGTGAAGCATAAAAAACAATTTTATGTAAAAAGATGTAAATTAAAAACCGATAAAACTAGGGTATCGGCCCGGCCGATGTATTAGGACACTATTAAGTTTTTTACGTGGATCGGCATCGGCCGATAAGCGCCCGCTGCACCAGCATTATTGCACACTGTGCACTTTATTATGCTGCTTACTTGTTTCTACCGTATGCAATAGTGTAATTATTTTATTTATGCTTAAATATTTATTTTCAGAATTTTAATTACGCAATTTTTCAGCACTTTATTCTTTTTTTACTTGTTTTACCTCAAATATTTTCATATTTGTTAATTATTGCTTATCTACTTGCTCTTACTTGTTCTACCTCACCTATGTTTACAATTTATTAAATATTGTTTTAAATATTGTTTAAAAGTTCAATAAAAGTTAAATTGGGACCTGTAACATTTGTTATCAATAATAACTTATCATCATTGTTTTTATGATGTAAATTGAGGGAGCCGAATCGATATCGGCTCCAAGTATCAGCTTAAGAAAACGGCAGCCCGTATCGGCACTAACAGCTCCATGTTGGTGGATCCCTAGCTAAAACACAAGAATCAGTTAAAAGAAATAAATTTAAAACAAAAAAACATTAGAATGAACGAGAGAAAACATTTAGCACTTACATTAAGCTTATAAATAACCGCAATTTAGGACTCAAAGACAGATCTGACAGACTAGTTATTTGATTTAGTGGGTAATTACTTTTATTTATTTATTTTTTTTTTTACATAGGGCCAGCATCTTTCCCCTCATACTAGAAATCATCGTTTGAAAATTGCATTTGGTATTAACTTAGTTAATCTGATATTTGAAAAGAGTTTTAAGACCTCAAAACATAAAAAAAGCAAAACCAGAAAATATACGGAGGGAAGACAAATTATTATCATATAATTTGAAAAATATTTTTTCCTCGAGTTCAACAACTAGCCAAACCATCAAATGATTTGAACACAGATGTTTTTTTTAGATTTTGAAAGCAGAAAACTGTGAGGTGAGGTGTGTCTGACCTGCATCTGCCAGGCTGTTAGTGGACGGAGTGGTGGCCAGCATCTCCCGGCTCCCATCGGCGCTGTTCTGAATACCGCTGTCCGCACTTTTCACTGTAAATCAAACAGTCTGAGTCACTATATGTGGTACAACATGAAGCTGTTGTTGCCACAGTATAAAATAAAAGGAATACCTTCCAGTGTATGAGTTTTTATTTGTGATAATCAACAACAGACTCCAAATTCACCAGACATTTGGAATGTGACGGTTTTGATAAATAATGTACATTTTTTAATCTATTTTTTTGTTCTTTTCAGGCAAGTTATAGAGGTTTCTGCTGTCTTACAAGGAAGGCACACCTAATATTTGTCTTGGCAACAACTAAATGGTGGTGAACAGAAAACAGTCCCTCCATCACCTTAAGATCCCGGTCCCTAAAAACCAAAAGACCAAAAAAAAAAAGAAAAGAAAGAAAAACAAAACAATGACATAGATAAGGGGCAAATACCACTTTGAGTGAGAGAAATACTGCCCTTCTCCTTAATAAACACAGTAATATGTCATGCGCAAAGCTTACAGGACAGCATGACAGGATGAGGAAGGAGGAGAGGAAAGGAAAAAGGGCAGCAACTCCCAAAACTGTAAAATTCGAACGAACAGTAGACAGAGGAGGGGGTGGATGGATGGAAAGCAAGCCAAATACTCAGCTTTTATTACTTACTGCTCCTGAGCTTGGAGGAGGTGTCAAAGTAGGAGAAGAGCGAGTCAAGCTCATCAGGACAGAAGAGAGAGTCGCGGCGGGCCTCTTTGCCGCAGGCAGCAGCTACGCAAAGGATGATGGGAGGTGCAGTTAAAGTAGCCAGGGAGGGTTGGAGAGTTTTGAGGTCAGAAATACAAAAAGGGGATTAAGTGGAGAAGCACAGAACAGCCAGGAGGAGGAATGAAGGGGTTTCAAAAGTAAAAGGAATGACAGGAGGAGAGGAAGAAGAAGGCAAGGTAGGGGAACAGATGGTTAGACTACAGGCTGAGCTAACACTGGAAGAGACAGGCTGCAAAAAGCAATGCGAAGCAAAGACGCTGCTCACAGAGAACATCGATTATGCCGACGGGCGGACTACAAACACCACACAGCTGTCGGTCAACATGGTGTGTTGCTGTTTTCCAGTCTGGAGAAGAAAACCCCTCTACAATCTAAAGCCCGGCGTCAAATTTTACAACCAGGCAAACCAGAAAAGGTTTCATGTTGCAGTTTCTAGGCCAAGACTGGTAGTCATGGTGACGTAAACATGTTGAGAGTTAGGTTTGTTTTCTCCATGAGGCACTGACCCGACTGTCCTGAGACATGAGAGCCCGGACGGAGTTTGGGTGTTGGAGGAGGTGCCTTTGGCGGCGGATGATCCGAGCTGCTGCTAAGCCTCTTCTCCTGTTTGCTCAGAGAAACCACTTTGTTACGAAGCTCCTCGTCTGACGGCCGGCGGACGAAGCGCCGATCGACGTATTTGGCTTTGATGTAAGCCTCCACCTCATGTCTGTTGCCAAATCACACAGACACGTTGGGGTTCATTAATGACACGAATGTAGAAGCCAAAACCTCCAGAGCTATGAATACTTTTTCGGGGCATTTTAAGCTTTCTATTAAAGAAAAACTGAACAATAGAGAAAGTTTACCTGGGGTCTCCTGGCTGTGGTTTCCTGGCTCCTAGCTCCTCTCGTCGAGCTTCATATATCTGGTTGATTACTTTGTTTCCCAGTTCACACATCAACTGGGGAAATTTATGAAAGGCAATGATTACCGAACCAGGCATGAATCACCGTGAAAAGGGGTAAAATGTGAGATTATCGGAATCTGAGCAATGAGGCTGACTTACCTTAAGCAGTTCTGGCTCCCATGAATCTAAAGTCAAAGACCGAACCTTGGAGAAATGCACTCCCAGACTCCTTCAGGGGGAACAAGCACAGAATAAACACTTCAAATATGTTTGTAGCAGCAACATAGATGAAAAATAAACTCTAAAAGTTCTTAGGATTTATCAGAATTGGTGCGTTAATTGCAGAAACTCCTTCCTCTGCATTTAAAAACTGTGTTTCTCAAATGAATACTAATATGATAGTGATTATTTGACTTTATTCTGAAATAATGGATCTATTTTTTCAGGAAGTTTCAAGTTTGGATTACACGGACGGTCCCTTGAATGAGGCAAATAAAGATAAAGCCCCCAGGTTTTGTGTCCTTATTTCAGCTGGGAAATGTAGCTGCCGTGGTATTCAGTGATTTAAATCCATATCTACTAAAACAATTTGATACTTTTAAATGTAAAGAATCATAAAGTTAAACCAGATGAAAGCCAATGCAATGATGAATCAATTAATCTTTCAATTACTCTGAAAAATTCTATATTTTATGTGAAAAAATTCTGATCAGAAATATCTTTACATCTGTAGTAAAACCCTTTGTGCGACTCTTTCTACCCTTTAAAGGTAAATTATTTTGTCTAGTAAAGCAGGAATAAAAACAAATCTCTTTACTTGCATTTATTTGTTTCATTTGCTCAAGTTTGTGGAGTGTACTGAAGTATATTATATATATATAAATAGCTTGTGTAAAAGAGTCAAAAACAGAGATGCAATTAGAGCTTTGATTTTTACTGTAGTGTGGGAATAAACCCAGTCACTTTTTTATTAAGATTTACTTAGAATTACACTGGTAGCCAATTAAAAGTTGTGACAACATCCCACACACAAGGACGATTTATGAAACTGTAAGTTTACATTTCACAAACGCCCCAAAGACTTTCACACCCGCGACAGGAAATATTTCCCCGAACTTACAAAAGCAAACAATTTTCAATTATTCCTAGTTTTCACAGAGTTAAAGTCAGCTCCATATAAACTGTGCTTATCTAAAAACTTTGAGAAATAAATAAAATGCACCCAAGATTATTTGGTTTATTTATTATGCTGATTTTTCCCCCAATCATGTGGGAAAACTGAAAGCATTAAATGAATTCATTCATATTTCTCCCTTGTTTTCTACGTCAGTCTCTATCTCATCCGGCTTCAGCCACTTCAAACCTGTTTCTGTGTCTGATTACAGAGCAGGAAGGTAGCGACTGTGTTTCTACCTGTGGATGCCAGAACACTGTATACACAGAGTGATGCCCAGGTTGATGCTGGCCCAGCGAGGATCTGGTTGGCCACAGTCACAGCAGCAGGCGTTCCCAGGAATGGCCAGGACCTTCTGCAGGGCACTCTCTCCTTTCAGGGACCTCTCCTTTGGCTCCCCTCCTGAGTCCAAACTCCCTGTTGATGTGGAAGACTTCCTGTCCAGCTTCTGACATGAGAATGTATGAGGAACATGCTCAGAGTTCAGTACAGACGGCTAATTAAACTCAAATAAACACTGAAAGCTGTATTCCACATTTTTGTTTCCTTTCTAAAGTGTAATCATATTGGATTGTACCCTTAAAAGACTTAATATAGAATGATGCTCTCTGTGTCGGTGGGTTTCATTTCCTACCTCGCCGTTATCTCCCTTGTCGCGGAAGGCGGTGGCGATACTGTTCTGGACGGCTTTGATCCAAGCCTGCCGCAGCTTCTCTGAGTCTGCCTGCATCATGCAGCTCCTTCACAGGGGAACAAAGGCATCAAACAGCAGCTGTCAGCTACCAGAGAACGGGTTTGTGTGTATCGAATGACAGATTTGCTCCCCCTCTATGTTCCAGTTTAACGCTCCTCAGACTTACTTTGTGGGCGAAACTACTTCAAAACAGAAGCGTCGCTCTATGTCCTCACAGTGCTTGACTGTGCATAGCCTCAGGTCTTCTACCACTACTGTCGGGTTGTCCTGGGGGGACAGCAGAAGATCCTTGGTAAAATTAAATACCACACACATATCTGAGACACATCAAAGGAACAGTACAAAAAGGATTGCTCAACACTTTTACACTTGGACTATGTTCCCCTTAATTATTTTCCCAGGAATTTATATTTACTAGAACCATAGATTTTATCTGGTTGTTCCTTGGATGTTCTGTTTATGTAAACTAAATCATCTGATGATGAGTGGGTCAGTCCTCCTATGGCAGACGCTTTTCTACTTTGGAAACCTAACAAAAGTGATGCATTTCCACATCAGAAACTGTTCCCAGAATCAGGAAAGTTACCTTGGGACATTTTTCTACTCCCATCGTTTCCAGTGCAGGAACCAGAACCAAATAGTAGTAAACACGAACTGCTGAGAAGTTTACACCATCCGAGGGGAAGGAATGAAACAAAAGGCTGGAGACATTCAACCTGTAGGAAATGCTTAGCAGCACCTAAGGATAAAGAAGGATAAATATCTACTTTACCTACTACCTAAGGTACTACCTGCATAACAGGGCTGTTTTTTGGGGTGAATTTTCCTCTTATTTGGTTTTAATTCCTACACATATGAAAGAATGGCCCACAAAAAAAAAACACGTGCCTCACCTTCCTCTTCAAAATAACACCAACTAGACAAACACTTGTATGCCTCTGCCAGGGCCACTCATCCCCCGCATCCCCATGTTGTCATCCAATTCTAACTTTCGGTACTTTTCCAATAGAATGTCTGTTACTGAGACACATGGCTGTGTTTGTGCTGCCGCTGTGCTCTTCTACCGGAGAGGGGAGATTTGTGGATGACGGGGATCCGCTTTGTGAGAGGAGTGGAGGTTAGCGCCAATGGGCGATGGTTGGATAGGAGCTTCATGACGGATCAACCCCAAATTGTAATCAGTTGTTTGTTGTACCATTGCCAACATTTCCTGAAAATCTTATCGAAATTTGTTCAATGCGTTTGAGTTATGTTGTTAACACACCGACTGATGGTTACAATAAGGTTAATGTGTTTTTTTTATATTTTCGCTGAAATTACTTCAAAGATTAAGGTGCAAGATAGAATTTGAGTGCTTTTTCAGATTATAACTAATGCAAAACCCAGAAGCCCATTCTGACACACAGCAACGCTTTACTCCACACATTACAGCCGTTTCAAATATTTGCCTTAAAGCAACGAGCTAAAAATACTCGGCAGAAACCAAAACAGAAGCCTTTTTTCTTGTGGTTGGTGTGGGAAAGAGTCATTTGACATACCTTAAATTTCTTCTGGTAAACTAGCTGATTATTTTGGATGGAGAACCACCGTCTGAAAGGAGATCACATGTTTAAAAGGAAAATCAGTCACATGCAATGACCAAAAATACTGCTAAAAAACCTTCAGTGACTTCCAGAGACACAAAGCTGATGACTAAATAAATGCATTATGTTTATTCTGGAAAACAAAACAAAAAATGTTTCAAGTGGCAGAAAAATATAAGAGAACATTTACGGTTTTAAAGTAATATAGCTGAAGCTTCGAAAACGTTAGTTGAAATGTGAGAATTTGTTAAATTGCTTTGGGTTCCAAGTCATTTATAAAAGATTGAATTCCTGATATAACAGGAGGAATGATAATTAAGTAATCTGATCTACTGAGTTTGTTTTATGTCAAAAGTCTGCAAGAAAGCTGCTGAGCTAAACTGGATGAAACAGCATCAACCCAGAAGGAAATCACACTTTTTAAATATGCTTGCCCAAAATGTCAGGATTATTTTCAATATTTGAAGGCGAATCCTCTGGAGAAGCTGCGCTTCAAAGCAGCTTCTTTTATCCATAGCGTTTTTGGACGCTTACATTCTGGTCTTCAAAGGCAGACAAACACGCACAGTTAGACTGAGGGCAGACCTTTTTTGTGGTATTTTTTAAGCTATAATCTGAGCCATCTAAACTATAAAGTGTCTGATTATTACTGACCAGACGATAATTTCTGTTTTCAGAATAAAAATGGGCAAAAAAAAAAGACTCTACATGTTTTTAGAGTTCTCATTAACAAAGATATTTGAACATACCCTATTACCTCTTAATTCCTCATGAAATATGAATGAAACGTTCCACGTAGAAGTAAAAACTGTTGTAATATTTATCTCAACATGTATCGCTTAAAGAAGACATTAAGCCTCTTTTAAAAAAAAGATAAAACAGGTCTTTGCACAAAACCAATCTCGCATAAAGCGATTCTAACCAAATCGGCTCTTGACAATTTCCGTCCCTGTCAGAAAGAGCCGTTTAGAAGACTCTGTCACTTTTATGTTTATTTATGGTTGCAGACCACACCCACCCATCTTGTTACTAGGCTGCAGGTTATATGCCAATTCTGCTTATTGTAAAACACTTTTTCAAACGGCTCCTGACTGAAAAAAATTTGCGAAACTATGGATGGATAGTTTTTTATTAATGTTGGATTGATTACACAGGCAGCAGAGACCCAAACAGCAACACAGAAGGATGAAAAAATGACATTTGGACATGTTCCCTTTAAAACCATAAAGGTGAAGCTGGTCTGGTAAAGCTTAATTTTAACAGTTCATAAAGCAGCCGATTAAACCATGGGATTACCTGTTCCAAGTCTTGAAAGCATTACTGGCCCTCTTGAACAGATAACCTTCCATTGCAATGCCATTGTCTGCATCCACATTGTATTCCAGCTTTGTGTCATCATTTGAGAAATCCTGCAAATCACATGAAAAAAGCGAAACATGCATATATAAACAAAGACAGTACAAGTAGACAGCAATATGAGATAAATCCTTCACTTATGCTCATTTTCCAACAGTGATATAAAACCGATTTGGAGCATCACTGTGAAGAGCTAAGTGGTCTTTCACAGGGCAGCTGAGCAGAGCTGCTGTTTAGCCTGACCCGGAAATATGATTAAAAAAAACAAACAAGACAGAGAGCATGCCTTACCTACAGAGTTACACTACATCATAGTCACTGTGTGCAAAATATGCAACAGATCAAAACAATTAGAAACAATTTTACCTTTTATTTGTCTCTTTTATAATAATACAACACAATTGATTGCACTGCAAACAATATACAGAGGCTATGAAGAGAAAATACAGTAAAAGGTGACCTGAAAAAAGTAAACCATACATACATATATATATATATTTTTTTTTTTTTTTTTTTTTTCAAAACTATGAATTTTCCCTCAACAGACACTGAAACATCTGATTAATTTCGATTTAATAAATGCAAAACAATGAACGTTCCCGATTTTCAGTTCTTCTTGTGCCACGTTTAAGTTAAATCTTAATATAAATCAAATAAACATAAAATATGGCTGCAGAGATATGGATTAAGGTTACAGATGTATAAATGTGGATGTTATTTTAATTTTATAACTACCTATTAATTTTAAAACACTTCCTTTATAAAAGGAACCTGCAGCACATTATTTAATTTTTAGTGTTATGACTCTAAGAGCAACATGCTGTGTGGTCAAAGTCAGAGTGGGTAGCAGACACTGTCAAGAAAATCTAAAATCATTGCTGGCCAGAAAAAACAGGCGCGTCTCAGACTGACTCTGAAGCATTTTGTTTGTATTCCATACCTGTTTGCCGTTTGCATGGTGAAGAGTGCATTTAAAGAGTATTTATCTGTATGGCTCTGCTTTCTCTGCTTTAACTCAGGTGTTGCTATAAGACCGCTCAGCTTTAACTACCTGAGGTGCTGCCACACTCTCCTCAGCCTCAAGTGACATTAGGCTCAGGGCTGTGCAAATACACAAGCGTGTGTGTGTGTGTGTGCTTGAGGAGTCAAATTACACTAAGTATCAGCGTCTCCATAAGCAATTACAGCTCAAAGTTTTCAGCCCTTGTTCCTGTAACAAACAGGGGAATCATCTTATCTGTTTTCCTTCCAGAAACATCCAAAGTTTTCCACAAAAATCACTTCGATTAGAAAAATCCCACCTTTGTAAGCGTAAGCAAGCAAATATCTTGACAGATGCTTTTGTTTATTGACGTTTGACTTGGAGGACTTTAAAGGCTTCGTTATTTGGGGTGCTCCAGTTCTTCTGCATGCGCAGCAAGTATTGATCATAAAAGCAGAAATATTAGTTATTTCAACAATGCACTAGAAGCTCAATAATGTTTAGACCTCTGCTGTAATTTTTTCGCAGTTACACAAAAGTTAATTAACAAAAGCACATTCTGTAAATCCTCTCTTCAATTGCTAAACATTCATTAAATTACCCTACTCAGTTGCACATTCCCATTTGAGTTTGCCACTTTATTTATTTGCTTTGATAGTGTTACAGTTGAATTTCCATTTTGTGGGACAATAAAGGATTATTTCATTCTATTCTGTAACTAGTTCACCCCACCCCACCACACCGCATCTGGGTTGGAACCAAAACATCCAAGTTTTAGTAAAGCAAACATAAACCTGCAGGAGTCTGGACATGCTTCAAAGCCGACGATTTTGTTTGTCGAGGTGACATTGGAGATACAGCAGGTGGTAATAATGATCTCCACTTCCTGTTCATTTCCTGGACATCGACACGCTGATAGAATCAGTTTTAAATTTCGAAACAACTACACTACAGATAACTACAGTGCCTAGTAAACGTATTCTTCTCTTTTGAACTTCCTCTCAAGCATCTTAAAGTGTGGCATGTATTTCTACTGAGACCCCCTAAGCTTATGCTTTGTAAATCCACCTGTTGGTAAAACAACTCAAGCTTAAGGTCGCTGGAAGGTGAACATCTGCCTCCGTCTCTTGGCTTCTGAGGCCAACAACTTGTTTTATTCTTGTATTTTCCTGTGTTCAAATTCATACTTCTCTGCAGAAGAAAATACATCCCTCTACATCATACTGCGACCACCACCGTGTTTCATAGATGGGGATGGTGCTCTCATCACATAATATTTTATAGTTTGTTACCTTGGTTTTTATATGCAAAATACTTTGAAAAAACTTGATTTTTTCCCACTAATTCACAAGTATTTCCTGATCTGTGTTGGTTAACATATACAATCCTGGTGAGGCGTTGGTGTCTGAGGTAATGTGACGAACCGGAAGAGATTCCAGTGGCATTAATGCTTTTATAATCAATTATTCCTTTTCAAATTCTGCTCTGCTCGTGTTAGCTATCTCCTTGTAAATAATAGCAAACCAAATTTTTTTTTACGCAAATACTCTGACACTTTGAATGGTAACTGTGCAAGTCCTATGCATCTAGTGAGATAAAAAATATACTTAACAAGTCAATGTTGCGGAAAAAAGTTCAGTTAAAAGTTTCTAAAATAATTGAATTCTGTAAAAATGTGATTTCTACGAGGTTAAACATTTGCTTTCCATTTTAAGGTCTATTCACCTTCACAGAGTGGGAGATCTGCAATAACCTTGAAATATTTTAAAGAAAAATCTTACAGATTTAGGCTAATGTCTCTCAAAACACTATGAAGAGACATGTGCAGACGATTAAAGCAGACAGCTTGAAGCCACACAAGTCTGAGACTCCACAGTTTAATTACCTGAGGATACTAAAAACTATGATAACAATTAAAGACTCAGGCCTAAGCTGAACCAAACATTATCTTGTTTTGGATTCTCTTTTTAATTTATGGGATAAGAAATGTGTTACCTTTGGGGCTTAGTGAATGATATCAATCTAAAAGCAAAGATCTAAACACAGAGCTCCCATTGAAGCCCTCAGAGCTGTGGTTTCTTGGTCCTAGTTTTAGCCATTTCAAATCCGGTGGACTAAAATGATCATCTCTAATAAACAACAAACCAGCAAACAAAACTCCCTGTAGCAGACAGTAACATTAAACACAAGGCATCAGACTGTTACATTCTGTATAATGAGGACATCAACACTGATGCATGAGTCGGGCTGTAAAAATGAGACGAAAACAGACAAAATGCAAACGTCTACACGAACAATGCAATGCAGTTTCCAAGCGTGTGCTGACGAGGGGATGAGAGGCGGAGGGAGGCAGGTGGGGTTACAGCACAGACATGAGATGGAAGTCAATGCATCGACTACGTACAGAGGTCGACCTCCAGGCACAAAAGCTGCGATGGTCTGGTAAAAAGTCAAGCTCTGTCACCTCCTAAAATTTCACACAAACAGCAAGAGAACCACACAGAGAAAAGAAAGGTTGCATTTCCAAGAAAGGAATCCATCATGGCTAAAAAAACAAACAAACAAACAAATACAAGACGGTCCACAGAGAAGAGTTGATGTGAAGAAGCAGAAACCAAACGCTAAACGAGTGGACGTTGGCAGACAACAACAAATGCACGTCATGCACTCACCAGATACCACACATAATGAAAACGGCTAAAAATCTTCATTTCTCTCAGTTTCTCCTTGTTAACCAATGCAGAAGAGTTTCCGCGTAAGGCCGACAGCTGGTCAGCATCTCACAGTCTGTGTGGCATCTCGTGGCTCATCGTGTCTACAACCATCACCTCCCCGCCTCTCCTGTGGCTGTCTGACTTCAGCCGCCACTGCTCCTCCTTCAGAGGACTCAGGACCCAAGCAAAGGTCACCTGTGTGTGTTTTCGTGTGTCTTAATGTGTGTGTTTGTGTCAGTGGGTGCTGGGGTAGACTTCATGGAGCATTAAACATTTATAAATGACTTCACTTTGGTAGTAGTACACTCAGCTTTTCCCTCCTTCCCGAAAATGGACTCAGAAAGCCTATTATAAAGAGTTTGTGTCATCGGGAAATAAATGCATGTAGTTGTTTTAGACCATTGATTTCTATTTATTTTCCTAAGATAAGACAGAACAGTCCCCCAGAATGTGACAAAGGTTCTTGAAGCCTATTGGGCTTCCTTGTCATGGTCTTAGCTCTGTGTTTCTGCTGAACAAAGCACTCAGGCACAAAGATAGCATACAAAAACATAAACTCAGGACCCCTTTAAAATCCTATGAGGATGCAAGGTTCCAACATGATGGCTAATATTTGAATTTCTGCACAAAAATAAACATTCTGTTTCGGCAGACTTCCTTTTTGCATAACGGGGAACTAACATGATGAATGACAGCATGATGATACGGTTGGTTATTAATAGAAGAAGTTCCTTGATTTAGATTTAGAGATTTAACCCACACTTATGCAAATAATTTCTAAACTAGAGCAAAATCATTAGGCTTACTCTTGAAAATATTATTCGATCATGTTGCAACACCCAACCATGTTTTTTTTTTGTTATATTAATTATAAGACAGAGCAATAAAGCAGAGGATAACATTGACGTAGGAATAAAATGATTCATTTATGTTGTTTTTAGTTATGTGTTTTTTTTAAGTTTCAAGAAAAGTAAATCTGAAAAATTTTGCATACATTTTGTATTCAACCCCCTGATGTCCATTTCACACTGGCTGCGATGGGGCGGCTGTGGAGCTCCGTTAACTTTCTGCATCAAGTCTATTTTTTCTTTGACTCTGCATTCAGATTCTCATTAAGTAAAGAAATTACTAACATATTTAGCGGTAAAAGAAAAGGATCACATAAGCACATAAATTGGCTAAACTGCTAAAGTTAAAGGGATTTGTAAATTTGCAAGACAAAAACACAACATAAGACTTAAATAAACAAGTTAATATTAAACTATTTAAATTAACGGAGTGTAGAACAAGTGAATAAATAATGTTCAACAAAAGTATGAGAAGACAAGTGTGGCTTTTGGTTTACCAGCTCCTCTCTACATACGTAGTTGTAACTCGTGTGAACCACTGAGATTTGGTGTTCTCGCTGGAGGAATTTTCCGGAGACGTTCCACACACAAAACGCAGTCTGTGTGAATTACAGTCCGTAAAGAAACCACACCGGATCCGTACCGCACCTAACGTGAATTAGATGAGTCAATACCTGGTAGAACCAGCTGTTGATGCAATTCTAGCTGCAAGTCTTTTAAGTAGATTCAGATGACTAAAAGATTGATCAAAGGGGAACCTCCACCTCAGCCTCTGGTTTCTTCCAGAATTTCCCTGTATTAAGCTTCATTCATCTTCTCAACTACTCTGACCAAATTCCCTGTCCCAGTGAGAGAAATACATCCCCAGAGCATCATGCGCCCATTACCATGTTTCACCTTGGGAGCGGATTGTTCAGTGTAATGTGTGGTGTTAGTTATCCTAAACACAAAATGTTTAAAAGAAAAAATATATATTCTAACCAGATAACCTTCTTCCTGCAAATTTTTAAACAAGACTTCTGACAGATTAATTTCAGCACTTGTTTTCTTCTACAAAAAACAGATTATTAGTTTGCATGACTTATAGTCACACTTTGAATGTCTCTCATTCCGCGGTGAAACTCTGCAGCTCCTCCAGAGTTCCCATGGGCTTTCTGGCTGCTTCTCTGATTTATACTCTCCAAGCCCAGTTTTTAGATTAGATGGATGGTCACATATTGGTAGGTTATAGTTGTAGTTTCCACTTTCAGAAGGTGAACTGATGATGTCTCTGGGAACTTTTTAAAGACCCACTCTGATCAAAGTTTGAGCTATTCTTAATCACTCTCAGTGGTGTTTAAATGACAATTATGCCCTTTTTTAGCCAAAATCACAAAACCTATGCCGTTTTCTAGGACGTAGCTTCTGCAGAGAGGCAGTAGCTCATTAGCAATTTGTCTCTGCATTGTGGGCAGAACCATTGGCACAGAGGACCCCCCCTTCGACGACTTCACAGAACTCCATTTATTGATTTAGTAAGTTATAAAGATAACTGTTGCCTATTCATTTATATCTGAACACCACACTATTCTGATTTTTTCCATTAAAAACACACTGAAAAACATGTTGCATTTTTATTACATCACATTTATGAGCTGCTTTGTGCTGGTCTCAGATATACTATAAAATCCTTTTTTAGGTTTAAAGTTTTACGGTGATAAAATGTGCATGAGTGTGTGTGAGTGAGGGGGTGGGGGGGTGATCAATATTTTTTTAAGGTATTGTATTTTCAAGTTGAAGTTGAGTGAAATGATTTTCCTGTACGTATGGTGGACAAAAGAGCCAGCTGCTAGTTTAACAAGATGACGGAGTATATTAGAAGCCAGAACTATAAACAAACTACTTTACTATTATTTTTTCCAAGTTAACATCTGAGTTTCTTCTGCAGAATTACTAAATAAGCATAACTGTATGATGACACAACTAAAGACTGAATAACATCTGTGAATAACAGAACCTGCCTCAGGATGAGAACATCCCGTGAAGTCATGTGCAGTAAAGGAATAAAGCGGCAAACCATTGTTAACTTGCTCAATGAACTCAGTGAACTCATAAATGCATCAGCAACACAATGCACAGAAGCATGCATGGCAACTTTAATCAAACATGGCAGCCTATCATCCTGGTTACCTATCAAACGTCATCGTCTTTCTCAGACCAAACAGCTGAATGTACAGTACATTCATGCAGATGTTGCATGGAGGTGACAGTGAGGGGGGAAAACTAAAACAAACACCACTTACTTGCAGAGCAGCCTGGAGAGATTCGCAATGAAAGATGAAAAAAAAAAAAAAGCACAAGCAGAGGGAGAAAGAAGACAATTGGTTAGAGGAGTGTAGGTAGATGCAGCCAGAACACACAAAAATAGCATCCTGTTAAACCCAGGAAAGAGAATGGGCTCTAGAGGTTAGTTGGAGGTTGGCGCAGATGCCGCGACAGAGTGAGATGGAAGAGAGGACAAGAGGAAGGGAAAAAATACATAAAACAGGACACAGAAAACCATAAAGATGGTGTAAAAAAACAGGCGAATGATCAGGCACTGACATAAAGAAACAGCTGAGTGAGGAGCCATTTCCTTCTGTCTGTATTCACTGATACTCTGTGATGTAGAATTTCATTCAGGGGATGAATAACTTCCCCAACATGCTGGAATATAACAACCAACACTTGTACTTCACTTGCATCCTACAAGGACGTCATGAAATTCAGCAGAGGGGAGGGTCTTAATTCATCAGATGTAGCACTGATCTGAGAAGCAGAGGAACTGAAAGGGGAAATAAACAACAGCTAATCAGGAGATCTTAAGTCAGGCTGAAACCGAACAGAGTTTGTTTAGAAACGGATTCCTGTCTGCTGTCAATAATAAATGAGTGTGTAGCTGAGATCATCCTCAGGGCTCAGCTGACACCTCAGGATGGACTACTACCTCCGTTCTACGCAAATGACGGACACACACTCAGCTCAGGAAGCAAATACGCTACTTCTTTTCCTTTAGATCTGACTCTCCTTTTTCTAAACTTTCATCAGTCTGCTGATATCATTCAGCAGCCCAAAATCTGTCAAATAACTTAAACGTTCTTAAAGCATTGATATGGTCATCAAATCATTACTGGGTGCTTTTAGGTTCAACAAGCCCAGAAGATGTTTCAAAGCTGGCCGCCTTCTCTGAATGTTGTCGGCACGTTTGATGCAGGCGAAAAATGTTATTTTAAAAAAAAAGGTTTTAATAAGGGGAACCTGACAGTATTTAAATAAAGTTAGATGAAAAATCCTTTATAATGATGACTGCATGCTGAAAAAGTGATCAAGCGTTCCAACAAAATCCTACACATTACCCTATAAAAACACCATCTCCAAACACATCACCAAAATGGTCCAGTCAAAGTCCAGGTCAAGGGATATAAATACATGCAGTTTTAAAAGCCACCTATGAGTCAAACGCAGAAGATTAGGAGGCAGCGGTGTTACCTTTTGTTGGATGGTGGAGTGCTTCTGCTCCATGTCCCTCTTCTCTTTAGCTGCATCGACCACCAGCTGGTCCAACTGCAGGAGACAGGACAATTTGGTCAGGCTTACCCAACCAGCTACGCAAATAAATCTATCAAAAAAAAGCTTTATCTTAATGTATAAAAGACAAAATAATCGCTCAACAAACAAAAATTTAGAAAAAAGGAGGTCGGAATCTGAGTTATGACAACCTAATACAGCGTTAGTTAATTACAAAGTGAGGTTTAGCTTTTGACCGAAAATGTGTTGTAAAGGTAAATTATCCACTATATACAGAACAACCCTAAATAAAGCAAGTTTTCTCTTCTACATAAAATGAGCTGTGTAAAGCTGGCGTGATCACGGGTGAACTAAATGAAGAATGATCAATTAAATTTATCCCTAACAGTAACAACTACAAGTAGAGAGGAAAACAAGGACTCCTTTAAGAAAAAGTAGAACACAGCTAAATAAAATAAAAAAGCCTTTGATTTAGAGCTGGGGTGCATAGGCTGTCGCTGAAAATGTGCCAGTTTGCCTTAAAGCAAAGAAATCTTAATAAGTACTGTCAATAGTCTGTTGCTGTGACATGACCTAAATAATCCTGTTGGTTAATCTGAATGCATTTAATTAGAGTTTTTAAAGAAAAAAATTGCATCATGAAGCTATTTTTCTGTGCATTTTAAAATTATTTTTAGGAGTGCACCGATGTGACTTTTTCAGTCCCAATACCGACACTATTGCTGAATTAATAAATTTTATACCTTCCGCCTTATACCTTTCTTGAAGAGACTAAAAGCTAAAGACTTTACTAACTAAACATAACTAAGACAAATTAACAGATGTCAAATTTAAAATCACCATGACACAAAATTTTTAATACAAATGTAAAAAAAAATTTGTGAATTTATTGCAAATTTATCACATTTTAAGTACCGATTCATGGTACCGCTTAACTGTAACCAATACTGATATATGTACATTAGACAATATCGGGGCTGTTACCCGATACCAGTGTCGGTGCATCCCTAATTATTTTACAGATATATAACTTCCTGGCTGCAACATAAAAGAAGCAACTGATGACTGATCCATTCCTGACGAATAAAAGAGGGTCATTTAGGAAAAACTTTAAAATAAAAGGGAAAAATTGTTATGAAAAATTAAACAAAAATGATTGATGATATTTGTAATAACAGTTTAATTTGGACATAAAAAACCCAAACCAGTCCTGCTGAACCCTGAAGCTATAAAGATCCAGGGCACACTATGTGTAGTCAGATTTAGAAGGTAAGAAGTGCAAATAAACTTCTTTTTTCCATCAACTTTCATTTTCTTTTTATATGCAAAGCAGTACATAAAAACACATTTCAACCCGGGTTGACTCGTGTTCAAACTTCACACGACCATTTCTTTAAAATTTTTGATTAAACGGCCAATAAAACTGTATTAATTGATTTGTTTCTTTCGTAAACAAGATTGGATTAAATCCTTTCAGAAACTTTAAAATGTAAGATTTAAAAGCAACAAGTTGAGAAAAAAATAACAGTAAAACTCATTATGTTGTTTCAAATCTGATTAATTAAAGCATTTTGAACTAGTAAAACGGTTGTCTGGCAAATAGAGACTCAGCATAAATCAGAAGATTTATTTTAGGAGCAAAAAAAAAAAACACTCAATTTCCCTCAATTTTTAATATATTATTGATTCAACTATTTTTTTTAATCGAATTACTTACCTTTAATAATCGTATTTGCCCAGAAAATGGGGGGAGAGAGATGGAAGAGGATATGCAGCAAAAACCAAACATTGAACCTCTGTTTTGTGCTCTGCCACCACCCCACATCCTGCCTATTTGATACCAGATATTTTTAGGGTTTACCAATAAAACTGTATATAACTTTTCTCTCTGATCTGTTTGTAGTTTGTTTGATTCATACTTTACTTTTCTAACCTTTCATACTAACCATGTTTCCGTTCGTACCCACTGGGGGGGGGAGGAAATGAACCTGTACAGCTCTAATGAAATATATCTTCGAGCAGGATGTCACTTAAACCTGTTTTAGATTGATCAATTTATAATCTGCCATATTTCATGAGCATAGAGAGAAAAAACAGGAATCAGAACTAAAAGAATTTGGGATAGGTGTAATATAAGTCTTAAGAACATTACTTACAGTTCAAATTTGTTGTACGTGAGATCTTACTATTTTTTGGACTGTTAATCTCCAAAACACAGGAAAATACTTGTCAAACAAAATAAATAAACAGATACCTGAAACACCAGGATGTATGAACAATAGAATTTAACAGAAGTTGGTGAACCAGCTGTAGCAACTTTTGTCTTTTCACTCTCTTTCTCATGGCGTCCCATTTGTCAAATGTAGACTTCAGTGGGTTCTTTTTTAGTTTTAAACACTAAAAATAACCACACAATAACCACCCCCCTTCAAATTGCTATCTTCTATAATGTACACTCACACACACACTGGTGCTATCTGACTGTTGTAGAGAGGACAGTAGTGCAGCAGAGATTTGTTTTGTTTAGAGCGGAAATGGGTGGACGAGAGTGCAGCAGGCCGATAACATCAGGATGGGAAATGTTTTTCTCTGTTGGGCTTTGATAACCAGTTTAGTTTGAACCATACGGTCCCTCTGCTGCCTTATATTCTATATAGACCTGTTTTAATATTATATCCGTCCCTCCCCATCACAGAGTCGGATATTTCATCACATTTGCTTCATCACTGTCTGACCACGGAGCTCTGCTGGCGTGAAAACGACAATGACAAGCTTTATGACTCATGGAAAACATACAAAAAAAATCCCTCTGACTGAACACAGCGGGTAAATTCATTCAGTCATAAGATTGTCTGTCACTGAAAGATGCAATAATGAAGACTTTATATCTACAGCCAGCTGAGCGTGAAGGAAAAGTAACAAAACCAGAATATCAGAAGGCGTAACAGTGAAGACACTCTCCCTCATAACTAAATTTCTCAGAGTTTATACTACGTAGTTGTTTTTGAAGTCTCCACTTTTTTTTCTAAATTGCTTTTAACCCTTTTCCTTAAATATCTTCTGATAGGACAGGTATCAGACGGTATTAGCAGACCTGTTGACAGCTCCTCCACCCCTCCCTGCACAGCCTCTCCACCTTCTTCAGCTTCATGATGAGAGACGATGGCCAAGGTTTTTTGGTTGTGGCTTCCCACTTTTCTGCTCTCCTTCAGATTCCGTGCGACGGGCTTGGGATCCACAGCAGGCTTATAACTCCAGCTGTTTGTCAGTTTGAATTCAAAGCCTCTCTCTTTTGTATCCTCCCTCTTCAGGGTTTGGGTCTTTTTCAATCTTTTCTCTGAGAGGTCCTTTTATTCCCTCCATAAGATTCTGCATTTGAAAGTCCATTCTGTGGTTTTCCTCCAATGTATTTTCCTTTTGCTGCCTTGATGTCAATAAATTCACTAAGCCATATTTTTTAAATCTGGCTACCTATCTTTCTAAAATATATAAAAAATATTCTTCTTAATCATTGAAAATTCTTGTTCAAACATAAAAAAAAGCCTCCTCTATCGCCACTTTCCCTTTAAGGTCTTATCTGACTCTGTTCGGAACCCTGCCTGTTTGACGGCTTTAAAGTTCTGATTCAATGCTCTCTTCATCCAACCGTAAGCATCATCTTTCGGCTTCTGTGCTGCGTTCGTTCAGCTGACGATCAACCCCTGTGAGTCTGTCTGTGTGAGAAAACCCTTTTTCCAGCCCCCTGGCAGCTTTCTTCCTCCTTCCTGCTAAATGCAGCGGCAGCTCCACTACGATAATCATCTTAAAGTAACATTTGGGCTGAGTTTGTGTACGTACACACAAGGCTGAAATCCAGCAAACGCACACACGCGCTCAGGATCACAAACACTGATGAGATAGGAACATAAACGGTGTGTGGAGGTCGGTCTTTTTTGGAATCTCCGTATTGAAAAATAGTAGTTCGTTAACAGACTTGATATCATATAAATGTTCATTTATACATTGTCCAGGAGGCATGATGATTTCTGTTATAAAAAATAAATAAATCACTAAGTGGTACAGTTATTATCCTCCCAGCTGTTAGTACAACAGCCTTTTGAAGCAAAAAGTGTCACATTTCACAGAGACGGGGTCTTTGAAAAAATCCTAGTTCCCCAGAGTTTCTCCCATAGAAGAGGAACTTTGTATGTTTTCAAAAAGTCCTGATGTTTTTAAGAGATCACGATATAACAAACTATAACGAGGCTCTCTAGGCCTAGTAGCGGTAGTGAGTAGCCAGTCTGCATATTCATTTCCTTTGTTTCGTGCCAAACCCTTAAGACAATGTGTTACCAGAACGGTCAATCTCAGTGTCATGTGAGCAAAGCGCATGTCCAGTTAAAGTTCTAGGAGAGATAAGCAGACTCCACATACTTACATAAGGTGCGTTTCCACTATCGGAACTTCAGGGTAATTTGACCAGAACTTTCTGATTACCTCTCGTCTCCACTTCACCGGACCGGGCCGACAGGGCTGTTTCAGAAACCATTGGAGTACCTGAATGCGGATATGTACTCGGAAATTGCCCAATCTAGCTGCTGGGGAGGAGCTGTGGTTACGTTGTGCTGACTGGTTGTAATTCAGCGCGAAATGACCAGATGTCTCCAAACTAGAGTACGGATCGGGCCGCATTTGTCCTTCCGAGCCCAGCCCACATCCAACAGAGCAGTAACCGAAACCGGCCCGAACCTGACGGGCACTAAGATATTTATGCCCAAGCGCAGGTACGCACCGTTTAATAAACCGAGGGTAGGCTTTCTTACACCTGAAAATACTTTCTGCACCTGACCCCGGCTGGGCTCCTCTGGTCCAGAGGTGGACTTTTTTCCCCAACAGAAAAATATGCAGAGCTGTGGGTCTGATAAGTCGGACAAGGTGCTGCTGATGCTGCCGCGGGAAAAAAATAAATAATCTCACCTGCTATGAACGGATAAATCAAATGAATTCTTATATTTAATTATAATCACCTTAATATATTTGATCTTATCTTAATTTCAACAATAATTTAGTTTTTTAGATTTTTCCGTCAGTTTTGAAAGGATAAACATATGCAAGATGCCCTGCAGCCAGCATAAGCAAGCCTGTTACTGCATGTTATTTTTATGAATAAAAAGGAAATAATATAAAATGAATATCCCCCCTCTGGTTTTTTTCACTAATCGCACACTGCTAATGCTCCGTAGAGCCTGGAGTTTTGGAATACTAATTAGACATGCATAGAAACTCTTATCAACTTTAAAAATTTAAATAGAAATTTAAAAGGACACTAAAGGTACCACTAATACAGCAACCAAGACAAAAAAAAGAAGCAGTAAAATGTTTTTTTTATTTTTTTTAACCACTTAATATATATTTATGCAAATTAAATGTTGAATCTTTAAAAAAATGTTTAGTGTACGATTACTAGTAAGATTTAAGAGTAAGATAATACTGTTCTAATAAAACAAAATTTTCCCCATATTTTCATCATGGGAGCTAATAAATGTATACTAATTTAAAAATAGGTTCGAAGAAATATAAAAATCATTCAGCAAGTATCAGGGACGTTAATTTATAGGACATTAAATACAAAAGTTAAAAGGTAACCAAGAATAAAAACAGGAGAGTAGCACTAAAATATAACAGCTCTATAGTTCAACATCTAAAAGCTTAAGCTGATGTTCTGCCAAAAGCTGTTCATACCTGTCCACCCAGCTGCTTCATAAGAGGCTGCAGTTCACTAAACAGGTCGTAACCTTGATGGAAGAAAGTCAGATGGGCATACATGAAGGACAGCATCTGCAAAAAACAAAGATACAGCGATTGTTCAAACGGATATATATAAAACTACAAACATTTGGCTTTATTATGATTAGTAGGTCAAGTTACCGATTTCAGGATTTCTGATCTTCTCTTAGACTGTAGAACATTTATCTGCAAGTAATAAGAGAGAAGCATTGAGTGGCAGAAAAACACAGAAATCAGGAAATTAAAAATGGAAAAATAAATTTGTGATATATGGGTTTTTGTCCACATTTTTAAACTGTGCTAATACAATTAAGTGACTTAAAGTGAAACAGAAAATAAAGTTTAAAAAAACAGTAACTGAACTAAAAAGAAACCTAACTCACTGACAAGAAGCCTATGGAAAAAAAGTTACACAGCCTGGTTTTTCCAGATAGTGCTTCATTCTCTGAGCACCAGGGGGCGATCAATGTTACACATTTAACACAAGACATCGATGAAGTCCCTTTCTCCTTGTCTGGCTGCACCACAGCCTCCTGTCTCCCTACTACTGTCTCTGTGTGCAGCAGACTGTGCCAAACGATAGTAAGCTTCTCGGGGGGAAATTCATCTCATTTTAATGTTGCAGAGTAGGAGTTCTTAATGGAGAAAATTAAATGCAGAGTTACAGGATACTTGACAGCCTCTATTAACTGGCAGCAACCAATAACTGGAAGCGCACAGTTGCATTGCAACAAAAAGGTCCGGAGTTAGAGAGTATGTTGCAGGTTAAATATTTTCTAAAATACATATAAAATGTATTCCAAAACCTCCCATTTGAAATGTTTACTGAGGTTATTTGAAATTTCACATTGCTTACCGGCATACATTTTATTTGAAAAGTTTCATAATCTTGACCTGTGACATAAGACAGGGGAGTCATATGCTATGCGCTGGCTCAGCTCTGTAGGTTATCAGGAGACTCATGGTATCTACAGTCAGTGAGTTCACTAGTTGTAGTTTGCCTTCATTTTTCTTTAAAAAAAAAAACTGTATATTATTGTGCTTAAAGTACAAACACCAGCCAATCAGGTTATCTGGTCCACAGGTTTCCATACCTTTTATACCTTTTATGCAGCTTAACTTCTGCTTTGGCTCTGAAAAACCAGATCGCTCGTTTCAATTACTTCAGACCGGTGAATTAAAATCCCAGCGATGTGAAGCAGTTTAACATAGAATACCAAAGTAAAGATCTGGTTCATGCAGCCTCTAAACCTGCAGCAGGCTGGAGACATGATCAGAGATCGATCAGAGGCTCAGCTCTAAGCAGACAGGATCTGTGCGTCTTGCTATCTAACATCTGCTAACTACAGCTTTATTGAAAGAATGACATCAAAGATTAGAATCAACGTGATATGTGGGTTTTATAAGAAACAGTAAAGCTAGGTTGCTGCACCCAGGCTATCAACATTCGCCCTGCATGGCGATGTTAATCCTTCCCCTGGTCTTTCTCTGCTGTCTGGGCCATGCAACAGGCTCATAGCTGTATGGTTGTGCTCCATCATATGTTTGTATTAAGTGTACTTATAAACATTTAAAGTTTCTTCTGTCTCAAAGTCTAAATTAAAATCCATGGTTTTCTATAGATCGAGCTGAAACGACTTGCTTCTACTACAGTATGTCACTACCTGTCTGGCAGAGGATAAATCTCACAAAAAAAACAACTCCAAAAGCTAAACTAATTTATGCATGAGTATATTTTTTTATTTAGAATCGGTTCCTAATGTATTTCTCTAAATAGGGCTTTCAGGGAGGCTCTAACCTGCACTTTAAAATCCCGACTGGAGTCTTTCTGAATGGAGTTTGTATGTCCTCCCCATGCAAGGCAAGTCAAGGCAATTTTATTTGTATAGCACACTTTCAACACGAGAAATTCAAAGTGCTTTACATGATTTGGTGGCAAAAAACCCAAATATATGAAAATTAAGAAAACAGAGAAATAATAAAAAGAATGAAAGAGAATATTTAGCATTTGAATAAAACAACAATTTACGATGAAAATAAAAAGAGTAGAAAACAAGAGACTATTGATGAAAACATTTAGCGATTGATTGAAAGCAATGATAGTAACAGTTACTCATAAGCAAGTCTAAATAGGTACGTTTTTATTTTAGATTTAAAGAGTTCAGTGGTAGCCGCTGCAGGACAATAAAGCCTGGCGAATCTGCTGCGGTAAAACACAGACGGGCGGTCCTGCTGCGGCGTAATTGTGTATTATGTCCAAATTGGTCAGGAATACAATGCAGAAGCACTTCCTGGGCGCTCATAGGTCCAAGTTGATAATAAACATGGTAAAATTAAGGAGTTTGGGGGAGATTGAAGCTTATTACAAGCGGAATGTGGACTACCCCTACCACTCCTGTTCTACGGATGTCCGCTGATGGAGCAAGTGGAAATAAATACTTCTGAACGGCTCAGACTGGATTCAAAATTCTCAGGGTGAGTAAAAAAAAACATAAAATTAGCTAAAAATAAGGTCCAGTTTGAAAAAAATTGAATTCCTGTTGAAGTTATTATTATCAATATTACCAAAAACACATGCTTCAAACATATCCCTGTGTGTGCAATCAATCGTTATACTGGTGCGTCACTTTTGGATTCAAACTTTTCAGTGATACTCCAGTGAATTCAGATGCATTTTAGTGAGACAGTAAGGTCACTGCTGGGCTAAGTGGTTGGTTTGGCTTTTGACAAAAGACACAGGAGCTTCTGAGACACCTCGGTTGGTTTGCATGAGCACAGGGAAATGTTTTTGGTCACGAAAGCACGCTCTCCAAACTTCAGTAGATCAGAGAACGAAAAGCTTTGACTCCTTTTTGTGGCCAGCGATAATTTCATGGTTGTAAGGCAACACTGACCACACTTGTATTCCTACAAAGATCTTAACTTCCATCCTGGAAGGAACAATTACTTTGAAATCTGAAAACCACAGGAGCTGATGTGTCCCTACTTTTACAAGCCCTCCCTTTCTCTTCTGATTGCACCCAGTTTGTAATTGTGCCTAAAGTAGCATGTCAAAATGATGGTGATTTAGTCGTACTGCTGCAACACGGGGTCGAGACAACAGCCGCAGGCAAAAGTTACGGTTGTTCAGTTGTGGTAAATCTCCGGTAGGGCAGAAGGGAAACAGACTTTGAAAACAATTAGGCCCAAATTAGTCTGTAAGTACTTCAAATTTCAGCTCAGAGGAGCTTAAAAAAGTATTTGAATAGAATTGTTTGGCAAACAACACTCTCACTTATGCCAACTTAAAAGTTAATTCATATTTCAGGAACTGTATTATGCCTAGCCCAGACACTTTTTCTAACCCACACAGATATATTCTTAACCCTAACTAAAACTTAATTCATTCCATAGCTCTAACACCGACCAGTAGAAAGTGGCAGCTGTGGGTGAGAAACAGTCAGTCGAGTGAGAGTCGGGAAGCAAGAGAAGCTCTACAAGGTCTCAATGAGTATTTTAAGTGCTTGCTAGCGTTAGCTCTGTGATGTCATATATGCGACTTCTGATTTGTAGGCATTTTGTTGGGGAATTTTCACAATTTTCAAATAAATCCCAAATCATTTGAGAAGCACAGTTAAAACGCACATCATTAGTTGTTTAAATTGAGGTACAACATATGTGTGATTCAGGAAGTAAGACAGAGGACCAGAAAATAACGTTTATCGCGCCACTGACTTCAATTCATTTTTGGGGTTTTTTGGCCAGGGAACGCAGGGGCCGACAGGAAGGGGAGGAGACTTAGACTCCCCATCCCGTTAAAAGATTTGGGGAAAACCAGAAGATGATGTCAACACCTTTGTAAGCTTTTAACCAGTTAACTTACAACACTTTGTCTACATGAAGGCACACATGTGGATGTATTTTATGACAAACACAGCTTCCTTGAGTTCAATCTAATGAAATCAGCCAGGACATCAGAAAAAGTACTATGGACCCACATAAGTCTGATTATTCTCACGTCAGTAAAATGTCCAGATGTTCGAAGGTGTCCCGTTCATCCATTCAAACAACTGTATGCAAGTATAGACATGGGAATGTGCCACCATTAAAGAAGATGGCTTCTTTGTGGTAGACATAAACATGTTTGGGCGCAAATTGTATCAACCTGGTGTAGATGCTGCAAAAGCTTGTAAGAGTCTCACTGCCAATAGTAACTCTACCTCTGTATCAAAATAGGCTGAAAGGCCACTCAGTGATAAAGAAACAATCATCCCCAAAGCCACATAAAAAAAAACTGCTCACAGTTTTCAAGTGCACTCTGGGACAAAAATATAAATTTTTAGAATCTGTTTGATTATAATGACCACTGCTGCATTTAGACGTAAGGCGGGGCTTGCAGGCATAAAAGGACCACAAGTGGAAGTATAGGCATGTACATCTTGGTGCAGGAGGCACTGGTGTGCTCCACTACACAGACTGGGTCACAAAGAAACAAAATGACGTAGAAACTTTGAAGCGTCATCTTAAGACGTTCGCCGGGAAGTTAAAGCTTTCCAAATTGGCAACAATCCAAAGCAATTTTGGATTTGTAGCAATATTAGCTACAAAATGGCTTAAGGACAGCTGTTTAGGAGCAGCCAGCACCCATTAAAAGGTGAAAAGGTGTGTGTGTGAACCATGAGTAAAGCCTACAAATCTGCCTCCGTTATACCAATTCAGTCAGGAGTAATGAGACAATTTACCAGCAAACTGTTGTGCGAACCCTGTATGCCCACTAAACCAAAATCGTACAGTTGAAATGGTGATTACCTCCAATACTAAGGAAGTGTGTGTAATTATCTGAAATTAAGATCTTTAAAGAAATCTCTAAACTATTCTCTTTCATATTATTCTGCCATTTAGAAAAATGCATTATTATGGTAATCCTAATAAACCTAAAACAACAAAACGTTGGTTTTATTTAATGTCAGACGGTTAAAAAGAAAGGCTCATGCATTTCATTTTAGTGGAAAAAAAAATGTTCAGGACATTTTTCATTTCATTTTTCTTTACCAGAATCCAGAAAGCTTTACATTTTATGACACAGCTTTACTTGTCACACACAGGGAAGATGACTAAACCAGTCCAGAAATGTCTTGGTTAATCAACTTCTCTAATATTCTTTTTCCATTTGCAACCCACTAGCAAGTCAGTTTTAACAGAAGAAAAACACAACTAAAACTAAAAATCTCCAACATATTCCAGTCAGCACAGCTTGAGGGTGGAGTTTTAAAATGCTGACACTAATTAAATATGAAGCATTAAATGGAGGGAAATGTAAAAGAGCTGAGCTAGCCGCTCATTTAAAGATTTCCTGAAAGCAAACTAAACAGCATGATAAAAACTCAACTTATTCCACACAGTCATGCCTCCTTTTACAAGGCAGCGATTATGCAGAGCGCTGAAGCAGAACCCTAAACTCTGTTGTTTGAGAGGGGAACAGCGCAAACGTAGCAGCGTACGAAAGCGCTGGCAGCTGCTTTATCATAAGCCAAAAAGCAATTAAACCTGCTGGACTAACAGACACAGCTGATGCGATCAGCCAGATAACCTTATTCAGCTTGTAGAAAAACGACACTCCTGACACCCGCCTTGTGACGCTTAAAGAAAAGTGTAACAACTTGATGTATGAAGATGTATTTCTTGTGAAGCCTAACAGACATTTTTTATTTAACATTTAAGGTTTCAGCTATTTTCTGCGGGCTTCCTCTTTTTCCATTTCCTCTTCAGCTTATTTTCGATGAATGGCTCATTTCGCTTTTCCTTACAGTTACCGAACATGATAGGACAAATGTGAGACGATATGACAGCCAGCAGATCATTTTGTGCTCATCAATCTATGCAGAGTCAAACGAAACGAAAATTGAATTACATCAACACAACTGAGCGAAGGGATGTCACCCACATAGGAGAACAGTGGGGCAGAAGAGTATTTGGCAGACATTGATTGAATATGTTGTCCCACTTAAAAAGATGAGAGAGGTCTGTAATTTACACCATAGGTACACTTCTACTGTGAGACACAGAAGGTAAAAAAATCACATTGCATGATTTTTGAAGAATTAATTTGCATAAACTGTGTAGAAAATGGCTATTTGGTCATTAACAAAAGTTCATCTCAATAGTTTGTAATGCAACCTTGGTGGTCAAACATTTCCTGTAGGTTTTCATCAGGTTTGCACAAACTGTAGCTGGTATTTTTTGCTGATTCTTCCCCTCCACAGATTCTCTATTGAACTCAGGTCTGTAGACTGGTTAAGCTACTTCAGAACCTTGAAATGGTTTTTACGTATCCAATATTTGCCCAGGTGGTGTGTTTGGGACCATTGTCATGTTGGAAGGTCCAGCTATGTTTAATCTTCATTAATCTCACTTAGAGAAGAAGGATTTTGTCTAAAATCCCAATACATGGTCCCATTTATCCTCTTCCTGTCCCTTTTGCTGAAAAGCAGCCCCAAACCATGATGTTTCCATCTCCATGTTTCAAAGTACGTATGGTGTTCTTAGGATGCAATTCAGCATCCGTGCCTCTCCAAACATGGAGTAGAGATCTATTTTTCTCTCACTTGACCACATGAAATTCTCAAAATCCAATGTATTATCCAGATGGTCTCTGGCTTAAGCAAGGGGACCTTCAGAGCACAGGGGCATTTTAATTCATGACGACGTAGTGCATTATTAACAGTAGCCTTTGTTACTGTGTTCCCAGCTCTCTTCAGGTCGTTGACTAGTTCCCCCTGTGTAGTTTTGGGCTGTGTCCTCACCATTTTCAAGATCTTGTGTACCCCATGAGTTCAGATCTTGCATCGGACACCAGGTCAAGGGAGACTGTCAGTGATCTTGTATGTAATCCATTTCCTAATAATTGCTCCAACAGCTGATCTCTTCTTAACAAACTGTTTGCCTATTGTAGATTGGCTCATCCCAGTCTTGTACACGTGTACAATCTTGTCCCTGGCCTCCTTGGACAGCTCTCTGTTCTTGTCCATGGTGGAGGTTGTAGTCTGACTGTTTGAAGGTGTCAAAAGGTGTCTCTTATACAGATAACAATTTAAAACATGTGCCAATAATACAGGTAATAAGTGGAAGATTGAAGAGCTTCTGTGTATAACCTTAATCCTTCAGTTAATTCTGGTTTGGTACCATAAATCTCTCTTTGAGATAAATTTTTGTCATGTTTCACTCACAGAATTACCAATGTTTGGTCTTAAGAAAAAGAAAGAAAAAAATACTTCACAACTAGGCGCTGAATCACATAAAATCCCTTCAATATATAAAGATGTTTATTTAATAATATGCTGATTTTTGCAAGGCACTGTAGACTGGTGTCCCTAAAGGGACACATATCTGTAAATTAAGTCAAACTTGTAACTTAAAAAGTGTACACACGACGTTTGACAGAGCACAACGTTCTTCTGAATGGTGCTAAAACGTCTGCTGCAACATGATGAACAAAACAAATCAGACTTATCCCCTTAATTGTTGCCACTACAACCTATTTAAAGCCCACAGGGTACCTGTAAGACGTAGTCGAGGACAATGTGTCGGAAGCATTTGCGTGTGGCGGTGAGGATGTTGGTGGCCTCCTCTACTTCATGCTGCTTGTTGCGTGGAGCCTGAGCGTTCTTGATAAGCGCAGCCTCCTTTTCCTCGCTAACTTTGTCAAATTGTTTCTTGGCTTCTTTGAACTTTCGCAAGTCACTGCAAAGGAGGACAGTGGAGAAATTAAAGCGTTTCTTATAAGTTCATACATGACTTGTAAAAGTTGAGGATGTCTTTGAAAAATTTGGAGGTTCATGCTGATTCAGAGATAGGGAGCAGCATTCAGAGTTCATAGTTGCAAACAAAGAAACTTTCTAAACTGATTTTTAAAAAATGAGGAAAAAATGGTAATGATAGAAATGTATCTTTAATTCTCGCAAAAGTCACTAAGCTGTTATTATTCAATCTGTGCACACAACTGCTGAGGGAAAAAATAACATTAAACTAGAAAATAATTTGAATAAATGTCCTGTGCATAATTCAAATATTTCATGTTCGTGCCAATAAAATTTTGTGATAAATTAAACGTTTCCAGAAATAAAATTAGGATTTTAAAGGTGGCATTAATTCTAACCTTATATAAGAAAAAAGGTTTAACGTTCACAACTACTTTTTTATTAATGGGTTTGGCTAAAATGAAAGCTTAAAAACTCTCCTTTAAAGTGCCTTGAGATCGGATCTGTTGCAAAACGGCGCTATATAAATAAACTGAATTGAAATTGAATTGAATGGGGGGGGGGAAATCACCTTTAGACTTAGAATTTCAGGTTGCTACACTAAACCTCTATAGACGATTATATCAATTAACCGTGAAAAAAATGAATTTCTTCAAAAACGTAGATAACGCTTCACAAAGCAGTAATTTATGGCATTTTTCTTTACCTTGAATCATGTTTTAGGCATAAAGGTGCTTGTTAAAGTAAGAAACATTTATCTTTAAGCGAGGTCATACAAAAACTCATAAAAGTTCGGAGGTAATTCTGCAAATGTTTACGACATGAAAAACTCTGTGGCTAAAAAACAGATAATACTTGTTCAACAGAATTTTAACGGCTATTGTCAGAGCTCTCAGAAAAAGGTGCCAAACCTTTTTGAGATTTTTGGGAGTAGCTATACATGAAAATATTTTCTATCTTTTCCCCTAGAGGTATTGGAGCTGGTACTGTGAGTGTTCAGCCTTGGTGCGCTTGGGGCTCAAACTGTTAATCCTGCTAATGAAATAATCCTGAGCTGCGACTGCTTCCTGTAATTATGCCAGCAGTCTAAATTGCAAAGGCGAGGCTTGAAACAGACAGATATGATAAACAGAGTTGTAAAAAATATTCATATACTTTGACCCTTTCAACATTTAGTCATGTTAACACAAGAACATTTGTTTTTTGGGGGATTTTTCTTTGATAGACCAGTACTAAATAGTGGATAACCATGAAATTATACTAGCTGATATGTAAAAGTCTTAAAAGTATTCCGAGCATGTGTAGTTTTCCCTTTTTTTTTTTGAAGCCAATATGCGGTGTAAGCAAACAGGATCACCAGAATAAATCAACCCAACTCAGCATTAGACAGTTTGCAAAGCTGGTATAAACATGTCCCAAAACCTTTGCAGCAGCAGAAAAAAATGTGGTTGTGTTTATCTTAAGAGGACTGAATAAACATGAATATCACACTTTTCACATTTTTATTTCCTAAACAATTGGAAACAATTTACTTTTTATTTTCCATGTCACAGTTAAACCCTACAATGTCTGGATCTTGACATAAAATCGTAATAAAATCCAGTAAAGTTTGTGGGAATCACTGCAAGGAGTAAACTTTGTAAATTGAAACTGTGAAAAAAATAGTGTTTCTTCTTGTTTGTTTTTTCTTTCAAACTTTTTAACTTTTAAACCCACATATGTTGGCTCTTCTCGTATTCCAAAGCTGATACTCACTCTTTCACAAATGTTTGCAGCTGAGTCTTGATTGATCTCTGCGCCTGATCAAACAATATCTGTGGAGAAAGTGGGGGGTAAAAAAAAGTGAGATTTGCTCATTCATTAAAATCTGTTGACAAATTTTGCAAGAAAAATTGTAAACAGTTTTTTTTGTCTAGATTTATCTGTAAGAAGCCCAAACAAAGCTGTAAGTTTTCTATTTCAAACCACTCAGCATTCAGCATCTCTGTTTTGGAGGGATTTCGTTAACATCACAGGGTGTAATTAGGAAACTAAATTTGAAACTAACATAGCAACTCTGTAAACTCCCCTCATAAAAAGATAAACACAAGGAGTGACGCAAACTGTTTATTCTTGTTGGTGAATCACTCGCTCTTTAACCTGCACGCTTCCTTAAAAAAAAAAAAAGAGAGAGAGAGAGAGATCCCCAGAACGAAAATAAAAAACCCCAACAAGCACTTTAAGTGGAGCCTGAAGACAATATAAGCAGTGTGGCTGGGAGAGGCCATCGGTGACTAACAGATTGAGCTCTGTGTTTGAGCGGATCATGTGCTGAAAGGTCGCTGAGTGGCAAAAACCAATCAGGCAGTCAGCTGATATGGTCACAGTCGCCTTAGATGAGTAACAGTTTCAGGCTCACGCTGCGGCTACTGCAGCGTTTAGGGGACCAGAATGGAGTCGTCATGGACTTCTAATCGTGTGTTTAATTATTTGTGATTCAACAAAGTCTAAGCAGGATTCTTTGTTACTAGTAGTCTCTTTCAACGGGTTTAGTGGCAGAAGACATTTATTCAGTTATATATACAGATTAGGGATGCAACGATATCACTTTTTTCAAACCGATAAGATACCGATACTTGGATTTGAGTACTTGGCGATACCGAGTACCAACCCTGATACTTCTACCAAATCAAAAAATGCAACCAATTGGAAGACAGGTTATTTTTCTTCTCTGATTGTTACAAAAAATGATGGTAAATTAGGTTAAAAAAACCAAAACATTAATAACAATGACCACAAAACAAAGATTTCAAGTGAAAAATAAACATTTTCTCTGAAATTTTTGAAAAGTTTCTACATTTTAAGTATTGGTTAACTGTACCCGATACCGATACAGTATATAAGAGCAGTATTGGCCCTGATACAAGTATCAGTGCATCCCTAATACAGATCAATCTTTATTCGGTTGAGGTACATTATTTTTGCCGATTTTGAAGCAATCTATATCAAAGTATGTCTGATGGTGCATTTAAAGAAGCATTAGAGACTAAAATGTAATTCTTGCTTTATTTTCACCTTGGCTGTGTTCACACTTCAGCACTTAATGCTCAACTCCAGTGGAAAAAAAAGACATCTGATTATAATTTTTTTATGTGGTTGCTCACATTAAAAGTAATGCAAACAGCAAACACGCTCCAGTATGAACGGTTCTAAAGCGGCCTGTATGAGCAGAAGAACACAGGACGTCACACGCAACACACTCTGTTTAGGGAAGTAAAAATGCCGCGTACAGATGTTCGTGTTTGTGCAGCAGTTTGGCAATCGAAGCAATGTCGGATTCTACAAAATTTTGACAAATTAATTAGAGAAAGACGGACATTTGAAGAGCTAAAATACCCAAATTATAAATATTTATTATTAAATATGTGTAAAAAGTCAGATTTTATGTGCTTTTGCATGCAATGTGAACATAGCCTTTGACATAAAGCTCTAAAGTCTCCACGGTAAAAAATACAACTGCAGGGAAAATTGAGTTGCCGCCAATGAATTAGCTCGGTTAAAATGGCCCCAACCTCCTGCAGGTTTACGTTTTTGTCACCTGCCTTTTAAAAAATTATCCTAGAGATGCACAGAGAAACTGGCAGGCCTTGGAAACATTTCCAGTCCATCGGCCCTAATTAGAGATGGGACTTTTGGAAACAAAAATATGACATAGACTCCACCAGCTCGCACTGTAACTCATGTTACTGAGTGAATACAATTTTAAAGAATCAGTGAGGTATTTTAAACTGAACACTAAGAAAAGCGTGTTTTCTATGATATGTTGAAATATTGCTGTGTTTCATACATTACGTCTGAACTTAACAGGCAAAACGGCTCTGTATTAGCAACAAGCTGGGTTTGGAAATGTTTGGAAACCTTTCGGAGATCCAAGTGTTAAAGATCAATTAAACTTTGTTCGTCAGTAGAATAAACCCTGGATTTTGTGTTTTCCTTAAGTAGTGAGAGTGACAGAGCAAAGCTGGGTAGGAACAGAGATGAGAAATGATGAGGAGGAATCAACAGAGGAGCAGTCACTGAGGAAAAAGAGCCTCTAGCTCATCTTGTGTCTCTTCTCTGTGGTTAAATTAGCATTAATAAAGTGGAACACTGTGCCTTCCTCTTTAAATGTCACCATAATCCCAACCAGAAAATAAGAAGAACAGATTCTAAAGATAGGAATCTAAATCAAAGCAGTTGCATAACAAAATAATTCGAACCAAGGTGCCTGAAAAGTTCAAGAGTCTGGGAATGACTGGAACGTATTAGCCAAAATCCTGCTTTTGAAAGTGACGTGAAATCTGTAAGAGCGGGAAAAAAGAAAATCACATCGAAAGTCTTCAATGCTTCTTCTAAAGTGTTAAATTGTTCTGGGGGAGGATAACCGCATCGTAAAAAAATAAAAAAATTGACCGTGACCATGCTGATTCCACTGATGCATAACGTACTGAACAGATAAATTCCAGTGCAGTTCAACCAAGCAGCTTTCAATTAGCCAGTTTTAAAGGGCGGATGGTTCAGCTACTTAAACAGGCATGTTTTCACAAACGCTTTGCTTTAGGGTCATTTACATTAGACATTAAACCTTAGCATAAAGTTTACTAAAAAGCGAAGCTAAGAAAATGTATTTTTTTAAAACACTTTGGCCTTCCGCTCAGAAATGTTTTCTGGCCAAGTTGGGTTTGCTGCTGCGGTTCCCAGCAGTGACTATAAATTCTTGACGTTTAAACAGCTGTGGCGAACTATCTGCCCATCTGGGTTTCTCATCAGCCAACAGCTGAAGGAAAAAGAAAATATATTGGGAATACGTCCGGTGTTCATAGAATGACGTACCGTGTGATAGTTGATCATCTCCTGCAGGCTCTCTGCAAACTTTGTGAGGCTGGACTGTGAAGAAGGGAAGGAAAGAGTAAATGAAAACAGGCAAAAACAGAAAGAGAACAATTTATTTTACCTTGTAAGAACTTATTAAGAAAAAAACAAACAAAGGTTGGACAAACAAAACTGATCAGGTACTATCTATAGGAGGCATTTCATCTTTACAGGAAAAAGAAGCAATCTCACAAGTCTTATTTTATTCAAGCTAACTGTCTAGAGTGTAAATTTCACACTAAATATTAAATTTCACATTTAAGGGTGAGGCGCAAACACAACTACAAATAGCCAAACAGAAAAAAACTTGCACCATCATTAAAATTCACATAAAAAACAACAAAAAACAACATCTGGTCTCCACAACACACAGTGGAGAGTAAAGGCCTTTCTCAGCCATGTCTTTACTGAGTTTTATCTCATCCAAAACATTCGAGGGGAGAGGAAAAAAAGGTGTTGATTAAAAGCAAAGAGGAATCGAGAATAGGAAAAAGGAAATCAAACTAAAGTAGCCTGGAAGCCGGCGACTTTGTTTGGTATCCATCAAGTTGGGTCATCTTATTGTTTACCTCGATGACTTCATCTTTGGCAGACTGCTGGGCAAGCTCCCGGATCCCGCTGACGAACTGCTTGTTGGCTGCGTTGTAGGCTTTTCCAGCATCGATCATCCCGATACACAACTTCACCAGCTGGGGAAACATAGAGCAAAAGTGAAGGGGGAAATGTGAGGAAACCATTTAAACAGAAACACAAAGAAATACTGATCATTTCAACATTTTCTCTTACATTAAAAAAATGTACCTTTTTTTTATTCTGCATGAGAACGGTGGACAAAAGAGGGTTAGATTCTCCTTAACTATTAGTAGATGTTATTAAAATGCCTAATGGTTGTTCGGGAGACTTACTAACACTACAAAACGCTACATAAAAATTCCGAGCTGGAATTAAGTGATTTGGTTAGATAAGACTAAGATATGACTTTTTGACAGCAAACACTCAGGATGGGCACAAATGAAGCATGACTAGAGAATAGGCCCTGATGGCCTCTGCTGAGTACGGTGGAGGTTCTGTGGTGTTGTGGACTCCTTTCTGTTCGTAATGCTCGGGGAGACTGCAAAGATTTTAGAGAAAAATCTGAATATACCATACAAGAAAGCAACCTTCCTTTACTGTGCTCTCAGTCTTCAAATCTAAATCATATAAAAAAACTTCAGATGAACTGAGGAGTAACAGAGTGTTGTCTAGCAATCTGAGTAATCTAGAAAAACTGCACAAAGAAGAATAGTTAAAAATCCCTCCTTCTGTATCCTCCAACCTTTTCAAATATTATGGGAGAGGATGGAGACCTGTTGTAGTGGCACACGTCAGTTGTACAAAGCATTAACAGCAGGAGTACCTGAAGTTCTGGTACAAGTAAGAAAGCAGATGTTTTAATATGGGATTTCTTACACACTGAATAAATGTATGCATGTTCCACCGACTAGCATTAATACAAGATATTACAGTGTTAAAAATAGGTTTACTGGTTAAAAAAAAAAATACTTGGATAGTACGGAAGGAAAGGCAGTTTTATTTATATAGCACACTTTTAACTACAAGCTACTTCAAGGTGCTTCACATTAGTTTGTGGTGAAGACATAAACAAAACTTATGATAAAAGCATGGAAAGTAAAAAACAGCAAATAAGCATATAATTACTTACTTAAAGGCAGCTATAAACAGAGGTTTTAAGATTTGATTTAAAGCAGCTCAGTGTTTCAGCAGCTTTGCAGGCGCCAGGAAGTTTGTTCCAGACAAGGGGAGAATAGAAACTGAAAGCTGCTTCTCCAGATCTCCTGGTCTTCAGCATATTTTTTGAGCTAAGCCATTTAATGATTTATAAACTAGTAGGAGTATTTTAAAGTCTATTCTCTGAGCTAAAGAGAGCCAGTGTAAGGACTTTAGAACCAGGTTGATGTGCTCTACTTTCCTGGTTCTAGTGAGGATGAGCAGCAGCGTTCTGGATCAGCTGCAGCTGTGTGATTGACTTTTTAGAAAGACCTGTGAGCCAATTCTCCTTTTAGACATTTCCAAGTCATGCAGAAAATAACTGTGCCTCTATATTCAAAGCAGAGAAAGACCTTATTGAAAACTCAAATATTAATGAAATTGCTTCACTGGTCATCCATCGATTCTCTATACCTGTTTAATTATAATCCAGGGTCGCTGAGACTTTGAGACTATCTATGCTGTAAACAGGAGGGTAAACCAAGGATGGACGGACAGGCAATCGCAGTATCAACAACCATTCCCACATACACACCTAAGGCTGCATTCACAACGCAGTTTGTCTGCGTCAGGAAACGGACTCAACGGATGAAGTTTGACGTTTGTACTTTTTGGCTTCCAATGCTTGCTTCTGAGCAAAAAGGAGTGCGTGGGCGGGGCTTCCTCTGTTGCCACACGTTCTGAACTATGGCGGATTGTATCGAGAGAGTGGCTTGGCTTTATTTGCTAGATAAAGCTAGAAAACGTTGACATCGGATGCATCAGCGCTCATTTTTCAGATGCGTTCTGAGTTTGGGGAGTTTAACCATTTGCTCTAGGAGCTGCTTATGGATGAGGTTCTCTTTCAGTCCTACTTCCGTCTCTCCTGCGCCTAATTTTACGACCTCCTGGGCCACATCAGAACTCAAATCTCCTATCAGGACACCAACTACAGGTTCTTGCAAATAAAGTTGATGTAGCCAACGTACACAACGCACCACAGAGACTTTGACGGATCTCTGACGTAGTCGACTATAGACTTTACATGTAATCTTGCCGCAACTGAAGCTTCCCTTTGGGGTTGGTGTGAATGCAGCATAAGGCTGATGGATGTTTTAGGATGGTGGGAAGCAGCCAGAGAAATCATGCAAACTGCAGCTGCATAATGAACTAATTAAAAGGTTAAATTGCTTATTCCATGTGTCTTAGTAGAAAAAAAGGATATGATTCTGGAGCACTGGTGTCATTCACTATTAAAAAATCTTATTTAAGTTGTTAAGTCAGCACTAAGAACCTTATTTCAAGAGTAACCTTTTTTTTTGTAATTAAACATCATTAAAATAAAAACTTTTACTTTCAGCTCTGAACGGTATGTTTACTTTCTATTGAACATGCCTGCGTGTGAACTGGCCGAGCAAACAGCAAGCCCCAAATAAAAAAGCTGAACTTCGGTCTGTCTAAGCAGGACTCCACCCTAGACATGGGTGACATTACACGCAAACACACCCACTATCTGGCAGATCCTTCCTCTCTGCAGCGAAGGGGGGAAGTGAGGCCAGGGCTGAGTCACAGAGGTGGGGCTCGAAGACTGTTAAGTCCAGGAACAATGAAGTGGGTTCTCCCGGGATCACGGTCAAGTGAACAGAGCTATTCAGCTGTGCAGCATGGATCTGTGTGATGCAGGGTTGAGGAATTAATAGCTTTCATGTCAAGCTACAACCACTTACAGTACCTACATAAAAGGATTCACCGCCTTGGATGCTTTGCCCTGTTTAGTCAGGATCGACAAAACTTGGCTTTTATGACAAAAAGTAAAAATACAAGAGAAATCCTTTAACGTTAAAGAGAAAACTGATTTCTACAAAACAAAGAGAATATAAATGCCTAACATAAAGGAGACTCCATAAATATTCCCCCCTTCAAGACAGTATTTAGGAAATGCACTTTTAGCTGGAATCGCAGCAGTCAGTGCGTTTACATGCAGAAAGAGAAAGTTGAATTATTGCGCTAGTCTGACTAAAATCAGAGTTTTGAAATGTAATGTAATGTTAGACAGGAATACAGAGTTTGCTTTGCTTGGTTGGACTATCTTTAGTGGATTTCCTACAATAAGGGGGATGAACTATGCCGTCAGATAATAGCAGTTGTTTTATGTTCAGGAATTAACGGGAACAAAGCACCAATTAATTATTCTTTAGTTATGATTACGTGGGTGCTAAGGCACCTCAAACCTGGGATGTAAACCATGGATAAACTAGGCAGACTAAAGACTTAGTGGGGTAAAATATAGGGCTGGACGATATAGAAAAAGAGCGTATTGATAAAAAAAATAGTCATATTGATCGATATCGATGATTATCGATAGAAAAATCACATAATGTAAAAAATATATTTACGTGCCTCCCCAGTCATTTTGTTATTCTTCAATTAACTAATTTTAACTAAGAATTAAATCAATAACATTTTCAAACACTTATTTTTATTGTAAGTAAGTTTGTAAGACACAAAAACAAACCAAGAGACCTGAGTAACATCATTAAATACAAAGAAAAGTAATATTATTAACCATTATATTATATATATTTTTAATCATGTCAGTAATTTGAATTAAAGGCTTATTTTTATGCTTTTTAATCTTTTACACATTTTATGACACTTTATAATATTAATGGCTGAAACCCTTGGTTTAGTTTGTCAATAAAGCTTATTCAAATTCACTTCAGCTCTTCAGCTGTAGGCTAAAGCTAAAGCTAACTAGCTACTCACCAGCGTTGATGGGCTCCAACACTGCAGCTCAGTCGCTGATAGGCGAAGCCGGCAGGTCTATCCAACGTCTGTTGTGTTTTTTTAAGCGTTTTTTTGCTTCTGAGGACCGGGAGCAGAACCGAGGGGACATTTTAACAGCCACAGATGTTAGCAACGCGACGTGACCTGGGTAAGTTTCCTGTGTCTCTGTAAGAGATTCGTAGCGAGCTGGGAGAGGGGAGTCCTGCTTAAACAGCTAATCGTAGTTTTATATTTCGTTCATTATTGCTACGTTTAGTTTTTAGTGCGTCGAGGATCGGTTCAAAACAGGAAGTAACCTTTACCTGAGCCACTGAAACATTTATCCGGAACAACATCCTCCGCTGCTGCCTGGTTGTGACGTCTGAGCGCGACGAAGCTACAGTGAAGGTTCGTTTAGGGACTATTAAAAAATTCTGTTTCAACTCAAATCATTTCATTCTTTTTGTGGTTTGAAAGGAGAAAGGGGTTGCTGACAGAGCTGCGTGGGTCATTCTTAATGAGTCGTTTAGAGCAAATAATGATTGTTGTATTAAGCTGCCTGATAGGCTATAATGAAAAAATGAGGGGAAACTTTTTTTTAATGGAACTTTTTTATCATCCCCTTTTTTTTTCTATCGCACCACAGGTCTATCGCTCGATATATATTGCTATCGAATTATTGTCCAGCCCTAGTAAAATATCCAAGTATAAAATGAGGCAGTGCATGCAAAGTGAATTAGGCTGATAACTGAAATTAGACGATCTTCAGGGTAACTGGCGTTCAACTTCTTTCTTTTTTTTTGCTGCACTACCAGCAAAACACTCTTTAACAAAGGTGTAATCCAAATAAGGGTGTTTAAAAAGAAGTAATTGGAAGCAAAAAGCTGTACGCAGCTGTTCATAACGAAAGTAAGTAATAGTATTCGTCTGCCAGGATTGTTCAGGCTGTTAGAGAGAAACGGAGACTTTCAGTGGATAACAGGAAGGCTGAACAGTTACTCGGTTTTATCCTTTTGAACGTTCGACCTCTGTCTGCCATGAAGCACGGTGGATTTGGAAACGTTGGGGAGCTTCTTGGAATGTAAGGATCTGCAAACTGAATGCATGCAACATTGAAGCCTGCTGTTTTAGTTACAGTATCTGAGCTAATCGCTAATATGTAATGCTAAAGACACTTTCAAACGTCAACTCCAAGTCTTTTTTTCTTTGATTCAAAAAACAAACAAAACGAATCCCCCTACATCTGCTACCTCAAATAGAATTGTCACAGAAATAAAAAATTGATAAGTTTCCAATGAGAGGAAGACAAAAAACCTACACTGAATGTTGTTACGCCATCTTATATTGCATGTCTACTTATAACAGATTGGGAAAACAGTTTTGGGCCTGAATGGTCAAACAAATACAGATTAATCACCAGTTTGTGATAATGTACTTTCAGATAATGTAGATGTTATTTCTTTACGTGAAACATTTTTTCATTCCAATATAGAATATTATAGTTAATTTCAACCATTCACTCTAGCTAACGTATTAGTGCAGACGTACTGCAAAGTAAATCTTGCATATTTTAGTAAAATTGTGTAAATTTAACCTTTTTTTTTGTAAAGGCAATCTGCCAGAGATGAGGGGGGCGAATGCTGGGACAAACCTGCACCTTCCCACTCACCGAATGTCCGTTAGCAGCTGCCAGCTCACACAGTCGAGCAAATGAACAATTAAGCAATGTTTTTCATGGGTGGTACTCACTTTGTCGAGCTTGGATTCCAGCTCGCACACATCCCCCTCCACTTCCTCTATTGTTGCTCTGTGAGAAGAGAAAGAGAGAGAGAAAAAAAGCACAAAGGTTTAAACTTGAGCACTTCTCAATACTAAGATCGCAGCACATGGCATAATGCTTCTGAAGAACGTCCATGTGTCGATACAGAAACTGTTGGAGGCAGCTAAAGTGAGGGCTGCCATTTTGGGTCAGGGCTCAGAGCAGGAATCAGCTCTGGCATCCTGCCCTTTAAAATGTGACAAAGCACAGATTGGTTCTCTGCAGGATCAGCGGACTGCAAGCTGCAGAATATCACGAAGGGAAGGAGAGACTTAAATGACTCATCTGAGTTAATCTCTGCTCTCCTTAATCTTAATCTGTACAGTTTAACGCATCACTGTTATGATTAAAATATTTTTTTTAAATGGGCAATCTATAAAATAAAAATTAGGCAAACACATTGATTTATTTTCAATACAGTTTAATGCCTAACCTCTCAGCAATGTTTAAGATCTTGGATACGACTTAAATCTCATTTAATATATCTAGGTCTGAAATTATATGATAACCAAAGATGTACAGTACTGAAAAAAAGAAAAGTATATCCTTTAATTTACGTAGGAGAGTTAAAGCAATTATGAGCATGTTGCAGAGGAAAAACTCATCACCAGGGCTAAAACCAGGCCAAGCTCGCAAAGAATTTATAACATATCAATCTCAGGTCAAAAGTCTAATATATAGTGGGTATAACCAGACAGTATATTTCAGAATAGCATCATTAATGACCCTCCATAATCCGGTAGGGGAGGTGTACCTCTCTATCCAGAGAAGCTCAACCTTAAAGTCCAAAGAAGTTCAGACCACTCGTTTAATATAAAGATATAGTGAGTGCTGGTCCTTCCAATGAGACGTGCCTTTAAGTCTTCCAAAGACCAGCTTTCAGGATGTTTCCGAATCAGTCCCCCCTCCATCTGATTCCTTTCACAGCAACGACTCTGAGCTCGTAAACATATAACTAAAAAACAGCCAACCAGCCAATAGGGGAAGCTTATGTCAGATGCTTGTATAGCCGCGATCACATTCATTTTATGGGGACTTATACCTTATGACCATACATCAGGGTTGCAATAGTAAAATTAAGAGCTTTGCTTCACCACTCTTACTTGACCACAGCATTACTTGATCATTCAATGCATAAATAACTGTAGACATCTGTGTCGAGCTCCGCCCAAAACGAAGCCACCAGGATACTGGGAAGTCTGGCTCAAGTGGAGCGGATTTTTAACAATTACCATGAATGTATTCATTGAAGGATTAATTTTCAACAAAACTTAAGCTAAAACAAACCTGCAGTTTTTTATTTTAGATGCAAACTGGAGAAAATAATCGGATTTTAATTTGAATTTGCCAATAAATAAATAAATAAATAAATAGGTCATCAGACAGCTGTATAATTCCTCACTTTGGTTGGTTGAACTGGGAAGAAAGCAAAACCACATTTTCGTAAATCTGAAAAAGCCACATTCGTAGCGAAGGCTGACTCAGCAAAATAGCCCCACCAAAAAAAAAAACTCCAACAGAAATGTTCCCATTTATCACTGCCCAGTGGAAATACATAAAGGTGTAGTCTTTCCAATTCCTTTCAATTTCTTTCTTTGAACTGGTAAAGTCCATCTCCTCCATCTCTGTGGGCATCGCTACATGTCAAAAAAAAACTATCAGCATAGTTTTCACCGTTTTTTTTTAGAATTTTAGACTAGAGTTGTGTATGTAATGCAAATAAGGATGCAGCTATCACTTAATTTGTTTTTATCTTTGTGTATTCTCTGATTTTTTTAATATTCTGTACAGCACTTTATTCTGCTCTCATATTTTTAAACGTGCTTTATGAATAAACTTGCTATTATATCTCTGTAATATAGTGGCATTATCCAGTAAAATCTTTATCAGCGCTTCTCTTCCGCATCCTTAACACAAGTTCCTACTTAATCATTATATAAGTGACGTATGAGGGGTCCTAAAATAAATCTTGTGTTGTTTTAAATGTAAGCAAAAGGGGGGTTTTGTGGAACATCAAGAAATGTCTTGTCTTGAAATGTTTGTGTCGATTTTGATTCTATTGTGGAGAAAAAGTGAGTGTATAGCGAACAACATTCTGCTGGCTCATGACCAGGAAAGTTAGAGTCCTGTTACATCCAAGTCATTTATCCAATGTTTTTTTTTTTCATATTAAAGGATCAACTGACCATATGGGATTTGAATTCAGGTGAGCCAAGAGTTTTTTTAAAGTGGTCAGAAGCAAATTAAACAAATTATTTAGCTAAGTGATGTGCAGCAACACTGAAACAAAAATAAAATATTTAACTAGGGGTGGTGACCTAGTGTCTAGGCAACAAAATGTGAACTCCAACATCTGGCTATTGCACACATAAAATGCTCAAAACAATTGTTTCGTTTTCTGCCTAAAATGCTTCATATTGTTAATAAAAACATGCCTGATTCGTTAACGTCTTCTGGTCTAGTCCTGCAAATAGGTCAACCAGTAGTTGACCTATTTGCAGGACAACCTGTTTTTTAAGGTTTGTTCTTCGACTGGGCGTGGTTGGAGAGCTGCTACTTTCGCTGATGGCGTGTGAAACAGCTCCGCGATGATGATCTGCGATCCAAACACACGACGTAAAAGAAATTCAAAAGTAGACTTCAACTGAAAGGAGGTTGCTTGAAAGAGTCTGCTGCTTCTTTTTAAGACATTCTGATAGTGACCCCAAACAAAGACTGATGAACGTTAGGACTAAAATAGACTCAAAGGCCAGAAACAGGGTCAAAAGCAATAAATAATAACCCTCTCACACACAGACGCTGACAGTGGTAAAAGCTACTAAAGTGCTTTTAGTTGCCTTAGTCTGCTGCAGCAGGCAGTTTATTTAATAAATCACTCAGGTTTGGCATAAATGCCACTCACTAAAAACTTGAGATAGAGATTGTAGTTTCGTAAAACGGTGTTAAAATAATTCAATGTGCTCCTGGAAATTTGATGAAGTAATGGTCCAGAAAATTCGCCCTAAAACTCATGGAGCTCATTGAAGATTCACATTCTGCCCTTCCATACCCAAACACCCACATGATCGTAATCTTGAAACATGAGCCGGTGTGGTGAAGTTGTGAAAATGCTGACAGAGTATAAGAAAAGGAGGGGCCCATTCAAACTGAAAACTTGCCTCATATTTCTGGCCTTGGAGTGTGCAGGCAAAAAAGCAGAAGAGAATAAACCTTGCAGAATACTCATTTTGATGAAAACCAGCCTTTATATTAGGAAACAATGTTCATTAGGAAGGAGAAATCTAAAAGATGTATGTAGACAAAGACAGAAATCTTCAAAGAAACACAGATTTTGGATATTTCAGCAGATTCTGATATGACTGTTGAGAAAAAGCCAAACTGAATATTTGGTTTCAGCAGATGAAAAGAAAGAATGAGGCCCAAAAATAAACACAGGCTCTTAAAAAGACAGAAACTTGGTTTGGCAAGACTCACATTCAGATTCAAACATGAAAGACACAAGTTCACTCATCAAAAAAATCAATATTTCTATCAAATCAGCCCATGGCTACTTAAGAACATGGCTTGAAGTAAGTTGATGATAATATCTCAAGACACAGTATACCTTATCTATCCTGCATTTTGATTTGAGGATTCACAGCACTTACTGAGCCAACATCTTTACAAACAAATATTTTGGATTTAAATGTGAGATAACCAGTCCAACAGGTAAACTATGATTTAAAAAAGCAAAATCAGGGAACTGGGTTAGCATTCAGAATATGCAAATAAATTAAAACAGAACTGCTGAAAAAAGAAAAAAACAACTTTATGTAAGTTATGAATGAATGAATACTTGCAAAACTTGAACTGTAACAAAGCTGTAAAGAAGGGTGGGTAATAAAAATCCGACTCAATGCTGTCAGAGACTGATAAGGTTATACAGAGCTAGTAACTTTAAAGTTAGGCTGCTTAAAGGTGGTTGGAAACTCTCGAATCAGGCGGTGGACTTAGTATGTAGCTGCTGCACAGCTGGTAAAACCAAATGCTAGATGATGGGTTTAAGGCTGGAAAGAATTTTTTTTTACTATAGATGCTCATTCAGGTTCTCTCCACAGCGATGTATTGTTATTGCAAACAATTTGATTACTTCATCAACAAGTTTTAAATAATCTCTTCAGAGTCAACGTGATTGATAACTCAGAGAGTATTTAATAAGAAGCTAGCCTGGATTATGCAGGCAGTCCACTTCTAGGACTGGGAAAATAACAAAAGCCGAGGCAGGAGATCAGATGGAGTGAAGTGTACAGGGTGTAATCAGAGGATCCAATCCGAACACAGTCTGAGAGACAAAACCATATATTTTAGGTAAGAGGTGGGGTTTTGGAAAGATTTGCTCTGTGGAAATAACTGTCGATAAACCAAAGGAATATTACAGGGTAGCTTCTGTGTGAAATAAAGGACAATAAAACATCATTTATAGTCATTATTTGATTTTAGTCCAGGTCATCAGAAACATAAATCTAGACTGTGGAATGCAACAGCAAATATCTTTCCACGTATAGTCCAACACTGGTATCACTATGAGTATTTTAAATAACATAACTGTACATAATCAATAAGTCATAAAAGTCTGGCGACTGATTTTCTAGGTTGGTCGATGAGCGAAAAGCAGCATACCTGTGACGCTTCTACTTTAATCTTCGGTGCGTTACTGAGTGAAGAAGACTGAATGTTAGCAATTTTTAGTATCAAATATAGAAGGTGTTTCAGAGGAAACTAATGCTTAATTTCTGGTCCATTCAGAGCGAGGGAGTAAGAGCAAGACTTTCCTTTTGAACTTTTAGCCTCTGTCATGAAACCATATGGATTAGAAATGTTGGTAGTTTTTTGGCCCGACTAATGGTGTGATCACAACGCAAGCTTTGTCAGCTCCAAGCAATGCTCATAAAGCGACTAGTTCAACGCATATACACAGCAGATACATTTTTAAGCTGAAGCTTGCAAAGCTCGTAGGCTGTCCTTTCTCTGCTGGATGTTTTAAACACTCGCGGATTGTGGTTGTCTAGGCAGTGTCGACGTCACTACAGTAAGACGCTCTGATTGGTCGCCGACCTGCGCAAGAGCATTAAAACCGTCAAAAGTTCAACTTGCTGAACTTTCTGCGTTGCTAGCTTTATGCACTTTGAAGCTTGAAACGCAGGAAAAGCTTGAAAAGTTGAAGGAGCCAATGCTCACAAAGCGCCACAGAGATTGTGACGCTCTTCCATGGGCATCAACCATAGATTTAACATGTAATCTTGCTGACGCTGACAAAGCCTGCGGTCTGAACGCACCATAAGAGCTCTATTTCAATGAAGGTAACCATTTAACTTGCACTATTTATTTGGGATATTGTGATAAAGAGCTCCCATTTAACTTCATAAATGTTTGAAAAAGGACTAATTACATTTTCTGGCATTTTATTTTAGCCTCTTCAAAGACTCATGCATTTGTTTTTTTTAACAAATATTTCCTATTGTAAGCTCAGTTCTGGCCACAACGCCTGATTCACATTGTGTGCCTCTGTTAACCGCAGAGCTCCATTAACCAAGTCTATTTTTTTCAGGACGGCACATGTGGATTTCTATTAAGTTATAGAAATTACATGAGCCAGACAGGAAGTGAAAAATGAGCCAGCAAGGTGCATCTGGTATATCTCAAAATATAAACTCATGCTGATTTCTTTTTCCTTTTACCATCAGTGAAAGGGGCATCAACTTACAGCGTTTGACAAGTTATTTTTACAATTATATCTTTAAAATGTCAAATTTTATTTTATTTTGCTTTCACTCTGTACTTTCCCTAGAACGTTATGGACACGAATCGCATGTCGGAGTGAATTAATCGTATGGAAACCGGACCCCACCTGGTGTGAATCAGGTATCAAGCTGCCAAGGAAAGTGTGAAAATAACAAATATTCAAAATTGATTAGATTTTATTTAGTATTGTACTAATTAAATTAGTATTGCAGAGTCCACTCTACAACAGCTGCAAGAAAATCTATGAGTAAACTGCACTGGAAAGGGTTAAAGTCAAAAATATACCACAGCATTATTAACTTCTTACCAAAATTAAATCAATCCCATTGGGGAACTAGGATATCTTGGGGTAAGAATTTGAGTGTGTGTGTGTGTGAAGCTAAATAAAGAGAAATATGTGGTGTAAAAGAAGACTGGAGGCCAAGAAAAGGGGAATTAAAACAGCTTGCTTTGTAAACCGCATCAGTTAAAAACAGGCCCCCTTGAACATCACAGTGGAGATGTTTGGCATAGGCTCTCTTTATGATGACAGAGTACATAAAAGGATGCTGATTAAAACTCTATGCCAGACAGAGAAGTTGACTGCATTAAAAATAGATTTCTGCAGAGTAATTCTATGCAGATGGTCTATATAATTATCACCGTCTGTCGTTTAAAAAAAAATTTGTATTAGTTCAGTAAGACTGTATTGGGTCAGTAAACATTTCTGCAAAATCTGCAAGCTTCTGACGGATCTTCCACACACTTCTAAAATATAAATGAATAAAAGTCGCACATTTTCCATTCTTTCCAAACGTAACTAAGGCTGAGGTGGTTTGGGGTAAACATCCACATAAAATAGCTATTTTTTCAGTGGGTGACGACAACTATCTCACCTCCCACGACTAAGAACAAAAATAAGACAAGGCTTCTGACTCTTACCGGAATAAATTACTTGGCAACAGCAAGCTCAGCTTCATGGCAGATGTGTTTTGTTTTTGTTTGTTTATTTTACTGAGGACGGATACCTGATTCTGCAACAGTGATTTAATGAGTTCATTTTAAAACAGAAAGCAGACAGTTGCAGACCTGTTGGTGTTCAAGAGAGAGGCGGGGAAACAGGTTGTTTACTCTATCTCCACTCATTTTGAAATTCTACAAATAATGAGAATCAGACACACAAAAAAAATATCTTGTAAAGATGTGTAAAAGGCAGTAGCATAATCTCACAATGTACTTTTTTTTAATCAAACCTCAAATATTTTATATTTGGAAATACCTATAAGAATCGTTTTAAAACTAGTGCAACTGAAGCATTGTTATCTTTATTTCAATATTTAAGGTCTATCAGATTTTTTAAGGGTGTTTTTACATGTGTGGCCGTGCCAGAAAACGGGCAGAGAAAGATGCTAATTTTTTTTTGTTCACACGGTGCGAATCTCAGCCCATACTGGAGTCCAGTGTTTTACATGACGGACTACACCGAAACAGCAGGTAGCGGGATACAAATATTTCTGTAGCTATCCAACAAACAAGGGAGTGAGAAGTATCGACATCATAAAACGAGCAACGGACTAGAATCACAACACATTGGTCTACTGCTACCTGAAGACATCTACAGGGGGAGTTTTGTAGTAAACCCACCGCTTTGTAACCTGGTGTATTGCTGTGGGATGCTTGAACAGCTTTGTTTTGGTCTTGGTCGCGTGCTGATTCGGTAACTTTGGTCGGCAGTTTCGACACTTCCGCGTGGAGCGTGTATTTTGTCTTGGATACGGCCAGAGTACGGCTTGATCCATATCCACTCGTACCAGGACTCCGATACTACCTCCATGGAAAGTTTCACTGGCCGTATCCTGGCACGGTCCAGGCTGCGTTCACACGGTGAAATAAGTGGATTTTGAGCAAATACGGTACCTGAATACGGATTGAGTCGCACGTGAAAACCCCCTAAGAGCTTCTAATATTTCATAACTTTCTGTTTCCAGGGGTATAAAAATGACATGAAGCAGAGTCACATTTCTCTAAACAGGAAACATGGAGCCAAGTTTAACTTGCCAGCAGACACAGTTGGTAGGATGTAAAGGAGGAGTAAAAATAAAACAATCCTGTGGAAAAGAGTGGCATCGTTTCATCACCAATTCAATTAAATTCAAGAGTATTTCATTTATCCCAAATGAAATTTGTCATAACTCATATAATCGAAGTATCTTCAAAGGGTTGTTGTGGATGATAATGATGCTGTGGCCAGGAAAGATCTCCAGTAGCAGTCAGCCATGCAACAAAACGGAAGAGGCCTCTGACTGAAGACACTGTTGCTATGACTGTCACATATAACAGCTCCATTTCCAGCTAGCAGATATGATATTTCACATTGCCGTGTCTTGGATGAAGCATTCAGTTGCAGACAAACTCTGCTAATCCACCTCATTAGGTTTTGCCGCTCCTCTTTAAAGGGGAAGTTCAGGTTTTTTCAACTTGGACCTTATTTTTAACGAATATTACGTCCAATTAATAACAAAAAATTGTTACATGAAGGACTTTTGGGGCAGAAAATACAATATAACGAGCAGCAAATTTCATGCGCAGATAAACTCCCATTATATATATATGTTGATCGCGAATGGATATAAACTTCTCCTGAAGGACTCCAGGTGGCTCCAAACTTGCCTGGGTCAGTAAATTAATGTAATATTTGCTAAAAAATAAAGTCCAGGTTGAAATAAAACAAACTCCCCCTATAAATCTCAGTCTGAACATAGGGTTAGAAACCCAGCTAGGGAGATGTTGGAGTTGGGGATATGAACCTTGCCCATTAACATTGACAAAAGAGATGGTTTAAACTTCTTCCTTCTCTCTCCTCTTTGATCCTGCTCTGGATCCATGAAGCCTCCTTTTAAACTACTCTGAGAACTTCGCAGACGTGCTCGAGCTTGCTACTACCATGAGCGGCGCTATTCTAGAAATCACGAAATTCAAGTCTCAGAACCAAAAAGTCGCCAGTACCGCAGCCAAATTGGTTGTTTGTGAGGCACTCCACGGGGAAAAAAAGGGCTTTATATAAGGGCTTTAGAGTTCTTTGCTCAGATGAGACTAAGATAGAGATATTCAACAACTCTCTTTCAGCAACAATCTTACACACCAAATGCAAGAAACAATCAAAATGTGCAAAAGCAATTCATGCCTACTGTTACGTACGGAGAAAGATGAGGGATGCTGTTTTTATGTCTATAGTGGCGTTTGGAAGACCATTGAAACATTATTAGAGTGCTTCGTATTTTAATCTCATTGAAAAAAAAAAAAACATTTTTTGACCTAAACCAGTAAACTGAAAATTAGTTGGTAGTTGACGTTTTTTTATTTATTTTTTTTAGTAGTGTATCAATTCAAATCTTACGACCAAATCAACACAGGAAAAGTCCAGAAACAAAAAAATACAACCTTTGTCCAAAGACCATCTCCGTGCCCGGACTTTAATCCTACTGAGAACCTGTTGGGCAAGTTTAAAAGGGGAGAGCATGCAGGACAAAGATGCCTCTTGTAAAGAGAACAGTAGTTACTATACCTGTAAATTGAAGGTAGGCTTTTTCAAAAAATGACTTATTTTTAATGTGATTATGCTACTGCAACAAAAAATATTTATTTTTGTGGAGTCGTATTCTTCTATAAAGGAGTAAGGAATGTAATTCATTGTATCTACTTGTTCAACGAATTGGTGTGTATAAATAGGGAGAGGCAAAGGGAGAACAGAACAAAATTTAAGCGTTAAGAAAAATATGTACATTACGGACAGTTACATGGAGTCCTGTGAAATTATTAAAGATAAAATTACAAATAAAGCAGGACACTTTTAAGATGCTTAAATAATTAAAAATATTTAGAAATATATATAGATATGTAAATCACTTTAGTATCAAAACTGATTTGTTTTTTTCAGCAGCAAATCGAGTTTGAAATTTTTGTATTGTGAGTCGTGACAACACCAGTTTCTCCAAGTCTTCACCTTATAAAATGAACATCAGACAGAAACAGTTTGATTAATTGTTGTATTTCCAAACCCAATTTCCACAAGTTGCGTCTATCAGCACTACTGTGACTTATTTAGCTTGATCCAAACCTTTTCAAATGGTTGTGCAAACCTCTTGTGTATAGGTGAAGGTTTTGGCAGTTCTAACCTCTCTTTTCCTTTTTTTTTCTTCTTATTGGTGTAAATTAAAGAGCAAAAAAAGGAAGCCCTGCTACCATTACATGTGTTTTTCTTTATTACTTTTAACAATTTTGTCATACAGCAGGGAAACTGGAGTACCAAGAGAGAACCCGCACATGCACAGGGAGAACATGCAAATTTCATGGAAAAAAAGACAACAGGCTGGGATTTGAACTGAGGAGCTTCTTGCTGCAACCAGCTACCCCACCGTGCAGAATCCTTTCAAACAAATATATAAACCAATATATATTTTAATAAAACACACACACACAAAAACCCTCCACTGGCATCCTGAGGCATGCTTCAATCAACTTTATTATTACTTGAACTCTTCTGCATTAGAAGGTGTTGGATGATTCCTTTCCACAACAGTTTTTTATGTTTTTATCAGCTTTCCTTCGCTCTGCCTCTTACAAACGCTTTGATCCACGGAGGGGGAAACTGTTTTGCTCGACTGCTTTTTGAGAGAAAATAAGATTCTACAACAAAAGTTAAACAAGAGGCATGAAAGAGGTCCAAAATAATAACGGCGGAGGATGGAAAACAATTCCACTTCTGCGGATGGAAATGTGAAGAATGGGGTGAGCTTTGGTGCCGTGACGTAGATCCTGTGATTGTTATAAAGAGGGGCAGCGGCAACATGGAGGAGAGTCCCGCTGGGGTTAAAAACTGTCTATTAGGCACCACAGCCGTGTCGACAACATTCCCAAAATGAAGTCATCACTTTAACAAACGATTACAAGCTTTGGGGAAACTCTTTCTGCTGCTGTAATGACTTAGGGATAATTTTACGGTGGGCTTAGATCCTTGATTGATCTTCCGCCACTGACATGTTGCAGGAAGGAAACACAGGGGGGGGGGGACTTTAGCATATTCAGGATCTACGACAATGATGAGAGTGATTCTGACAGGCTTGTGTGTGTTGTTTGAAACCTAAAAATGTTAAATACTGTTAAATATTTATCTTAAAAAGGACAGAACTTGTTCTTTAATGAGCTGGAATTACAAGGTATGAGATAAACACAGACCACTAAGAGGTTTAGCTCTTTACTAGAGAAAGGGGTTTGTCACAGGCGGCCTTACGTGGCTGGACTTCAGAAGCAATGACACTGAGGCAGGAACTTGGTGAGTCACACAGAATGGCTTATTTCCCACCAATTGTCTGGATACAGGCAGCAACAATGACAATAAGCTGGACAATCATGCAGTGTTAAATACCCTGCTTCAAATTGGGCTAAACCATCTAACTCTGCTCACCAGGGGAGCTCCTTTGCTGTCCTCACCAAATATTTCTAAACTTTATTTAAACACAAATATTTCCATAACCCATTACATACAAAATTACAGATATGAAAATCCTCACCTACACCTAAACACCAGATTAAAACACCCCTAAGAAACCCATTAAAATATTTCCCCCACACTCTCTTCTTGGCCTCAACCGGAACCTTTAAATGGTGCTTGTACCCCCGGGGAAAGATTAGCCCGAACACCCTGGTAAGGAAACAGGAAGAAAGGTGAGTGAACACACTTCAAACTTAATTTCCTAGTTGAACACTGAACTTTCTTGCATTCTTCAATCCCAGCTTTCCTACTTCTGAGAAACAATTTTGTTTCATGTAAAACTATTTTCTTCCTCCAGACTACTCCACATGACTTAATGAAGAGCAGCTGTGGCTCTCCTGAAACAAAGGCAACGATCCATCTCAACATGATCTTCAATAAATGCCTTAAAACCTTCTGTGTACCATGGTCTTCTTTTATATACACTTAAAATACAGTGTTAATAAGGGGTCAAGTTGAAGTGCTTCTAATCACCAGTGTAAAATAAAAATAATTTACAAACACAGGTAATGAAAGTCCTCTTCATTGCAGGGTTAAAGGTCATCAGTTCAAAATACAGCATCAGAGAAGTCTGACGTTTAACAGTTTTCTGAAAGATGTCAGAGACAGAGTTGAAATGCCATTTGCCGTTTACCTTTAACAGACCTTTAACAAACTCATCAAGATTCTTCTACCTCAAGGTAAGGACAATGTTCTGCAGTGTTTCTGCAAATAAAAGTTATAATTATGACAGTTATTTGGTGTTGTTTAGGATCGCTGCACCAGAAAGAAGGAAAAAAAACACCTGATGGGATTGGGAGGGAAGGGAATTTATATTTCCTTTCAATGATTAGAAGATATCTGGTCTACTAGATCTTCCGCTGCTACAAATAAGGGAAACTGCAGCAGAAGACACTAGACCACCAAATTCAGCGCATGGTGGAGACCTCTGCTAACATTGTAGCACATCATGGTGCCATAATCAGTAAAAGGGACATGAGCAGAGCAGGAAACGTTGCTCAGTTTTCAGTAGTTTATCCAGCTCTCAATTCTTGGTCTTATACGTTTTGTGTTAAACTGTTGTCATAATAGCGGGGTTCACAATTTATTTTTAATTTTTTTTAATTTAAAGTGCAAATACAAAAGCTTTGCATGAATTCATTTGATATTTTCATTGTGGTCAGAATAAATATTCTACATGCAGAAACCAGTTTGTTACGACAGGTAGTTGGATGGAAGGAGGTGTAGGCTGATGGAGAAATTGAGAGATGATTAACAGAAAGGCGGATCGACGGACAGGTTTTAATAAAACCAGCATGAAAACTGCTGATAGCAGAAACACATTGAGGAAATAAAATATCCATACAGACAAGGAAGCTGGGAATTAAGTCTGGAAAAACAAATCTTTTCCGTACCTCAAAAATCCCAGACTTTTCCAAACCTTTCCAGCCTGAAGAAACCAAGTGTTTATCTGGAGGAAAACTACTCCACAACAGCAGCGCGCCAAGCCTCACATGCAAGCGACATTAACTGTATATGAAAACTATGTTCTGGATGACGGCTTTGTTCAGATGGAAAGTAATCATATACGTAAAAATTTTGTTCCTACACATGAGGATAGAAACCACAGCTCAGTCTAAGGATTTTTTAACTCTCATAGTTGAAAAGGAGCCAACAGAGCTCACGAGGCCCAGTCCCAAGTGGGAAACTAGGCTACAGGCGTTTATGCCAGAAAACTTCTTCTTTTGCTCTTTAGTTTTTTTCTCCCCCTAGACTAAGAGAGGAGTCCACAACCAAAGACAGCTTCTCAGCTAAAGCAACGATGGGAGTTTTTTTTAAAAAGGGACAAAAAAGACATGAGGGTGTGCCAAATTACCACTTAAAAAAAAAAAAAACTCCACATTTCTCCATATTCTCTGGCACGAAGTTAAAAGTAAACACCAAAATGGAAACAGATGTTGGGCAAACTGTAGCTGAGCTACACTGCTGCTATATTCCATGTTTGTCATCCATCCTTTTTTGTCTCCTTTCCTGACCAAGGTTGGGAAAATGTGAGTAGTGCAGTGGGGGTCGAAGCTGAAAACTGTTTCGCCACAGCGTGCGATGGCTACAAAACTCCTGCAGAGTTTATGTTGACAGAGGGCTTTGAAAAATACTGACAGAGTGAGAGAAGGGAGTGATAGCTTGCTCACATTCAGGAGATGCAGGTCTTCTAAGATGGAGGAAAAACAACACTAACTAGCAAGCGGAGTGCTTGTTCATTCAATTTTTTATACGAAGGTGTGAGCTTGATATATGCAATTATACTTGTGTAATTACATCTAAATATAGAGGTGCTATAAAGGCAGACCAAATATGTTGAGTAAGATTTTCACATATCGCCCTATTACAAAGTAAAACATGCAGCTTTTCTTCTGCTTTGTCTGGCCAGAATTGATATAATAATCTAAGCAAAGACATAAAGAATAAATTCACATGCCTATCTAAATCGAGCTTTTGGCATTCTCAGCAATCAGACCCTTCATAAAATTACTTCCTATGATTACTTTAGGCTATCTATCTTTGGTGATTGGCTCTAAGTCTCCGAGGCGTGAAGGCCTCACTGCCATCACCCTAATATTCCCCTCCTACCACAGAAACAAGCCATGACTATGGACACATGAAATGTTAATATCACTCCAGCTGTCAAATTAAAACATTATTTTAACCCTAAATCTCCCAGGGACATGAATAATTCTGAGTTAAGCTGTAGCTTTGGACAAAGCGTAATGTCTGAGCAGCCTGATAATCGGAGAAAACAACTAGTCAGAATAATTTGGTAGAAATTATTTGTATCCCGGTCTACATCAATAAACAGGTTGGCATTTAACCTTAGCCGTGAGCAACATCATGGAGGCTGGCCTTTTGAGGGACTGAAACTAGTCGTCTTTGTAGTAATGGCAGATAAATGAAATTCAATTTAAAGAAACTTTTTTTTTTCCTTGAGGGGTAATTGTAAGCAACAGTGGAGCAGCCCAAACATATGAACAGTAGGGGCGGTGATTCAAGGCTAAATCAATTAATTGAGACATGAAATATGCCAAATCGGTATTAATTCATAAGGATTTATTTCTTTTGATATTTTTATTATATATTTCTAAACCTTTGAATGCTGTATGGTTGGGGTCGAACTGTTGTAAGGTTTGAATATGCTTTTGAGTTGTCATGTTTTTTATTTCACTAATTTTGGTATAAAAATCTTCCTTACAATACAAGGCTGTAGGCTAGTGTATAACAGCTTCAGCCAGCCTTTTAATTCAGGGTTTGATTCCCAAACTGGGACGTGATGAGTGTTTATCGTCTGTCACAGGCTGGCGACCATAAGCTGGACGAGACAAGTGAGTGACTGAGCTTTGATTGAAATCAGTGATTTATTTTTGTGTGCAGCTGTTCATTTTAGACAGAAACAGTTTTTGCATTTACATCTAAGCGCAGGTAGAATCAGCCATCTGCAGTTTCCAGTGTGCGGGATTCATTAGCATTTTGGACTCCGCTGGGTATATCTGCTTTCTCCAGCTGGACCGGGGCGGCAAGGCGGAGCTACAGTGCGCGGACAGGCTGCCGGCTGTAAGAGCTGTAGGCCCACTGGAGCGCCGACGCTCAGTGAAAACATTAACAAAGATACGTGCTTCAAGTCAGAGTCTCCAAAGGTGTCACCTTAAACAGTAAAAACTCACAAGATTTGTTGCTAGTCGCTGTTTTGAAAGAGTCGCTAGAGAGGTCTAAATACTTGCTAAATATCTGTAAAATCTTCTTACAAACTTGATGGGTGGATTCACATGACTCCATCCCATCTGGTCTCTAAGGTAGTACAGTCAGCATCGTAAAGTGACAAGAGCGTTGCTAACCTAAAACACATATTTTCATAACAATAAAAGAATTTAAAAAACAGAATATACTAGGGGTGACCCCGAGTAGTTGAAGATTCGATGCAATGATAGGCGGAGCCTGATTCAACCGCCAATCTTCAGGTCTAACCTTTGCAGGTGAAACGAGCAAGGTTATTATTGTTAACGAAAACGAACAAAAAAACACGAAAACTACTTTGGTAACAGTCATAACTTTCAGTATCAGAAAATTTTTGATTTACCGTCCAGCCGTAGTTAGATGGTAAACTTTTATCCTGAAAATGTGAGATTGAATGTTCCAAAGTTTTTTTTATACTATAAGACAGTTTTATTATTCCACTCATCTGTACTCGGCCCAATGCCCTCGCTTACTGTTGCTTTTGAGTGTGTGCGTGCATGTGATCATGTTTTTAATTCACTGGGAGAGGGATGGGAATGTGGTTTATGTGGGGTCATTTTAATCTATAAAGCACTTTGAGATGCAATTTTGTATGAAAAGCCTTCTATAAATAAAGCTTGAGTTTAAATACAACATATTCGTTTTTATACAAGTGGTTTCAATGTAAGAAAATTCACATAGCTGATGGAGTAATTTATTTTGAAAATGCTGAAACTGGTGCTTGGAGGTGTTCTGAGCTGAATACTTGCTTTAGCTCTGGAAAGCAGCCAGGTTTGTTTTTTAACTCAATTTATTAAGTGTTGTAACCAGAAGGCTAGATTTAATCAGAATATAACAGTGTCTAATTATTCAGACAACTGCACCAGAAATTAAATTCGTTTGAGGTTAAAAACACTGAGATCTTTGTAATAGAGTTCCTATTTTAATATTAGCAGACCAGTGATCCCGTCTCCCATTTCCCGAGAGCGTACATATTATTGCTTTATCTGTGTGACTGCAGAGAAAACCCAGTGGATATATTTATGACTAGCGCACACTATATCCCTGATATAAGATTCAGGGATGCTACAGAGGTGTGGATGATTAGAAAGCTTCCCTGCTTTGTGCCTTGGTGCTCCAGCAGCCCACTCTGAAGCGGTTCTGCTGTGATTCAGACCCTCTGTTGTTCAGAATCAATCTAAAATTAGCTCCTTAATGTTGATGTTAAGAAGGAAGAGGCTTTAAAGTCAGGCCACCATCTTGGACTAACACAACAACCATCTGTCACAGTGTAAGCAGTTTGGCTATAGTCTATTACTTCTTATGTATGGATTGCGTATTTTCCCCTCAGTTTTATGCAACACAACTGTGTGGGAAGTCCCCCCTCTATTCCAGCCCCCTTACATGATAAAAAAGAAAAAGAAAGAAAAGAATCAACTTTCTAACATCTGTTCCTCGTTTGGTTTGGGGGAGGATGTCCGAGCAACAGTGTGTGAGAGACAGGAAGAGGGGAGATGCTTTTTCACAACACTGAACGCAAAGCAACCTGGGGGGTGACGGGGGCGTGGGCAAACACGGAATTTAATACCTCCCATAGGGTTGGGAGGAAAGCTGCAAGTCGTGACATTTGAGTTACAATACAGTCTTTAAAAAAACAACAACACCCGACCAGGGCAGGAAAACAAAATAAGACGGTAAAATATCATAAAATTAAAGAAGTCAAAAACAATTCCAGCAACAAAAGACTCAATATAGTTTCATAAAGATATTACTGGACAGATTGCTTTGGCTACAGCTGGAAATTATGGAACAACCCTAACACAAAGAGCAATGTAGTCATCTTTTTGTAGGAGGAACACAACCAGAATGTTTATTCTTGTCGTTCTAAGAAACCTTAGCGGGCGAATTTTATTTTTTAACTTCATCTAATTAACGTACACTTGGGCAGGGATGTCCAAAGTTTGGCCCGGGGGCCATTTACGGCGCTTGGACTGATTTTACATGGCCTTTGACCACCTTTTGAGATTAGCACTTTCTGCAATTGGCACCACATCATTTGTTTGAAGTTTAATTTGTTGACAAATTAATTGATGAGAAAAGGTACCATGGCACAAAAATAATAATTAATCTTTTAATAATCATATTTTTTTGCTTTCTTTTTAATTTCATTGCGTAAACAACTAAAGCAAAAGCAGACGTGGACACAAAAAATCACTAAAAAAAGTATTTTTTCAAAGAAAGTGACCCAAACCCTGAAATATTTTAAAAAGACAAACTTTAAAAGCCCCGTTTTTGATCTAAAATCCTTTAAATATCCCTTTCCACAAGAATTCCAACATTATGCGTTTCATTTAAAATATAACCTGTTTAATGTTAGGCAGGAAAGATGGAGAAGAGATTGAAACTCCGCAAAAATCTCTTTTTGTTTCGGTGACTTTTCAATGACATAAAAGAGATCAGAAGCAAGCTCTTCAATTTCTGAACCAAATGTACTCATGAGGGCTTTTGCAGCATTGGAGACGATATGCACGGTGTCACCGGAGATGTCGAGAAGAAACTGATTTTCCTTCCGTGCCAGGGTTTCCAATCCAGTCTTCTTGCCCCTCATCACAGCACAGTTATCCATCAAAATGCTGATGACTTGATTCCACGAAAACCCATACGACAGCAAAACATCGTCCAATTCATTCTTTAGAACAGAAGCAGTTGCTATATTTACTTTCCTGCTTGCTAAATGTATAGTCGTTGCTCTGTTAGTATCTTCGTCATAGTATCGAATTAATATATTCATAATTTTGTCCATACACTGTGTAGAAGCTTCATCAACATTAAGGGAAAATGTGCCGTTTTTTAATTTATCTGAAAGGCACTTCTTGAAATGCGAGGCTATGCCATGGGTGTTAGTGTAACTTGCCTGCTGATTTGAAAGTGATAATTTTGAGAGTGCCAATCTGTCTTCCGCAACCTTTTTACAAAGTCGTACCAGTGGTTGAGCAATGGTAAACGATAAATCATGTTCTGCAATGAAGGTACACAGGCGGACTTTTGAATCACAGACGCGATCAGTCATTGAAGTAGGGGTCTCACTGGTAGTGGTCGCTCCTGGTAGCGTAGTTGTGTGAGGTAGAGAACGGACAGCTGCAATGTGACGACTGTCTAGTTCGTGGCGACGAAAAACTTTCTTGCCACTTGTAGCATAGATTAGCTTCCTGGAGCACAGTACGCAGAAGCTAGCACCAGCTTCTCTCAATTTTCTGCACCATCTGCCAAAAGGTTTATCTCGGCCCTTTTCCTCCATCCACGACCAGCGCCATTTATTTTTAACTCCCTCGTCTACTACGGCGATATTTTCCCCAGTTTTCAAAAAGTTGCGCTCCATTCCGCTGGAAAACGTGTTTCGTGTGGTTTTCGTGCTAGCTGTTGCGCTGGCTGACTCAAACACCGCGCGTGCAGCGATCACGCGCTCGCTCACAACACAACCTTGGCCAAAGGACCCGCGCCAGTCTACTCCTGATTTGCTGTGTTTTGTTGCGCTAAACACACGCAATCCTTTCATACAATTGGTAGAACACACTTGAACCTTTTCCAAATGACAGCAATCATTATTTATTTATATATAAAAAAATAATAAAGGTGATTTTTTTTTCTTCATCTTTTTTTCCCCTCACGCCGGATTTCCGGCACGGTGCCGGAAAACTTTAAGCCATGTATATGTTAAAAAACTAATTTTTATGGTCCATGGGCACTTTCGACTTGATCATTTTGGCCCTTGTAGCAAAACGTTTGCACATCTCTTAAGTTAAGTGTTACAGTGAGAACAACAAATTCCATTAAATTATGTTTGAAACCCTAAAAACTTTGTCAGAGTAAAGAAAAAATATAGAAAATCTTTTTTAACAACTATTCTTTCCACTGTTTTTTACCTAAAATTATTAATAAATATCAATGAATTTTAAAAAAAATTTAAATGCAGGTCCTGTGTGCAGTTTGGTGATAAAAATCACATTTATTTATGTAACTGGTTTCCCAGAGAAGCCCACATAAGATGAAAGACATTTTTAATACCAATATTTGAGTTTGATGGCCTTTATCAGCAGTAACACGCAGTCATTACCATATTGTTACAGACAAAAGACTTCAAAAAAGGTGTAAATATTTTTTTTAATCATCACTTCTGTCGTTAGCGCAATAAATTACACAATATATCATAATAAAATACTAACCCCTACTAGTTCAGGATAAAAGATTCCAAGTATATAAGCACTGTGTCAGTTTGTCCAATACTGATAAGGCAGATGATTGTTTGGAAAGCAATATTCATAGCAATTACATTTCAAATATCAGCGGTTCATGTCTCACTGCAACAGATGGATACGCCTGACTAGGAAACAGGAAGGAGAAATTTATATTTATTCGTCCCATCCGTTATCTATGCCGAGTTTTTCCTTGCAGGAACTCCAGCGGTCATTGGACGAGAGGTGGGGTGAAACCCAGAGACACACACACTAATCGTGAGGGACCATTCAGAGATGAATAAATTTTACAATCATGTTTTTTGTATTGTGGGAGGAAGCTAGAGTACCCAGAGAGAACCCACGCATGCACAGGGAGAACGTGCAGACCAAGGATTCGAACCTTGTGGCTGCAGGGCGAAGGTGTATTCAATGTGTATTCACTACCACCCATCAGGCTTATCTAGGGCGAAAAGTTATTTCCAATTTTCTTTCAGGTCAGAACCGCTAATTATGATTTGGGTTGATTCCAGTTTTGCTTCACTGGTTGTACAGATAGGCAGACGTGACATTGTTCCTTTTATTTCATCTTTTTCTGTAAGACAAGGCGCTAGAAAGAACGTCCAAGAATGACAAGATTACCCTCATTTCTGCACTCAAGCAAACAATGTTCATCCAACACTTTTTAATCAACTCAAAAAAATGGGGCTAAGAATTATTAATCGATCAGATCTGATTGATAATCAGCAGGTCAAGAACATTGATTTTTCTTTTTTTTTATACCCCATTTATTGAACCTTTCAACCCCCAGTATGCGCAATCTATAGATGCATCAACACGTTTGTGTTTTGGTGTACCTTTCAAGGTTCAATAAAAATAAAAATAAATTGTCTGATTTTAAAAAATTTGCTTTGATGCATAAATCGGTTGAATCTTGTAAATCCTTAATTTTGTTCCTCTATAAAAGAAGCTGTTAGTACATCAGGATCAACCAATCAGAGAAATTGTTGATTTAGCCTGCTTTTTTTCTCAATGGAGAATGTGAACATTCTAGCTTTTAAAACAAACATTTTCTTTAATGTTTAAAGTCAAAACCAGCATCAGATGAGACTTTAATGTTGTGATGGTGAATATTATTACTCTGTAATAAACAGATCCTAATCTAAATCCTTCTTCTAGGAGTGTTATGATTGTATGATATGCTAAAATCATTACTATTTAATGATGTAGTACGATACACTGTCATGTCAGTTAAGGCAACTGGCACAACCGGTTATTCCTTGCATTCATATTTAATATATTTTCCCATCGCTGCATAATTTATGCATAGAAACATTCGCCCCATTTGGTCCCACCGCACAACTCCAGTGAGTTTTGTATGGTTTCTTTGCCCCAGCAGAAGCCTCCCAGTCTGGGTCCGGCTTTCTTAAGAGACGAAAATAGAAGAGCAGAAGGCAGCAAACGACAAGCTCCTTACCACTGATCATCGCGCAAACAGGACCCTTTCCCCCTGCAAATATAAAAATAAAAAAAATACCCGGATAAACGAGGGAAAAGCGGAAATTAAGAGTCGCTCACCTGAAGCGTGGGGAGTCTTTCAGACATTCCTCGAAGTCCACGGTTATTTTCATGTTTGCCGCAGTGAAATGAGCCCGCAGAACCCCGCTCTGTGTGTTTGGTTAGAAGCAGTAATCCAAGCCCAGTGTTTCTGGCTAATTAGCTTGTTCGCTAGCGTTTCTGTTTCTCCCTCAGACCAGCTGGCTCCGCTCGGTCACCGCTCCGCTAAGCCAGCTAGCCTCAGAGGCCAGCAGCTACCACCAAGAAGTGGCCGGACGGCGCTCATAAAAGACGCTCCTTTTCGTGAACGAGTTCACTTCCCGTCCCCCGAGACCAACCAACCCCCCCCCACTACTGAAGGTGTCCCAAAGGAAGATGTCAGCGCTGATAACGGGAAGTGTTGTCCGGTAGCTTTATCATAGCAGGGAGCTTTTCTCCAACAGACCCACAATGATCGTCTACACTCAGCAAGACTGCTCACCAGTGTTCAAACAACAAAACAGCATACCCATCAGAACGGCATACTTTCAGTTAATGCGCATGCGCAGCAGAAAAAAAACGTACTTTTCTGTTTGGTGTTTAAAATCTGTTCAAATCAACTTAAATTATATATATATATATATATATATATATATATATATATATATATATATATATATATATATATATATATATATATATATATATATTAGGTTTAGGCTGTTAAAAGAAAGAATATTTTTTTCCTTCTGTGACCTTAGGGTTAGAACATAAAACTTGTGGGTTGGTTAAAATTGGTTAGATAACTCCGGTTACGGTATGCAATTCTGACAAAGTAAGGTGTTTTGTCAGAACACCGGCTCCCGAAAAACACCCAGCCGGACACTCGCAGACGTACGACGCAGTAAAAGAAAAATATTTTTGGAATAAATTTCCGCTCTAAAAAAAGGTAAAATGTCTCAGATTAAAGTCAGAAAAAAAAAAAAACACAGAAATTCTCTGATGTCAAAAAGTAGTAAAATTACAAGTAAAAACTCACGATTTCTTATATTAATTGCACATATTTTAAGAAAAAAGTCATTTTGAGATTTATTTCAGATATTTTCTAGGAAAAAAATCTTGTAAAAAGTAATTATCTGATGTAGAAAAAAACAAAACAATTCCTATAAGTAAAGGCATACATTTTCGATATCTACAATAAGATATTTCTGACATTGTAAAGTGAGAGAAATTTCTTGGGCGGCTTTTCTCGCAAATTTTCTACTTTTCTACATCAGAGAATTACGCTTTTTGTCCTTCAAAATATCTTAATTAAATCTCAAAATTTCTGTTTTATAACTTGTAATCTAACGACTTTTGTGAAAGAGAATTTCCGACTTTTTAACTTGTGATTTTAGTACTTTTTGAGATCAGAGAATTTCCAAAATTTTTCTGGTAAATATGTGATAGAATTTCTGACTTTTTTGGGCAGAAATTTACTCCAAAATATTTTTTCTTTGTTTACAATGGCCCAATACTCAGTTTTACAAACGCTATTTCTCAACAAAACAAACAAAAAAATTATTTAGACTTAATATTTATCTAGATGTTAATTGTAAAGAGACAATTTAATTTATTTAATGTCTCTATTGTAAATCTACAACGATGCATCTCAGACTAAAAATAATAACGATAAGAAAAGAAAAACATAGCCCTGAGCATCTTCTTCACAAGCCAAGAGTACCTTCCTGCAGTAAACTAGATTATTTTGGACGGAAAAGTTCTAAGAACTGGGTTCTCAGAACCATCCTCTTAGAATTTAGCTCTTATAACTACCCTTTGCAGGGGAACCTTTTCAGATTCCATTCGCACAGGAGTCAGGGGCCTTCATAGAGACCGATGTGACCATACCACCTGTTTTAAAAAAGTTTTGTTTAATTAGATTTTTTTCTAGTGTAGATGTGTTTCTCATTTTAGTTTTTTTAAAGGCGGGGCCTAAAGAAGTGGAAAACTAGCTATGCATATGTTACACAAAGAAGAAAACTTTGCTACTTCCCTTCTCCTTTTTGTTTTACAGCAGATTTCCGCTTGAGACTTATGACGTGGATCAGATATATGGCGGTGCCCTTGTCTTGTAACTGCAGTTGGGCCACTCTATCAAAAAAAACAACGGTCATGACATGTAGTATTTGTAGCCGTAATTCGTAAATTCCAACTTTCGAGTGGGAAAAATCAAATGGAACGTCCTCCGAAATCGGACTTCCGACTCGGAAAGTGAGATGTTTTTGCTCCAACTTTGACTTTCAATATGGCCACTCCACACATCAAAAAAGGCTGACGTGGAAAAATGTCTATTTTATAAGACACAATAGTTAGAATGTCTCTAAAATCCACCTTTTATGTAGAGCCTACAACTACAGACTTATAAAAAAAAGTGGTGTTTCGATATAGAAAATACAGCATAAAATTATGTTTATAAGACATAGGCTACTACAACTACCAGGGCGTCGCCATAATGGAATACCAATTTATGAGATTGTGTTACTGGAACGCTCCGACTTCCGAGGTAAATTGAACGCACCATGTTATAAAGTGTTTTCAGTCGGAGGCCTCTTCAGACCTGTAGCAATACAGACCGCTACAGGAGAGCTTTCCAGCTCCCAGCAGTTACATGACGTTACATCACGTAGATTAATAGATTTAATAGATTATTCCCACTGTAAAAACGTCCAAACCAATATATTATCTTTAGATGCAGAAAAAGCATTTGATAGAGTTAACTGGAAATTTTTATTTGCAGCCTTAAATAAATTCGGATTCAGTAATTCTTTTGTAAACTGGTTAAAAATATTATACAGCTCACCAACAGCATGTATTAGGACCAATAATCAAACATCATCAAGGTTCTTTCTTCAGAGAGGTACCAGGCAGGGATGTCCACTTTCTCCCTCCCTCTTTGCTATTTTTATTGAACCATTAGCAGCAGCAATCAGGCAAAATAATAATGTTAAAGGTATACAATGCAACAAAATAGAACATAAAATCAGTTTATACGCAGATGATGTACTACTTTTTCTACAGCATTCACAAACTTCCTTGTATCAGGTAATTGAGTTAATAAAATCTTACTCAAGAGTTTCAGACTATTCCATAAATTGGTTAAAATCTACAGTCCTTCCTATCAACTGTTCTTACCAGAGTCCTGTTGCTTTACAGCTCCGGTCGGGAAATATTACATATCTAGGTATCCATATCTCACCAAGACTGGCAGACTTATCTAAGCTAAACTACGTCCCACTTTTAAAAAAAGTGGAAGATGATCTGGCAAGATGGAAATCCCTTCCAATATCACTTATTGGAAGGGTAGCTACAATAAAAATGATGGTTTTGCCTAGAATCAATTATTTATTCTCAATGATCCCAAGCAAACCATCACCTGATTGGTTTAGATCTCTGGACTCTTCTGTTTCTAAATTTCTTTGGAAAGATAAACCCCCACGTATCAGCTTAAAAACACTACAGAAGTCCAAAGATAAAGGAGGTCTAGACCTACCAAACTTTCGTCATTATTTCTTAGCCAACAGACTCCAATACACATCAAGATGGGTAAAACACAGTTATATCGATGAGTGCTGGGTAGATGTAGAACAGACACTATGCAATAAGATAAAACTTTCAGATCTACCTTTTGTTAGCTCAAATATAAAACAAAATGAATGTTTCAAAAGTATAAATATCAGCTCCTCTCTGACAGCTTGGTGGGAATTTCTTAAAATGACAAAGACCTCACTAGTCCCATGCAGGCGTACACCCATCTGGAATAACCCGGATATCTTACAAAAAAAATGCATGATTAACTTTCCAGGCTGGAGTTGTAAAGGAATTGAATACCTGGAGCATATATTTGATGGAACAGACTTTATCCCCTTTAATACATTGGTTACACAATTCGGAATTAACAAGAATAAATTCTTAGAATACCAACAAATTAAATCAATTATAAAAAATAAATTTAGGCTCAATACAGTTGATTTACAAATTCCAGGAAAAGTTTTAGACTTCCTTAATCTTAACCCTCCCAAACTGCTATCTAAAATATACAAAACATTAAATAGAATAGATGAATCAATAGCCCTTCCTATTTCAAAATGGGAGATGGACTTGTCCATCTCAATAGACCAAAACCTCTGGTCTCAAATTTCATTAAGAACCTTTAAATTTCTTAAGAATCCTAATCTACGATTAATACAATATAAAATCCTTCATAGAGTGCATTATACAGGGCAACGGATGTTCAAGATGGGTTATACGCCGTCTGATACCTGTTTACAATGTACAAGCAATCTACCAGACAATTATATTCATGCTCTTTGGTTCTGCCCACCTGTTAAGAAATATTGGTACCAGATATGTGAAGATCTATCAAAGTGTCTGAAATGTAATATCACACCTGCTCCCAGAGTTTGCTTGCTGGGAAATATAGATGAAGTTACCATGGATACAAAGTCTATGCAATTATTTTACATCGCCTTATGCATCGCTAAGAAAAATATCCTCTTGAACTGGAAAAATAAAAAAACTCTGAATATTAATCAATATAGAGATCTCCTTCTGGATTACATTGGTCTAGAAAACGGCATCTGCCTCCACATCTGATTATTCTTTCTGGTCACCCTTGATCAGTTCCATCACCTAGTGGGGTGGGCCCTTGATTCCGTTCTGTGGGACACGGTTGCCGATGTGGAGCTTAAGGGTTGGTGGTGACTGCGGGGAGGTCCTTGGGGGTGGGTCCGCTTGCGGTTCGGCGATAGGTGCCGAGACCCTCGCCTGGGGTGGGACTTTGGGGGCTTTGTGTGGTGACTCCTAGTGGCTGCATGCGGCGCCTTAGAGGGGTCGTGCTGGCGGACACGGGTTACTGGCCTGGTGCTGTGCTGCTCTGGGGGGGTCTGGACTGGGCCTGGGGCTCGGGGTTCTGGGGCGGCGCGCCCCCCGGCTGGGGCCCTGGCGGGGCTTGGCCGGGGGGGGCCGCTGCCGTCGGTGCCGGCTGGGGGGGGGCTGTGGTCGGCCGGTGGTTGGCGGGCGCTGCTGCCCTTTCCATCTCCCCGGGCTGGTTCCTGTCGCTTGCTCCCCGGTGGCCGCTTGCCGCGTCCGGGCGTCGGCGAGAGGCCGTGGCGGGTGGCCGGCGTCTCCGGGCCCGATCGGCTATATTGACACTGGACATGGCTCCTGGGTCTTGGTCTTAGCCCTCGCGGGGGTGCTGAGGTGGGGGGCTCTGGCCGGTGTTGGTCGGCCTCCACGGTGACTGACCAGTTGGTGGGGTGTGGGCTGGTGGGTGGACGTGCTGGGTTCTGTTGCCACCCGGCCATCGGGCGGTAGTAGCAAGGCTGGAGGATGTCGGCCTGGGGATTGGCCGCCCGGGACTTCGGTCTGCTCACGGGCCTGGCGCGGCATGTCCGGGGTACCCGAGTCGGTGGTGCGCCGGGTTCCGGCCTCGGCCCGGGGGTCCTCGGACGCTGGCGGTGCCTGGGGCGTCTCTTATTGGCGGGGAGGCTTTTTACCATCTAGCACAGGCGCTCTTTTTAACGGGGTGCGCTTGGGACGGGAGGGGGGAGGGCGTTGAGGGTGAGGGGGGGCTAAACTCAACCTGGGTGTCTAGTGACATGTGTTTTGTTAGCAGTGTGAATGTTGGGAAGGATTTAGGTATGCCCCTGGCATGGGGGCTGGTGGATTGCCGGGGCCCCCATGGGGCTCGGCGGTACCGCTGCCGTGGGCCCCGACTGGACGTGCTGGGGCCTCCCACCCCTGGTGGATCGGGCCGAACGGGGGTGCCTATTGGAGTCAGCAGGGGAGCTGGCTCCCTGGGGTTGGCAATGGTCACCCCAGTTATTTTCTCCCCATCCCCATGCCTCTGTCCACCTGCTCCTTCATTCTACCATTCACAAGGCCTTGGGACGTGGGCACGTCACTGGGGTGCGGGATGGAGCTTCCGTCTTCGCTACCCGGTGGCGGCCTGGGTCCCGATTTTATTGAGCAACTTAGACACTACACTTGCAACATTTACAGGGAACGCACATGTAGGGACCTGGCGGTGTGGTGCCGGCACCCACTGGTTAAACGCATCTAGACACTGAGGGCCCGGGGGGGGAGATGGGGGTACCCGGCAGTATTCCCATGTCCCCCCCCTCTGTTTTAAGTGCACATTAGAACAACACGCAACAACACCACATTGAGCGGGGGGAGAGAGGTGGGGGAGAGAGGCTGGGGGTCTTTCCACACCCCTGTTCGTTGGACCATCAGGGGTCGGAGCCCGGATAGAACATCACGCCGTCTGGTCGGGGTCCTGGGCTGGTGGGCTGCTCTTGCCGGTGTGGGGGCCTTGGCGGTCTACTTGTCCCCGTCCTGGTGGGCAAAGGGGTCTGTCTCCTGGGTGCAGGGGCAGGGTTCTCTATTGGGGCGTCTGTCCCTGGGCCTGGGAGTACATATACATCAAGTGGCGTACTACAACGAAGCTGTAATACTCTGCTTGGGAAAGTAAAACTGTTGGGCTTGTACTTGGTACTCAGACACCAATTCTGAGTAGCATACTGCTAGACAGGACACGTAAAAAAAAAAAAAAAAAAAAAAAAGGGCCGGTTGTGGCAGAAAATATTGATAAAACTATAAACTGTTAAAATCACCCTCCGCATTCCAAAAGTACATCTTATAATTAAATAATCCTGAACAACTTTAAATAATGATGTGATTAGACTGTTTAAATAAACACAGAATTTATTTTACTAATAAAAATGTATTCGGGTGCACAATTATGTTACCTTTTTTAATCTAAAGGGTTCTCTAGAGTTTAGAGGGCCACATAAATGACCATGGAGGGCCGGGTTTGAGTTGGACACGTATGATTTACTACAACCTTTTGAAGAAACTTAAATCAGTGCCACCAAAGCTTCATTTCCCTCTGGGATCTATAAAGTATTTTTGAACTGAATTGACTGCAAAAAGAAACCTTTTTGTGTGCCAGTCCCCACAGTAGAGTCTTTCAGGTTCCTAGGATCCACCATCACACGGGACCTGAAGTGGACCTCCCACATTGACTCTATAAGGAAGAAGGCCCAGCAAAGGCTGTACTTTCTGCGTCAGCTCAGATAGTTCAACCTGCCTCAGGAACTGCTGACCATATTCTATACAGCAATAGTCCAGTCTGTCCTGACCTCATCCATCTCTGTCTGGTTCGGATCCGCCACCAGGCAGATCCGAACCAGAGGAACCTGAGGACCAGACTGCAGAGAACAGTCAGGTCCTCAGAGAGGATCATAGGTACTGATCTTCCCTCCATTGAGGACCTTTTCCGGGCCAGGGTCAGGAAGCGGGCCAAAGAAAAATCACCACTGACCCCTCACACCCTGGCCACAATCTGTTTAGGCTCCTCCCCTCAGGCCGGCGTTACAGAGCGCTGTACGCCAAAACCACCCGACACAAGAACAGTTTCTTCCCCCAGGCTGTCGCTCTGATGAACTCTGAATAGTCACAGAGTGTGTGTCCACTCACATGAACAATAAACTAAAACTCTGCACTGCTGTATATACTTACTGTATATACTGACTGTACAATAACCCTGGTTTGGTGTATATATTATCCTTTATTTTAATTTATCTTATTTTTTTTCCCGTTTTTTAATTTCACTTATTTAAGTTCTGTACTGGAGAGAAAAGTTGCCGGAGTCAAATTCCTTGTATGTTTCATACTTGGCCATTAAAGCTGATTCTGATATATTTAAAAATGAGTGACAGGTCTGCCTTTGAATACACAATCTTTGCATCAGTTGACAGGAGCTTCCTGATCCTTAAAATCACCAGGATCCAGTTTTAAGGATACTTTCTTGCTATTCCCCTGCAGTATCTTTTTAATCTTAATTACGCTTCTGCGCTCTGACAAACTTTTCTTTCAGCACAAAGCGACAGACTGGGTTAAACTGGAAGCATTCGTTCTTGGAAGTGATCAGCCTCACTCTGTATCCATTAGACGAACTAGAAAGCCTCAAGCAACCAAATATTGTGTAACAGCGCCATCTGGAGGTGGAGGATAAACTAGATAATGCTATTAAGTCTGGAAAACTATCAAAAAGACGTCATAAAATAATTACATTACTGACTTCGCAGTTTTATCTCTCAAAATTAAGGTGTTTGCTTTATTTAAAAAAAATTTAGTAGAACAAAATAAATAATTCTTATTTTTATATAAAGTTAATTTCTGAAAAAAGTTATACAACATGGAATGGTTTTAAGATTTAAAAGTTTTTATCTTTATGAGAGTACCAAATCAAAACGAGCATTTATTTCCTTTAAAGCAAACACGCACCACACAGGTTTCAAATAAGGTTTGTTTAATGATAGCGATAGACAAAACAGTGTACACAATCTGAAGATGAAGAACATGCAGCCAGGAAATCATTATAAAAACAAAACATGGGTATGATGTCACCATTTTTGAGACATAGGACAGTCATGTAGAGACACACCAATCAATCGGTCAAAGATTTTAACGTTCTCCTTTATTTTATTCTTTTTTTAAATGTCCAAATTCTTGATTGCATCAGAAATCCCACCATTTCAGGCCAATAAATGCATCACCCAACATCAAGTATTTAGAAACATTTGTTTTAAGTTTATTAAAAACCAGATAAAGGTTCAGGACATTCTCTTTGATCTATAAATGGGGATAGTCTTGCAATTTATTTACTTCAACCTTTTACAAATAATCTGCAGAACAGTTTTTCATTTTTCTGAATATAATCCTTAAAATAAAATAAAAAAATGGGAATCAGTGGGTCAGACCTTAAAGAAAACCTGAAACCTGAGAGGAAATATCTGATCGGTGCATCTCTAGATCAGGGACCTGCATGAACATCTACCCACCTTAGGAAACACAGCAGGGCAGAAATATTGCAAAACAAACAGAAAACAAAAAAAAGAGCCAAACGTATAACAGAGCTTGTTCACTGAAAACACAAGAACATCAAAGTCATTAGAGGCACATTTGTCAGGTCACAACCACCTACAGGGTGATCCATGTCAGTTGTGTTTTCTGGTTTGTCGAAAAATGAGATAATGATACCAACTTCTCTAGCTACATTTTTTTTGCCTCCAGTTTAATCAAAAAACAGCCGTATTGTCAAAAATCGTCTAAGACATTCCTGCTCGGTCAATTCACCGATATACTCGTCGGTTTGCTTCAAAAACATGAAAGGAAACGCACAGACGTTTGGCAGGAGTCCCACCTGTAGCTGTGACCTACTGCGTCCACGCAACCTAAAGCTCGACAAGTCCGATCACAGCGGGGCGTTAAAGGGCCATGGGAAAATGAAGAGAAGACAGAAGACATACTAATGTAGCCTAAATGCCTAGTCTGTTCCATGCGCTTCGTGTACGCGGTGACGAGAATTCACAGCGGTGTGCACAAGAGTGACTGGCTCTCCGCTTTCCTTTTTAAGACCAAGCACAAGCACTCTTTGACGCGTGGCTGAACCCTGAAAGAGAACGTAAGTCCTTACCGCACCTCCATTAAGCTTCAGTGGTTCAAACTCCTCCTCCTCCAACGTCCTCCGACGTGAATCAGTAGCATCGCAAACACCTCCCGCCCACAACGATCCTGAGCCCAGGCATGCAAGCGGATCAAAAATTGTAGCGTTAAAATTAAAACCGTAGATTAAGCCAGGTTAAAAAACAAACAAACAAAAAAACGCTCCTTCAAATAACTTAACTTTGTTTGGCATGGCTCAGACTGCCGTCTTATCCGTCAGCTCTATCAGCAGCACTTCCATACCGTCCTTCTCGCCATCTTTTACGAATAAAAATACTGTAGTAGATCTTACACTGAGCCACGAAAACACGGATAACAGAGCACCTTGTCCCGTCCCACTTTCTTTAGTTAAATCATGTGGAAAGGATGAAAAACAATTCCAGTGAATAAGAAAATAAAAAGTACCGAAAAGTGTCCGGTTCCGTGACATTTCTACGTGTTTGTAAACGTGAAGTGAGCTTGTGTGTGTGAGACAATCAGGGAGCTGAAAGAAAGAGAAAAATATTATTCCTTGTAATATACTTGTTTTTTTGATAATACAATTTAGACTAATACATTCCCGCAAACTATTAATCATGTCATGCCCGTATCGTCCGTGAAGCAGCCTTATTATGTTAGCGGTTTGGCTATTTCTAAAGACAAAGGGATGGAAATAAAATGCGGCGGCGGCGTGATCGATCGCAAAGTAAAATAGGAAAGAGAACTGAGTCACAGCCACCAAAAGATCTCGGTCATGTCACATTAATGCTTTCAGGGAAACTGTGGGGTTTCCCCCCCCCCTGGCTTCTTCCAGAACCAAAAAGATGTTTTAACCAGATTAAGCTCCAACTTTTAGCTTTTTTTTGTTGTATTTTTTTTGCTTTTATTATTTAAAAAGCCCTTGATCCTCCTTTCAGGGTCTGAGTCAAATATTTTTTAAAGTGTGATATCAGTCCAGGAGAGGTGTGAGGAGGGCATTCTTGGCAACGGGAGAGAGAGGAGGAACAACCAAAAGGTTTCACGAGAGAGTCAGATTTATTCCTGGAGCTGAAAACCTTTTTTTTTTTGTTGAATTAAAATAAAGAAAAAGGTTATATTGCACAGTTTTGTGGGATAGTGGAGACGAAGAGGTGACCAGTAATCCTATTGGCTGCTGGGAGATGTTACACAGGTGTTAAAGCGGCGTTTGCTGCATGTCTCAGCTTTCAGTCACAGATCCGATCGGCGGCGTCTCACTGGATCCAGATGTGCCGCGGCGCTGAAGGTGGGACACGTCCTCTACGACTCCAGGGAATCAGCTGGAGGAGAGATGACAGGAGTAGACAGATGATGAATGCTTAATCACTCCCTGATGAAGACGCACCACGGGGCTGGGTGTATTTTTATACACACTGCTTGCAACACGTTGCAGTGATGATGACGATGCGTTTTCGCCCTAACGCTCCACTGTTTGAGAATATAATCCATGGGGAAGCACAAACGGAGCGTAATGAAATCTACACTAATGATGATGAGCGGAGCCATTAAGGCTGATAAATTGAACCAACATGTTTACTCAGTCCTCCTGTGGTTTCACATGCTGGAAGGAAATGAGCGACAAAGTATCCGTCCTCCTCACCTTCTTGTGGCGGGTCGACGCTGATCTCCTCATTCTCCTCCGCGGCCTCCCTTAGGTCCTCTGTGTCGTCCCTCATCTCTTCATCCTCATCTTCATCCTCTGCCAGCTCATTTGCAATGAGCTGACGAGCCAGCTTTATGTTCAGGCCCTCATTATAGTGCATCTTCCTCATCATCTGAAAATGCTTCTTTTTGGCTACAAAAAAAAAAAAAAAAAAGAGAAATTATTTTAAAACAAGAAAAAAAAACTGAGCTGCTTGAACTTTCTCATTTTGTCACACAAATCCTAACTCCAGTATGGTTTATTTGGAGTTTATGATCAACCCCTGACTCCATCCATATTCCCATCATCTTACCCTCTCCCACCACCAACAACAACAGATTGGTTTTGCTCTTATATAACCAACAACCTTTTTACACATAAATGTAGTATGGCTAAACTAAAAGTTGAATATGGAACATTTTCAGAAAAAGCTACATTATTATTTTTTTTTTTTAAACATCCACGGAGCTTTAAGAGGTGGTGCAGAATGAAAAAAAGTTTCCTTAAAGGGCCTATATTGTGAAAAATCAAGTTTTTGGAGTTTTCAACCATCTGGTAATGCAATTTTCTCGTAAAAAAAACACCAGAGTGGTGTTTGGCTTAATTCACGATTGTCTGAGTAATCCTCCTGAATCCTGCTGTCTGAGCAGCTGCCACTCCCTCTCCTGGAAAACGACTGAGTTCAACTAGTGACATCACTAAGTGAAAACAAGGTAGTGCTAGGGGTGTCCGCACCGCCCCTGCAGGCAGAGCGGCTTACCTCTACTAGAGTTCAAACACATCCTCCTCCTTCTTAAAGCTCATTGCTGCTTTGGTTTTTGGCAGCTTAAAACACTTTTTTTGTTGGATTTTTTACTTTCTCTGTGAAAACACCCAATTGGCTGCATGAATTGGGTTTTTATTCTACATTCCCAAAGAACAGTTGCTGGATCAAAGAACAAAGACGCCTGAGGGACAGAGAAGTGTCTACATGCTAATGCTAATATATGTTATCCATTTATCAAGCTGCTTATGTGATCTTATAACAGCATTATGTGGTTAATTAATTGATCTGTATCATCTCAGAATGCTCAGTAAATAGGTGCAAACACAACCTACGGCTTTTTTATATACTGGGCTGGAAAGATTTGCTTACTGGACCCAGCTGTGTCATTTTCGGCTCTGTCTAAGGAGGCGGGATTATAGAGAAACGAGACGTTTCACTTCATGGTCCAACATTAACTACAGGATAAAAGTACATTTTAGGAAAAATTTATACTGTATAACACCAACAGTACAATTTTATCATATAAATGTCTATCCAGAAGTTGAAAGCTGTAAAATAGCATGATATAGTCACTTTAAAGCCTTATATTTGAATTCAAATATAATAAAACGTACATTTAAATCGGACATGATCAAACTATATGGTCAGCTCAGCTGGGCTCACACTAGGAAAAATGGTGAAGTCAGCAAGTCAAGCAGCTGCTTCAGAGCCCAGAAAATATTGTTATCCGTCTCAGGAGAGGATCTACTGCAGAAGCACAGAAACTAGAGCAGTTTTCACAAAAACACAGAAATGTTTCTTTTTCACTTGAAATTTTACCTTTGCTGTCATTTTTTTAATCAATATTTTTTTTATTTTTGTTCTAATTCAACAGCATTGGTTGTAACAAGCAGAGAAGAAAAAGAAGACAAAACATGCCTTCCAATTTATTGCATTTTTGTGTGTGGTAGAAGTATCGGCAAGTATTCGGTTTGAAAACAGTGGTATCGCTGCATCCCTAGTGCCTTTTCCTCACGGCACACAGTTTATATAATTCAGTATTGATTGGATCGGCATCAGCAGATTATTAACCTCAGATATCTGTATCGAAAACGAAAAAAGTGGATTGGTTCATCACTACACTAGATTGTGTTTTGAGTTATCAGTGCATGAATACAAATGCAAGTCACACTTAACAGATTTTTATTTGTAAAAAAAAAAAAAAGGGAAGTGAGACCAATTTCATGTTTTCCTTCCACTTCTTAGCAATGCATAAAACGTACATTTAAACTTGAGACTATTTTTGCAATGCAAAAAAAGGTGAAACGAGCCCAGCCTGTTTCTAGCTCTCTCTTTGTTACGATCCATACACTACAATAATGTGAAACCACAGTCCAAAAATAAATAATATGTCCTTAAAGGTAAATTTGACTGCTTATATTTTTAGTCGATATCGGCTGCAAGATGGTTTTACTAAAATTAACACCGAGACGAGCTTTATCCTCAAGAGTTAGCAGGACAATATATGAAGTCACAATCGTCACAGCAATGTGGGCAGTGTAGATGCTTTTAGAGTGTCGAAAGTGTAGAGAAATATAGATAATAGTAGTAAATATTAATTACTGGCCATAACGGTATTGATAACAGCCCAAATTTACATATTGGTGCGTCCCTAGTTATGGATGTTACTGTTTGAACTTTCCGAAACATTTGTTTCATAAAAACATCAATTAAATCAATATGCTTTAAAACATATTTATTGAAATTACTGTGTACAGTTAGTGGTACAAATGCACCACTTTATGTAACTGGTAGAGCTGTAGAATATTAGGAACTCATGTTGGTTGATGCTGTGATAACCACTCCTTGAGATAAAAAGGTAAACAGTATAAATGTCCTCCTGCTCTGAGCTCAGAGTGAACATCCCAGATAATAAGAAATCATTTGAGGTACTTGGGGAAGAAAATACAAATGTACTGTTTCTAGATAGAGGAAAATATAAAAAGGTATAAGGTAGAAATTAAATAAATTTAGCCAAAGGTTGAGAATTACATACTTTATCACTCTACGGTGAAGTGGCACAAACAGCTGTGCTTATATACTTACAGGGACCTACAGATATCAAGGAGGATAAAACACTGAAGTTCAGATATCACAAGTCATTTTTTTTGTTTTTCATTTAACACAAAAAAAAACCTGTGGAACTTGAAGCAGTTTTAATTCAAATATGTGCAGATTCCTTGTGGTGCAATATTAAATTGATGAAGAACCAGGAAAGCAGAGCTTTATTTACATACCCCAATCGCTTTTATTTGATTTAAAATATCTTCATCTTCATGTTTTTGAGAATTTTTGTGTTGCATTAGATTGGAACCTTTTTTTATTTGCACTTTGCACGATAAAATGTCTTTCAATTGCATTCTAGGCTGATGTTTGGCATTAAAACGACTGAAGTAGGAGTTTGATCATGACTTTACCACCTTGAATTTCTTTACTTTCAGAAACTACTTAAGCTGAAATAAAAACAACGTAAATGACTAAATATATTACAGGCATACAGAACTTGAGTGCATATGATACTTAAACATTCGGTCACAGTGCGTAGAGCCCTCGTAACCGTTGTACTATAGTTGCCCATTTGATAATAGGTAAGCTTTATTTTTGGAGCAGTCTTTGTTGGGTTCTTGGGTTCTTTGTCTGTTCAAGAAATAGTAAAAAGTTAATTTACAGGGAATGGTTTCTATATAAGCCTATTCAGGCTTCTACAACTTATGTAAACATGAATTTTATGCATCTTTATACACATACTTTGATTTGTATTTTTGTTAATATATGTTTAAATAAAATAATTCTACCACATAAAAAGATACAATGAAGGCAGTTTTTTTTTCACCTGCTTGTTACAAAAAATGATGTTTAATCAGATGAAAAAATTTAATATAAAAAATTACTACAAAACAAAAATTTGAATTGGTAAAATAATATTTTGTGTAAATTATTAGAAGGTTATCAGAACAGAGCATCCCAACTCTACATTGGCCTCAGGTCTGAACGTGTGGATGGTTGTCTGTCCTGCTTGTCTCCTTGTTGCCATGGCGACCTGTTCAGGGCTATACCCCGCCTCTCACCCGATGACTGCGAGACAGGCACCAGGCCCGCCTCTACAACTCAGCTGACCCGCTTTTTGGGGTTTAATCTTCTCCGCAGAGCAATCGTTCTCATCGTTCTGGTCTGTAAAACTCAACGCGATTCTGAACCTGGCACATTTAATACAAACAAAGCAGGCCACCATGTCGTTTTATTTCTAATGCGCTTAACCACAGCAAAACCTTCATCCATCAACGTTAAACCTCACAGTGATCAAGAAAATCCTCAGATTAGTTTTAGTCGCAGCATATTGCCTCTTTGAGGACTGACACGGATCAGCCTCCTCTGGGTACCAGAGAGCATGTTTACGCTGTTCACCTGGACCCGGCCGCTGTCCTAATTGGTCAGGTGTTACCATCTATGTAGTGAAGGTGATTTAAGACGATCAGCTAGTGTGTTGTGGTTAAGTATTTTCCACACCCCGAACAAAAACAACAGTATCTGTTATGACTCTTTCATAAAATGCGTTTAAAATGATCAGGAAAAAATAGATGCTGTCAATGAATGAATAGAAATCAGCCTGGATGTAGAAATCCTCCAGCATCTCCTCCAAGAGTCGACACTTTCATAATTCCCCAGCAGGTGGTGTTAGATGCTACATGGACCAGCATTTATGGAATATGCAGCTGTGATGTTGAGTGATACAGACTTAATTTGCAGTTTTCCCAGATTTTCTTTCTTTCTCTAACCTCCCAGGTATAAATCTGAAGCACAGGTGAACGTTCTGAGTGGATAATTTTCTTAAAAGTGCAGTGAGTGAGAAAGCAAGCCTTCTATTCCCCTCCATAGGCGGCCCAACTATGAATCTGAGACTCGCACACGGACGGCGAGGTCACAGACCGGTTAAGGTCCTGCTGACACAGCGTCGCTGTATCATGTCTGGAGGGCAAAAAAAAGGTCAAAAAGAACACTTGACCTTTTCCTCCAACGCTCCACTGTGGAGCAGCACTGAGTCACTGTCACAGCTGGAGAGGACGCTTTATATTAAGACCATGGGTATAAATAGAAAGGTGAACTGTTGGGGTTGTACCTTTGGTGGGACGGAAAAGGAAACCAGCAACTCCTGATTCTGATGACGACTTCTTTCATTCACCTGCAATACGCTGCAAAAGTATCTGGACCATCTAAACTTTTACCCATTACATTCACAATCCAATAAAGTAATTTGTTGGAATGAAAACATGCATTTGAGTTCAGCCCTTAAACTCTGATACCCACAAATAAATCCAACGCAACCGGCTGCCTGTAGATGTCGCCTTACTAGTAAACAGAGTCTAGTAAATCAGTGTGTAATTTAATAATAAATTTAAATGCAGCTGACCCGGGAAGGCCTCAGAGGTTTGTTACAGAACATTAGGGAATCAAACTGCATCACAAAGACAGAGAAACTGGACAGGTCAGGGATGAAGTTGAGAACTTTAAAAAAAACTTTAAGGTATTAGAACAATATCGCAAACTTTAAAAACTCCCAGTGGTATCATGAAGTGGAATGCTTTTCGTGTGGGGAATGGTGAGTTGAAAGAAAGAAAGATGGAGCTAAAATCGAGGCAGAACTTTAAAGAAAATCTGATAGATGCAACAACACAACCAGCCAACGTCCTGACCGACATTCTGTGGTTATGCAAGAAAATTATTAATCTTCAATTATTTTCATCCGATCAGTCAGAAATTGAGATAATTTTCAAATAAAAATAAGAAAGTGTCTTTAAATATTGGGGAAGCAGCATCAGAGTTAAATTTGGCTTCAAAACAATATCAGGATGTGTTGTGCATTTCGCCTCAATAACGATGAATAGATGATAACATCCCCATCGGCAAAAAACATAAGAATTTTCTTTAGATGGAGCAGTGCTTTCTACCGCCGCTGCTTCAATATGTAAATCCTCCTCCATTTGCTCACACTCTTTCTCTTCTAGTGTTGCCAACTTCTCAGAATGGAGAGTAGCTATTGGCTGTTCCAAAAGTCATTAGAAGTAGCTAAGTGACATCATCGCCTCATTTGAATAATGTATATGTAATTGAAATTCATGCAGTAGGAGGAATAATCTTTGAAACAATATTTTTTTGCTGAATAAATTGTTAAAAGGCAAAACCTTCCACCAATTCCACTCCTACCAAAATGCCATCAATGCTTGAGTAATTTTTTGACTAATCACTCATTGTGCAAAAATAAAAAAAACACCATTACAATACAGGAAGTTTAAAATCTCAGATAAACGGCTTCAATCCGCCTTTTAATCCAGGGTTCAGATTGCGGCTCCTTTCTATATTTCTCAGAGTCCGGTTTCGACAGAGTCATGATGACTGTTTAACATCTGTCACAGAGGCTCATACACAGTGGAAGAGGTGACCAAGTGACTGAGATGTGAGTTGAATTATGTGATTTATTTAGTGTGATGTCGTTTTTTTTAAGGGAGAAAATGTTTTTACATTTACAGCTAAGCGCGGGTAGGCTCAGCCAGTAGCGTCAACAGCTGCTTTGACTACAGCTCAGTCTGGTTACTGCTGTAAGCACTCGGGGACCGGGAAGGAGCCCTTAGTAGCACACCTCCTCGGTCAGAAAAGTAACAAGGATACATTTTTAGTTTGGTTTTGTTTTTTAAGTCAGTCTTCAAATGTCTCCAAAAAACACCAAAAAATGGCTACTTTTGTTGTTGGCCACTTTCCTGAAAAAGAGTCGCTAGAGGGGTCTATAAACTCGCTAAATATAGCAACAAAGTAGCTAAGTCAGCAACACTGCTGGATCAGTGGAGTCACATGACTGCATGTATACTATGGCATGCCCCACAAGGAGGCGGTGTTCTGCATCAGTTAGCCGCTAGATAAGCTAGGCGAGCCAGCCCAGATGCCCACACAAACTAAATGTTGTCCGGCGCTATGAACAAAGCGAAAATGGCCTCTGACCATCATAGGGCTCAGACTAACGTCTCGGCAGTGCGCGTTTTGCTAACTGCAGTTCCTCTAACAGCCACATGGTGCACTCTGAGCAGCAAACCCCGCAGAGCAGCTTTAATCATATGATAGGAGGTAGAACTATCTCCACTTTCTTTAACTACTATCCCACCTCCATGACAGCCACGACTGAAAAATTACCAAATTATCAAAACAAAATAAAATAAAAAACATCACCTTGCTCCTCTGGAGTCAGCTCCTCTTCCTCTTCCTCACTGCTCTCTTCCTCCTCCCTCATGAAGCGTGGTTCTGCCCCCTCCGCTGCCTCCAGCCTGAAGATCAAAGTTAAAGAAAGTGTAAATGTCTCCTCGGAGCATGTCAACAATGACCGGATGCACCAACCTTCAACACCAATGCAAAGAGGTCAAAACACTTTCTACGGCTTACTACAGAAACACATGTTAAACGAGGTCGTTAGCAGTGGGATTAGCACATTAGATGAGAATAAAAGGCAGAGCGAACAGTGGAAACGCATGCGTTAATGACTCAGACATGGGATAAAAATAAACACGAGTTACTATTCTCACCTCGCAGACCCACTAAAGGCTTTAACAGCATTAGACAAATGAATAATGCTTTATGGCTGAATGGATAGTAGTGAATATGTGGAGGCGCCTCGGGGAAGCTCCCATTTACTGCGCTGCTGCTGCTCCCCAACCAGCTGGCACGAGTCACTTGGGGCGAAGAGTGTTCATTTGACTAGAGTTTCAAAGTGCACCAATAATTGTGTCTGATGGGTGAAATTGGATGGGAGAAAAATAGTAAGACGGACAGAAACGCAGAGAAGGAGAGAGATTAGAGCAAAGATTGATGGGGAAGGGGAAGAAGGGGAAAGAGCAGCAGTTCTACAGTACTGTCTGATGGGTTTAGTGTAAAACAAAAGAGGGCATTCATTACAAAAGCAACAAAGGCAACTAATTGACTTGTAAGCCTGAAGCTAATCACTCCGCTCTCTGTAACATATGAACTACCTCATCCAATAGCAGCTTTAATGGACTTTATATAGAGACACTGGCCCATAGCAGAACTCAAACCTCAGGCTCCCATTAACATCCTGATGACGGCTTGGTATCAGTAGAGTTGTTAAAGCGGTGAAAACATCTGTTCTTGTGGGGGCAATCAAACTCAATCCCTCAACAAAAACATCCGATTAAAAACATGCATTTTTTCGGTTTACCCGTTTTATTAGTCATTGACAAATCAATCTGTTTGATGATCTGAAATATCTAAGTGTGTTAAACAAGCAAAAAAAATAAATCTGAATGCAGGCAAACACTTTTTCACGCCACTGTAGATGCCTTACAGCATGACCTGGTATTAAACATGTGAAGCATGTTCAGGGGCATTTCCGCCGAGCTGAAAGTCATTTTCTAACTACCATTCTTTGAAATGCTGGGCTGTAGAAAAAAAATCTTGTTTATTCATTTGCTCTCATTTTACATTACAGAACCAGAAAAACACATATTTTATTGATTTAAAAAAAAAAAAAATCACAATCACATAGAAATTAGGAAAATTAGGAATTTGATTGAAGGAGAAAATAATGCAAAAAAGAACTTTTTTCATATGTTTCAAATAGCTTTCTAATTTAATATTCATACCATTTAAATTTTTTGCTATTTGTTTTTAAAGATTTTTCTGTCCTACCAGAAAAAAAAATACATTGTTTTTGCATTTATTTAAAAAAACAAACTTTTACCCATTTGCTCAGATAATCTCAAATAAAATGCAGTGTAACAAACTGGCTTTAGGATTAACTTGAAATAGAGTTAATTTATGTAATATCGTTACCCAACAGTGGAGATAATAAAATCAAACTAAAGTAACTACAGTTTTTATTTGTAATGACACACTCTTTGGTTGTATACAATTTATCAAGGTAATGTAAAATATTATACAGAAAAAAAACACATACAGAACCTATAGACGCTTGTAGGTTTCCCTAAAGGCATAAAAGCATGCACAGAGCTAAGCTTAAGGTTGCAGTATATTTTCCAATAAAAAAAATAAATAAATAACCAAACAAATAATAATAAATAGTAAACTATTTCAACAAAACCTAAAACCCTCCAGTTATTTTTTTAAACTTTTTGTGTAAAAAATGCTGCAGCGTCCAAACATGATCAGTTTGGAATTCATAGTGGAGCATCTTCTGCTGCTTCTCCCGTTTGCTGCATTGCCAGGCCTCGTTCTGTTTGGCCCGGGGACGGTCCCTCTGCTCACCTGGCTTGTCACTGCGGCTGCTTGACAAGTTGCTGCTGCTGACTCAGAGTTACTTTGTACTGCTGGGATTTCACAGCGCAACATCCCAGCTCTGTCTGTTTCGCCATTATTTTTTAAGCTACGTGTCTGCTTGCTTTTCAGCATCCACTAGTTACACAGTTGTTTAACGGTATTACAACGTCTAATTTTTTTAAAGGAGACACATCCTATTTTATAAAGGTAAAAGTTTAATAAAATGTCCGATATGTTTTGATATACTTGCGGTATCACAACATTCATAAACCCATTGATCTTAGAGGAGTGTGGGGAAGCCATCGGCTGCATTGTCCCCATGACTTTGGTGCAGCGAGCGTCTCCTATATCCGCTGTACAGGGACAGCTATTGCTCACAGTTAACTTTGAGGTCTGTTCTCCTTTAGACAGGAGAAAAAGACTTGACACCTAAAACTAGCAGACACTGCAAAACAAAACTTACCCTCAGTAAACTAAATATGCTTCAAAGGCAGTCTTGTTCTTAAATGAAGTTTCCCTCGTCTGAGTTTTACCACAGACGCATGATGAGCTTTATGTCCAACATCTAGAGAATGGGACAAGGAGACGTTCTTTTATCACGTCTCTAAACAATAACTTTTTTATTTGTCCTGTCCTTTGACCACTAGGAAAATACTCGGTGTGAGGTCAATGACTGCTTAATTAGAAATATTATATTTCATCATTATTTTTCGTTTTTCTTTTTTAAAACACGCAGGCCCAGAGCAGAACTCACTCATCACTCATTTCTTTTTTAACTCAAGAGTTAAAGACTTTTGACTCACCCCACATCTCTGACATCCATCTGTTCGTGCCTCCTTCTCCTGATCTGTGTTTCTCATGCCAGTACTGATCTAATCAGCTATCATCCAGTCTGTTGAGACTCCGATCTGCCGCCTTGCACTCGATCTATCTCTCTGATCACTGCAGGGAAATCCTGCTACCGCTACCCGATGGAAGCCTGCGTGTGGAAGGCGATAACAGCCCCGATCGCAACTCCACTCCTCTCGCCGACCTGATATAAATCTGCCATTACTCAAAGTTTTCCAATGTCCTAGAAGCCGAAGCTGCAGCCCATAACAAATAATTTTCTCACCAGCTTTCAGCTTCAGCTTTATCAAAACCACAACCCTCCCTAACCGCTAAAAAACGGAATATAAAACACTCAGTTTCTTTAATCTGGAGCTACTTCAAGCAAAGAAAAATTCAATCTTCTCTGACACTTTCAATGTTTCCCATTTTATGGAGAACATTTCTGATCTTTGTGCCGTTACTGTTATCACATTCTGAGACATCATTTCAAACAAACAACTCCAGGCCAATCAGCGGCTACCACTGCTAGGTAGGAGTGAGAGGGATATCACGTCACTGGACCAATTAGTCCATAGGTGGGCATGTTGGGTCGCTTCGGCACACTACGGACCAAGGCAGAGGTAGTCCAAATAAAAGGTCGGCTCGGATCGGACACAGGTAATGGAAACACGGCAGAAACGGCCCAAGTGGAAAAGTGCCATAAAAGGCTGACGAGAGTCAACGAACACAAGCTGCAATGGTAGCATCAAGTGGTGGCGCAAGTCCTCTTAAAAACTCCAGACATAGGAAAAAGGCAAAAGGATTTTACTCGTGGCACACACACTGATGTGTCGGTAGCGCACGGAGTGTTGTTCTCACTGGGAGTCACCTTTTTTTTCCTGTTCAAGCTGCACGTCGGGACGGGCGGGGAGAGGAGACAAGCAGAAACATGCGGGGAGTCAGAAAAACCCGATCCTAATACATTTTTGTCAATTTTTAAAAATAATAACATTTTCAGTATTTCATTTTCGTTCATTCTAGTTAATATGCAATCCAAACAAACTGATGGGACAATCGTGCCATCACACATCAAGCAGATCAATAACCTACACATATCATGAACTTTAGACCTGCTGTGGCCTAAACGCTACGCAAAGAGGCGACCTGCTTCAACTGTACATGATGTGCCATGTCAGCCATAGTTTTGAATCCAGCAAATCAGAATTCACCAACACTCTCTTAACTACGTTTTTACTGATCGCCTTTAGTGGCAGAAAATATTGCAGCATGTGCTCTTTTTGAATCAGTTGTTAGGCTGCACTGATCCGTCAGCGCCAGTCTGTGTCCGGTACAGTCACAGATGCTCTCCATGCCTCCATAACTCTACAACTCTTGCTAATAACGAGATACATTACGTACGGTGTCCAGACCTGAGATAATTTTCAGATGCTCTCCTGGGAATCTTTTCTCGATTGATTCGGTTACCTGTAGTCTGGACGTTAAGTTGAAAATCTCTGCGCATTTGCAACAAATGGTCAGAGGTGTGAATACCAATCTGTGAAAATGACATTTACGTACAGCTATAACCTAAATCCCAATAATCCAAATCATAATTAAGGAGCAGGTTCTCTTGTCCATACCAAGTTGAACAATGCTTTAGAGAAATGAATCTATTCCACCGACACATTTTTACCCAATTTTTTTTTTATAGGGAGCATCAGTTAAATTGCCCACGAAGGCATGAACATGTGATTTTCGATCAAACCCATCCTTCCTAGCTATTTCACAATCTTCATAGAGTACATGGCATCAGTGTGGGTCATCAGCTTATCTGGGCTAGCCGAGAATAGAAACCGTTTTCCTTTACACTGGGTTGACTTCAAACATGCGTTCATATTTTCATTCTTACTTTGAGGCCAGGTCGTCAGGCGCCAGCCCCCCGCCGTGGCCGTCTGAGTCACTTAGTGTGCCCTCGTCCTCATCATCGCCGACCATCCTGAAAACACAAAGACAACCAGAGAGGTCAACAGGAAGAAAGCAGAGAAACAGGCTAAAAATATATAAAGAATATTTTCGCTGAGGAAGGCGACTTCACAAAAGTGTGACCACTAGGGGTAGGCGGTGTGGCAAAGTTTTTATATCACGGTATTTTTAAAAAACATAACGGTATTTAATAATCCATTCTATCATTTAAGAATCGGAATTGAATCGATTGATTAAATTTGAATCGATTCCCAGCCCTAACCATAGTAACTAGTAGTAGGCAACATAAAGGGTATAAGGTAGAAATTATATAAATATAGACAAAGGTAGAGATTTTCACTATACAACCGTACCGTGCTTATCCGTTTTGCTCATGTCCTAAAGTTCTGCTAATATACATTGTATAATTTGTATCTAATCATACTGATGTTCAGTGTTTGTCTTTAGACAAGATATTGAAAGTTTAAAGTTTTCTGCTTTTCATTCAAAGGGAAAAGAAACCAGTTGAAGCAATTTTATTTCAAATACATTCTGGTTTTGTTTTGGGCAATATTAAATGTATGAATAAGTAACCAAGAAAGCAGAAAATTGTAACTTTATTTTCATATTTAGCTTTATTTTTATTTAAAATATTTTCATTTTTATTCACGTGAGCTTTTTTAAAAGCATTAAATTTAATTATCGTGCATACTTCTGAGTATATTGCAATGTAGGTTTGAGGCCATATAGCTCAGTCTTAATAGTAATCAAAGTTTAACTATTTTTCTAACGTGCAGGATTTTATTGATTTTTTTAGATGAGGAAGTGGATTTAAAAAACAATTAATACATCTTTTATGCTATTAAATATATTAAAAAAGAGATGTAAGTATTGACTTTTCCTAAAGCCACTTCTTTGTCGTCTTTGCTTTACTCTTTACGGTTTAGGTCCCTTGGGAAGATGAACATTTGCCACAGTTTGAGTTCCAGAGCGCTCAGGAGCAATTTATCCCCACATGGGTTCAGCCATCTTACCTTCAGCTAGACCCATAGTTGCTACTGTAAAAGAAATCCCACCCCTCACCCACAGAGTCCTTCGGGTGCCTTCAGAGAAACTCCAGGTGGGCTCGTATTTGTCCTATACTGAGGAGTGGTGTCCGTCTTGCCGCTCTACTCTACAGGCCTGATTGACAGAAAGCTGTGTGTGCTTCTGAAAGGTTCTCCTCTCCCCTAAAGGCAACACCAGAGCTCTAGCAGAGTTTTCACAGCAGGAACCTTCTCAGGAACTCTGGTAGTTTTTTTGGTAGTTTTTCTACCACCTGTACGTCCATTGGGAAGTAGGTCAAAGTCTACCCTGAAAACAACTCTGTTAGGAAGGGAGGACTTTGTGATTGGACCATGAGCTACAGGTGGTGCTTCATGGTATTTTGTTTCAGTCACCTCTGCTGCTGCTGGTCATTTATTCAGTAAACTTTAAAAGGTCTCCTTCACTGAAAATCGGGAAAAACCGGTTCTTTTTTAAAATACAATTGGTCGCTCTGAGTTGCATAAGAATGCTGCAAGTAAACATGTTCTCCAATCCCCATTCATTGCATTAGCCACAGAAAAAAATAAAATGGAGAAGAAAACAAGCGAGTCAGACAAAAACTGCCCCTTTTACATCACAGGAGAAAAATCAGTATTCATGGTCTTGCGTACCTTGTCCAGTGACCGCCCGTGTGAAGATTTTGCGGTACGGAGAGAGCAGAGCACGACTGGTAGAAGAAGCTCGAAGCTGAAGCTAACCGTTAGCAAATCCACAGCATGGCAGAACACCATTGGGGTTTGTTTAGTTGTGGACATCACGGTAGCAGTTTTAACCAAAGAAGGAGGAGCCGAGGAAGAAATAGTTGGAATCTGTCTTGGAACGCCGCCAGCTAAGTACGTTAAGTTAATTATTTGAATGAAGGCGGCAAAACAGTCATATTGCTGTTAGCCAATCAGAGATGAGACTTTGTATATTGTAACTAATAATGGAGTTAGACCTGTGATCCTAGCGTTTCACCCCACCCACTACTAGGACAGACTGCAACCTCCTGAAACAGGAGAGCATTTATGACATAACTGAGCTAGAAACCACAGGAAAGTCATTGATAAAAAGCGTGTGACTGAGACTTTTTAAATACACAACAAATATTCCTGTGTTTCTGTTTGCAAACATTTAAATCCAGCTACCCATGCTGAATATCAGAGTGTTTTGGGAGTTTGCACTCAATCATAAATAACAGAAATCTTTAACCTGTGAAAAAGGATTTTTTACTGTATATTTTTTTTATTTAAAGATTAAACTAATCACAATCAGTGTTTCCATAGGCGTTACCGTGGTGCTCCGCCACGGCTGAAATTCCAGCGCCACCGCTACAAAATATAAACCAGCCAACATCTAGGCTAAGTATTTTTCTTTTTTCGTTCTTGCCTTGACGTAGAGAGGGGTGTGCCTTTGCAAATAATCCCCAATTGACTGATTTAACCACCAAACTACTCTAATGACATCGAAACATCAAAGAATGATCAGTGGACACAGATATTGAACAAAATTTTCTTCGACTTTGCTATAACGAGGTTTTGTGCCTGTAAATTTGAGAATAACGCCCAGTTCACACCAACCGCAGATGCTCAGCAAAGCGACATGCTCAAGAAAATCGCGTTACCCGCTGCAACCCTGTTTACACCAGATGCGTATTTCTCTGCAACGGTCAACAAGCGTATCTGGTCAGCTGTTTTTTGTTCATCATTTCTTTCATCATGTGTAAGTAAATAACCAAATAAAATTACAACGCCATGTTTCTGTTCCATCTTGACTTGTCACCAACTCCTCTCTGCCTCTCTTTTGTTCTTTGTTTGTCTCTGCGCCCTGGTGTTTAGACACCCAGAACCCCACACCTCGCCCCGTAACCGGCCCACTCCGTTGCTGTGTGTGGCTATATGTGTCTTTGTGTGTAGTGTTTACTTATTTTCATCACTATACTTTGTCTATATACAAAAAAATATGATTGCATTTGTCAATCACATTATTTTATTTTGAAAAATTGCTTTTATTTAGAAAATTGACCGGATCGCTTTTGGCTCGCGTAAAAAATAGACTAGAGGCCGAAACGATCCTCACGCCAGAGGATCACGGAGCTTGACGTCTTGTGAACTTGTGTGAGCTTGTGAACTACACCTTAGTTTAACCAGGGCGCTGAATGGCAGCAGTCTCTGCAACACTTCTGCACCCCGTGTGAACCAGGTCTAAGGGGCCAGCATTTTAATTGGATAAAGTGAAGTAGGGATGCTCCGATCAGGTTTTATGCTGCCAATCACCGATACCGATCAGCCAAGGTGCCGATCACCAATACCGATCACCGATACCGATCACATGGATTGGCTGTAAATGTTTCATTTAGTTATGAGTGCTACTGGCTATATGATTTGGAAAAAAAAGGTAACCATAAAAATCACCATTTAGAAAAAAAAGTATGGTTTTACTTTTTCAAGAGAAAAAAATACAAAAAACCTTGCAATCATAATGATGACAAAACCAAACACCATAGTGGCTGCCGTTTTAAAACTGTTCAATCTATGGGTTTGATATTATCATATTTACATAAGGGTTTTAACCTGTTATAAGGTGTGCTGGGTTCGTCTATCTTCATCAGCCCGTAGTCCTTATCAGGAGGATGGTACGTTGCCAGGATATTCATCTCATCCCATTTGGCAGATTTCTTTCTGTAAAGAGATCAAAGAAAAGAGGAAACGGTGTTAAGGAAAGAGGCGGCTACACACACGGTCCCCCAGTGCTGTCGACTGCAAACCATCCGTCAATCCCCTGCTTAGAAATCTCAGGGGCGAGAGAGAAGGAGTCCAGATATAATCTGGAGCAGAACGTGGCCCAGTTTTAAATAAAACTGCATAAATTTAGGAACACACACAGACAGAAACCTAGATATGCCACTGGCACAAAAATAACTTCATGACTTGTGAGGCTGGACACGTATTGTGTTTGTTTGTTTTCTGTTATCAGATGTGAAGCATTAAAGGACATTACAATCATTTTAAATTCTCCATTTCCAACATTTGTCTCCGTATTACAGTATTCATGTTCTCTTCTTTTCTTTTTTTTTACCATAACTGTTTTGTTTCCATTTGGACATTATTTCTGGATTTCTGTTTATATTCCTAAGCAAGTAGGCATAGGATGATTAATATAGCTTTGAGGAACCTCTCTTCGATCTTAAATCTCTTCAAGCTAAACTTCGGCACACAACCCTTGAAAAGGTTATCGCAAAAGGTTGCGAGTGTCACGGGAAACAGGAAGGCAGTGGGGGACAGAAGGAAGCTGAGTCCACCGCCTGCGAAGCTTGAATGAGCCTCCACTCTGCAACAGCGCTGATCCATTCAGAGTAAAGAAAGTTACTGGTGATGGCTGATCAACAAAAGGCTTCAACTTGAGAAAATACTTTTTTTGTTCCATTGTCTTGTTTCCGTAAGATAAGGAATCAAGTTAAAGATGAGCAGGTTTTTTTTACCCTCGGTCCATCCCAACCCATGTAAATCCTCTCATATCTGCACGTGATGCGCCGCTTGACGCTTGCTGCAATACCGCAGTAGGCCTGTATCCGTCTGTGTAACGGTGTTTTTTTCATCTACTCTTAATCAGGCTGTACTGAAATGAATTTTGCCCTTATGGTACAATAAAGGACTATTCATATATATGACTGCTTCTCACTTTCCAGACACAATGCAGCAGAACAACCTCCAAAAGTTTTAGAATGAAAATTTACTGTGCAAAATGCTTAGAAATTTCAAATGTTTTTCCAAAAATAATGACAAAGATTTTTACAACATGTATAAAGATGAAGATATTTTAAATAAAGCTTATTTTTCCATCTAAAATAAAAATACATCTAAAATAATTAGTATATAATAGTACACTATATAGTATACTATATAGTAACACTATATAGTATACTATATAGTAACACCATATAAATAACAAATCTAAAAATAAAAACATACCAATTTAGATTAGCTTATGAGTAACCAATCATATTATTGCTTTTACTCAATTGCTAATGATTTCTTGTTTGCCTACTTTTAATTTTCATTCTATTATTGTTTTGATGAAATACTAAATGGTATTGTTTTATTGTTTGTGCTTTCTTGTATTTTAATAATAAATGTTTGTTTCAGCTTTCTTTTAAAAGATTATATGTTTTAATTTTCAAAAAAATTTTGTAATCATGTAAAGCACCTTGAATTACCTTGTGTTGAAAGTGGGCTATAAAAAAAAAGGCCTTGCCTTTTGGCTTTTCCCTTCAGGGATCGCCACAGCGAGTAATCTGTCTCCATTTAGTCCCTTCATCTGCATCCTACGCCTCACACCAACTAACTTAATGTCCTTCACCAGATCCATAAATCTAATTTTTGGTCTTCCTCTCTGCCTCCTGCCTTGCAGCTCCATCCTCAGCATCATTATACCGATATAATTGTCATCTCTCCTCTGAACATGTCCAAACCATCTCAGTCTGGCCTCCCTGGCTTTATCCCCAAAAGATCCAACATGAGCCGTTTCTCTGATGTACTCATTCCTGATCTTATCCATTCTCGTCACTCCCAAAGCGAATCTCAACAGTCTGTTCTGCAACCTCCACTTATGCTTCCTGTCTTCTCCTCGTTGGTACCGTCTTGTCTGCTTTCCTGGTTACTTATTTACAAATCTAATATTTCACAAAAGGAAACCTGCATGTTTGCATTCCTTTAAATGAAAAATAAATTTTAAACTTGCAATATCTAGTGCAACATCAATATTTATCTACCTTGAGTGACTGGTATAAAGTATGCAGGCATAGCATCACAACATCAAAAATGCTTACTCATGGTTTGGCGGTATAGACAAAATCTCTAACTTTGGCTAGATCTATATCTTTTCTACCTTATACCTTTTATATTGCCCACTACTAGGTAAGGAATTTTATAAATTTACAAATATAGTTTACCAACCAAAGCAGCAATAATAATATGAATAATCTATAATGGGTTTTCTTTAAATCAATAAAAATTACTCTTGCTCCACCTCAATACATTTGTGTTTATTAACGCAGGGTTATTTTACCATAATCATGAGTTTGAATGGCCCGGTTACTGTCCAGACATAAATCCAAATAAGAATCACTGGCAAGACTTGAACACTCATGAACCACGGCCTCTACATGGTGAAGACAGGGCCCTAAAGAACAGTTCTACAAACTAATGACTTTTCAGCTTTGGTTTGTTTTTTTTCTTCAACTTGAAAACAGCTATCCATTTCCATACTCGCTTCACAGAGCTTTGCTCCGTTGTATCGCTGTATCACATTAAATCCCATTGAAATACGTCCACAAAAAAAAGTGTTTTGGTTACACAACATGAACCAGAAACCTCTACTCCAGTGAAACTCTTTAAATGACTCAGAGCTACTCAACAGAACAAAAACACAAAGATGGAGCACCTGCATCTGCAATAAACCAATAAAAATATGCACACCAATAGTAGACACTAAATGTAGAGCGCACTCTCTTACGTGATAAGTGTGGTCAACAGCTGGCGACATAACGCCTCAGGAAAACTCATTAAACAGAGTGAGACATCCGCGAGAGCTGAGCTGCACTATCAGGTGGCATCGCCGGCGTACAGCGAGGAAAGGTCGAGCCTTCCGCCACTAGCAAAACAAATGCTTTGTACCGCATGGAACGCCTATAATGCACAAAATATGCTGCTTCCAAATACTGTCTGCACCCAGCATGAGCCTCTCATGCTGTCCCTGCTCAGCTCTGGTTAATTGGCACAGATTTCATCAAATATGAAACGCTCCTTGGTCTACTTTAATATTTAAACAGGAAGTTACTTTTTTTGACATACTGACAAGTTTATTTTATGATAGATTTTACTATATTTAACAGCAGATAATTACTAAGATTAATCTAATGTTTGTCAAAGTGCATTATTACAAGGACTTTTTTTCCTTTCTTTAGAAGCTGGGTTACGAAACACTATTAAAGATTGCTTCGTTTTAGTTATTGCTCAAAATTATCCGTTACATCAGTCTAAGCGCATTTTTTTTAAACTTCTCCTTCCAATTTTCAATGGTTCTCATCAAAACAGAAACTAGGCTGCCCACCTCTGATAACCTTTGTAAAGTACAGCTGTAAGATATGTTTTTCTTAGTCAGATTATGTAGAGTCAGACTGGCAGAGTTACTCAAACTGCCCACAGCTGAGAGAGAGATTCAGTTTCATGGAAGCAGCCATAAAATATGCATCACTAAGTGTGAGGCTTACAGTTCACCATTAACTAAATAGCAGCAGATAACAGAAAAGCTGACTATTCAGAGAACACGAATAAGCCCTACGTTGCCCCATCACAGTTACAGATGTGTCAAGTGTTAAAGATGGCACTGATATTGCTTTAAAAAATAAAATTTGACGTCTCCTATCAAGCAGAATTGGTGACCGAGCTTTTTGCCCCTATGCGACTCATATCCGATCGTTTTATGACAGCACAAATCTGATTTTTTTTCCCTCAAAACCAACTTGTAACCATCACTGCTTCAAACTAATTCAAAACGAGTTTACATCCCTACTGTTCAGTTTTCCCCCGATTTCAAAAAACACTCCTGCAGTATTTGCATGACTCTGTTTAGTGTTTTTATTTATGTTACCCATATTATAGGTAGTGGTAGCTGTATTATTTCTCATCTTTTCACCTTGCTCTCACAGACACACTCAGGATTGTCTTCTGCATTAAATTATATCTGTGAGGAACAATTAAATTGTATTGTCCAGGTGATCATTTCAATCATTTGATGTGTATATTGTCAGATTGTATGATCTTCTTTCCAGCATGTACATGCCTGTATTGCTGGAGAGAAGTAGATATGTCCTAGGACTGGTACATCTGTCTGCATGCTAAGGGGCTACCACACAATTGAGTGAATTGAATTCACTCAGTGTTAAGACTTGTGTATTTTTATTAGCAGAGAGGATACTGCTACTGACAGCACCATGAGTGAGGACTATATGCTGTCAAATAAATATTTATTGGACCCATTCACCACAAGCGTTAACGTTATATTTGAAATATCACAAATTAGATTTAAAATTGAAATATAAGCAAATACAGGGTGCATGTAGAGTAGATTTGTGCATGTATTTACATTTGCACACTTTTTTAGACAAAATAGTAATAAGCTGTTTTTCATCATGCATGTAATTGTGCAAATTTATGCAGAGAAAACACAGATTTTCGACCGGAGGCAAAGGTAACTTTAGATTTTGGGTGAAAACGTTTAGCGGACTACAACTGAAGAAGAAGAAGGAGAGTGAGGGTCACTTCCAGGACGAAGAAAGGAGCATTAAACACGGAGGGTGTGAAGCAGTCGGTGGAGCGAGAGCCAGCATGGAGGAGAAGCTCTACAAGCTCTAGGTGAGTGTTTTACGTGCTAAAGCTAGTGCTATTTCCTGTTAGCCAAATGGCATCATATATGCGACTTCTGATTTGTAGGTATTTTTAAATGCGAATTTTTACCATCAAATAAATCCCAAATCACTGGATAAACACATTTGAAATGCACATCATTAGTTATCATTTAGATCGAAGTAAAACATATGTGTGATTCAGGACGTAAGACAAAACGGACCAGAAAATAACTTTTATCGCTCCGTTACATTACATTCATTATTTTTTCGGTTTGGGGACCCACGGGCCGACCGGAAGGGGAGGAGACTTAGGCTCCCCATATGAATCCACAGGTCATCTGTAAATCCGCTGACTGCACTTTCCCAAAAAAGCCATATACTTCGCCGCTCCCAGGTAAAAAGGGCTTTTCGCTCCAATGCCTCTACAATGCAGTCTACATCTCCTCCTGTGGTGGCTGATAATGAGTCCTAGTGCCATGCCTTCAATATGAATATATCTAGTGTAAATATTCACATCTGTCGTCATTTTCCTTAGTTTAAATCACAAGTTTTCACCTGATAAGTCATTGAGTTTGTTATTTAACGGAAACACTGCAATTGCAAAAATTTAGATTTTTCGACAACGGAATAACATAAACGGAAAAACGTCTCAGTCAATACGTCTGCGTCTGACTGCAAATCTGCTGTCGGAGAAGTATAAACTAGGCTTCGGTGTTCTCACCATACAGACAGCTAGGAGGTTAAAGGTTTGACCATGTTGGCCTACCCATCCTGAGACAGCTTATCCTCCCTGCAAATGACTTGCTTTTGTTACTGCAACCAAGCTTCCTCCCAGAGGGCCTCCGCGTTGGTCCCTTTGGTGCACTGGGAGTCTGTCCACGGTTTCATGTTTACAGCTGGGATGGAGTCCAACCACCCCCACAACACTCAATTAGATAAAGAAGTGTGAGGAAAAAAACAACAACTAATTAATCAACACTGATGAGCATTACTTACATTTTTTTATACCACTGTAGCTGTTTGGGAAGTGTAATAATAAACATACTATATATATATAGTATATTTTGGACAACTGGGAGTCCAAAATTTAGGCATAAGGACTTAAGGAGTTTTTAAAATGTCTTATTTACAACTTCTATGACCCGTTTGTTTTAGAAGCGACCTACTGAACCGTTACATTTCCATAACTGCTAGCAGAGTTCAATCCAAGAAAAACCCAAATTAAAAATTCATTTTCAGACCCTGCAGGAGAATTTATTAAGCAGAACCACGGATGTGACTGCGGCAGCAGATTCTAAGCCACCAGGTTCTGAAAGGAAAATCTATGGCATAAACAGACAGGTGGTCAAATAAATCCCATCTGGGTGGCAGCGCAGGATATTCTCCAGGTACGCAGCAGAAGGATTTAGGAGGGATATGTGATATGTTCTGAACAATTAACAGGGGCAGTTTGTGCTGCTGTCAGGCTCTGAAAGCGGCAGCAGAACAAAGCTTTCAGGACTCTGCAGGAAATCCTTCGGAATACAGTCTGAATAAAACAAGGTGTCATTTTGAACACGTTCAAGAAATATGAATAACAATGGAAATGACCACTTAGAAAACAAAAAAAATCTGAATCTGCCAGAATTGGAAGATAAGACACATACATTTTTTTTTAAAAAAGGGCAAATTCAATATGAAAAGAAAAGGTCTAATTTATGTAGCTCTTCCACAGAAGCACAGTAGGTCATTTCCAGCATTTTGCCTTTCTTATCTATAGTAAAGTCCCTTAAACTCATGAGAAAAACTCTTGGATTATACAACAGAGTTCGGTATCTGCTTAAGTTAACCGATACCATGAACAGATACTTAAAATGTGGAAATGCTGCTCTACATTTAAGTTTTGTGGTCATTTTTATTCATTTTTTTAATCTAATTCACCGTCATGTGTTGTAACAAGCAGAGAAGAAAATAAAACCAGCCTTCCAGTCAATTGCATTTTTTTTGTATGGTAGAAGTACCGGCATTGGTATCAGCAAGTACTCTGATCCCTATTTTATACATTTTTATTAATTATAGAGCTTTACTAATGTCCAACAAATAATATTGAAAACAAATCAGATAAAAGGTTCAAGAGATTAAGTTCCTTGTAAGTACAGCAATGTGTGACCCCCCAATGTGGGCAGACTGGGGACAGTTCATCCCCTGCGGTTACAGTCTTGCTGCATTTTGTGTTTTAAAGTGACAGCAGCAGCAGAAACGTCGTTCAGACTCGTTCCCTTTAGAGGATTTGGCACTTGGCTGCACACAGAATCCGTACAACATCTTCTCTTCCTCCGCCTCCCTGCCATTTAAAAAAAAAAACACGACTATTTATGTAGCAACACTGGAAACACTCGATTCACCGCTGGGGGAGGATTAAAAACAAAACAAAAACTGTTACCATCAGCAGCTCCCACAACTTCCCCAAATGATCAGTGAGCTGATATGAAAAGAGGCATGCAAGCAGATCTTACAGAGGAAAACAATTTAAAAAAATGACACTTTTATTTATTCCTGATCAACAGATTTTAAACGGGGGTTAAAATCCACCAAAACACCAGAATTTCCTACAAGCAGCATTTGGCAAGTGGGCGGTGTTAGCTCATCTCCTTTGCTGTAACGCTGGCACCAAACTTCTTGTATAAGACCTTAAAACCTTCTCTAACAAGTGAAATTATTTTTACCTTCTCAAACACACAACATATATTGTAATCCCTTTGATTGAGAGATGATGACTGCAAGCGGTTGGAGTTCATAGCATGCTGCATACGCTGTTCTGAAAGGAACCTGGAGAAGAGGCTTTGCCTCGCTCCCAACTTGCTCGAGGGCACAAACTGTGGAGTAACTGGAAACGGGGAGACAATAACCTTGCGACAACACAGGAAGTGAACCAATAAGAGTCGTTTGTCAGGCTGGATATCAGTGCAGCACTCAGGTGATGGAGAAAACTACAAATATCCACCTTTTTTATGTAAATGCTGATGTTTAAGATGCCCATCTATGTATTTATCACACGTTAACCGTTTTGTTCCGTCTTTACATTGGATTTTGATACATTAGTAATAGGGGTGGGCGGTATGGCAAAATTTTCATATCACTGTATTTTAAAAAAAACGGTATTATGGTATTTTTTTGCCATACAAGACCGTTCATATCCACATTATCTTAAGCCAGGCGTACACTGTGCGATTTTTCAGTCGCGGGTCTTCAGCTCCGGCTCACACTGTACAAGTGAATTGTAGGGCTCTAAAGTTCACAGCTCAAGACTCATGTGCTCACACTGTACGAACCGCTGTTCGGCTGCGACCTGATTCTTAATGTTTTTAGGCTGAATGTATAATTTTTTTTAAACCTCACGTTGGCGCAAGCAACAAATTGCGTCTTCTAATTGCTTTGCATGTAGTACTGAAGAATCCCGCTTGGGGGCAGAGTATAAACTCAGACCGGATTTTGCCAAAGTAGTAGTAAAATAAACATGGCCACCATAGGAGATTATTAGCCAGTTAATATTCAGATAACAAGAGAAAAAAAGACGACAGAAGTACCGTAGATGGTATGTAAAATATAGTTACCGCTTTTTTAAAATTTCTTTCCTACTGGTTTCGCCGCAGTTGACCGCGTTTACCTACAGACGGTGAAATAGCGCTCAACACTTCCCCCTACTGGTTACTCCCAAAAGCGTTTGTAAAAGGATTGCCGTTCGGTTCTCTTTTGACATTTTAAACCCTCTTTTGACATTTTAAACTTTTTAAACTATAGACGAGGCTCCTCTTTTTTGGAAAAACTTAATCAGAATTGTGTGCTTCGCTCCTGACAGCAGCTGTACTTAGTTAAAAACGTTATTTTCTACACTGTGTTAAAGAGCGTGTAGCAGTGAAATCGGTCCGGGCTGAAACACTTGTCCTCATTAAACGTTCCGGAAGTTGTCCGAGCTATTCACCGGTCTAGGGGTATATTAAAAATTCATTTCATAATGAAAATAAACACCGGTTTTCGGTATGAACTGGTATACCGCCCAGGCCTAATTAGTATTAAAATTATCTGAGCAAGAAGCCATAAACAGAGATTCCTGCAGGTTTCCTGACTGAAGAGGAAATGAGGGACGGTTCTAAAGGCATCACACCGTGCTGCAGCCGCTGACGCGTCTCTGGCAGAGAAACGCGATGGCAGGACAAGACAAACACCGACTCACAATAAAACCAGATCTGCTTTTCACAATTTGCCTGACATTACAGACAAGAGTTCCCAACCTGACAGATTTACGCCCCATACCCATGATTCATTTGGGGTTTTGCTTTTAACTGATCCTGAATTAATTCTGACATTTCACCAAGCATCTCCCACTACTGCAGCTGTTTACATGAGCGACCATTCAAGAAATCAATGTGGCGGTTAAACCAATCAAAAATGAGCTCCTTAACAACCTGAAACAGGGATCTGACCGGACTAAAGATGACACTGATTGTACGTTTTCCACCAGAGATCTGCTTTTCTACCAAAATACCTGCACTATAATACAAACAGCTCACGTGATCTATTATAATAAACTCATTTCCTAAGAACCAGTGGAAGCCTATAATGTGAGCATGCGAAAAGCAAAGTTAAAGGAAATGTTAACAATCCAGATCTGCCACATCGCAATGCAAATTTTTGTACCTTTTGTTGCATAAAATACAGGCAATCTTGCATTTTACATAATGTGCTGCATATATTCTATGGAAAGCTCACAATATTCATACAACACTGGCAAAGAAATTCGATTTCAGCTTCCAGCTAAAGTGACAGCTTTTATTGACTTAACAACACACACTAAGAAAGGAAGGCTGAGTTTAATCAAACTAAGGACATACTAAAAATATTTTCCATAATATGCCATTTTACAGCGACAAAATTAAATGCAATTTTTATTTGACGTTATGGACAAACATAAAATTGAACACTGTGACCTGGAGCAATACATTTGTAGAACAACCTTTCACTCAAACTGCAGCTGCAAGTCTTACATTTCTGATCCTCCTAATTACAATAAAAAAATAAATGTTTTAAAAAAAAATCGCTCACATTCAGTCAGATTCAATGGAGAGCAACCGTCAGCAACAATTTTAAAATCTCAAACCACATTTACAGTTGGGTTTAGGACAGGACTTTAATTGGGCCGTTCAATCACTTGAAAATGCTTGGATGTCAACCATAGTTCCTCCGCCTGCTGTCCTGCTAGAGCAGGGGGGCCCAAACTTTTTCACTCAAAGGGCCAAAATGATATTTTATCATAGCGCCATGGGCCAAATCCAATATTTCACGCAAAATACAAATACTAATAGTATAATAAAGTACTTTCATTTATTAGACAGTCATTTGACATTCTTTTCTCTGTAAATAACATTAAACAAAATATGACAAATAAGCCATACATAGGCATGATTTACACGAATCTGACTATCAACATTTGATTGATTTAGTATTAATGTAATTGAAAAGATAATCTTCCTCTCAACATTTTTTTAAATATTATTTTGTCTGTGTGCCCCTGATGATGTTGCTCCGTGTTGGTAATCGTTGCTTAAACCAGCAGCCTGTTTGGTGACCCATGAACTTGGAGGTAGTTTGATCCAGCCTGGTGCTGCAGCAACGGCTAATGAGACATTTCATAAATTGATAAAAATATAACTATTTGTGGTCTTTTAAAGTGTGAAAAGTAAATATGTGCACAAATCTACTCTATAAGCCCCTTATAGTTGCTTGTATTTTAATTTGAAACCTAAATTATGATATTTCATATGTATTTAACATTTATATTAATTGGGCCTATTTATAAAAAGTGGTTCAAGAAGTGAAAGAATAATATTTAGGCATATTAAGTTGACAGTCTGATAATGCAGATTTTATTTAAACCACCATGTCTGCTCCCTAATGCCCCCATTTCCACTAGTGCCAGTACGGTACGGGATGCTTTTGCGTGTTTCCATTACAATTTACAACTTATAAAGAAATCAGTCGCAAATGATTTAACTCTTAAACAACGAGGGGATCTTGTCACTTTTTATACTATTGAATCCCTGTATTTCACCATGTTGTCATGTTAGCTGTGTGGTTAGTGTTGGTGACTCCTGTTCGGTAGGTCCATGTTTGTGTCCTGCTACTGGTGACATTTTTCAGTAAAAATGCCTTTTTCTAGATTTGTTTTTAAAAATATTATTTATAGTTTATTTTTTAATGGTTTTAGTTTTTTATAGGTTTCTATATTCCAATAAATGAAACCAAAAACACAATTTTAATGGCAGAGCAGTACTTTTAATTTGAGATTTTTCAATGGAGTATTTCTTCTATTTGCGTTTGTGTCAAAATATATTCCCCTGACTAACATTATTAAACAAGGGCCAAACCCATCTTATTTTACAGGATTAAAGGTTCAGAATAGATGATGAATATTTACAGAAACACTAGGAGGTAGGGCTGGCTGATATGGCTTAAAAAATTATTTCTTTTTATGTTTTTATACCAAATCTCATTTTTGATTTTAATCAGTTTTATCCTACCTCATTTTTGTTTCGTAAGAAGAAATTGCAAGTGAAAAAACATTTTCAGAAACCTGCTTTTATTTCAATCATCCTGTCCTGGAGCTGACTTGAATTTGATATCCAACTAAAAACAAGCTGCAAAGTATCCTTGTAAAACAAGATGGCTACATTAACATCTAGCCATGGATGTCTAAGTAGTACACTGGTTTAAAAAACACCTGTTTTCCAAAAATTAAATCTTCAACAGAATAGAGATGCTTTTTGCTGGAGGTTTTGTTAAGCTAAGCCCGTCCACGTCCTCACCCACTACAGTTTTTTTTAGATGGTATTGGAAACACAACCTACCCGTTCCAGTCTGTACCGTACTGGCCCTTGTGGAAATGGGGCATATAGGGATGCTGTATTTCAGACTAACTCATCATAACAGATCACCTTCTTCCACAGCTACTTTTCTTGATGCCAAATCTTTTTCTGAGAGCAAAAACTAAATGGTCCTCCTGTCAACTGACTGTTTACTGTTAATTAATCTTCCTCTGTAAGAGCCTCGCAGGTTAAGGCAAACAGGTACAATTTTATAACCAAAACTTGCTGTTAATTTCAGGGCAACTTTATCCCGGACTGTGTTTACTGGTCTACATTAGCGCCTTACTCAATTATGACTCAAGTTTGAGGTAACGCAGCGGGCAGGAAAGCTCTGCGGTAGCAGTCAGTCTCACAGAGAATCCGAGGAAGCCTCTGACTGAACCACCACTTATTCACCTCATTAGCTTTCGCCGCTTCTTTTAAATCTCCCTCTGCCTGTGAGGTCAAAAAAGCCGAGCAGAGAGAGAGGCTGGAGTCGGGGATGTGCTCTTCGCCACTTTGTGATGGGTGGAGGAGAAGGTTTGAATTTCCTCCTTCTCCCTCTGATCTTTGGTCCTGCTCTGCATCCGTTTAAACTTCTCAGGAATGTGGGGTCATTGTTCAGGTACTGTTTGAGGTTTGGTTTCGTCAACTGTCTACTACTCTGCGTCCAAACCCAGAGAAAATTGTCTGAGCATGCAACGCCTCAATAAATACTGTAAATATACAAATAATTTGGTTTTGATTTTCCCTCTTCAAAATAATTCACTACTTCGTTTAAGTTATATCAGATTTTAAAAAGTACTTTCTGTGGCATGAATACAAGGGCACTTTAATTTATCCAATAAAACTAAGGCTCACTGTTATAAAAAAAAGTTATGAATCAATAATTAACAGTTATGATCACATCGAGGTAAGTGCCTAACTTCTCTGAAGCTAACGACGAAGCTAACCACAAAAAGCGAGTTGTTCTAAAGTCGTCCTAAGCTCACAAATGCACGAAAAACAAACATTGTATAGGAGGGGTTTGGGGGGGGAGATGCCGTATGATCCTCTAAAGAAAGACCCAGAAATCTCTTATACTGCAGGTTATCCGCTAAACCATAGAGAGAGGCTAACAAGTGTTTAGCTACCGGGGTGCCACCCTCAACGCAGCCGAGTAGGAAACTTACTGGTGGTCATCCTCCGAGAGTCCCGGGCCATGCTCGGTGTTTTCCGGCGGAGCTTCGTCGGACAGGGATTTCAGGTTTCTGCCGCTGTTCTTGTTTTTCAGGATGCCTTTAATCGGTCGGTGAGCTGCCATTCCCACACAAGCTGACACGGGGAGCCAGACCCGCCGGGTTGGTTTCTGCTAACTACCCCTCTCTTTCTCTCTCTCAGTCTCTGGATTCCGTGATGTTGGCGGCGAAACAATTCAAGTTACGATCTCAGCGCCCAGTCTTTCATAACTCAGCGCTATTTAATAAACGAAGGAGAATAACAAACAGGTTCATCCATGCAGGAACTGCTTCTGCATGCCGACTCTACTCGTCTGGCCAAAAGGCAAGAAACCTACTAACGGTTGGTCCTGCTCAAAACATCGCGAGGTTTCCAAACTGCGGTTCTACTACGCCCTCTGCTGCCTATTTTAAATATTGACAAAAAACATAAGCTAATATGTTTTTATTCAATTAATGTGCTTCCAATTTGATTTAATCGAATTATCACACATATGAATAGTTATATAAGTTTTTATTTATTTACTTGATAGTCTTGCAGCACTGTCCACCTCATTACCATCAACATGCTTTTTTCAACCCTTGTTTTGTTTTGTGGCGAGTAATAACATCAGTAGTTTAAAAGGTTGTTTTTGACCAATTTTATGCAAGTAAACTCAATTCAAATTCAAATTCAATTCAAAAATATTTTATTGATCCCAGAGGGAAATTAAATGGTAAATGGACTGAACTTATATAGCGCTTTTCTAGTCATACTGACCACTCAAAGCGCTTTACATTGAAGCCACATTCACCCATTCACCAACACCCAACATGGCTCGGTAGGACAATGTAGAATTTGGGGGTTAAGTGCCTTGCCCAGGGGTACATCGACATGTGACTGGAGGAAGCTGGAATCAAACCTACGACCCTCCGATTGCAAGCCAACTACTCCAACAGTGTTGTTGTAGCTCATTACTAATTCTTTTTCAAGGAGTTGTTGTAGACCATGATGGCTGTGGGGAGAAAGGTTTTCCTGTAGCGGTCTGTGTTGCTGCGAAACTGAAGAAGCCTCCGACTGAAGATACTACATGCAAACTACATACACTGCAGAATTAAAAAATAACATTAAATATTTAATTGTTTTTCAGTTTATTTTGATGCTGATGGAGAAAAATGCATTTAAAATCACAAAATAAGTTTAGATTTAGCCATGTATCCTTTCCTTCTCATCTGTATTCAGGTGGTGGGGGATAAAGTTTGTTTGTTTGATTGACAACTTCTGTAATATTTCATCAGAGTACAGAATTTAAAGACTAGCTAAGCCTAGCTTGTTTTACAATCCCCATAGACTTGCTTTAGCAGGGAATATAAAACACCTGAAACTCTGCTGCCAGAACGCAAAAGCAGTACAAGAAAACTCAAGAATAGATTTGACCATAAATGGAGTCGCTTTTTTTTTTACACTGTTTGAACAAGTGTAGAGTTAAATATAAAAGAAGCTTTACAACTAGGAATCAGAAATGTCTAATTAAAACACATTCATAAAACAACCCTCTGTATATTTGCCAAAAAGAAAAAAAATCCCATGGAGCTCCAGATATACATTTAAATCCAGTCATCTCCAACACAATATTATATTAATCAAGGCTTTTAATGAAGCAGTTGAACACATCTTGGCTACATCATTTAACAAATAACTTTAATGGGTTGTAAAAGACACAAATTGAATCCACACGTTTGAATTTATAGTGGATTTTCCCTTACCCAGGCAACTTTGAAAATAAATAGACAGGCACATAAAAAAAGGTACATTCCCCCACTAAAATTTGGACACACGTCTTGTGGAAAGTTATAGAGAAACCACACACTTTTTTTTTTTAATCTGCCAACAAGGTCCTGGTATAATTCTGGTTTTGTATTATTTCTAACAGAAACTCTTCTGACAGAAACAAAGTTCATTTAACTTATTGGTTTGCTTTTATGGAGTTTTGTATTATTGTCCAAACTTTTTTCACAGGGTCACGGTTGAGACCATTCCAGAAGATAATGTTAGCCGTATTTATCTAGTCGTACTACGGAGCCCCTAAAGGGACATGGGGAAAAAAGTTGGTTTCTTGTGCGCACCACTTAGTAACTTGTGTGACTTATTAACTGGTATCTCTTTAATCGTAGGTGTTTAAACATTCAGCATCATTTGCTCCATGCGTGCGTTCAATGGCGCATGGTGGTGAGCACATCTTCCAAGCAATATAACATTATCATTTTTAAATTATTATTGCTTGAAAGTAGAAGTATCGTATCAGTAAGAAGGACAGAAATCTGCATAGGCTAATTGGACTTTATGAACTTCAGATGCCTTAAGAGCGGCATAAACATAAATGTTATTTCCTCAAGAATTTAACCTTGCATAGCCTGCTTGATTTAATGGTAAATTAATCTCATACCACCTAATAGTGCTTAATAAGCCTTATTAAATAAATATCGATTTGATCTCTCTCTCATACGTTGTAAATATAAAATAACTGCAGTAAAAGTACATATGCATTTAACTGAAGTGAAGCTGGAGTTTCTCCTCATGTCTCCTTAGGGGCTCAGTATCAAACTGATGTGAGCAGCGGGGGAAAAATGACACGATCTTTTACGGAAAGTCATTTTATTTTCATCATCCATTTCCTAACTAATTACAAGCACTTATGTAGTAAGATAAGTAACATAACATAAGGTCCAGCAGATCAATACATTTTGTCCTAATAATTGTTCACAGTAATGAGAATACACTTAAATTATTACAGGAATATCCATGGAGCTCACTTTGCAATGACAAGGCCATGAAATGTTTCTCTACACACACACACCAAAAATCAGGATTTACTATCCTCGTGGGGACCGACAGCCTTTGTGGGGACCAAATTCCTGGGCCCCACAACTTTGAAGGCATTTTTGAGGCTCAAAATGTGGTTTTAGTGTCGGGGTTAAAATTAGGTTAAGGTTAGGGTAAGGGTCAGGGTTATGCATTCATTTTTGATTGTTAGGGTTAGGGGCTACGGAAAGCATTATGTCAATGAGAAGTCCCCACAAAGATAGTAAAACACACCTGTGTGTCCCCACGAAGATATTAAAACATGTACACACACACACACAGAGATAAAGTGTTGATATCTAAATTTCTGCTCAGTTAGATGGCACAAACAAGACGACTAACTTATGACAGGAAATGATTAACAAACTAGAGCTTCTTATGATCTGACTTCAGCTTTACGCCTGACCCTTTTTTGTTTTTAAAGCAGCAATAACGTTCCACCATGTGACTCCTTGTGATCAAGTTCAACGACTCATCCTTATGGGAAAACATTGTGCTCACATTCGGCACAACTGCAGTAATGATAAGAGTATCCGATAAACCGTCAGCACAAAGTACATGGTTCTGTACAATATTTGTATTTTCTGCTCGGTCATGGCTGTGTATCAATGTTGCTTTATCATTTTTTATAGTGGTTTTCCAGTAACACCACAGAGTGTATTATCAGATCACAATATTGAAAGTTCCACCGCCGTGCAAACTTTTATGAATAAATCTAATTGGAAATGTAGACGATGCCCCCAAACCTCCTCAAACGGCCTTTTCTTAAGACAAAAAGACGTCTTAACTCACTGTTTTGAAGGTTTCAATGATGTGAGTTTCTTTGTATATATTTTATTGTACCAAAACATTTTAAAGGGAACAAGTGATTAGCAGAGGGCATTTTCAAGTCTTTAGCTGTTCATGCATTTATTTTGTTCAGTGTTAAAAAGATAGAAACTATTTATTAATATATTAGGGTCATAACCTTGTGATTCGCTCTTTTTTCATTTTTTCATCCATGAATGAGAATTTACAGAGGAATGAAAAGAAATGGCCTCTTTACAGATTTTTATCTTGTTTTTGCTTTTTTGTCACACTGAAGGTTTCTGATAGTCAAACTCATCTTAATATTAGACAAGATAATCCAAGTAAATACAAAGTAAATACAAAGTAAATACAAAGTTGATATTTATTTGTCAAGTGAAAAAAGCTATGCAAACCAGCCTGAGCCTATGTGAAAACATGATTCCCCCCCTGTTACATCATGACATAAATAACTAGCCAAATGTTTGGGGTCACTTTTCCAAGCCATAATCAGATCTGACCTTAAGACTGCAGAAATAATATCAGTAGAACCTGTTTGTCAACACGAAGTGGGCTGAAAAATTCTTTAAAAGCAATACATTAAGCACCGATCAAAAGAACTTCAAGAACAGGTCACATTAGCCCAGAATAAGTTACAAATTCCTTTATAAGGTCCAGTGCATGCTGCACTTATTAAATTGTTGTTGGTTTTAAAAAAAATTAAATCATGACTTTTTATCCTTCCACTTCAAATCCTTTAATACTTTGTATTGATCTACCAAATAAAACCTCAATAACACAGAAGGTTTCTGATCATAATGTGAAAATATTCAAGCACTATGAATACCTCTGCAGCACACCGTATCCAGGGATTCTGCTGGTTTCAGTGAACTGAATTTAAGAATTTTTATTTTATTTTCAATAACCCTATGATTTAAATTTAAGACTTGCATGATTCACAAAAAATATTAATAAGATAAGTTATTAACATAGCAAATAATATATTATATTGGCTCTTGTAACTTACTTTTCTATTTTAATTGCTTAGACAAACCAGGAAAAGAAAAGATTTATTTGACTGGTAGGGGGAACTGAATATTTGGATCTTGTAAAATTTTTCACAGCATAAAACAATATCAGATTTGAACAAATGACACAGCAAACATACCAAATGGATGCTGCCATTGCCAAAATCAATTAAATAAATGTATTCTCCCTAAAGTAATAATAAACATTTCATTTGAAGAAGCAATGTCCAAACTCAAGATGTAATGAAATCTCATTTATGGTCTGGATTTAAAAATCTAGGGGCCCTTTTAGGGTCTAAAATTTTTTATTTTTTATTTCAAGACCTAGCAACATCCTCATGTATTCCTTCTGACATGGGAACCTCTTGGGATTCCCTAGAAAGAGCTGACAATCATTATTGTCCTCCTATTGTCCTCTACTTGTCTGACGCTAGGTTGAAGCTGTTAACTTTACAACTCAAATCCAAAAAGTAGAAGATTATCCAGAAAATATACATCAGACATCATTGATTTTCTTTTTTTAACCCTGGTCCTGTCATTGTAATTGAATAATAACAGTGTGATGTAATTTAATTTCGTTTAGCCAAATAACAACGTTGCATTTTATTTTCTGTAGATGGTGCTCAAGATCTAATATTCACTGTTCAATATTTCCTCGTTTACTCAGTCAATAGTTTTCTTTCTCAAAACATTTTTAACAAATGTCATCATTAAGTCACAAACACATACTGTTACTTTACTAACTGTACATCAGTGAAAAGGGGGCAGGAAAATGAAAAACAGTTTATAAGCCTTCCACTTTCTCAGTGATGCATGGCCATATACATTTAATTAAAATAAAATATGGCACAATAATAATATGAATAATACAATAAAATTTATAATTTTATCGTTATGAAGTCTTTCAAATGGCTGCAGTTTGCTGTCTTGCAGCAAGAGGGTCTTGGGTTTGAATCCTGGCCCAGTGTCTTTCTACATGGAGTTTCTGTGTTCTCCCTGTCCATGCCTGGATTCCTTCGGGGTACTCCGGCTCCTCCCACAATCAAAAAACATGACTGCTAGGTTAATTGGCCTTTCTATATTGTCCTTAGGTATGAGTGTGCACATGCATGGTTGTTTGGCGACCTGTCCAGGGTGTACCCCAGGTCTCGCCCGAAGACTGCTGGAGATAGATACCAGCTCCCTTACCACCCTGCATAGGATAGACAAAAAAGATAATGGATGGATGGATAAATGGAAGTGTTTTGAATTGATTCGTAATCCAGCATTTATCAACTCCCCATTTGCTTTAAAATAGTTGTACTTTTGAATTAGTTCTTCTTTCTGTTTTGTAATTACTTGATCTCAAAACAAATAATCAATTGAAAATGATCTCTATCTAGCTTTAAACATGACAAATAGAATTTTAAATGATCAAAGACCCTTTATGTTCTAGATATTTGACTAAATGAGCAATCTATTAGCGTGCCATCATCAGTGTGAATGTGTGCATGAATGGGTTAATTGCTGGATGAAGTATAAAGCAAAACACGGTCTGTAGGGATTAAATTAAGTGCTACACAAAAACAGGCCATATACTTTTTATAAGTATGTTCTTTAATATTAACTTTATATTGAATTCTCATTGGTTTCTTTTATATGACAAATAAAGGTTTAGTGGTGGTTTTAAATGCGTTGCCCCATACCTCTTTACAACAGGTCAGCTTTGAGCAATAAATGAATAATATAATATAAAGTAGGGATGCATCGATTCAGATACTGGTATCGGGTATCAGCGTCGATGCCGTTCTAATGTACTTGTATTGATACCATGAACCGATTTCTAAAAATAATCCAATAATTTCACAGAAAAATTTTCACTTGAAATTTTTGATTTGTGGTCATTTTTATTAATATTTTATTTTTTGATCTAATTTACCATAATTAGTTGTAAAAAGCAGAGAAGGAAATAAAACCTCTCTTCCAATTCATTGCATTTTTTTTTGTGTGTGTGGTAGAAGTATCGGCACTAGTATTCGGTATTGGTAGGATACTCAGATCCAAGTATCTGTATCGTATCAGTTTGAAAAAAGTGGTATCATACGTCCCTAATATAAATTCTGGGGGGTTTAACTATTTTTTTTTAAATTTCACTTAAAAGTCTTATACTTTTTGTATACATCTTAAATTAGATTTCCAGTTAAGTTTATGATCCAAAACAACCCCTAAGAATTTTAAAACATATACTTTTTCCTCTAGAACTCACATGTCATACTCAAGACCTGGGGGCCAAATCTGGCCCTCCAAACTCTAGAGGACCCCATTGATAAAAAAATTAAGTTCTGTTTTTGTGCACCCTAATATAGTTTTATCAGTAAAATAAAATCAGTGTTAATTTGAACAGTCCTAAATCACACCATTATGTAAAAATTTTCAGTATTATTACATTTTAAGATGTACTTTTGGAATGCGGAGGCTGATTTTAATGGTTTGTTATCGTTTTATCAATATTTTCTGCCACAACCGGCCCTTTAAGCTTGATGTGGCCCAAAATGAAAATGAGTTTGACACCTCTACTCTATAATATAACCTATGGACATTATAATCATCCTCCTTTCTACGTTATCAATTCAGGGTCACGGGGCAGCTGGGCTATCCAGCAATTATCAGGCGTTAGGCAGGTACCCGACAGACGCCAGTCTGTCAGGCCAACACGAGACACAACCATCCACTCACATTCATAATTGATAATCACTATCTCTTTTTTGGACGGGGGAGGGATCCGAGAACCGCATCACGGGGAACATCAATCCATGCAGAAAGACCCTGGGCCGGGATACGAACCCACGACCTTCTTGCTGCAAGGCAACAGCGCTAACCACTGCGCCACCGTGCAGCCGGACATTTTAATCGAATCATCTATTTTTTTTTCAGTTACCAGAAGCCATGAATTTATTTTTAATCTGATGTATTGATCATTTATTGTCCTTTAACGAGTCATTAAGTTTTCGACATCCAAAAAACCATGTGTATTTTTTTAATCAATCATCAGCGAACAGGATGAACTGTAGCATTTTTGACACATCACAAACGGAAAAAAACTCTCCTTATTGTACTTTCTGACCTGACACCGTGTACGATTATTAGGGAAATCTTGCTTATATCTAAAATAGATAAAGCCTGATGACAGCTAATGCTGCGTTCGAGAGCCCATTCAAAACCAGTGGGACATGGGACTTACCCTCCAAATAGGAAAAGTGCACTGGAATGCCTGTAACCTCTTACCTGCGAACTCGGGGTAGTTCGACGTACCCCGACTTCACCAAAATTAAGTCGGAGGATAATGGCGGCGCCCGCGGAGTCTCACGTCGTGAGAGGTAAAACTTGAACGAAAAGGCTATAAACTGTACTTCTCTGCTTGTAGTGTTGTTTTAGACACTGTAATTTTAACACAACTTGTTTTTCTTATTATGGTGTGAATGTCGTTATTATCTGTTAGCATGCCTCTTCATAAACAAAGCGAAATCTGTTTAGCGCGGCGGTCGTCCATGTTTTCTGTTTACTTTCCACTTTAATTGCCTCGAACGCTTAAAAGTGGAAGCTAGTTCATTTCAGGTAGGAGAAGTCCCACGTCCCACTGGTTTGGATGGGCTCTCGAACGCAGCATATTTCCCCCTCTGCTCAGCAGACTGTAAAAGGCAGCAAATGGTTGTTTACAATGTCACGTGGAAGGCTCGTTCCCTTCCGGAAAGAGATGATTGGCAGGACTTTCGACCAATCAGAGGCTGAGGATGGCTCGTCGCAGGGGGCGGGTGAGGGAGGAAGTTGTTGCTATCACATGAGAAGGGAAAAAGAAGCTAACGGTGGGGGATTAAACCGTAACATTTATAGTCTTACTCATTGACCTCGTCGTCCAAACGGAATGAATCACATCCGCTGTAGTCCTTTTTGGTTTTGTTCCTCAGCGCGATGCGCAGTGATGGAGGGTGCTGCCGCGAACATCTGGTAGTTTCTGGGAAAAGGCAAAAGCTACGAGCAGAAACGAAGGTAAACACCCATAAGGAGGTTAGCAATGCTGGGCTAGCCTCATGCTAACACGCTCTGTTTTGGTCGCTAACGGCAGCAATTTAAAAGGGTCAGCAATATATATATATATATTTTTTTGCACAAATACTCTCCTAAACATGGTAATGCTTGGTATCGTTGTATTATAGCATTAACTGCAGTGTAGCTATTAACGTTTGGTTCAGTTGATCGTCAATTCAGATTTATTTGTGGTCATATTTCGCCATTTGCAGATTCCCCCAGCGTTTAGCGATCAAATCCTGTTGTCATATAGTTTCTGCAGAGAAAGCAATCATTGTCACTTGATGTTCAGTCATCATCTGACCTCTGCTCTTATGAAAGCTGTTGTCCTCACTTCCTTTTGTTTTGATGATTAAAAATAGCTATACAATCCGTTGTATCACGTAGTTTGCCCTTCACACTGACAAAGCAATCTATTAAAAACAGCATTATGATTACATTGCTATCTAGAATCCACAGCCTGATATTGTTTTTAGTTCACAATGCACCCACAGGAAGTTGGTTATGGTTTCAGATTTCCACAAACGTAGTTTAACTGAACAAAATAAAAGTAGGTAACTTGCCAACATTTTCAAATGGCAGGTATTTCTAAGCATATTAAATCTGAACAAGCACTAAAAGAAGTAAAACTCTTAGATAATGTATGAAGGTTGAAAATGAAGACAGTGACAGGCAGTGTTATTTTCTGAACGAATGAAGAAATTCTCAAAGTTGTGACCCCCAATAATCACAATAATTACGGCCCGTTTTTTTCAGATATTGCCATGAAACACCACACAAACTTGCCTATATTTATTAGGGATGCCGAGGCATGTAAATTCTGTCTTATATCGATAGCTGGTATCGATACTGCTGTTTCGGCCGATGAGAGATATTTAACGATTTTATAAACTGTGTAAAAGCGACCAGTCCACGCACATTTCCTCTCTCATTCAGCTAAACTCTCCACATTCCTGTGCTGCATCACTAACACCTGACCTGAAAAAATGCCACATATCCAACCCTCCTCCTCTACCCCACTTGAAATACTAACGGGAACGAGATATATGAATTGATAGAGCTGGGTGTCAATTCTAGAACAGATTATCACGATCCAATCCAATCTGTTCCGATTCGATGTAGATATGGGCCAGTGCTATTTAAAATGTTTTTTTTTTATAGCTGTTACCTGTTATTCAATGACGCAACACTGGGTGGAGTTACAGCTCATCAGGGGAAACATAAGAAGAAGAAAAACAAGTCTTGCTTAGGCCCTGAAGCACACATATACTTTGCCTCAATTTAAAGGATAACAAATGCTGTGTGTTTCAAGTGTTTTTGTCACGTAAATATTTTTGATTAAAATGTCTACAAATCAGAAGTCGCATCTATGATATCATGTAGCTAACATTAGCTTGCACTTGAAATACTCAGAGACTTTGTAGAGCTTATTTCTCCCCCAACATAGCGGCCATTTCCACTCGGCCAGATTCATAGTGGCTTTCTTCACGTTTAATTCTCCTTCCTTCTAGAAAGAAATGTAAGAAAAATGCGAAGCTCGCCACACTCACTGACATGTTTCTTCTTCTTGTTCACTTGTCGTCCACTATGAACCTAAAATAACTTTTTCCGCCTATTGAAAAATAGCGCTCTTTCAGCCTCAAAATGTGTATTTGAAATCTACAGAGATCATATGCTGAATCCAGAGAACATTTCAAATGGGATTACTTGCTTTATTAAAAAAAAAAACTTTTCAATACGACAGCCTGTAATAGCAAATTAAAAAGGTGGATTTTATGGTACAAGGGAGCCATTAAACAAGAGGAGATGGTCAAATAATTGAAACCAGATGTGTCTTTAAGTGTCACAATTCAAACCTAAATAATAAATAATATAAATAATAATAATCATCATAAATCGTTAGAGTTGGCATTAGTTTTATGAGCCAGCCAGTATCAATGTACAGCAAAGTATTCATTAACTTCAATTAGATTAAAAGCTGCTAAAACTTTCGGCCACATTTTTCCTTTGGTTTAAAAGTTTTTTTTAAAGGAGATTTTAGAGGACGTTGTGAGCAGAGTGTTCACTGACGGATTTTTCCTTGTTGTCTTCCTATCAAGCAGCTGAAAGGATGCTTCTACATTTTTTTCGCCGCCTACAGGAAAGGCAGATGTAGGAAATTAGAATTTTCCGTATGGTGATGATGATTTCTTTGTCCAGCTGCCCTCACAGTTGTACTCTCAGACCTTTAAGCTGCAGTTAAGTCGGTCAGCTGACTCAGACCCACAGCAAGCTGCAGCAGCCAACACAGTCTTGTTGTATGTACACTAATTATATTTTCTATCTCTTTTTTATTTTTTCATTTTTTAGGTGTGACAACCGCTGTCAGCGTGATCGAGCCCTGCTGCAGGGCAGTCTGAGTGGCCATTTGTGTACATGTGTGTTTCTGGTTTCAAATGCTGATAAGCGAGTGCCATAGAAGCTGGCGATTGTAACGTGATGCCAAAATGCTGCTGTCTCTGGGAATGCTGATGCTCTCCGCCACGCAGATTTACACCATCTTCACCGTCCAGCTTTTCGCCTTCCTCAACCTCCTACCAGTGGAGGCCGACATCTCAGCTGTGAGAAAATACGAGACATAAAAAAAATATATACGCAAATTGACATTATTTTTGATCAAATTTGTAGGACTTACTCTTTGCTTTGTTTTAGGATTTTGTACAATAATTGGGTCAGCAGTAGTGTTTACTTACTGGTATTATTTCATTTTATTTCAGTACACATTTGATAACAAAACGGAAACTTTTGACGACATGCCCGCACGGTTTGGTTACCGGCTCCCCAGCGATGGACTGAAGGTGAGCGTCTGTGGGTCCGGGGTCGTTCTCATCGGTTCTAAGTTTAGTGTTCCTATGCAGTCTTAAAACATATTTAGTTTAATTTTATTGTTTTCCAGGTATGGACAGTGTTGAGCAAGTTACAAAGAAATTGTAATATATTTCACATTACTAGTTACAATATCAAAATTTATTAAAAATGTAACTGAGTTACACTACTTTAAAATACTTTTGGCAAAATATCTTACACTTCTAACCACCATATCTTATCAATTTACATTTTACACAAGTGTCAAACCACAAATACTCTATTTTTAACAATATTTTATTCAAATTAAGTCTCACGTTCCTTTGCATGCCTTCTATTTCATGGTAATTTTTGTTAAATCTAATCAAAAGAAGGTGCTGAAAGAGCTCATCACAAAGATGGTTGACAAAGATGAGACTCCGATGTCTGAAGTCTCAAAACAGATGGTTAGGAAAACAGTGTGAATAATGCCGTTGTTTAAATGTACAGTCGATCTTTTCCTCAGCCGTCCTGATTCTCTGATGTTTTAGTTTTGAGCAACAGGAAGTGGATGGTGGAGCTTGTTCTAACGTATCAACTTGATTTGGTCTGTTGCATTAGTTGGCCAGAAAAACAATTTTAAATGATTTTGTAATTTAAGTTACTGAAATTGTAACTAGTAATATATTGCTGTATATTTTGTAAGTAATGCATTACATTACTCAGTTACTGAAAAAAGTCATCTTTTCATGTAACTCATTACTTTTGTAAGGTATTACTCCCAACACTGAGTATGGATAAGTATAAAACAAGGTAAACTGGCAGGATATGTACAAACTTTATTCCTTTAATTGATAATGTAATAGATACAGTTTACATTTTCAAAACAAGTAAAATATATTTTTTAATCGATTCTCTTCAAAACAGCTCCATTAAAGAGTTAAAACTATTTGATGTTGTTTTTGTGGCTGTTGAGATCTCTTTGTATCCCATAATTAGCAGCCCTCACAGAAGTTAATCCACAGAGCTCTCAAAACAGAGGGGGTGATTCATGTCTGCTATCTAAGGTGGTCATTGTATTGTCTCCCACAGGCAAGAACATGTTGATGTTGCACAAAAAGGCTTTTCATTGAAACAGGGAAGTTGAGAGAGGAAAAATATGTAATGCCCTGTTTTGTGTTTGTTGGTGTTTGGACAATCATAGTTTGTAACACTTTGTCAAATTAGTGTGTGCAATGTTGAATGTAGAAAACATTAATTCAAGCAATGCCACCAATGTGTTGTCAGATTTTTGTTTGATTTCGGTCCATTAGCTGTGAGGTGGAAAAAAATGTTTATGATCAAACAGATAAATATAATCACAGATGGATGGATAGAAATTTTGTGGCCGATAATTTGGTTTGCGCTTTTTCCCCCGCAAAGTTTGGATCGGTCTGTTCAGATTTCACTTTAAGAATTACGGTATACTTTAAAATGAGGGCAGCATTATTGTAAACGTCTGCGTATCTGCGAGAACAGTTGATAGAAAACTGCTTTATTGACGTTTTAAAATCAAGAAGAAGAAAAAAAGATATATTTGACAAACTTTCTTTAGCATGCTATATTAAGGATTAGTGTGTTAGCAGCACAGCTATATATATAGTTATATTTTAGATTCCTCCAAGCAGCCACCCCTTGCTCTGATTACTGCTTTGCATTCTCTTGAGCTTCAACAGGTAGTCACCCGAAATGGTTTTCCAACAGTCTTGAAGAAGTTCCCAGAATTGCTTAGTACTTGTTGGCTCTTTTGCCTTCACTCTGCGGTTCATCTCACTCCAAATCATCTCGATTGGGTTTAGGTCCAGTGACTTTGGAGGCCAGGTTATTTCACACTTTTTTTTGGTAAAATTACTACATAATTCCATATGTGTTCATTCATAGTTTTGATTCCCTCAGTGAGAATCTACGATGTTAATTTGTCCAAACATTTGGTCTGTACTGTACACTCTGTAAAATGTTGCTGTCAGTGCAAACTGGTGGCTCCAAAGAGAACATTTGGTCTAAACGTTATCTGTTTCCAGTCAACCGCTGATTTCTCTGTGAGTTTTCAATAATAAATAGAGTGAACATCTAAGGAATGCCTAAATGAATTAAGACGGCTATCTTAAAGTGCATGAAATAAACCATCCCTTTTTCTTTTTCAAAGCAGGAATGCTATTGAGATTTTCTTTTAAACTTTAATCAGTGTGGATGTTACATGCTGACTCACATCAATCCAGAAAAACAAAAGGGATTATCATACAGTCAATGCACTTTGTTTATGTAGGCAGGAATGTTTGTGTTATGTAAGAACAGGATTAATCTCTCTCTTCGTTTCGCTTCTTTTTTTCTTTTCTTTTTTTTACATCAAATCTCTGTTTCATCAATCTATTCTCTTTATGACTGTCCATGTTGCTGTTCAGAGGGGACAGAAAGATTTATCACCATGCATACTTGCAGCTCAAGTGTCCGAGAGCTTCCAAAGTTACTCCCTTCGTTTGCTGCCTATGTTTGTCTCATGCCTGGTTGTGTTTGGCACCTGATTGTCACCGTGTGTGATTTTTACAACACATAGTAGCATTTTGTTGTCGAATGTAGCCGAGTAATTAACCACATTACCAGAGATCAGGACTGGGGGGAAGGAAAGCTTTGTTTTCATGGTAAAGAGGAGCGATGTATTGATTATCGTGGTAAAAGAAAGTAAACTAAAGCAGGATTTTAAATACCGTACTTTCTAAGGAGCGACTGATATGGAATATTTTAGTGCAGATACCGTTTTTCTTCTTCTTTTTAACCAGCCTTAGCCGATGAGCGATACGGCTGCCGATTTTTTTTTTTAAAGCCAATATTTGGAGCCGATACTATATTCTGCCCCCTTAATTTACATCATAAAAACAATGATGATAACAAATGTTACAAGTCCCAGTTTAACATTTATTGAACTTTGAAGCAATATTTAAAAAAAATATTTAACAAATAGTAAACCTAGGTGAGGTAGAACAAGTAGAGAAGCAATATTTAACATTATAAAAACATTTGAGGTAGAATAAGTATAAAAAAAAAGATTTCGGTGCGGAAAGACTGCGTAATGAGAATTCTGAAAATAAATATTCTAGCATCAATAAAATAATTACACTATTGCACGCAGTAGAAACAAGTAAGCAGCATAATAAAGTATATGGTATATGTAAAGTATATGGTGCACTTATGTCAGTGATGCCCAATTCTTTTCCTCCAGAGCTACCGGCCAGCAACTTTTAGACGCATTCCTTCTGAATTAAATGTCTGAATTATTACATCATCGTGTCATTTGGCTCCGCAGAGGCCTGCTACCAAAGCGTCATTCATTAGAGTCAGTAACATGAGAAAGGATGCAAATAAATGTGCAGCGTAGCAGCTCTCAGGGACCGGACTCAGTGCTGCCATATTCAACCCCACCTAGCCAGGACTGTATAGAACAGTGTTTTCCTGGAGTTACAGCTGCAGGTCCTTTGGGGGGAGAGGGGGGCCTTTTTGAAAGACTTTCAATTAGATTTAGCTCCAACTTTGAGCAGGTCTTCCTAACATCTAAATGTGCCTGGATTTAAATCATATCACTGTAGCTCTGCCTTTATCTTTATGGTCATTGTCTTTCCAAAAGGTGAACTCGTGTGCCAGTCTAAAGCTTTTTGCAGCCACCAACAGGTTTTCTTCCAGGATTGTGCATCTTTCTCCCCATCTCCTCTGACCAGCTCCCTGTTTTCCTGCTGAAAGAAAGCAGCTCCCTAAGCGTTACAATGGTTTCATCACTTAACACGGGCCCTCACGTTAATCATGTTGTGAGGTCCTGCTGAGACGCCTCTCAAAGATTAAACTTATTCTAAAAAGATGCCACCTTGAGTCTGTCGTTCGCGCTTTTATTACTTCACGACTTGAATACTGAAACTCAGTACTCCATGGCACAAATTCATCGAGTATTGCTCGACTTCAGCTGGCGCAGAACGCTGCTGCACGTTTTTTGACTGTCATAGGACGGGGACAGTGGCCGGGTCCTGGCAAATTTGCACTGGCTTCCTGTCTTGATATTTGTTTCTATATCACTTCACGGGTTGGCGCCTGCATACCTGTCTGGTTTGCTTCTTCCGCAAGCTGACCATCACTTAGGCCACGGTCACACTGCAGGTGAAAGCACATTAAATCCGACTTTTTTGCCCCTATGCGACCCATATCTGATCTTTTTCTGGCGGTCGGAACGGCACAAATCCGATTATTTTCAAATCCGACCCAGGTCACTTCAGTATGTGGTACTGAATCCGATACATATCTGATGTTATTGAAAGCGGCTGAGGTCTGAACGGCCATGTCGCTTTAAATCCGTCTTTTGTGTCAGTGACGTCAATAATCAGCGCTGGAGAATACACGGAGGCAGCAGCCACTGCTCCAAACAAGCCCATTGTTAAAGCACGAGCTCTCTTTTTTTCTTGTCATTCTTTCTCTAATTAATTTGTCAAAACTCCGTCGGTTCCGACTATGCAAGAATTTATAGACTGCTAAAGAAACGCTTACATCTGTAGCTGCTATTTTCCCTTCCGTAAACAGAGCGCGTTGTGTGTGACGTACTATGGTGACATCTCATCTTCTTCTGTGCATGCGGGGCGCTGTGGAGCCGTGAAACGTTCACACTGGAGTGCGTTTGCTGTCGCATTTTATCGGTAGTGTAAACGACCAAACCAAAAAAATCGGATTTGATCAAAAAAATCGGAATTGAGCATTAAGACCTGCAGTGTGAGCGTAACCTTACTTTTGTCCCCGAATGTCCGGCATAAATGTCGTGGTGACCGTGCCTTTTAGCCCTGTGACCTGTCACTCTGGAACGCGATTCCTGTCTTGATAAGGGCATCTTCATCCACCAATGATTTTAAGTCCCGATTTAAAAACCAACCTTTAGCTGTTCCTTCCTTTTTAACGTATTATTTATAGCTCCTGTGCCCTGTATTTTTTTTTCTTATGTTTTCTGTGAACTTTTTTATGTTTATGTACAGCACCTTCATTGGCTCTCATCCTATTTTATTTCTCTTTTTATAATTATCTTTATTATTTTTTATTTAAAGACAACAAGCATGGAGCAATCTTCAATTATCTTATATCATACAACGCAGGCAAGTCACAGCAGTATGTAGATATTGAACAGAAGGGGTCCCAGGATGGAGCCCTGGGGGAATTCCAAATTTGATTTCTGTCTTTTGTAAAGAAAAATTGCCTATTGACACAAATCATTTCCTGTTCTTCAGGTAGGGCTCAAACCAGCCAATTTCTGTACTGGAGAGTCCAACCCAGCTCTCCAGTCTTTCCAGTAGTGTTTTATGATCAACAGTGTCAAATGCTGCACTTAGGTCCAACAGAACCAGCACTGTGGATCTGTATTTATACGGCTGTCATTGAGGGAAGTTTCAGTGCTGTGATGAGCATGGAAACCGGACTAAAAGATATCAAAGCAGTTGGTTATTGTTAAGAATTTATTTAACTCTTGACAGCTTTTTCAACAATCTTACCGATGAATAGAAGATTAGAGATTGGCTTGTAGTTCTGCATCAACGTGTCACATTCGTTTCTTGACACATAACGTACCTTTTACCGTTTATTCAACCTAGACCTTTTACGTTTCCTTCAGTTATCCACAGTTCTGTGTGTTTACATGAAATCCTGGTGAAATACATCAACTTTTGTGGCTGTAATGGAACTTTTCTAAGGCAGTGTATAGAATATTTACCTTCTTAACCAAGAACTGCTCCAAGTTTCTAATAATTATAAGTCGTGCTGTAAATTTAGAGTTTTTTTCTTTAATCTCAAGAGAAACATCTGGCGTCACAAGATGACACAAGCCTGTTTATTTCCTTATGATTCCCCACAGGGAAGGAGGCTCCATACAGAGCTTTTCCTGTTTCCAGTTGCACAACTCGATGTTTACAGTCAACTCAGCTTTGGCACCAGACAGCTGTAAGCCTGTATTCACCGACTGTATGCACCATATGAAGCTTCTTGTTGTTTCATGCGTCTCTAACTCTGCTTCAGTCCTGGAATAATTAACTTCAGGTGGAAAAAAGTTTTATTTTTTTATTTTATGAAATGACTATAAGAAAGTTGTTCTTTTCCAAAGTAAAACTCTTAATTTTAAGCTTACAGCTTTCTAGATCATCACAGAAAATGCTTTGTAGAGATGGTAAATTGATTTTGTTGTTTCATCATGACATATCAGATTTGTGAAAGCTCCTGATTCTACAGTATTTTTAGATAAGTCTGGGATTAAAAGCAAACAAAGGATAAATCTCTTTCAGTGTAAGAAATTTAATTAGGCTAGTTGCTAGTTTTGGTTGCCGTGATTTTTTTAAATTTATTTATTTTATTTATTATGTTGTGCCCCAGAAGCAAAACCACAATTTATAAATAAATCTGACTCCCTTGAACCATAAATATTTCTCATCCCACTCTCCTTTTGTTTTTTTTGGTTTTCTTTCTTTCTATTTGTTTGTTTTGTGTTTTCCTTCAGTTTTGCAAAATGTTGACTGTTTTTCTACACAGCAATTTATTAAAACAGATGCTAACCATAAGAAGGTACACATTTGAAAGAAGTAAAAATAAAGGTTTAATACAATATTTTTTTCATCTAACAAATCCGATTTGGCTCTGAGGGCTTTTTTTTACGGTTTATGAAAGATGGAAGAGGAGGACAGACAGACAAACAACCTCCACCTCATCTGTTCCTTAGTAATTCTCCGTTGCTCAATGGATTACCCCTAAAGAAGCAGCTTAAGTATTTTCCTCCAGACATAAAAATGCTGTTAAAGTTTATTTCACTTGATCTTTACATAAAATACTTATACTTTGCTTTTCTGCAGGCCAACAATGGCAGTACGTCAGATGAGGAGCTAATGGCTCAATATGGTAATAAGGAAAACAGAAAGCAAAGGACGCACACTGTTGATTTGCTGTGTAGCTTCGAATGGTTCTGTTTTGTTTGTTTTTTCACAGTAGTGCAGTTGGGGTTTTTTTTTCTCACTGTTGCTTTGCAGCAAGAATCTTCTAGGTTTAAATCCCTGCCTGCCGCCCTGGGCATGCATGGGTTCCTTCCACAGTCTTAAAGAAGATGTGTTAGATTAATCTGTCTCTTTAAATTTTCCTGCGATATGAGTCTGTGTGTGCATTATTCATGGCCCTGTTCTTCACCATGTTAACCTGTCCAGATTTCTTAGTAGTCTCATTTAAAGTGTTTCAGATCACCAGAGAAATGTCTATATATGACGAAGATAACCTGAAAAAATACACAATGCAATTTTCAAGTGAATATTTCAGTTATTACGGCCCTGTTTTAATGATCGATTCAGCCACATTAGCAGCAACAGCTGACCTCAAGCGTTTGTCTTCGCTGATGATTGTTCTTTTTACATCACTGTGGAGCAATTCTATCACACCCTTTTTTTGATGTCATTTATTCAGTCAGTTTGGATGTTTTGTGGGCAAGAACAGCCTGTTTTAGTTAATCCCACAGTACCACGGTTGAATTTAATTTCAGACTTTGACTGGGACACTTAAAAGTTAGCTTGTTGGCATTGTTTGGTGTGTGATGTATAAATAAAGCATGTTTGATTTCATTTCATTTCATTTTATTGAGAGCCCCATTAGCTCCAGACTCATTGCAGGAGCTATTCTGCCTGGGGTCTCCTTCATTTTCATTACAAATGTTTACAATATTACATAACAGAAAAACAAACAAACAAAACAACACCACGCACACACACATACACACACTCACAAAACAAACTGTGGGAGCTCAATGTGGAATCAAATAAAAACATATTACATAAAACCAAAAAGAACGATCAGTAGTTATTAGGGCTGCAACTAACGATCAATGTGTAATCGATCAATTTATCTATTAAAATTTTTTATTTATTTATATATATATATATATATATATAATATAATATTTTTTGTATTTTTTGTATTGTTATATTATTATATGTATAAAAGTGGCGCCACTTGAGGACATTCCGATGGAGCAAACCCAAAGCAAATGCCTGCCGGAGGCTCCCAGTGCCAATTCATGAAATGTACAATGTATAAAACACCACAGACCCCAACCACAAAAACAAAGCAGGTCTTCAACAAAAACACAAAATGTTCATGTAACCAGAATTCATTCTTGTGTAAACATCTGATGGTAACAAACTGATTGCTGGAAATAGTCCTTTTTTTGATGTTCTGCTGGGGGCAGAATTCATGGCTCCATAGTTTAAGACGTCCACGTCCTGAAGCAACAAACCTGTTCACCTGTTATGATGTTCTGTGTCATCATGATCCTTCCATGGAGGCCATTTTGTGCTTTCTGACAGTTGAATAATTAACACTGACCTTAAATGAGGTTTCCTCTCGTCGTTGCCCTGGGTTCCTTCGTGATCTCCTCGATGAGTTGCACGTGATCGTAATATGCGGAGGAATTTCTGTTGGCTGCCCAATTCCAGGAGAAATTTATAGCTATTCCAAATATTTCCATTCGTGGTAGAGGACTGGAGCTCTAAAGCCTTGGAAATGGATTTGCTATTATTTCTCCAGGCTAATATGCCAATTCATTGTTCATTCTTTGAACACCTCAAACATTTGTGTGTAGCAACAAACCGAACACCCCGGAACACCCCGGAGAAATGTCAAATTTTCACACTGTAAAGGCTCTTTAAACAGTTTTCTTAGTTATGAGTCACTAATTCAGTTCTGCACCTTCATCGGTCACATGTTTTTTCTTCTTCATGTTCTGGTAAATGCACAGTAACGAACTAATCACCAGCAGAGACTTAGGCAAGCTTTGTACTCCAGCTGAACTTGTTGTCACGAAAAAAGGATTTTCAAGCCTGGAAATCCATTCCTGTAATCCTTTTGATGTTGAGAATTTGAGTTGAGCTTTCTGATCTGCAATCTGACACATCAGCTCATTGGTGCGATTAACCGGGTGTTGGAGAGAAGTGTGGCATTATTAGGCAAGCTCTCAGTTCTTCTTTCCTGCTCTTTGTTGGTTTATAATTGAGGCCTGCAACCTTTACATGCCAAAGAGCTATTTTTGATCTTGGTCCAGCTAAACCCATCTAAGATCATTCTGTTGTAGAGATTCAATGCCGTTATTCCATGAAAAACAGCTAAAACCTGCATTTGTTATTATATCCGTATTTAAAAACATTTTTTGAGTCTTAAAGTCATTGAAAGCCAGTGAGTGGTCCAAAAACCATAAGTCCAGGTTAAACAACTCATGGGAGAAAGTCAGAAAAGTAATCTGGATTGTTTGCGTATTTCTAGTAATTATTTCATTTTTTTATTTCCTGGAGAAAGCATGGCAAAGCCCAATCAGAGCAGCTTTAAAGGCGAAGTACCGTTTCTTCAACCTAGATCTTGTTTGTAGCATTGAATGTGTACATTTACTCACCCTGACAAGTTTGGTTCGACTGGAAGTCCTTCGGGAGAAGTTTATATCCATTCGTGATCAGCGTACAGCCATATCATGGGATTTAATGGGGAAACCAAAGTGCAGGCTTTGAATAAGGCATTATTTGCCACTAAACTCCTTCATTTCACAAATGTTTTATTATGACTTGCTAGCGCTATTTCCCTGTGACTGTGGAGCGTCTTGGAGGAGCTGCATTGTTTTCATGCTGGGCGTTGTACAGGCTTTTCTTCCAACCAATTCCAACTTTAAGCTTGGTTCATGCTTGACGCATGTACATGCCTCGCAGAAATGAGACGTGCGGAATCGGCCGAGCGCCTTCTAGTAGCGTTTATACTTTTTGCTGCTTTTCCCTGCTGAGAATCAATATTCTTGAAGACTGTAGGGGACGGCGTAGGGCTCTACAGCATGCATACAACACTACACCATAGTAGAAGTAGTAATTACTGTTGTTTACCAGATGGCCACACCCTTGAGCTCAAACAAAGCAGAACTTTTATGCTGTTTACTTAGGAAAAAAGACGAAAAAGGAGATGGTCCACTCGTCCATTAAAACACAGTTGATCGCAGTGATCTCTATAGGCCGAATCATAAAGATGTCTGTATTTACAAAACTCCGGCAATAGGAGCTCTTGCCAGTCCGCCATGTTTTTCTGTGCGGGACCGTCCGCTTTGTTACAAAATTTCCTAGGTGCGCGGTGTGGAAATTTGGGTCTCCGGAGAGGCGTGGTTGCTGAAATGATGTAATTTGGCCGCGTGGAGCCGTGCGGACCGCACGGATGCATCAAGCGTAAACCAAGCTTAAGATATCAGTGACTTCACTGCCATACGTCATTGCACCTGGAGTCTGTGCAGGTTGTGGAGAGGGAGCCATGGAAGCTAAAATTAGTCCATTTGGTCATTTTGAAACCTGCAAACACGAACCATGTTGTTTGCAGTAGCAGGTTCTATCTAACCGACCACCTTCGTAGAGCACAGAGGGATAGTCAGACTACAACTGGGATGGGGCAAGGCAGTGACGACGTTGAAATCGGCGGTTGTTGTAAGTGGGAATAAAGTCCCTCTAGACACACCTGAAGACAACCTCCAAGATGCTTCAAACACACGGGGAATAGTGCCAGAGATTCATAACAAAACATTCATAAAATGAAGGAATTTTGTGGCAGATAATGCCTCATTTAGAGACGCCGCTTTGGGTGCCCCACCAACTCATTATATGGATTGTGAATGGATCTATATATCTCCCAAAGGATTTCAAGTCGCACAAAACTTGCCTGGTTGAGTAAATTAATGTAATGCAAGCTACAAATGAGGTTCAGGTTGCAAAAAAACAATGCTTCCTATTTAAGTTCACGAGAGAAAATGCCAAAAAATGCAAAGTGCCCATTATTAGCTTGTTGTGTTCATTCTTCAGGGGAATAGAGCCTCAACAGTGACGTTTGGAAACCAGCACAGATGGACCAGTTCCTGTTTTTTGCGGGTCTCACCAATTGCTGAAGCGGCTGGAGGGAAATCCTCAGTTCACTGCACCAACAGGCCGGGATATTTTTTACTAGGGCGTAGCTCAACTTAAATAAGTCATTTTTTCACCCTTTTTGTACTTTTCTAATGTAAGAAGGGAAGCTTTCTGTCCGAACTGGTGATTTACAGTCGCTTTCTGTAACTTTTTCAGGATTCACTGTAAGAAAGTTTGATCCTGTGGTGCTCATTGGTAATACACATCAGAATGAGATCAGTTATAAGAGTCAACTGGTCCAAATAGAGATTAGTACCATAATCAAATGGAATTATAGAAAATAATCCAAATTTAAATGAAATTAAAAGCAACCATGAGCAATGATTTATTTCGAGAGAGAAAAACGTGAATCATTGTTAAAACCCCCAAAATATTCACGCCGGGTTAAGAGATAAGAGGATTTGGGTTACACGTATTCATTTCCTGTTTTGTTTTTTTCTACTAGCAGCAGAGCTTTAAACAAGCCTGATAGAAAGCATCACTCTGACAGGATTAAATGTAATCCTTGTGAATTCATTTGGAGAAAAAAAATCCCCCCTATCCTCCCTGTGAAGTTCTGTTGCTACATGAAATTCCCTCAGTTTGTCAGCATTCAAGCAGTTCTATAGTATCTACTGTAGGTGGCTGCTGTCTAATGAGTAAAAATGTATTTGCATTGGAATGCAGCTCCCTTAAATAAAGTCCAACGCAGCCAGTTTTTTTTCTGAGGTTGTCCTGCAAAACAGGCAAGATGTGACCATCTATCTAAATGGACTTACCAAGCAAGCAAGAAGAGCATTAATCAGAGAAGCTGCATGGAGACCCGTGGTAACTTTGGAGGGGCTGCAGAGATCTGGTCAGGTTGGGAGAACATGACATGTATTTGGTCATGCACTCAACAACTCTGGCATCTGTGGAAGAGTGGGAACAAGAAAACTATTGGGGGGCAATGTCATAAATGCAGTTCGCTACAAGCCATGTTAAGGACGAGGCAAACATGTTTCAGAGGCCAAAATTAAGCTCGCTAGCTTACATCCAAAAAGCACTATGTGTGGTGAAGTATTTAGTTGGTTTTCAAACGCGTCATTTCCACCATGTTCCGTCACAGCTTTTCTTTAAAACATTAAAAATAATCTTTGTTTTCTGTCGTGGAATATTGGCCTCACTTTAAATCACAGAACTAAACTTTGTGTATTAAATTGTTTCTAGAATTTGCTTGGATGAGCCCTAAAAAGACAGATTCTTTGACTTTTTTCCCCCCTTTTACATGCATGTTTCCTGATTTCTCTACAAAAAAAGTTGATTTGAGCTGATTCTTGTTCAAAAAACAAAATGCTGAACTTTCTAGAGTTTTCCCAGTTCCTTTTCGTTGCAGCTGATCTTAGGGAAACCGGTAGGAAACTTGAGTTCAGATCCTCCCTTTCATCCTCGGTGATTGTCTCTCTAGATCTTACAGACACAATTAGAGTAAATGTACCCTTTGAAGATCGGACTCCTGATTTCATCACAGCAGCTCACACAGAAATCTGATCTCGAATAAGTTGACAAACCAGGACTGAGCATTTCATTTTCAAATAGTTCTGTTTTTCTTTTCTGCTTTTTAGACACGGATGGTTTAATGATTCATTCCTTGTCACCGTCATGAGTCAATCATCCATCACTGATCTGCTCCTTAAACCCTGGACTTCACTGGTGCATTGATTTGTTCGCCTCAAGCTGCAATGGAAAGGTTACTTTTATGAGCTTTTGTTTTAGAAAAGTTTAAACAGTTTTATTTAGTTACAAATAAACTATACCACTTTATAACTCATCTGGAATGTATTTCTTTGTAGTTCTGGCAAACTCTTTCTTTAGGGTTAATGTGCTGTTGGTTTGAACAAGTGTGAGATGAGTATTTTCTAAAGCCTAAATGTCCTCCCAGTGTCTGGGATTTCACCTCCTTCCCTTTTCCTTTCCTGTTAACCCAGCCTGGTGCTGTCTCCTTATCCTGCAGCACTTGCATGTGCATTTCAGTTTTAATATTCCCTCAACAGAGGGCGCTCTTGTTTTTGGTTTGTTTGGAGGAGGAATGTAAGGCAGTGGCACAGTGACATCATTTAGCAGTAGGCTGCACTGGAGGCACCCAGAGGTGGTGGTGTTTGTGTCGGCAGTGGGTTGATGCTCGCGTTCCTCACCCCTCATTGATGTGGGTTATGGTTATTCCTGCAGAAAGTTTGTGTTCCTTGACTTTTACTCTCCGTATCTCAGGTTTAACCCTTTTTGTTAAACCACAATCAGGCGGTGCATTTCCATGTAAGAATGGTTGTGCAACTGTGATGCATCACTTTGGTCAATTTTTTTCTTCAAGCACTGCTTGTCGCTACGTCAGTATGGCATCCAGCCAGGTGTGCCAAGAGGAAATGGGTTTACTGCAAGCTGACGTGGGCCTTATGTGTGTGAGGGAAAGAGCTGACTCTTCAGTATGTTGTGCCAGGTTTGAAAGCTCCGGACGTTCAAGAGACAGAGGTAGTACCACAGAGATCCACACTGGTGTTAGTTACCCTTGCATAAGAGGAACTGGTTTGAAAAGTTAATAACAGTAGATAACACGTTCTTCACCTCTTATTTATAACATCATTCTCATTTTTATGGGGGGTTTTCCCATTGGAGTTTTGCAGTTAATTGGACCATTTTTATCAGACTTTCCTGTTCTGTTATTATAGAGCCCTCTCATTTCTATATCTCTGCGCTGTTTCTCCTTTTGTTCTTGATTGCTCGTATCACACCGAAAGCTCTGTCTTCTCTCATCTTCTCCTCATCAGTCTCTTCAAAGCTGTAGCTGGAAATGGGACAAAAACAGGAAGCTGCAGAGTGGAGTCGTGATAGTGAAATGCAAGAGCCTGAATTTTTTCCGGAAAAATCTAAGAACAATAGCTTCATTGACATCAAGCTAACAATCCTGAACATGTGCAGGTTTTGTGCCATGTGCTTGCGTGCATTCCCAAGTTTCCTTTTGTTTTAACCAGGTTCCAGATAAAAACTCGAAATTCATCATTCTGTCTGAGTAACTAACTATTGTTTGTTTTTAGATGACTTTAGGAGCTGCGTGGGCTACTATAAAACACTTACACTATGCTAATATTGAGTAAAAATAACTCTATCACAGTTTAAACAAAAATATTCAAAGTGACAGTGTGTAGTTTTTGCAGTACATCTTTCAAAATAGCCATTAAAATATTATGTAATAATAATTACGTAAAGCACATTAATTGGAAAATATTGCCGATATTGAAAAATATGACTTAAAAAATCTGTTTTAAAATACATAGGCGCGGGTCCTCTTTTCAGGGGAAAGCCATATTAGATGACGTCTTGATTTCTACAACAGCCCGGACGGACAAAGCGCACGGAACAAGCCAGCTATTAAAACATTGATTTCCCCTCAAAATAAATACATTTTTACCTCTTTGCTAGTTCCAAGCAATGAAAGAGAGACTGATGTGCTCGTCATGTTGCTGCAAATAGATAATTCTCAGGGAATTGAGCGTTTGAAAACAGCACCAGTTGGACCTCCGTTGTTGAGCTTCTTACTCGAAGACACAGATACCGCATGCTTGGGATAATTTTGGTATGCACTGCCCCCTACTGGCCGAAAATTAAACACTGTGCCTTTAAGCAGTTTCTGAAAGTAAAGAAATACGGTTGGTTGATGGTACTCAGTACCGGCAAGCACTCAGATCCAAGTATCGCATCGTTTCGAAAAAAAAGTGGTATCCTTGCATCCCTGGTACCTTTTCCTCGTAGCACACAGTTTATGTAATTCAGTTCTGTTTGGATCGGTATCGGATCGGTATCTACAGATTATGAACCTCAGATATCTGTATCGGAAATTTAAAAAGTGGATCGGTACATCCCTAATTTTAACTCTGCTTGGAAATAATATGTTTACCCACATGGATAGTCCCTGACTTTCCTTTTGTCTACACCTGATGTAGATTTTAGCTTTAAACTCAGGAAGAGTGGTGGGGAAACTAATGGGGAGAGTAATGATGGAAGAGAAGACACAGGGAGGACATTTATCTGAAATTTCTTATAATCAGCAGCTTTGTTTTTTAATGTCAGTCTGGGAAAAGTGCTGGAGCCTTCTTTGGGTTAACTGACCAGCAACATACAACAACATCAAACCTCCAATAAGTTGCAGCTAAATATTCGTTCACATTAAGCAAGGTTCTGTTGGATGTTTTCTTCTGTTTTAAAAAGGACGTTTTGTCACGTGCATGCTCAGTGTGAAGCACTGCTGAAAAGTTAACGACTTGATGAAGTTACCCGCCTACTGTCGCCACGTGCACTGCCCAGAGAGATTGCTGTTGAGTTATTTGCTAAATGCAAGTTTCTGTCTACTCTGATCACAATCGCAATCATGAGGATTAATCGCTGCAAAGCTGAGCTTGACTGCGTCGCTTTATAATTCTGATCAAATCAAAATGTATGGCTGATTGAAGTGACTTTATATCTTTGTGTATTTATTGGAATCTCTTTGTTTTATAAAACGTCTTGAGTTTATATTTATCAGTCAGTTATTAAGGTGAAGGAGCAGAACTTTAAATTCCAGCAGTAGTATGTACAGTGGAGCATTTGTGTTAGAGGCTGACCGATATAGGTTTTTTTTAAAGGCTGATTCCGATTGAGATTTTTTTTTTTTTTTTTGTCACAGATGCCCGATATCTGAAGCAGATTATGTAGGCCAATATCCAAGGCTGAAATATATGCTTTTTAGCAGCACATTGATGGTGAAAGACAATTGAACACTCACTGTGTGCAAAATAAATTAAAAAGTACATGAAACTCTTTAAATATTTATTGAACTTCAAATATAAGTAGGACAATGTAATAACAGTAACAAACAGTAATCTGAGTACAATGGTTAAAGAACAGTACAAAAAAAAAGAGTAACAAGAATAATGGTGCAAATGGCTGGTTGAGGTAAAATCTTGACTTCAGGTGTCAAAGAAAAAAACACCACAAAGAAAAGTACAATACCACATGGTAGTAAATAATAAAATTTAAAATGTATACAAATTAGGACAAAGATTAAACACCAAATTTAAGAGTAAAATATGTTGGTTCTGAGTGTGTGGGGGCTCTTACTTCAGTCAAAAAGAGGCTGCAGCTGGCCACACAGTTGCCTAATCCTTTTTATTTAAATATCGCCTTTATAATTTATCGTCTGATAGCCGATATATAAAAAACATTGAATATACCGGGCTGATATATCGGTCGGCCTCTAATTTGTGTGGCATTTTAAAACCTTGTACCTTCATACTGGTAGCCAGCCACTTCCTTTGTAGCTTGAATTAGCTCCTGGTATGACTAAATGCTAGTATTAGCAACTTTGTTGTGATTTTTAGACGTAATTTGATGTTTTTCTCTTTTATAATTCATTCGGGTTGGAGTTGATCTGTAATTAAGGCTTTAATTTCTCTGTTTTGCTTCCTTTTTTTATTAAATTACTTTTCAATAATGACAGCTACACGTGCAACTTTTTTCTTTGTTGTGTATTTTTGTCCTAAAAAATATTGTTTGATGTCTTTAGAAAAAAAGATTTACAGACAGTGAAAAATGAAGTATTTTTCTTAACCCGCTTTCATGTCATTCCCACAGGGCTTCCTGATCGGTGCGCGACCTGCAAATGCGTGCGAGCCCATCGAACCTCCTCCCAGGGAAAACTTGACGGGTGCCTTCATCGTCCTCATCAAACGTTACGACTGCAACTTTGACTTGAAGGTACCAGGTTTAGACTTGCAGGTTCTTTAATGAATTGCCCACAGCATGATTCCCATGTCCTATTTAATCGTAACGTAGTTGTAATATTTTGCCCTTACATCTTAACTCGAGTGCCTTAAGCAGTTTATTCAAATATATCCTGCTTGACACTAAAAAAAGGTTTTATGCAGATGGGGAACTTCTAAGATAAAACTGATAATCTTAGTTAATCTTGTGTGCTTTTTTTGTCATATCAGTAGGTGGTTTTTTGGAGTTAGTCTTTGCTGTTCATAGGTCGCTGTTGTTGAGGCAGGAAAACAGGAAGTAGCCGCTTCCCTACAAACAGTTTCCTGCATGATTGTCCAGCTCATTCTGCTCCCTCTCCTGCTTTTCCTGATGTTTTCTAAATGCCGCATTTAAAGAAGCAAGACACATTTTCATCAAATGTGAATTTCACAGAGAGAGTGGGAAAGGGGCACTTCAAACGTTTTATGTTGGATGTTTATCGAATGATTAAAGAGAGCAAGAATAGAAGTGTAATGAAATGATTATGATTGTAAAAGAGATCATTGGCAATAAAAGAGAGAAATCCTTGCATCAGTGGTTTTTGCTCCCACTAAGGAACTTGGAAAAATCATAAATCAGCCCCGGGTGTTATTTACAGTGACAGTTTCAAGGAAATTTTGTCATTGCTTGTTCATTTGCATAGAAGTTGATATTGCCTCAATCCATCATTAGAAATATAGCAGAATATGCAGTGATCTAAAAATGTTGGGCCTTTTCTTTGAAAACAAATGGAACACTGGATCAGCACCTCCAAATCCGAGACCATGGTCTTGAGCCGGCAAAAGGTAGAGTGCCTTCTACGGGTCGGGGATGAGGTCCTTCCTCAAGTGGGGAAGTTTAGGTATCTGGGGGTCTTCTTCACGAATGAGGGAAAAATGGAGTGGGAGTTCGATGGATGGATTGGTAAGGCGTCTGCAGTTATGCGGGCGCTGTACCGGTCTGTCGTGGTGAAGAGAGAGCTGAGCCGAAAGGCAAAGCTCTCAATTTACCGGTCGATCTACGTTCCTACCCTCATCTATTGTCACGAACGCTGGGTGGTGACCGAAAGAACGAGATCACGGATACAGGCGGCTAAAATGAGTTTCCTCCGTAGGGTGGCTGGGCTCTCCCTTAGAGATAGGGTGAGAAGCTCGGTCATCCGGAGGGGCTCAGAGTAGAGCCGCTGCTCCTCCACATCGAGAGGAGCCAGTTGAGGTGGCTCGGGCATCTGGTCAGGATGCCTCCTGGACGCCTCCCTGGTGAGGTGTTCTGGGCAAGTCCCACCGGGAGGAGATCCAGGGGAAGACCCAGGACCCGCGTTCCCAGGCCAGCTGGGAGACATAATCCCTCCCAGCTGGCCTGGGAACGCCTCGGGATTCCTCCCGAGGAGCTGGCCCAAGTAGCCGGGGAGAGGGAAGTCTGGGCCTCTCTGCTTAGGCTACTGCCCCCGCGACCCGACCCTCACTTTGCTCATGTACCGTCACTGGACCCCAGACACCTAACAACATGCTTTGTGCACCATCATATTTTTAAAACCAAGAACCTATTATGTTATTTTCTAAATCCATGGCTTCATGACAAGATGCCCACTTTAGATAGCCCTGCTCCACATTGGCGTGCTGTTGCATGAAGAAAGCCACTTTATGCACACTTGCCAACTTGGCCTCGGTGACTTAATTCAATAAAAATGCTTCAGTTTTTCCCAAATGAGAAAAACTGTATTTTCTGAGCTATAAGCTCTACTTTTTTCCCGTAGTTTGAACCATGCGGCTTTTAATATGGTGCGGTTCATTTATAGATTTTTACAGCTAACGGCCACTAGAGGGCCTCCTCCTTCTATGGCTTGTACAAGTTACGTCCTTCACCTTAAGGGATACTGTGCCTTTAAGAGACCGGAATAGAGGGAGAGAGGGGAAGTTTGCAGTAAACAATGAAAGCAAAAGTTGAACAGACAGACATTACGAGAGAAAAATAAAATATTAATAAAAATGAACACAGAACTTAAATTTAAAAGTTAAAACCTAATATTTTCTGTGAAGGTATTGCTGCATTTTCTCATCTTAAGTATCGGTTCATGGTATCTGTTCACATTAGCCGATACCGATACCAGTACATTAGGCAGTATCGGGGCCGATACCCAATACTAGTATCGGTATCGGTGCATCCATAGTTCTAATCCAACCTTTTTTTTTATGTTGAAGATCAGCGGTTTTATCTTAAATTAGGCACTCACATTTTGATTGGCTGTTGGTCTGCCTGATGGGAGAAACTGTTGGTGCACAGAGGCAGCATCCGCTTTTCAGTGCGTACAGCTGTCTCGTGTAAGTGACAACTGACTCCTCACAAGGGCTTCAGACTACCTGCGTTTTTATTAGTTAAATTAGTTTTACATTCTCTGCTGAAAATAAATAAAGAGGAAAGAACCGGCAGAACAGTGAGCGGGATAAATGAGAGAATACAGAGAGAAGGGGGTTAAAACGGAGAGAGATGAGATGAGAAATAAGAAGCTTGGAATTTGTCTTTGAGCTGCGTTCCAGCTCTGCTGCTCGCTCTTTCTCTTTGAGTTTCAATTTTTCCACTTCTTTTCTTTATGCTTTAATCACTCTGTTGAGTCTGATCCTCAGAGCCTAACGTTTTTTATGTTTTTTGATGTTTTTTTTGTTACTTCGCTCCGTGTTTTATCCATCTTGCTGGGGTTTTTTTTCACTCTGTTGCAGCCACATGGCCTTATAAGGTCGAACTGCATCACACGGATGTAGAAACATGTTGACAGACTGGCCAGCCAGTGATGTCTTTTTCCTGGGCTGTAACCAGACTCCACATAGCTGGATGTCGCTCATTTTCTGACCAGCCTCTGATTGGCTGTTTAAACTTCAGCAACTCTGATGGGATGTGATTAACTTCATTCTCTTCCTTTCATTCTTTCTGCTACTTTCTTTCGTGGGAACATGAATGAGTCTATGTATTTCACTGATGTAATTTAGCTATTTCTTTTTTCCATTTATGATTTATTTGTATGGTCTTGCTAAATGCAGAAGTAAAGTTTTCCAAAAAAATTTGCAAATTGGATAATTTTAATAGTTAGGGAAACATGTTATATCAACATTACCATCGGTACTAGCTGGTGTTTGTCTTCTTTTTTTTCATTTCTGTGTTGGCCTAATGAGTAAAATTGGGCCTATATTAATATCCAATGTTTATTTCCATCTTATGGTGTCTTCATATGTGTTTTAGGAGAGTTGTGGCAGTGAGTTGTTTGTTTATGTGACAGTGATACAGAGAATACAGAGAATTGGGGTGTTTTTAACTGAAGCAGAGAAGCAATATCTGCCGTCTGGGCATTTTTGAAATGTACTGAATGGAAGTGTATGTATAATGTCTGAATATCTCCGATAGCAGCCAGATCAAACACAACTCTTAATACATATTCTAGATACTAATAAGTAACAACAGGTCATTGGTTGCACATAAGTCTGTGCAAGACCTACAAATTTATATCAGCACATCTGGATACAATATTATAATGGTGGCAACACCTGGAAACAGTTTTTGCTGACACAACCTGGAACGTGACAGGAAGTCTGGTGATTTAATTTGAAAAATTCTTGAACTTCTACAAGCTTCCTCTTTGAATTTATCATAGCGACTTATTGCCAAAGTTCTTTTGTAATTTTGTCTGTTTTCTTTTTTAATGAAGGCTTTGGCCTCAACTCTGATGTAACATCCTGACTCTTACATAATACTGTAATCTACATCCTTGATGTATGATTTCTCGACTGCAGTCGTCCATATGTTAAGATTCTAGATTGGTATATTGCTACAGAGCTTTAGTGACTGAAATCCTGCAGGGTTTGCTGCAGGTTTTTATTTTACCCTTCTTCTAGCAGGCAGCTATCTACTTTTTATGTCATAAAATGACTTGAAAACCAGAGTACCAACTTCGCTCTTTGTAAGTATCCCTGCCTCCTGAACTTTTTCACATTACAAGAACGAAAGTTTCAAGAAATGTCGAGGTATTTCATGGAGATTTTATGTGATTTTTAAAGTAGTACACACAGACGTGGACAAAATTGTTGGTACCCTTCATTAAATCAAAGAAAAACTCATAATGTTCACAGAAATAACTTTAATCTGACAAAAGTATTAATAAATAAAAATTATATAAATGTTGACCAATGAAAGTCAGACATTGCTTTTCATCCATGCTTCAACGGAATTATTTAAAAAATAAATGCATGAAACAGGCCTGGACAAAAATGATGGTACCCACAACTTAATATTTGGTTGCACAACCTTTTGAGGCAATCACTGCAATCAAATGATTCCTGTAACTGTCAATGAGACTTCTGCACCTCTCAGCAGGTATTTTGGCCCACTCCTCATGAGCAAACTGTTCTAGTTATTTCCGGTTTGAAGGGCGCCTTTTCCAGACAGCATGTTTCAGCTCCTTCCAAAGATGCTCAATAGGATTGAGATCAGGGTTAATAGAAGGCCAGTGTTTTCCTCTTAGCCCTTCTTGGTTGTTTTTAGCTGTGTGTTTTGGGTCATTTGCTTCATTTGTCATGCTTTCTGACACTGGCCAGCACATTTCTCTCTAGAATCCCCTGATAGTCTTGAGATTTCATTGTACCCTGCACAAATTCAAGACACCCTGTCAGATGCAGCAAATCAGCCCCAGAACATAACCGAGCCTCCCCCATGTTTCACAGTAAGGACCGTGTTCTTTTCTAGATATGCTTCATTTTTCTGTCTGTGAACATAGAGCTGATGTGCCTTGGCAAAAAGTTAAATTTTTGTCTCATCTGTCCACAGGACATTCTCCCAGAAACTTTGTGGCTCGTCAGCATGTAGTTTGGCATACTCCAGTCTGTTTTTTTTAATGATTTGTCCTCTGGCTCAAACAGCGAAGGATGTTCCGATCTGACACTGATGTTCCTTGAGCATAAAGTTCAGCTTGGATCTATTTTGAAGTCTTTCTAGGCTCTTTTGTTACCATTTGGATTATCCGTCTCTTTGATCTGTCATCAATTTTCCTCCTGCAGCCACGTCCAGGGAGGTTGGCTACAGTCCCATGGATCGTACATTACTGAATGACATGTGCAGCTGTAGTCACAGAAACATCTAGCTGCTTGGAGATGGTCTTATAGCCTTTACAGTTAACATGCTTGTCTATGATTTTTTTTCTCATCTCCTGAGACAACTCTTTCCTTTGCTTCCTCTGGTTTATATTGAGTGTGGTACACACCACGTCACCAAACAACACAGTGACTACCTGGAGTCCTATATATAGGCCCACTGAGTGATTACAGGATTTTAGACACCTAGGATGCTGATTAGTGGACATACCTTGGATTAACATGTCCCTTTGGTCACATTATTTTCATTCTTTTCTAGGGGTACCATCATTTTTGTCCAGGCCTGTTTCATGCATTTATTTTTTAAATAATTCTGTTGAAGCATAGATGAAAAGCAATGTCTGACTTTCATTGGTCAACATTTACATAATTTTTATTTATTATTACTTTTGTCAGATTAAAGTTATTTCTGTGACCATTATGAGTTTTTCTTTTATTTAATGAAGGGTACCAACAATTTTGTCCACGTCTGTAGCTGAAAATGGATATCTCGGATTGAACTCTCTTTCAATCTGAAACCCCAAAATAAAAACGACTGTATCTTAGCTGCATTAAGAAGTAGCAAACATGCGAAAGAATGTGCTTGAACTTTTAAGCCTAGACGCAAACCACTGTCTGCGACAGAAACAAACGCTGCACATCACCTAGACACACAGTCCCCACCATGAGACACAGAGGTCGCAGCATTATGCTGTCTGTCTGCTTGAAAAGGATGGGGACGAATACAGGACAACCCTGGGAGAAAAACTGTTGGAGGCTGCATTAGACTTCAGACTGCAAGAGCAGTTCACCTCCTAAACACACAGTTAGAGCTACAACCAAACAGTTTTGATCAAAACATATTGATGTATAGTGGGACAAAAAAGTATTTATTTAGTCACCCATCAATTGTGTAAGTTCTCCCACTTAAAAAGATGAGCAAGGCGTCTAATTTTCATCATGCTGTAGATACACCTCAGCTATGAGAGACAGAATGAGAAAATAAAATCCAGAAAATTACATGGTCTGATTTTTAAAGAGTTTATTTGCAAATTGTCGTGGAAAATAAGTATTTCTTTCACTAACAAAAGTTCATCTCAGTACTCTGTTAAATGCCAACAAAGGGTATATAACAGAGGTCAAACATTTTGACCCACTGTTGCTGGTATTTTGGCCCATTCCTCCATGCGGATCTCCTCTGCAGCAGTAATGTTTTGGGGCTGTCGCTCGGACTTTCACCTGCATCCAAAGATTCTCTCAGGTTGTGATCTGGAGACTGGCTAGGCCACTCCAGGACATTGAAATGCCTCTTAGGAAGCCACTCCTTCGTTACCATGGCGATGCGTTAGGGATCGTTGTCTTGCTTAAAGACCCAGCAACGTTTAATCTTCATTGCCCTCGCTGATGGAAGGAGGTTTTGACTCAAAATGTCACAATACATGGCTCCATTCATTCATTCCTTTGCACCGATCAGTCGCCTTCATCCCTTTGTAGAAAAACAGCCCCAAAGCATGATGTTTCCACCCCCATGCTTCACAGTAGGTATGATGTTCTCTGGATGTAACTCGCCGTTCTTTCTCCTCCCAAACACGACTAATAGAGTTTTTGCCAAAACGTTCTATTATGGTTTCATCTGACCGCATGACATTTTCCCAATTCTCTTCTGGATCATAGAAATGCTCTCTAGCAAACTTAAGACGGGCCTGTAAGTGCACTGGCTTAGGCAGGGGGACACATCTGGCACTGCAGGATTTGAGTTCCGTGTAGAGTAGTGTTACTGTCCCCCCATGTGGTTATGGGATTTTGCTCACCGTTCTTGTGATCCTTTTTGACCCCACGGAGTGAGATGTCGCGTGGAGCCCCAGATGGAGGGAGATTATCAGTGGTCTTGTATCCCTTCCAATTTCTAATAATTGCTCCCACAGTTGATTTTATCACACCAAGCTGCTTACGTATTGCAGAATCGGTCTTCCCAGCCTGGTGCAGGTCTACAATTTTGTTTCTGGTGTCCTTTGACAGCTCTTTGGTGTTGGTCATGGTGGGGTTTGGAGTGTGACTGTTTGAGGTTGTGGACAGGTGTCCTCTGTACTGATAACGAGTTCAAACAGGTGCCATTAACACAGGTAACGAGCGGAGGATAGAGGAGCCTCTTACAGAAGAAGTTAAACGTCTGGGAGAGCCAGAAATTTTGCTTTTTTGCAGGTGACCAAATACTTATTTTCCACCATAATTTGCCTTTTTTTTTATTTAAATCAAACCACAATTGGTGGCTGACAGAATACTTTTTTTGCCTATTATACGAAGAACTTGCAAGCCTTTCAGTTTTAAGATATGCAAAGCTGGTAGAGTCGTTACAACTCCAGGCTGACTTCCTGTTTGATAGGAGGCTGGCGTGAGTTTCTGCCACTGCTCATCGGCAACTCTCTTATTCCTAATGCATTTAAAGCATTTTTTCTTACGTTTTTGACAGGTTTTATTTCCGTAGAGTGTCCCTGTTTTGAAAGGTCCTGATAAATAAAATGCATTATTATTATTCGAGACCTATCTAGAAACACTTGCAGCTGTAATTGCAGGAAAAGGTTGTTCTATAAAGTATTGACTCACGGGAGCTGCATACAAATGCGCTTTTAAAAAGTTCACTGTCCTTTATAATTCGCAGCTGTGTATTATTTTCTTTGTCCATCACATACAGTCCCAACAGTGACTACATTATAGTAGAGCTGTAATGTAACAAAGTCCCAGGGGTATGAATACTTTTAGAATGGAGTGTGTGTTGAAGGTTTTCTGTGCTTTATTATGAGAGGTAGACAGAGGATTGTGGATAACGGCTAAGATTGTCTCTGATGGGAGCAGTTGAAGCAGACATATACTATAAAAGAGGAGTCATTACCTGTTCTAATGTTGTTTTCATTCTATAAAAATTGAGCCTTTTAAAAATGAATTGGCTCCTAAGGTTTCCAATGAAAATTAAATAGCAGTAAAGGTAAAAGTGGCAGATTTGTGGCTTTTTGGGAGGGCCTCATTTTTCCTTTAATCTCTTTTCCGATTTTTCTTTCTTTCTTTTCTGTCTCTCCCTCTTCCCTCTGTCTGGGAGGTCTGGCTTGAGCGTCTGCCATAACGATCACTCATATCTCGAGACACCATCACATGGACACACACCTACAATCTAATGGCTCTTTTTTTCCTAGACACATCCTGCTTTTCCACCATGGCAGGCTTTGTTTCTCCATCACTCGCTTTCCTTTGTTTTCCTCTTATCTCTGCTGTCTCTCTTCTTAACTCTCCCTGGCTATCTCTTACCCACTCATTTTCGCTGCCATGCCATTGTCCACCCTCCGTCCCGTCCTTTAGGTCACATACACCCCTTACAAAGGAAGAAAGAAGAAAAGAAAAACTCCCTCCTTCCTCCTCTCTTAGCCGGGATCGGTTCCCCTAGAAGCTGCAAGGAAACAAAGGGATAATAGATCCCATCTTGACTGAGAAGAGCCACTTGTCTGTGTGGGTGTTGAGTGCAAGGATGTCACCCCCCGACACGCACACACTCACATAAGCTCAGTATGGCGATGTATTTTCTTGTTCCTATCCTACAGCAGCATCCAGTGAGCAGCGCAGTTTTAATGGATCCGTGACGGTAATGGCCAATAAAGAACACACTAACCCACTTAACCTTCCTTAAGGTGTTAGCGTTTCCCCCCTGAGGAGTGTGGGAACATGTTAAAGGGCGTAGGATACATCAGAGGACGTCTACAGACTCTCGCCGGCATGCCCTCCCCAATACGAGGTCGAGTGTCGAGAGTGTGTGTTGGAGATGGAGAGAGAGCAAAAAGGATCAGTTTAAGACATGGTAATAATCACTCTTTGTACATTCCTCCATGGCTGGTTGTTGTTTTTTTTTTTTTTTTTTAAACATCTCCAAAGGGTAAGGGTTGGTGCTTCCTGTGTGCTGGGACTCTTTGAGGTGGTGGGGTGACCTCTCTGACATGTAGGGAGGGGGTTGCACAGGAAAGTCCAGATCCTTTTTTCCCCCCCTGCCATTTCCCTTAAGTCAACACCCTCTTTTTAATAGGCATGCATTTTTGCAAGAGTCATTGTTGACTCCATTTATCTCTCTTCAATAAAAGCCACATCAGATCATCCGCAAACTCTTATACATATTGTATAAGATATGATTGATTACTGTTTGTATTATGTACTCAGATATATACATGGATCTGTGTAATCTTTGTTTTACTCTCATCTTCAACCTGTTTCAACCTTATCTTTTCAAACAAATCACGCTTTACTTCAGTTGACTGGTAAAAGAAAATTACTGGTGCAAGAAAATTACGTAATTACAACAACAACCGGATTGCTGAGGGTTTTTTTTTTTTTTTAGCCTGGTGGAAATTTCCCAACCTGAGACCTTGGTTGCCTTGTGATTCAGTCTGCAAGTCGCTTTGTGCTGATCCAACAATGTTCACAAAGAAACATGCATGTATAGTTAGTTTTAAAATTGGATGTGAAATGCTGTGCAGCTTTGCTCAGTTCAGGTTTCTGTCATTTTGTTTAATAAGTGGATAAAAAGGGAGGGGGGGGGGGCGTGATACAGATCACACATAAACACGTTACTTTGACACTGCTGCAGCTACTCTCAGTTCAACATGATGAGGTATAGTTACAGAAACAATTAACAACGGTTACCTGAACAAGAGGAATAATAGCCTGGTTAGGCCTACAGTTAAACCCAAAATAAATTATGCCTACCCTTTGTGGGTTGAGATTTTAATTAAAATGTTTCATTTAAGCCTAACTCTGTCAGGGTTACGAATACATTTGGCCATAACTATTTTAAGTTTTTGAGAACAAATATGAGTTTTTTTTTTTTTTACTGACAGACATTTCAAAACAACAAAACCATGATTTTGTTTTTTAAATCTAGACAAAATAAAAATAAAATTTTCATTTGGATTTTCAGATGGAGGATACTTTCATTTCCAAGATGGATAGATTAAAAGGAACATAATGTCTGAGAAAGCCTGTGGTACCTCCTACCAACCCACGACCTCACAACCCAATATGGCTGCCACACAATTAAAACATGCTTACAGCTGTGTTTCAACTGTTTATTTGCACCCCAAAGTGATTTATGTCATTTAATATTGTACAAACCATGTACTGTACAAGCCTTATAAGTTAATGTGTTGCTTTAGTGTTTGAATGAATCAAAAAAGCAAAAAAAGTACTCTATAATTTCTTTGGCTGTGAGTTATTAGCGCTAAATCAAAGCTAATTTGCTCTTCTTTTACCATGTGAACGGTAACCAACATTACTGACAAAGGCAACCCTAGTACAACTACTCTAGTTTGAGGCACCTTGAGCCTAAATTATGCTATTTTATGTAGTTTATGTTATCTTACTAATCCAGACGTTTAGTGGGGTTTTTTTTTAAACAGGAGGAGGTTGTGAAATCTCTGTTTGTGCAACAACTGAATAAAGTGGAGACCTGGTTCGACCAGTCTTGTGAGTTGAAACACAGGTGAGGGCGACTTGCTTACGCTTGTACCTATAGTTCCACTGAGACTGTGCTGGAAATTCATCTGTCACTTTCTGTTGGAGCCTAGCCTGAATAGGCAATGGACTGATTAAGGGACAACAGAGTATGTGTGGTAAAATAAGGCATGAAAAGGTGCAAGGTACCAGCAGTATAGGAGCTGATGTGCCCACTTTCTGTGACTCAGAGTTGAAGAGAAGGAACGTCAGGAAGATGAGGGTCAAAGTTCCTTAACTCCCACTGCGGTATTGTTCTGTGAATCTTCTACCTCTTAGGTTTGCTATCAGGAGATAAAGCACGTCTGAAAACATTTAGGTTATCAAGGAGTGGTCATAAAAGATTACATTTTTAATTTACACAACAGGTATGAGACGGTGTCACGTGTTCCTCTGTTAAAGTCTGCCACTGTGTCGGATTTCACCAGCAGCAGACAAACTTTGTCAGCATCTGTCCCTGGGGTTGGGAACTTCCCCTCTAACCTCGTCCTCCTTCCCACTTCTGTGTCCGAGTGAAATGCTTTTCATGCTGCAGCACTGTTTGCGGTGCAGTGACCTGACGCCCCCAGCACCACTACCACGCCTTCCCACACATACGCATCACTCTAAGCTGCACGCACGCACACACACATGCATACACACAGAGCCCTCTGTCTCCACTCAAACCAGGATTGGCCCTCCTGCACATGCTCATAGTCTTATGACCGGGTATGACTGAGAAGTGTTTGTAAGGAAGTGGTGAACGTAGCCATGCGGTGGTCTACGGCTTCTTTTTTTTCTCAGCGGGCTTTATATCTTTTGCTATTTGTTTTGGCAACAAACGGCTCGGACTTGCTCTCTCTGACCTCCAGGAGGCACGGGTGCACAAACAGGAAACACCCAATACATACCGTTGTGCCTTCTAAACATCTCTACCTTTTCTCATTAAAGCTGTATTTCCAGCAGTATTTTATTTTAAGTATTAAGCCCCCCCTCTTTTAATTATTTCAGTTTCCCCCAGGAATTCATTTTGATTCACTAAAAGGTATTCTTCGCCATTCTCTGTGACATTGTGAACAAACACCACCACCAGCGACATCAGTGGCTACATCTACTAGGTAGGAGTGAGAGTGGCACAACTTTACCGGACCAATAAGTCCATAGGTGGGTGTGAAGGCTTGCCTCTGCCTTCTTTGGACAAAAAAAAAATAATGGATGGCCCAGACAAAAGGTAGTGGACATGATTAAAATAGTGTCTGAGCCCACCGGGTCCAGATCGAGTCGACCCCCGTGGAAAGGGGGCGTTTGTCACCAATTCTGTTCGTAACCTTCATGGACAGGATTTTTAGGCACAGCCACGTTGTTGAGTGGGATCAGTGCCAAAAGGCGGCCACAGCACTACCAGCAACAGCAAGAGCTCGTCGAAGAAGCAGGGATGGTTGCTGCATGTTTTTTGCCATGTTATACAGTGCTTCGCCAGCAACTCTTTCAGTTTTACCAATGCCCATTATGTGGCAACACCGGCTGCAGCTAAAGGTACAACTAGTTGCCGCGAGTTTCAGCCCATCACATCTACCGGGCCAATTTCCTGTACATACCCCAAAAGAGATAATCGATTTGTTTGTAAAATGACAGAACAGATCCAGTAAAATGACCCTGAAGTTCTGATGGTGGAAACGCACCTCTGTTTTCCAGGTATTGGGAAGCGCAAATACAATGTTTTCTCTCCAACACCTTTTCCTTCCACTTCACAGCTATGTGCTACTTGTATTGGTTTATCACAGGAAAGTCTAATGAAAGTGAACTTTGTCATTGTAGCCCACCGTTTTCATGGAGCCCATATAAATATTTTTTAGAGCACTGTCTGACTCTCTGAAACAGAGCTGGCTTTGCATACACCTGAATGTGGGAAGGAAATCCAAATAAAGAGAGCTGTAATTGTCTTTACTGCACCTGTAGTTCAAACACGCTCTTCAACACAGCAACGTGCATCGCATGAGTTACAGCTGTGCTTTGTTATCAGGATCCGCTGCCCCTCCCTGCAGTTTGCAACTTTATTGAACCTTTTATCTAATCAACCGTCTCTGGACCTTGAGAGTAAAACCCAACTCGGCTATGTGAGGCATTCCTCTGAATCACGTAGGAGGGAGGAGGGGAGGGGGGTCGGTAGACGCTGAAGGCAGGACAAGGGGCTGGGCAGATTTCTGAAGATGGCTGTAGTTAGAGCAGTTTTACCAATGCTAATGAGGTAAAGGAGAAAGGAGTTTAACTCTAGTTTCGATGAAAGGAGATAAGCTAGGGTGGAGTTTGGGGGTTGGGTTGGGCAGACAGGAAAGGAGAGGAGAAATTACCAAGGAAGGGCGGCATAAAGAGAGTCCGGGTGAGATGGGAAAGCTCGAGGGGAAGGAGGGGGAGGGAACAGAAAAACTAGAGGGCGAAAGAAGTGCAGATGTGAAGAGAGGAGAGGGGACAGACACAACATGAGACAGTGGAGAACACAGAGAGGGGAAAATGGTCTGATTTGGTATTTAGTTCAATGCTGATTTCTAGCTGCTAGAGGTTCAAAAGGAGTTTGTTTCGGGATCTGCCTTGCTGCTCCAGCTCATTTACAAAAAGCTAAAGTCAAGCCTGCTTTATGCAAATCCTGACCAAGAACAGCCACAAGCTCCATGTGGTTTGGTCTGAACGGGATCTGAGGACACAAAAAAAAACTAAAGAAACGGATGCAAAGGGAAGATAGAAAATCTGGAAGATGGCAGTGCTGTAGAAGGAAATAAATGAGAAAAGGGAGTCTGTGTGTTTTATAGCTGCAGCACTGCATTAACAGACTGCTGGCAGCAGAGTTATACACAGTAGTGAAGGTATTGCAAGCTTGCACACACACCGACAGTCGCACACAAAGGGTGGCGATGCAGCAGTAGTTAGTGATGCTATCAGCAGTCTGTTCCTGCACAGAGATCCTGGGTTAGGACGTTAAATAAATCACATACAATCAAATTATAAAGCTACTTAGAAAATAATTTAGCTATAGCTCATCTGTTTCCTAATACTACACAAATGCAATGCTTAGTAGGGCAAAGATAATCAAACTTTGGTAAAAAAAAAAACATGGATTTCTTGGACCATGACTGTAAAATCCTACTCTGGTTGAGTGAGACCAGGGCTTCTAACACCCCGATAAGTCCACCAGCTGTACACAACCGCATGTTCTGCAAGGATCGAAAGTTCACCGACCTGCAGTAGAAACAACTTTGAAATGCCTCCTTTCAATTATGCGGCTGAGTGGAACCATGTTTTTTTTTTTTTTGGTGTTTTCTGCGGCACTTTACCTAAGGTTTCCACACAGTTACTGGTTATTCGATACAGCACAGTCGACTGCTGCTGCAGCTTTGTTCATCCTGAAGGTGTACAGTCTGAAAGGCAGACTTAATGATTCTTAATAGTTTGAAGGACACGTTCAATAAACTAAAAAAAAAAAAAGGTTTATTAATTTGGAAGGGAAAAATGTCAACCATTCGGACAATATATAAAAAGCTTTATATAAAACATTTTTCTCTTCAAACTTTTCCACGTGTTGTCAGTTTATAGCTACAAACTTTAAGCTATTTTACTTATTTTCTTTCCAGATTACCGTATATTCAGCACTTTCCGTCCTCAGATTTCTGCTGACCAATTTCCTCTTCCCCAGCTGAGCAAAAAGGCCTCCCGACGGCATGATGCTGCCACTACCATGCTACATGCTAGGGAGGATGTTTTCAGGGTTATGTGTTGCCCATGTAACTTTTTTAATGTGGGCCAAAGTGTTTAATTTTGGTCTCATCTTCTTCCACATGTTGGCTGTGTCTCCTGGGTGGGTTGTGGCAAACTGCAAAGTAAACTTCTGAAGGCTCAATAATCGCTTTATTTTGCACTTTGTACTGGCACGTCTTTTATAATTAGCCAATCTATATCATGTAAAATGCTTCAATTAGTGCAGAAAATGACATATTTTCTCATGTAAAAAAGATACTTTTCTTCATCATGATGGTTTGGTGGTGTAGAAATGAAACTCTTTGTCTGATTTGCAGTTTAGTCTGTGTTCAGATTCACTGAATTCACTGCGGTTTTGCATTATTGATTTCCGTATTCCTAGTGGCTTTCATGTCTGCTCCTTCTCCTCTCTTCGTTTCTTCCCTCTCATTCGTCTCAGGAATGCCTAGAATGCGCTTATCTGTGCCCATGCAAACACAAGGGTTAGCCGGCAGAAGAGGTTGAGTTTCTCTGCGGATCTCAGGGAGACTCGACGCAGCACAAACAGGCTTCCAGACAGCCTGCTGCCAGAACCAGATCCTCATTCCCACTGTAAATTCCCCTAAAAGAACAGGCTATGTCAGTATTCGGCCGAATCGGAGTAAAGCGAGAAGCAAGGAATGGCTATGAAAACAATAACAGGCTGCAAAACACATTTACTGCTACTTTCAGTTGGTTTCAGCGGTAGAACCGAACAGATCCTTAATTTCTAATTTGGAGAATGTTCTCTACACTCGAAGTCTTTATCACACAAATGTCGCCAAAGTGAGTAGAGGGATTAAATATCTAAGAGATCAGTTTGGCCCCATATACAAATTTTATTCATCCTTGATGCAGCTGTCCGGGTTAAAAATTAAGCAAAAAAACCTCCTTGTCGTGTCTCTATTGAAACATCCCTCATATCTTGTCCTTTCCCCGAATCCCTGTAGCCACAGTTAGGATAAATCTACATTAAAGTTATTTTCTGGAATATTTGATTACATTTTGTTTGCTTCTTTAAAAAGAGACAGACAGTATTATAAACAATTTGTTCTTCAGTTGCTTCTTTTGTTTTGGTTTTGTTCAGGAACATTACACATTTCTTAATGTGTGTTCTAATAATTATTAGTATTTATTTTTTTTAGTATCTGTGTATGTATTTGTAGAAGGTCATTGATTTGAATCTTGGCTCTGGCCTTTCAGGGCGTGTTCTCATCGTGCATTTGAAGTTTTTTTTCTGGTATTGATGGCTTCAGGCAATAATCTAGAAATGAGGATGGTAGGTTACTTGGACTGTGTGTGTGGAGTGACTTCTATCTCTCTGTTGGTCCTACTTTGGACTGCCAACCTATCAGTAGCATGGTTATAAGTGGACAGTATGGTAAATGATAAATGGTCCTTAATTATTAGTAACTTTTTATTTACAATGACCACACAGACAAAACGTTTTATATACTACTATGCAGATTTATAGGCAACTTGGGGTTAAGTGCCTTGCCCATGGGGAACTTCAACATGAGGACAAGCTGGAATTGAACTTACAACCTTACGAATGCAAAACGATTACCTCAGAGCCACACCACAGTTTTATACAGTCAAATCAAGATTTTAAAACGTATTTTCCCATCACACAAACATAACTATTTGAATAAAAAACATGCGTCTGTTAATATGAGTAGACTCGTCACAATAACGTTTTGCTGGACGATATATCGCCTCAGAAATCATTGCAATAAACAATAGTAGTATTATGAATTATTTTTAACTAATGTAGCAATTAATACATGGACACCTAAAGGGCTTTTACCACTGCAACTGGAAGACATGTTTTATACCTAATATAGGGACGTGTATTGGCAAGAATCTGGTGATATGATATGAATCGCGATGCAAAATGGAACGATACTGTGGCGGACCACCAGGAAGCTCCACTCACACCCAGATAAGAGGGAGTTTGATTCAAAAAATTGATCAATTTTTTGGCACGACGATTGAATGTTTTAAGTGTCATGTTCTGACTTGCCGTTGGCATTTGGAGTCGAATTAAAGAAGTGATCGAACACAGCGCTTTTGTTGTCATTCATTCCTCCACATTGGGGACCTTTCCCTTTGCGGGTATTTGCTCAAAATCCACATGTTTCTTACCATGTGAACACATTATGGACCATCCCAGGATACCTTCCTTGGAGGTAGTATCGAAGTCGAGGTATGATTGGATACGGATCATTTGAACACAAGCCGTACTCTGGCCGTACCTGAGACAATAGTCACGCTCCAGACGGAAGTAACGACACCGCTAATGGAAGTTACCGAATCGTTACGCGACCATAAAGAGACCAAAACAACGCTGTTCAAGCACCCCACTACAACAGAACAGGAAGAAGATGACTAATGCAAAAGTATCCATCTGGACCGATGAAAAGGTGGCGGTGTAACTGGACCATTGTTGCCAGCGAGTTCTTCCAATGTGTTGTCATTATAGGCTGTCGCTCATTTTATGACGTCGGTACTTCTCACTCACTTCTTTGTTGGTTAGCTACAGAATTATTTGTATACCGCCATCTGCTGTTTTGGTGTAGTCCGTCATGTAAAACACTGGACTCCAGTAAGCGCTGAGAGCCGCACCATGTGAACAAAAAAAAAATCATCTTTTTCTCTTGCCATTTTCTGTTACGACCACACATGTAAAAACGCCCTGAGGTAGACACTAGAGAAAAACAAAAAATGGTTTTAAATGGAAATTATGGTGGATGGAAAAATTATCGAGCTTGTTTGAATTCATTACGATTCATTAATTTATTGATTGATTGATTCAATTGATTATTAAGTGTATTGTGACATTCCTTTGTCTGAATGCAGTTAACATTTATTAGAAATAGCAAGTAAGAAAACTTGTAAGATTTCAAGTTATATTAAAGTCCCAAACTGTTTTTAGTAGCTAAACTTAAAATATCATCATTCAAAAAGACATCTGTCAAAATACTGCTAAATAGCTGGGATGTGAAAGCAAGCGAATTCAACATCTCTAGACGCACACTAGTAACCATTGATACCTCTGCACAATGCATCCTCACAGGCAAAAACATGCGACCACAACACACCCACTGCCATACACGCTGCTTCACTTATGCTTGTGCGTAAAATCACTCCGACAAGCAGTAGACAAAAGGCCGGACTGTCGGCTGTAAGCGTCCACGAAGGCCCCTGATTTGCTCCCGGCGTTCATCACCCTCACAGGTCTAAATGGATTTCCTCGCCTCAGAGGACAATGAGTATTGTTTGAACTGTAGGGCTTGGACTCATGCAGACACACAACCAACTCCCAGGTTATAGTGAAAACCCTGGTCTTTAAAAAGAAGAAAAAAGAAGGGAAAAAACACCAGAAAACACTTGTGTTTTACAGTGTGACTGAGACAGATGAGATTTTCCCTCTTCTCTGTCTTTGTTCTCTTCACGGCACAGGCTCACACTGGTCTCACCTTCCCTGTTTGGTTCTGAGTGTTAATTTACAGCAGGAAGGCGGCACAGTGCTCTGAGTAATGATTAACATCAGCTTTTCCTTTGGGGATTCAGTCACAAGGGTTATTGAAGGGAAGAAACAGAATATCTGTTTGTCTTTTATGGCTAAATATTATCGATGGTGTTTTATGGTGTTGTTGCACAATGCAGTTTTGGCTGGCTTTGGCTCTGGAACAGCTCTGAGGTGTATAGATCTGTTTTTTGTCTCTCTGTCTGAAGAGACTCACTGTAAAGATTCATTTAGGTCCAAATTTAGGTCAGCACTTAAAGTTGGCAGGATGTTGCACTACTGTTCAATGGCTTTCAGACAGTTTGCCACCATTTATTAAGTTAAACATCCATCTTAAGGTGTATTCCCCCTCCAAGCTGACTAACTAGAAACACATTTCTGGAACAAAGAAAACAAAATTGAAATAAAAACCTCACATTATCCAGTTTACACTTATTTTTAGACCATTTTGTTTTCTGTGCAACAAGCAAGACAAAGTTTAATGAATAAAATTAGGAAGGCAGGTCCTTATCTTTAGGATTCAAGCTAGATTTTAAAATGGAGCCATGGGTTTCAAACGTTTTTGATAGCCCTGTAAGAAAGGACTGTTAAAATACAAAACTTGTAGGCATGAGATTTCTGCCACATTTTAGTTTCCCCAGTGTACTACGGCCATAATCAGGCATGATTTGGTAGAGTAGCCAGAGGATTTAAATACTAAATAACAGAAATAAGACTGTTTAGGCCAGGGGTCTGCAACCTGTGGTTCTGAAGACACTCTATAATGGCTCTCTCGAACTTTGGCTAAAAATAATGACCCAAATAATGTTTTTTGTTTTTTTTTTAATAACGGATTCAGGTTTTCAACGCTTTTTTTCGTTGAATGGTTGGTTTGAATTTCTTTGAAAGAATGCCACTAAAGTAACCATATTTTTTAGATATATTTTTCTGGTCATTAGGTTGGAAACTATGCGGGCCGTTGTTTAGTGGTTTAGTAGTTAGAGCGGGCGCCCCATGTGCAGAGGCTTCAGTCCTCGACGCGGCCATCCCTGGTTCAAGTCCCGTCCCAGGCGACTTTTGCCGCATGTCCTTCCCTACCTCTCTTCCCCTTCAAAATCTGTCTGCTCCAATAAAGGCCACCTTAGCCCAAAAAAAGGTTTGAAGCTATGTAGATGAATATATATAAACTCATCCATCCACTTTTTTTTAATACAGTGTTATCTTTTTTCTGTCTTTCAAAACCTAAAAACGGAAATAAAATCGGGGCTCTTTATGAATGACAACAGTTTTTACTCTTGATGAGTTTTTCTAAAGCTCCTGTAACATTTGTAGCTCTGTTAGTTTTTTTTAGCTGGATTGAGCGCAAAATGGCTCCTTGGAGGGTAACGTTTGCTTGTCCTAATCGTATCTCCAGTCCTTGGGAAGTGTTTGCTACAACCTCCTATAGTCGAGCATGTTGTTGGGTTTTTTGTGGCAAAAAAACAGGAGATGAAAATAGAAATCAAGAAAGTCCTGATTTGAGGATAGAATCACATTTAAATTAGAGAAAGAATCAAAGACGTCAACAAAAAAAGCTAATGTGAAACAGGGAAGCTAACTTGAATAAAAGGAGACTTGGGTGAAAAGATCTAAATAAGGTCATAAAATCCTTACTAACAAAAAACTTCTCAAAGTAAAGTTTTTCTAAACTAGTTGGATGACCAGAGATTTGATTTAGTCCTGATAGATTTGGAAAAAGACCATATGAGGGCGATACCCTCTTTAATTAAAATGTTGCATATATTGATCTGGGAGCTACAGTGTTGCCGTAAAACCCAAAGGTCCTGGGTTTGAATCCCAGCCTGGGGTCTATCTGCATGGAGGTAACATGTTCTCCCTGTGAATGTGTGGGTTCCCTTTGGGTTCTCTGCCCGCCTCCCACAATCCAAAGACAAGACTGTTTATCTGTCTCTCTAAATTGTCTTTAGGTGTGTGTGTGTGTGCATGGCTGTTTGACCTGTGTGTCTTTGTGTTGCCATATAATGGACCTGTCCAGGGTGTACCCCGCCTCTCACCCGAATGAGCACCAGCTTCCCCAACTGCCAGGATCATCGGTTTTAGTAGATGGATGGATATATTGATCTGAGATGATGAATTGGCAATTCATATTTCAGGTTTCTTTTCTTTTTGTGAAAATATCTTTAAAATATCTTTTAAAATAAAAACAAAGTGTTAACATGCAGGTCTTGTCTACTTGAGCATGTTGCCAAAGTTGGACTCTGCCACTGAATAAAGTGGCTGATTATTGCATTATTAGATCAGTTTGTCTTTCTTCTCTGTTTTTTTTATAGAGGTTCCACATTTATCTCTCTGTTTAAACACACAATGATTCATTCTGAAGTTATACTGTCACATCCTATTTCCTTCTTCACATCTGCTGTGTGAGAGCTCCGCTGACAATGACTAACAGGATGCTGAAGTTCATATTCTATGTAAGAGCAGCAAAAACAGCCTTACAGGTGCAAAGTTGATCATTGTGCCAGTTTCCCTCACATTCATGATGCAGCAGCTCTGAAACTTTGCTGCTCAAGATTTTGTATTCCTTTTTTGTTATTTTAATGTAGGCCTATACCATACTTGCCAACCTTGAGACCTCAGAATTAAGGAGACTTTTCAATTATTAATTATAATTAATAAGAATACTTGAATCTTACAGTATTTATTTATTTAACAAAATAACAGTCCACAGCAATAATGTAAGTTGACAAATTAATCAGTCCCTCCACTTTTTGGTGAAAAAGCTTTTGTGTAAAAAGGTTGCAATGTTTTTTTTATATGCTTTCATATCACATTGTGACATAAACATTAGCAAAATAAAATGACCTTAAATTGTAATTTTAACATGTCGACTGTTCAGATTGAGTCCCCACTACCAGAACACCTCTGCTTTTATTTTGGTGCTACAGTCCCATCCTGGCCCTTTTAGCCCTTTCTTTATTAACCTCCTGGATACGCCCCTGCTCAGCGCTGAGGAGTTTAGGAGGTTAGAAATAATAAGTCACTATTATTCAGTCAAAAAACTCGTAGGAGTCCCTGTGTCAGGAGAGAGTGAAAACGTATTTTTTCTTCGTTTGGTCGCAGCACAAGCTAAGAAAGTATTTAATCTGTTGATTTTGACACTAATGTTGGTTTTTGTCAGACCAAATGCAAAGACTTCTGAAAACTTGTGGCTCGCTGCTGCGCCATGCTTCACTGATTGTTTTCCTCAGAGACACAAGAATCACGTAGGTGACCTATTTTTGGTTCAAAATGGCAACTTTTGCCAAACATGATGGATTATAATGTCCGGAATGAAGAAACTGTTCACGTATTTAAAATGTAACACGTTTTATTCTCGATCCCTCTCACATTAGAAAACAGGTAGTGTACATGATATGCCACACCGTCAAATATCGGGAGAAATTCAGAAGACTGGTGGCCCCGGGACATTTTCGGGACAGGCACTGAAATTTGGGAGCCTCCCGGGAAAATCGGGAGGGTTGGCAAGTATGGCATATACAATAGGCCCTACTGCTTGGTTATTTCTCTTTAGTCTGTACAAAGGATGGAATTACATTTTGGTAGAGTCCAGTGGGTTAGTCCATCGATCTTCATCTGCTTATCCAGAGTCATGTCACGGGGACAGCAGCTTAAACAGAGATATTTCTGTTTTTGGTTTCATGTTTTAAACACTAATGGTCATCATAGTAAATTCCATAAAATAATGGTAGTAACATTGGATTTTAAGGTTTGGGTTGGTGGGATTGTTCTAATTTTTCCAGGTTTGAATTTCCAACCACCATGCTGCAGTTTATTTTTATAAATATTTCATGAATTGTAACTCTTACGAGTCAGTGTTGCTCTGATTTTCTTTACAAAACCGTGTTCCCATCATCAAATGTTTTATCTCTGTTCAGGTCCTCAATGCACAAAAAGCTGGATATAAGGCAGCCATTGTTCACAACGTGGACTCTGATGACTTAATCAGCATGGGATCCAACGACTGTAAGATTATCACTCTGCTACCGCTCATATGCTAATAACTAATGCTTGTTGAACGGAGAAAAAGTCCAGCAGCATGTGTCCTGCAGGAAGGTTATAATGTTCTGGTGTAACTCCACGCCAGGGTGATATTTACAAAAATCTAAGCAGATATGCCAGTGTTAAATGATCAAGGCTATTTTTACTTGTACTGAACATTTCGCTGACCCTTTGAAACATGGTAATAATTGTCTAAACCAATTCAAAAAGCGGTAAAAGATGACTTTTATTTAGAAAATATCAACGATATGTAACGAGTAAGCTTCATGGTTTCATTCAGTCTGTGTCTTTTAATGCGAAGGATCAGTATAAATAAACTCACACACACTGAATAGTTAAGCAAATACCGCAAAAAAGGATTCATAAAAGTAATAATGAATATACATAAAAGGTATATTAAGTAATAGTATTATTTCCATTAATGTATACTACTGTGAATTGTACAAATGTGAATGATTTTGATCATATTGAATGAGGGGTAGGTGAACATAAGATGCCTACTCCTTTTGAGCGCTTTCATCGTTGTAATGTGTTGAATTCTGTAAGAATATAACACTTAACTGCTCAAATAAAAAATGGTAATTATTGTATTAATGATGTCTGAGACGGTAGCAAACAGTAAACCGATTTTATTCCTACTTTATCCCCTGAACTAAAACACAACAATTAAAATAAACAGAGCTGACATTTCTGCCGCTTTATTGATTCGCTCAAACTGTATAATTTTATTGCGGGTTAGTTTTCGGAATAAATCATAGAAAAATGACTCCAATGGAAACTGTAAATTACTAAATGATGAACACTGATGAGTGAAGGTTGCTGAGCTGTAGCCTTGGTATCGCATTCACAGGTTGTGGTTTCTTCGTCAAAATGTTTAAAAGCAACATAGAGCATAACATTATTAGATTATGTGAATAGAACCTCATTAGTAAAACGTGATAAAATAACAGCTTTAAAGCTGAACATGTTGTTGTTGTTGACACCTTTCCTTTTTGACATTAATAATGCCTGACATAACGAACGTATTTTTCTTTTCTTTTTAGTGGATGTTCTGAAGCAGATAGTTATTCCCTCTGTGTTTGTGAGCGAGCAGACGGCTACTACTCTCAAAGACGACTACATGTACGATAAAGGGTGAGTCTGAAACAAAAGGTTCATTCAAACAGAACCCATTTCCTTCTCAGCTCATCTCTCGCTCTTCTCTGAACTATTTTCCTTTTACTAGAAGCAGCTGTTTGTTGACCCGCTACGTGCTGAATTTAAGGCTAATTTATACAAGAATATCTGAACTTTACTGTGAAACATTCTCTCTGGTACTGATGTAATATTTCTCAGATTTTTATGTGTTTTGTACCTCAATGAATCTGCCTGTTTCACCAGAGGACACTTGGTCCTGATCCCAGACTTCAGCCTGCCTCTGGAATACTACCTGATCCCCTTTCTCATCATAGTGGGAATCTGCCTCATCCTCATCGTGGTTTTCATGGTGAGTCCATCTCTTCTTAATAAAGCCTTTATTACAAGTATGTGTTGTTCTCTAAAATAGTGATGACATTGTATTATTTTATTTTATTTAAGCCTAGAGATTTTTGACAAGTAGAGATGATTCTGTATAGAATTTGGGATTAACTCCTTGGGATCTTTATTGGCAGGAATCTGGTGACACGATATGCATCACAGTACGGGGGACAATGCGATATATTGCAATACTTGGAGTTAGACTATATATTATTATTTTAAAAACTGAATTTTACTGTAGAAAATCTGTCACAGTATTCTAAACACTCCAACCTGTTTCATCCATAACACATCCAGTTTTATTACTAAATCTAGAGGATCCGCTGGAACGAAGAAGGTGGAAACAGCCAACAATACTTTTCATTTTACTACGAAAATGTCTGTTGTCCTTAAAGGCTCCGTTCAAATGATAAAATAAAAAATCCATACATTGCTTTTAAATATTGACACAATATTGTAACATAAAGTATTCGATATACCAGGATATCGATATTTTCTTTCTACTAACTTCCGATCTCGCGTTCTTGTAAAGCTTTGACCTGTCTCTATGAATTTAAAACCATTCTGATTTCTCTACTGAGGTGTAATATGAAAAGATGTAAGTATATTCAGAAATATTAGCTCCAGCCTTCTACCGGTCTGTTCATTATTTAATCTTGGTAAAATGAACTGCAGACGTCTCATAAAATACAGTTTCTTTTAAAAAGCTTCTGTGCTTCACCTTAGTCTTTCTCGCCACACTTTCCAATAATGCAACGGGTGTTACGTTTTTTTTTTAACTTTTTCTTGAGTTTTTAGAGACGTCTGGAGACTGATGTGAAAGCACACATTGCTCCCAATGCACACCCAAAACACTCAAAGGCGACCCAGTCCTCATGCAGCGACCCGTCACAGCTGTAAGCCTAAAAAATTGTGCCTTTGCTGCGTGGGGAAATATTTGATTACTGAGTATTTTTGGCCAGTGTAGCCAAAAATCTTCTGATTCCGACCACCAGTCGATGCCTCTGTGGTTTTCCAGTGATGGGTGTTTTTACCTCCTTATTTCCAAGAGTTTGAAGGACTTTCGTCTTTTAACACAGATCACCAAGTTTGTCCAGGATCGACGCAGAGCTCGGAGGAGTCGTCTGCGGAAGGATCAGCTGAAGAAGCTTCCCATCCACAAGTTCAAGAAAGGTAAAGTACCCCTAAAGCATCATAGTGAGAATCACTGTGAAGTTCTCATTGTTCTTGGCTTATTGCGTGTTGAAACAAAAAAAAGGAACTAAGCACATGGAAAATTACATTATATGTATTCTTGTCTCCCTTTAACTTCGTGATAGTAAGTCTTTGCCAACTCTCAACAACCACTTTAAATAGAACCAGTCGCTCAGAAACGATGCACATAAAAGCATATTGGTTAGCCTGTGTCCCGTGTTTCCGTTTTCTCTGCTTCTCTGCTGCTGATCCGAGCGGAAGGGAAAATACCATCGATTTGTTTGCATGGCACATCTTTCCTCACCAGAGCTCTGCACCTTGGACTTAATCGGATTAATGCGGGCTTGATTTCCCCACGAAGCCCACTGCTGCAGATTAGAGCTCGTCTCTGGTGAGAGGGGACACATGACTGCTGATTCGGAATGTAGCTGTAGAAGTTGGTTGTTTTCTCAGGCAGAAGGAGGAAGAAATGTTAGAAAGTGACCGCCGCATCCAAGCGCAGCTTCTTCTGGGGAGCTCTGTTTTGCAGACTGGAGAGCAGTGACTTCAGTCAGCTGTGCCGGGGAAACACCAGGGGAGCTTTGGAGAAAATAGGTGGTACATAATAATCAGCCCTGCGAGGCCCCCTCCCCTCAGCTGCAAAGCCTTCAGAGTGAAGTGGCTGATTGAACCAAGACGCTAGGATCTGCCTGGAGAGCAGAGACGCATCAGTGCACCACCCATAAGCGATGAGTGTTGTTCACATTAGCCACGTCATAGCTGTGTGTGCGCACGGTCGGACGGAGGGTTTCCACACTCAGCTTTGGCTTCTCTTGCAGGGAGTCCTGATGTCCAAGAAAAGGCCTCTAGGGTTGGGGTGTGCACTTTCTGCCAGCTGAGTCGCAGCGTTCGGCGGCAGAGGACGGGGACGCCAGCTCTCTGCCTAATCACTTTTCGCTCTGTAACTTTGCACCATACCGATTTCTCTGATTGGAACCGGGTCACTGCTAGAGTGTTTTAAGAGCAGGGACGTCTATAGTTGTGGATGCAAATGGAAAAAAATGTATGTGTAGAAATCAGACTAGTTTGTCTGCTTCTTGCATATTTGAACTGTTATTGAGCAGCTAAAAACATATCGGGAGACTTGGTTTTCATTTTTCTTTGCTAAATTTTATTTATGTGGCTTTCAAGGTCTCTCAGCTTGGCAGTTTTGAGTAGAAAAATATTGGTGCACTACAGTCTTACGGGGGGTTGTTGTCAGGCTGCGCTCTGGCAGGTAAGAGGAAGATGTCATAGCCAGCGTTGATTTTAAGATTTTTGTATCGGAGAATTAATCAAATAGCCATTCTTTACAGCAGATTTTTGTTGATTCCAGTTTTGAGTGATTCAAACATTCATTTATTTTTCACGCAAAGATGCCGTATTGAGTAAAATAATAAAACTAGCTTGGTGGCCATTGGGTAGCAAATAAAGGGATTAAAACTTTGCTCCTATTTCTGCAGTTAAACCCTCAGATAAACACACCGTCCAATCAAAAAAGCCTTTTTTTGCTGTTGCTTTTGTTTAATAGAATATGCTGCAAAATGGAAAAAACTAAATTTTATTTTGGAAACAATACATGAGTTTTTGTTTTTAATTAAAAATCTAATTTAGTTCTGTGGTTTAGTTTTTTAGAATCAGGAAAAACATTAACGTTGAACTAAATGGAAATAAAATAAAAAAAATTTAAACAAAAGTTGCATCTGATCGGAAGAAAAACAAAGGAATGTCTTCAACTTAATGAAGAAATCCATGGAATAAACTAATCCTTCTATAATTTGTGTGATTCTGTTTTGTAAATCCTGTGCAGATATTGCACGGAAGCTAAGAAACTGCTGCAACTTTTTTTGTTACTTTAACATATGAAAAAATGTAAGTTTAAGAAACTTAAGAGCAATTCTGTGGCTCTGAGTTGCTGCCTGCCTTAACCCGTATCTGACTCTGTTAAACTCTACAAAGAAAACTTTTGCTGGTTGCTTAAAGAATTAAACATCTAGATTTGTCCAGTATTTTACATGCAGTCAGAGAACGGAAAATTGAATTATTCTGATGACCAGGACAATAGATTGGGGCAGCTTTGGAAGTGGTAAACTGTTTTAACATTAATTCAGTAAATTAAAATGATTTTCTAGTCAACTAGCTTGGCAGTGGTTCTCTATGAGGAAGAGAAAGTGTTTTTACAAACACATCCATGTTCCCTGCTCCTGCTGCTGCTGTGCTGGCAGGATTCCTTCCTGCTGATGAACACTTCTTCCCATCTTCGCAGTTGTTTCACACATTTTTTCATTCTGCTTTTTTGAGAAACTGGTTTAAGGATGGAAAAGAAAAAAATCAATGTCCTACAATTTTTTTTAGAAAATGTTTAAATACTAGTTGACATTTTCAATCCACGAATAAAAATGCATCAAGGTCGAGTCTGATGGTAAAGTTCGGATTTCCAGTGGTAAAACTGACCAGTACCAATCTCTGGGCAAATGATTGATGCATCTCTAGTTTTTTTTTTTTTTTATCTCTAAAATCCTTTTCAATAAGAATATGTTTGTATTTATGAAGACGAGGTGGTTTTGCAGCATCCGACTTGCATGTACGTGAAGCCAGAACCTCAGGCTGACATGAATAGCAGACAAACACATTGTGTGTCTTTCTGTATGGATAAATACACAATGCCCTAATGGAAACCACGCCACCCATGTCATTAGCACACAATAGCAGTTAGAGCAACAGAGGATCTGTGTCAGTGTGTGCATAGATTATGTAATAGCAGCTGCCCAGGCTGTCGGACTACGCCGCTGCCCTGCCGTTAACTTGACTTATGCTCCGGGTTTCATTACAGAGACTTACATCATCCTCGCTCGCTGGCTGGTTTCCGTTGTTCAGATTAGCGAGTGTGGCTAACAGAACGGCGAGTGTTTTTGACTGACAGAATGTGGACTGTTCCTCTGGTCCCTCCTTGGTTATGATGACTCACTCCATGCCTTTCTGCAGCGTTCTGCGTCCAAACGGATCAGAAACACACCCAGAGAGGGAGAGTAGCTGCAGTGTGTGTGTGGAGCATGTTGATGTCGGTTCAGAGGAGCTTTCTCCGTCTCTCCAGCCTCAGTGCCAGTCGACCCGGTCTGGTTGGTTCCTGCTGTGGCGCGCCTGAAATGTCTTTTTTTCCTTCTCCTCTCTCCTTAGTAGTCTTTTTTTTTTTTTCTGTCACACTCTCTTTCATTCGCTCGCTCTAACTCCCCCACAGACACATTCATCGCTCATCCCAAGTTCAGTGGGCCAGCGTGGCTCCTTTGAGAGCCAGGAATGCCGACATCCTGGACAATTAATGAAACGGAGGAGGGAAGAGGAGCTCCCGGAGCCTTAGTTCCAAACATGATCTGGGCTCAAAGTGTTCGACGGAAGGGATTCCCAGCAGCTGACAAAGCGACCAAATGTAAAGCTCAATCTCTTTAGGTTGCATAAAATAAACAGTGAAGGCCACATTTAAGAATGGGTCAAATGAATTCATCTTTTATTGCAGTAACATGAGACACGCTGGAAAAATGTGAATATCAAAGCTTTCATTTGACTACAGAGGGATTTTGACTGGTTAGCGGTTTATTTAGACGCCTAAAAGCTAATTTCCACTTTGCTAGTAGAGACCATATTCGGCCGTTTCAAAGAATCTGATGGCATACAAGTTAGCAAGGTTGCCAGGACCTTTTAAAAGTTAAAATTATAATAATCCCTTAGAATCACAGAACCTCCACTGTACTTTACAGTGGGCATGAGCTGCTGGTCTACTCATTTATCCCCAGAGAAAACACGTTTACAGCTAAAGACCTGGGATATTTGACGAGCTCTGTGTTTGTTTTGCATTTGTTATAGTAGGACAGAAGATGCATCGTCTGTCCAGCAGCTCAACTAAATATGATATCTAATGGTTGTTCTGGAGACCTGGTGACTCCAAGATGTCACCGTTTGCTACATTCCTTACAGTAATCCTGACTGTAAATGGTCTGTCACAGTTTCATTAGTTTAAACTTTTTAAATTATTGCTCTGACAATCCAGACACATCTACCTCCGTTGAATGGGATCTTCTCTTGTTTTCCCCCATATTGATGAGTGTCTTATTTACAGAGGTGGTTAGAGTAGCCAGGAACTGTACTCAAGTAAAAGTAGAACTACTTTAACGTATTTTACTCAAGTACAAACTAGTAATCCTAAATAATACTCAAGAGTAAAAACAGTCGGTATTGAGTGTGTGTTCTGAGATCGTAGCCTATTATTTAATACTTAAAAATTATATAATTAGAAAAAATATTCTGCACGTTATGTGCCAATTCTTAAGACTAAAATATATGGATATAATAAATTGTATAATTGTTTCTGTACTTTGACTTGTTATTTAACATGTTTTCCAAATCCTTTTGAACTTACAAGTAACTAAAAGTAAGGAAGCCAATATTTACAGCAGCTTATCTACATATGTTGGACAAGAGTAAGGTACCTCCACTTAAAAGCAGCCTCAATAAAATAACAATGAAGCTTTAGTACAAGCAAGCGGTCTTACTTCAACATAAATTGTATATGTGAGCCACCTTCATTTTTCTTTTCATTCAGTAAAGTTACTTGCTGTGGGAAGTAGAGCCAGGAATCTTACTAAGAGCAATACATCATAATACTAATTAAGTCAAAGTAAAAGGTGCAGTTTAGTAAAACTACTAAATATTTTTGTGGGATTTCTTTCAAAGTTACTCAGGTAGATATAACTGGGTTAATGTAATGCTTACGTAGGAGTTCCTAGAACATTTGATCAACTTTAAGATTGTAGAAAAAAAGACTAAATGATTCAGGTCTTTTTATTTTAAAGGTAGTGATTGTTCTAAAACAAAAAAAAACATTTTTGTATGCCTGTTATTCCCAGCTGAATAACCTTCTAATAAAAGTTGGATTTGTCTACATTTCTTTGTCAGTTATTTGTAATAAAAGATTAACTTAAATGTTAAGTCAATATACAGACAGAAGCTTCTGAGAATGATCTCTGTGATCATTCCAGGTGAATTATTACCTGCTGCTCTGCATTTTTATCACTGCAACAATCATTTTTAGGCTTTTAAGACCTTGAGGTTTTATATTCAGCTTAAGAGGTCGTCCAAACAGAAGGACGATGTTCTGAGGGGCCCATATTTACATGATAAACAGTCCTGTTTGGTTTCTCTGCAGTCGGAGTTCAGAAAAAGCCACTGAACTTTTCTTTTTCCTGCTTCTCAGAATAGCTCCGTTATTGCTCCAGATCAGCAGTTCCTGAGTGTAGTCTTGACCCGTGCCTGCATTTACACTGTCTCCCATTCACTCTGGATGTCCAGCTTTGTTAGAGAGGAGGAAGATTTGATCAAAAAGACAGCTAATGAGAATGATGGCTCTACTTATGTTTAGGAGTAAAAAAAAAACAACTAAACGAAAGCGGAGCTGAAGGTGTAAAGGGGTAGATGGATCTGGGCATGTTGCCTTTAGTGGATGATGCTTGGAAAGAAAAGGAAGAGGGGAGGAGGTTTCGATGCGACTCCCCTTCCTTATACGGTCACATGTAGCCCTGGCACGAAGACAAAGTCCAGTCAGGGAAAACATACTCTTCTAAAACTTACGTAAACACACGGACCCACAGCCCTCCACTCCCCTGCAGGGAATGAAGGGGGAAGGAAAAACAAAGAGGAACTCTGCGGAATCCGTGAGGAAGTACGGAGATAAATTCCTGAACTTTGAGGGCGCGCAGAGACTTAGAGGCACTTATTGCATCAGAGGCTACTCAGGCTGCTGGCTGTGGACCGGTCTGCTGGGTGGGACATATTTGGACAAAGAATGGAGGGAAATCCAACTTATGAGGAAGCAGAGTATCTAATTGCCTGAAGCATCGTGGAGCAGAGGACTTTGACAGGGTCTTGTAAGAGTATTCATACACACCAAATGTTTTTACTTCTTTTTGCATTAAATCTCCAAACTCCAATGTCTATTACATTGGGGCAAAAGTATTTAGTCAGCCAGCAATTGTACAAGTTCTCCCACTTAAAAGGATGAGAGAGGCCTGTACTTTTCATTAGAAGTACACTTGGACTGAGACGGAATGTAAAAGAAAAACCACCTTGTATGATCTTTAAAGAATTTATTTGTACGATGCTGCAGAAAATAAGTATTTGGCCGATAAATAAAGTTTATTTCAATCCTTTGCAAAGTAACCTTGGTTGGCGATAACTGAGTTCAAACATTTCCTGTAGGTCTGTATCAGGTTTACACAAACTGTAGCTGGTATTTTGGCCCATTCTTCTAGACAGATGTTTCCTAGAGCTGTGATGATTTGACTTTCATCTCCCTCCACAGATTCTCTATTGCACTGAGGTCTGGATACTGACTCTAGAACCTTGAAATGGGTTTTACTTAGCCACTCCTTCATTGCCCAGGATGGTTTGTTTGGGATCATTGTCATTCTGTAATATCCAGCCAGATTTCATCCTCATTGCTCTCACTGATTGATGATTTTGACCCAAAATGTCACGATACATGGCCCCATTAACTGCCACTATAGTTGATCTCTCTCTATTCTCTATTATAGATTGGTTCCTCCCAGTCTTGTGCACCCGTTTCGGATGTGATCAACCCATTAAATGCCGTCAGACTGTGCCCTCTCTACCTACTGAAACGTATTTTTCTGTTTGGCGTTTAAAACCTCTTCAAATTAGGTTTAGGCATTTAAAAGAAAGTATATTTGTCCTTCTGTGACCTTAAGGTTGGGACATAAAACTTCTGGGTTGGTTAAAATTGGTTTGATAACTCCAGTTACGATATGCTACTCTAAGTATTTTTGACCCGTGCAGAGAGTTATCCGTTATCAGCGATACGAATGGTAGATAACCTACTAGTAGTTAGAGATGGCACAGTCTGGTGGCATTTAATAGGAGTGATAACCGCTAATAACGGCCATTTGATGGATTGACATCCGAATCGGCTGTCTTGTGCAGGTGTACAATCTTGTCCCTGGCATCCTTTAACAGCTCTGGTTCTGGCTATGGTGGAGGTTATAGTCTGACGGAAGGTTTGGATAGCTGTCTTTTATAAAGATAACGAGTTCAAACAGGTGCCAATAATAAAGAGGGGGATATAAGAGCTTCTTAAAGAAGTAGCAGGTCTGTAGGGCCCAGAATTTTTTGCTTGGTTGCAATGGCGAAATACTTATTTTTTGCACCAGTATACAAATACATTCTTATAAAAATCATACATTGTGATTTTACTAATTGTTTTTTACCGTTTGTCATAGTTGAGGTATACCTATAATCATTATGCCTAGAGGACCCTGGTACAGACATTTTTTACTTACCAGTCTAGTAGCAATACGACTAATTCAGCATCCTACTGTATCTCTAACATCTCTCTCACAGGAGCTGAACACACAAAACTTAAAACTTGTAACACTGGGTTTTAGAAGCTAATCCTACTTTGACCTAAACCGAGCAACAGTTTAACAGAAAACATATTTTACAGCGGTGAAGGGAAGGAAGTTTTCTCTCGCCTGCGTCTTCTCCCAGCCTTCCGCTCTGAGGGAGCAGGCACCGTGGGAGTTGCGGCGTTATCCAGTTATACGACGTAACTGGAACAGCCTGGTCATGAGCTTCAGCGTACAGCCCCCTGGATCAGCATACTGCAACTTTCCTTACCCCCGATTCAAAACGGACGCGGCCCGGTATTAATAATCATAACGACCCTTCTCCAGCGGTGAAGCTCCAACAGCTTTCTGCTCTTGCTGTCCAGTTTCTATCCCTCGCTTTCTTCTGATAGCATCTGCAATGGCTCAAGTCAAAAAAACTGCGGGATTGCTTATATTGTTAGGTAGCGCAAAGCGTACTACCGTAAGGCGAAACTCAGTCACTATATCTGGGGAAGCGGTCCACGGGTGAGAAGTTCTATAGTGTGGATTTCAGCAGGACGCCCTCCCGTGTAGTGACGGGTCAGAAAACGAACATCAAAAATGTTTTTTGTGAAACTCCGAAAAACATCAAAGATGCTTTTTGTGAAACATAAACGTCTCGAAAACATGTTATTTATGGTGTAAAAGTAGCGGAGTGGGTCTTTAACTCTTTCAAACCTAAGCCTTAAAATTGATGTCTTGACTTTTACTATTTCAGCTGTAAAAAAGGATAATGATAAACAATTACTTTAATCTTTGACTTGTGAATGGATTTGATTCTTAGAATTTTCGATTTTTTTCATCACCGCACTAGTCTTCTTCGTCTGACTTGGTGAAACTCATTAAATTGTATTAATATCCTAGTTTCAAACTGCTAAAAATATTGTTTGTTTCAGGGGATAACTATGATGTCTGTGCGATCTGCCTGGATGAATACGAGGATGGAGACAAACTAAGAGTCCTACCATGCTCTCACGGTGAGTGTTCTCATCTTCAGCTTGATCGATATACATTTAAAAATAGGGATGCAACAATACCACTTTTTTCAAACTGATATGATACCGATACTTGGATCTGAGTACCAATGCTGATACTTATACCACACAAAAAAAACAATGAATTCCAAGTTTTTATTTTCTTCTCTGCTTGTTACAACGAATGATGAATTGGATAAAATATTAAAAATGACCAAGACAAAAATTTGAGTGAAAAATAAAAATTTTCTGTGAATTTATTATAAAGACTCCACATTTTAAGCATTGGTTTGTGTTATCTGTTAACTTCGACCCTTTAGATTGGAGCAGTATCGGCCTGATACCAGTATCGGTATCCTTAATTAAGAGCAACATGAACAGGGAGACACATTATGTCTAATTGAATCTGATTTCCCTGGTGTTTGAAAAGGAAGTGCAGTCAGGGATCAGGTGAAAATCAGTACTTTGCCTCGTTTTCTCAGCCTGAGGTTTTTGTTCCCACAGCGTACCACAGCAAATGCGTGGACCCCTGGCTGACCAAAACCAAGAAGACGTGTCCCGTGTGCAAGCAGAAGGTGGTCCCCTCACAGGGCGACTCTGACTCCGACTCAGAGGAGGGGGACAGCGGCCCCGACGAGAACGAGGTGGTCTCCGAGAGCACGCCCCTGCTGCGCTCCCAGGCCTCTACCAGCGCCCACTCCTTCGGCACCATGTCGGCAGCGTCGCGCTCGGAGCAGGACTCCTCCGAGTACGACGAGGAGGAGCTAGACAGCAGCGACAGCGAGGAGGAGGTTACCGTGGAAACGGTGGTGGTGCAGATGCAGCAGCCGTGCTCCGACGAGCACGACTTACCCCGAGCTTGACTGGCTCCGTTCAGCGGATCCCCCGACCCCCCAACCTCGCGTCTGCAGTGACTTTGCAGAGGGAGGCGATAACGAATCAATCATCTGTTCTGTCACTGCTTCCATGATGCTCCTGTCCGCTGTAGGAGTTCTGCCACACACCCATGTTTTAGTCCGACTGTGGATGAAGAGTTGGAAGGACTGAAGCACAGCAGACTGCTATACTCAACCGTATTTATTCATGGAGAACCAGGAGAAGGTTCACTCCTCCTGTCTGACAGAGTGTAGATATTGTCTTTACATAAAGTATAAATCACAGCAAGATCCCTACCAACCTTTGATCATCTTCACTCCATGTATACACACAGCGTAGATGCACTCCGATGTAAGACAAACGGAACCACTATGCAGCAATCGCATTTCATATTACAGCAACACTGCGTTGCCATTTTATTTCCAGCCTGGCGTCTTGCAGGTGCGGACGTCTTTCGTGCCACACTTTACCGGTTCCCCACCGACCGACATGTGATGTGAAGCAGAAGACAGTCGGGATAGCGAAGACTCGTTTAAGGCAAAAGAAATACAGAATGTGCTTTCTTTGATGCATCACATGACATTTTGTGTTACAATGTTCCACACTGCCTGTGGTTAATCTTTTGGCTGCTGATTTCTTTTTATAAATAGCTAAATAAACCTCGTTACGGACCAGTTCTGACATGGTTCGGAGGAAAAGTGCTTCTGTTTTATCCACAAAATGTCAATTCCCGTTGCATTTGTCTTGTTTTCCTACTGCTCATGTACATTTGTTCAACAAATGTCAATAAACCCTGAACTATAAAAGTTTATTGTTGCCTCCATCCAGCAATTCAGGTACATTTGCCTTCAATAACTTAATTTTCAGTTTGAGAGAGGGCTGTTGACAGACCAAACACACGCTTTAGTTTTATTATTCAAAATGTTATTTCTACGAATTGTCTTACACATACATTTTAAATTATACTTTTTTTTTACGGCTACCAGCTGATGAAAACCATAATTCAGTTTTCTATAAAATTCTATTTAGTATTTCTATAAATGGGTCATTAACCCTGACCTTTGGTTTAGTATAAACTTTACCAAGTCAAGTGTTACAATGACAACATAATCAGCATTTACAGTCAATGGATTGGCCAACATTTATCGCTCATTTTTTTTAATATAGTTTAACCTTTTACATTTCTTAAAATGCAAATTTCCTAATTTTTTTGGCATCTAGATTAATTTCTGAAGACAACCTCATGACATACTTTTGGATCTGCTGCTGTATAGTACCTGCAACCTAAAAACCAAGATTTAGGATTTTTTTTAACCTGTAAGCTATAGAAAGTGCTTTACTCATTTAAGTACTGAAATGAGTCTTTACAGTTGGTTTCTGATTAAAATGTGTTAAATGTCATTTCACAACTTTTTATGAATCTGAATTAACTTTATTTTGGCTTGCTAGACTGAGACAGTAATAACCTAAAAGCACACGAAACCACCTTATAGGATCTGTTGGTACCTTTATGCAGTTTATTAAAAAGGCTGGGGGGGGGGGGGAATGCAGACACACAAGGAGTTTCTTTTTTTGTAGATCAAAGAACTTTGTGTCGCTACATCTCAAGACCCCAACTTTCATGCTGACCTAATTCAAATAGACGTCCATCACCGCCTTTATTGGTCAGATGATCTGTGTGTTCTGAGGAGGAAACCATTTCATAACACTGAAGTTCTTAATCAGCCCCAATACTGAATCTAGTTAATGTTTCTATCAATTTGACATGAGATCGAATTATTAATTTCTTCAGACATTAGTTGAATGTAGGTCAGATTATACTGAAATAAGTGTTATTTTCAGTTTCAGCACGGGGACTAACCAAGCCATTCAAACTGGAAAAGCTAAACTCAGACGTTTCAGAATATCAGCAATAAGTTCTGATTTTTTTTTACTTTAAACAAAGAAATTCGGTTCTTACATTAGTAACTTTTCCTACACAAATTTAAGCTTTAAGTGTCTTAAAGAGGAAACTAATGTTAAAATAGACTTTTCGTTTTTGTGTGCCAATAATCTAGGAAGTCAGAGGCATACCCTTAGTTTAATTCAAAAACACTCATGACTTCAACTTTGATAAACATTTGGAAATCCCATCCGATAACTACCAAAAAAAAAGCCCACTTCAGTCTTTGAAGGTGAGCTCTGAGCAACGTTTCTGATCAACCGTTGTCCTTTCTGCAGTTCGAGACTCAAATAGAGCCAGAGAAAGTTTAACATGTCTGTGTACTTTTAAGAAAGCTTAAGTACACAGACTTTCAGAAAGTTTAGTCAATGCAAAATGACCAAAAGGCCATCCTTACTGTAAGGGCGGGCCAGAAGGAGCCAATAAGTTTAAAAGTTTTTCCAACAGCACTGATGCAGGTGAGAACATTTTCATAAAACAAATAGCACACAAGTAAAGAGCAGAGAGAACATTTGTCTGGTTGGAATAAATTTATTTGATCTGTCTGTAAACAAGGTGATAAATCAATTTATGGCATTTCTTGGTTTATGCATATGACATCAGATGCATTAAAGACTGTATCCCAGATGCAAGAAAAAAAAAAGAAAAAAAAAAAGTGGCGAGGAAAGGAAATGAACAGATCAGGAAACAGGACTGAACAGTGTTTTCTTTTTTTATGAGTACACATATCCCACAAGGCCTAAAACAGTGGAGCTGAAGCTACAAATCAAAGTGCCGATGAAATGACTCCTTAGCCAACAGTGGGTCAAAAATCCTTCTTACAGATCTAACATTATGGCACAGGATACACAGGTTCTGCAGTTACGTTTCAACGAGACAACCATGAGCATCTTTGTTCCACCCAACATCTCCCATCGAGTGTCATTTCTACTTTTAGAAGTTAGTCGGGGTTTTTTTTTCTTCTTTAGTTGGACGTTACATTTAGCCGTTCTGAGCGTGGACAGATCAAGTGACGCCCCCCCGTAGCTCAGCTGACTAAAGAAGGCAATTTATTCCACAGTTATGTAGTTGTCAACACAGCGTGGGTTTGTACAAATGCATTTGTTTCAACAGTAGTGAGGCTTTCTCAGAGTTTCTCTTTTGTAGTGTTAAGCACAACATCTGCCGGTTAGTTTCCTTCATTAGAAGTTAAAAACATCCTTCACATGATTTTAGAGCAGTTGTATAAACACCCGGGCCGCAACTACACTTGGTCCTACAAAAAAGGAAACAAAAAAGACAAACCGGACAGACTCCAGGTTGTTATATGCTGGGATATCTGTCTGGAAAAAAAAAAAAATATATATATATATATATCAAAAACAAATGGCAGCCTTTAACACAAGATGTTAAAGATGGCAAACGAAGCAGATTTAAGTGCCTGAGCCTGTTACTGTGGAATGTCCGGGGGTTTTGTGTCGTTGGGAAGGTTGTGATACCCGGGTGGAGCGGCCATGACGCCACCCATCCCTTTATCAAAACCGATTCAGGACAGTACAGCGACTCTGCCGGGAGAGGTGTGTAGTGTTCAACATTGGGGGGGGGCAGAAATTAGGTGGTGTCTGATTAAAGCCAAAAAACAACCAGGGGCTGGATAATTTGGCAAGGAGGTGGTTAGTGTGGAGCTTGTTGAGGACAACAGATATGCACAGTCTCCCCTCCTGGACACGGAGGAAATAAAAAGGAAGACACGACGAGCTTTTAGAGAGCTCAAATGCTCCAAAGGCAGAGGCTGCTCAAGGAGGGAGTGTGTACGATCTGTGAGGATTTAGTGTCAGGTACCATGAAACAAAAAAACAAAAAAAAGGATCATCTACAAATTGATGCTGTAGCTTCCTTTGTCTTAGAGATCTGCCAGAATCATGTGGTTTTTTGTTTTGCTGGTCTTGGCTAAATACAGATTAGTCATGACATCCTGTTTAGCGACATGCTCATCTTTGCTATGGATCAACATAAGAGTGCTTCAGATATAAGAATTTACAGAGCAAATGTGGAGGGAAGAGGGTTTAAGGGTCGGTAAGGGAAAGAAAGAAACTGGGAGGAGAAAAAAAAAAAGAAAACTACAAACTAGGACTGGAAGTAGTGTGAAATGCAACAGGGTGGCGAGGGTGAACTGCTAGGTAGCTGGTTACGGGTTGCTTTAGTACCCGGACTTCCTCAGGTAGTCGGCCATCTGAAATGATTTGTTGTTGAGCTTTCCTCCATGGACACCTTCTTTCCCCATGACAACAACCAATGCTGGAGTACACAAAAAGGACAAAAAAAACAAAAAAACAAAATGAACAAGCATGACGAGAGCAAGGATGGAAAAATAAAAACACTTCGTTCTACCTCATAAATACGGGGGGGGGGGGGGGGGGGGGCTACATTGTTGAGGTCGGGTCTGAGCCCTGTACCATTAAATGCTCCTGGGGGGCTTATTTGATGAAACTGCCTGTGAGGAGGGGGGGATGCAGGTTTGACAGAAACATTTGTCCTTTTGAGTTTTGTGTTTTTTTGTTTTCCCTTTTAACTTTTTTTTTTCTTCCCTCTACTACACCACAAAAGCTACTTCTAATCTAAAACCCTGAATCCCTCAAGTATTTTGCCATCGAGTATGCCTTCTTATTCAATCCGCCTCCATGGACCCCTTCTTTGCCCATTACCAAGACCAAGACTGAAAGAAAAGAGACAGAAGGAACATTTAGAAGGGATGTTGAGATCACACAGGTGAAGAGAGAAAAGAAAAAACAGAGCCAAAAAGCAGCAGGCAAGACGGCTACAAAGAGACAACCACACACAAAGCTGTGCAGTGCCTTTAGTTTGAAGGTTGTAGGAGGGCGAAACAATCATTTTCTTATCTGTGCTGCTGGTGAAGACACATTTTGCTACAATTAGATGTAACGCATGCAACCCATTTGACAGCATACGCCGGTTAGGATGACAAGCAGAAGCGTTGAGCAGCAAGTCTGTGAAAAGTCTGAATAAATCTATTTTCATCAGGAACCCTAGTAGCCAAATTTGTTTATACATATATAGTATTTCCAGGAAATATAAAAAGGGCCAATTGTAACAAAGTGAAAATCCAGCCAGCGAGAGATTCCCTGATTAAAGTGGTCCGTGGTATTTACCATATAATACTGAATCACTTTAGTTTTCTGGCCAAATGTCAACGCAGACCTGCTTGCAGACTGAGCCAATCTAGTCAAGGGTCTCCAGGTAAGTTTGTAATTTTTCCATTAAGGACACGTTACACTAAACCACTGTTAAAGCTGAACCAAAGCAAAAATTATATGAATTCTTGAAGATTAGGGTGGCGATAAAAGGACTAATAAAAGAAAGGCTCAATGGTTTATTCTGGTCATTTGTGTTACAGCTGAGCACGACATTTCACCTGGACATGCTGAGATACAACTCCATAACACTCAAGTCATTTCTCATTAGAAATGTACAAAGGTTATGCTGAAAGTCTGTAGCTTTAGAAAAGTGCTCGTCTCAGACCAGAACACCAACTCTATCATCTTTATATTAGAACGACAGCAGCATGTTGCTCCTTTAGGTGTCCAACAGCTGCCCGACATAAAGTTAATCCTTTTCAAAATCTATAGATCAGGCTTCACTTTACCAGCAGCAGAGAAGAGAATGAAGCTTCTCACCAACATCACCAAAGACACATGCAGCAGCAGCAGCATGCTAAGGGTACCTCTCCTCAATACATGTGGGCACCATGAAGCACCCAAAGCCTTGTGCGGGGAAACAGATCGTTACTTTGGACACAGTGGGCTGTGTTGACCAGAAAGGCGAAAGTTGCATGCAGCTCAAGGTGGTTTTAGGAAATCCTGGCCTAGAAAAGGAGGGGCGGCATGTGGAAAATTTAAATAGTTTTTCCCAGGAATGTTCTCACAGTGAAGTTTTAGCAGTAGAGGAAATGGTGCGTGTGGGCTCAAACAGACAACATAGAAAAGTGCCACAGCCTCAAACAAGTCCACAAAGGCATCTTGAAATGATTTTTAGATGCAGCAAGTTAAAACGAGGGCAGTGGGTTAATGCTGATTTTGTACTTATTGAAAGGAATCACAGAGAGTTAATCACACAGTCTAATGTTCCAACAATGTTGGAAGGAAGGCTTCATTGAAACCAATTTTAATGTCAGCTGCCTGGATGGCTGGAAGCTTTAATAATTACTACTCTGAAGTTATAATTGTTTACAATATCTGTCCCACTACTGTAATTCCTGGGTCCAGGGCAAATCACATGCCAGTCTGCAACACTAAACAGCGTGTAGCCATTTGTAGTCTGACACTAACTGGGCTAAAGGCTAACGTTGAGCTAACAATGCTAGCAGTAAATTAGTCTGCTCTAAAAACATGAAGCTACTTTTTTAGCTGCCATCAACTTGATATTGCTTTTAAACATATCCATCGATTACTCAACTTTCTGTGTATACCTCGTATTGGTGTGCATCTTCTGGCCAAACTGGCAACCCTCCATGAAATTCATTGGGAGGGGTGAGAGTAGTTTTTCCCTTAATGGGCTGTAGTATTTCAAATTGACCACAAGATTTCAATATTAAATTGTGTACCTTTTAAGTGGGCCTTGGGACAAATTACCTTCTACCCCCCCGGTGGTGCATGAGCACATTAAAAGGGGGTACACAAACATTTTACTCAAAGTAAAACTGATCCATTTATTTCAGTGTTTTTTTTAAAGTGTTTAAAAGACCTGTTTTTTTTTTATGACCGTCATGTTCATTTACTTTTAATATATATATTTAGTATTTATTTTTGAGATTGCTTATTCACATTCATGACAAAATCTATACATCTATATTCAGACACAACTAGAAATGAAAATACAGAGCTTCAAAAATAAATGTTAATGTTATGGAGACTTAAAGTAATTTTAATTTATCAGTTTATTTTACTTCTGGACAACCATCAACTCTCTACTAAGGTGGTACATGTGGTATGAGGAAATGACCTGGGGGGGGGGGGGGGGGGGGGGGGGGGGGGACGACACACCAGCCTGTTCATCACAGGAACCAACTTTGCTCTAAAGAGAATATTTAATTCTCAGCAGAGGAAGTAGGAAACAAATCATGAACAAGCATCAGACCTCCAACTCAAAAGGTTTGCAACTGAGATATTCTAATATAAAAATATTAAAACTTTAACTTTAAGCCTTTAAGATCCCCACACAGATATTTGTAAATTGAGAAATGATGACAGTTTAGAACAAGAGAAAGGAGTTAAAAAACAAACATCAACATGACTATAAAGTTTTATGATAAAGGGAAACCATTATATTCCTTAAACAAAGCATCAGTCTTAAGGGACCATTTAAAACTAAAAGACCATAAACCTCTAAACTTGCTGTACTTAACATGCTGAAATACAATTGTTAATGAAACTGCTTTAATGCTGTCGTTTCCCCACAATAACAAAATTCCACAAGTAGGAATTCATACCAGTCATATATTGAGGAAAGGTGCATCCAACACCTCTACAACGTGCATTCACAACACATGACCTACAATAGATAACCTAGCAATACCAACTTTAATCCAAGTAGGTCAACTACAGTGAATGTTGTACTCACTTTTGGTTGCCTTGCCTACAGAAATATTGTATGTTGGCTCTCCTCCTTGACTCTTTGTCCGGATGTCCATTGTCCAGTCGCCGTCAACTTGCAGGCTGTCCCTGATTACTGAGCACTTTTTAGCGCCTAAGGTCATCCCATTGGTGAAGAATCCCGCACGGTCCTTTCCTACTAACACGTCGATTTCAGCTGGCTAAAGGAAAAAGAAAATAGTTTAAGACCATCACATTGTTAGGACAAGTTTTTCAGTCCCATTTGGGAAAAGAAAATGTTCTCAAACAGGTTGATATTCCTAAAAAAGAAAAAGTGCAACTACTAAGAAGGTTACGTACTTCGGTTATGTAAAATACAGTGCATAGTTTCGTAAATATGTTGCACTTCTTGGTACATAAACATTTGGGTTTTGAAATAAAGTCACTTTTAGTGAACAAGGCTGCTTTTATTTCAAACCCCAGGACAGGGCCAATGTGCAAAGTCATGGCACCAGGGGGCCGAAGAAAGGAAAATCCTGGGTCAAATTAGCATGAAGGCCTGCTGTACAGGTAGAGACTGAAACCTCTGTGTTCTGAGTTTCTTGCTTCAAGCTAAAACCCATCTCTCTGATATGTAAAATTTATTAGCCATATGTTCATGTTTTATGAAAAATTCATGACAAAAAAAGATTTTACCCTAATTAAACTGGTACTTTTCTTTTGAAATTGTTGCACAAATGTTCTTAGAAACAGGCCATTCAGATTTCAACGTATACTCTTCAGTTTTGTTTTCCCCAAGATGTTACTTTCAAACAGAAGCAAGGTTTGTCTTGCATATAAAAGATTTACATGTAAATCAGAGGTAAATACTAAAAACGGTTCTCGATTACCTCTGACACTGTAAATATTAATGTTACTTACACATTTCAATAACTTACAGGTTTAACATTATTGTTTTAGGTTTATTCTATTAACCAGACACTAGGTTGCTTCAAGCCAAGGTATATTTTAATACATATGTATCCCAAAACATTTTTGACTTTTTTAATGGAAATAAAAGAGTCTGATTATACATTATAACGGCAGACCATACCAATGGACAGAATACTAGAAGCAATGTGCAAAAACGAGCTCGAAAGAGCATTCCTCGGTATAAACAAAACTTCACTTTAAGGTTTATAATACAAGTTTACATGATGTCAAATAGGATAGATTTTTTTTCCTCAACAGGATCATTAACAAAGGAAGGGGGGGCGAAAACATTTCAAAAACTGACTGGAATTACCGGGTGGACACTCCCAGTAGCTTTTAGCTAAAGGCGGAAAAGGCGTTCAAGTCCTCTAGCACCGCTAATCAATTGTAGCGTTACAAATTATAAAGCGTAGAATGTCGTTTTAATCCGTACATAACAAACATGAAAATACAATATACTACCCATTTATTTAAAAAATACAAAATGGTGGCTGGGAAAAACGCAAAGGACAATCGACACAGATTAAACCAAGAACTGCAGTGTGGTGACATTGGATAAAGAGCGTTTGAAACTGACAGAGCAACGCCGTTTTTGGTGGCAAAATAATTTCTATAAGCTCCTGATAGGGGGAAAACCGAACAAGAAACTGAGCGTGTATCCGCCATTTTGGATGAAAGGGGCGGTAGTGGGATTCACAGAAGCCGAACAGGAAAGACCAACGGCTGCTAGCTCTTAGCATTAGCTTCCAACGGTTTTCCAATGAGGATGATTACCATCCCCATTTGAGCTAAACCGCTAGCTTGATAGCGACGCCGACATGCCGCTTCTTTCAAGTAAAATTCGCGACAACGAGGGCTTCACTGCACGTTTTTATTTTCGTTAAGGTAGAATTGAGTTCTAAACTGTATATCTGGGTAACACTTAACACCCACTACGTTTTATTGCCAAAACCTGATGACCGGTATGATAAGCAAATGTTAGCCCCGTTAGCTTCAGGCTATCGAACTCTTAAGTCATCCGTGATAACTGTTGTGGATATGTATGAGGACATTTTACAAAATAAATACTCGCATGGGCTTAAAAAGACACGGGCAATAGAAATTTCTCGAGCGATAAAGGGCAAGGTTGCACGCCTGTCCATGTAAAATCTCGTGTCGGACCACTGCATACCATGTGTACCACTCTCATTCAACAAGGCCAGGCTATGCAGATAAACGGGCAAAAACATAGTTGCATTATTTTAAAAGCCCTCCGAGCCAACTTTACACACTACAGGCAGCATACTAACCGTTATGTTGTTAAAGGTTCCGCCGGCTTGCGCTGCCCAGACGTATTTGGCGTCCGTGTAGCCCACAATGGCTGCGTCCTGGCAGCTGCCATCTGCCATCAGGTTGTCCACGTAGCTTTGCCAGGACATGTTAGTAATATTAGTTCTAGGATGGGGAATAAAGCACGGCGAGTGAGAATAAATCACGGTCGTCTGTTCGACGAAGTAGAAGCGGTGTTTTTGTGTGGTTAACGGGCCTCCAGCAAGCAAAACCCCCCGGCTCCGTCACGTCCCGGCTTTCTTCTGGTCTAGGCAACGAAGTGGAGCCTCTACGACCAGACACAGGGTTGGGTGTAGTCCTTACTAAATCACTCCGCCATGCGTTCTTCGTCATGTTCCTTGTTCCTTCATATACTGGACGGCGGATGAATACAACGCTAGCAGTTTCCCAGGCATTTTTTTTCTTCTGAACTATGAAGATCTATTTTTCTTGGGTTGAACTAGAATTCGCTCTGTACACTTTTGTAGAACATGCTGTTAAATTAGTTTTTTATAATTTTTTTTTAATGAAGTAAAATAGATGTCCAGCTCTCTGTAAACAATACCCTTTCATTCAGAATAACCAGCTTCAACGCAGAGACAAGTAGTGTAGTGCCCAAAAGCACTATATATGGCTTAAGGTTTGAGCAGAAAAGAGGTTACCAACATGTTACAGTGCTCCTTTGGGATATAGACTACCTTTACATGCAGCCAATATTCGGATTATGGTCGGGTTGAGGTCACTATTCAGGTTTCTGAAACATTCGGAAAAACCCGCTTGCGTAAACAGAGCGATGTAAAGAGAGACAGAGAGAGAGAGCAGAGACAGTTACTCCTGTATACATGGACTTTTTATGCCAGACGGTTTATGCAAGAAGTTCCTCTACTCAAAAGACCAAGATTCCTTGTGCAAAGAATACACTCAGAACACAAATCAATGTTCCTTTTGATATGGATATGCCGATATACATGACCAAATGTTCGGGTTAGAAAAAGGGCACCCCGGGACCATATTTAGGTTTTTGCCAGTGTTTACATGGCCGTGCGTAACCTGGTTATTGCTAATATTCCAGTTTTCATTGGGTTATTGGATACATGTAAACGTAGTCATTGATTTTATCATTTTTCTCTAACTCGTTCACTTACTTTTACGTATTTTGGTGAGGGGGAAATGCACTCTTATTCTAACAGGCTGGGTTATCCTGAGCTATCTCTGTAGTTATCCTGCTATATAGATTTATACCATTGGAGGACAGACCGGACATTTGTCTTCACTCTACCTTTATTTTTTCTGCTACTCTCCATCTGCAATATTTACTGTTTTATTCTGCTAACTTTATGTTTTTTTCTACGTTTTTCTCTCCATAGAAGCCGCACTAGGTGTGGCGTTCTGTTTGCTTGCGTTGTCTTGTTGGAGGGGTACATCAGCTGGGATGACGCTCCCTGTAACTAAATATATTTATGCTTAAGCAGATGTATTTATGCATTTTTTTAAATATGTATTTATTTGATTATGTTTACATTTAACAGAACCCATGGACCATCACATACAGAGCTGAAAATCTATTTGCCCCTTCAAGATATTTTCTTTTTTTGCTATTTAGTTCACTTAGATGTTTCAGAATAGAAAAAAAAATTGCATCCAAACCTAATAACATAATAACGGTTGTGCCTGCCTTATCCACACTCAAACACGGTTGTTGCCGAGCCTGTGCAATCAGGAAATCACCTAAACAGAACCTGTCTGACATCATGAAGCCAACTACAAGATCTAATCTAGAGCAATTTAAGAGCTGATCAGGAAAAATGACGTTGATTTTTTTCATTCTGGAAAAGGGTAAAAACGTATTTCTAATGCCCTGGGACTCCAGTGAACTGCAGTGGCTGTTATTCACAAATGGAGAAAAAACATGCAATAGTGGCAAACCTTCAGGAGTGGCATTCCTGAAGTAATTCACTCCAAGAATGCATAAATGATTAATCCAGGACGTTACAAAAGACCCCATTAGAAAATATAAAGCAATGTAGATCTTACTTGCCTCAGTTGATATCGAAGAAAGAGGATTAAAAGTACTTCTAACCAAAACTAATAAAAATACTTTTCTATTTTTTGTAAAAAGACAAAATAAGCAAACAAACATCTTCATAGCACATAAATGTTGTGGACTGATGACTAAAAACAGGAAGTTTTTGGAAGCTGTGTCCTCTGTTGGAACTGGAAAACAAATTACACAGCATTAGAAAAAACTAATCATTCCAGCTGTCAAAAATTGTTGTGGCAGTCCGATGATCTAAGCCTGTTATACTAGAGGATTTGTAATAACTAATTGATCACCATCATGACGTCTGCCCTCTAGCAGAAGCAGAATATCTTCCCATCCTTTAATGAAGTTTAAAAGCACTTGGTTTATTTAGCAGGAAAATTCATTTCAAAGTACACCACCAAATCTACCTAAAAAAAAAATCCCCTAAAACAAAATGAAGCTTTTTAAGGTGGCCTGGTCAAAATTTCTTCCTAAATCTGAGTGCAATGTTGTGTCATGATCTTAAACAGGCTATTCATGCGCATAAACCCTCCAATGTGGCTGAAAAAGGGGGAAAAATCTGCAAAGAAAGCGGACCAAAATTCCTCCACAGCGATGTAAATGACTAACTGGCAGTAATCACAATCCCTCACTGGCAGCAGTGCCTGCCAAGGCTGGCACATCCAGTTATTTTCAATTATTCAGTATATCTTGGTCTGATGCTAAATATTGTTACTCTGAATCTTAGGTCCTGTTTACATAGAGACAAAACTGGTATAGTTTCAAAAATAGAGTCTGTAAAAATTGCACCACAATACATTTAAAAAAAATGTTTGCCCACGTGAACTACTGAAGTTTTTGTAGTACCTATGCTGGGCCCATTGGTGCTGTGACAATGCCACAGAAACAGAAAAGAACTATGAGCACGGCCAGTCAACCCAGTGGCAAACACGACAAATCTAGCTACAAAGGAGAGCTTTATTCAAAAGCAGATTGAGTCTGTGCTTCTTTTTATTTATTTATGTATTTGACAGGGAAATTGCACGACAAATGTGTTGCACAAACCAGAGATAGCTACATGCTCTTTTTCATCTGTCGCCAGAAGCAAAGCAACAGCAGGTTTATACAGCGGCGAGCGAGCGATCTCACTTAAGAGTCCTTTACCAATTTAAAATACAGATAAAGCACTGGCAGCTACTTTTCTGGCCAACTGAGCTTTCGTTGTGAGATTTCTCCACTTTGGGACCCGATTCAAATATGATCGTTTACGATGTGTCCTTATCCGATTAAATATCTATGCTGTTATACCTGGTTTCTTCTCCGTTTGGACTTGGCCTTCGGGTTTGAAAAAAACAACAACCAAACACCATCTGCAGGGCGCAAACACTTTTTCACACCACCGCACAACATGTACATACATGTACACTAGAGAAGCAAAATTTCCAACTAGATTATTTTCCATGCTTGAAAATAACAATAAAGTGTTACAAATCAAACACACTTAATGGCTACCCAACATTCCCCTGTTCATAATTCTTCCGATAAAACACAAGGAAATTATTATCAATACCCCAAACCTCAACTACCAAGAAAAAATCCTGTTTGCAGCCCTCTGATCTAGGAAAACACAGTTTCCTGTACAATGTTTTTGAAAATGCAGTTAAAAAGGAAAACACCGTTATGGAACAAAAACTTTTAATAAAGGTCCAGAAATTAAATTAATTTGGTCCAGACTTTCTGCATGACAAAAGCCTGATCTAAAGTTGTTCTGATAAGTGTTGCAAAACTGTACTTTAAGTGTAAAGTAAACTGAAACCAACTATTTCTGTTTCTCTCGTGAGCTTTTAGGCCTTTGGTTCTCTGTTTTAAAGATTTCTTTGTTCTTAGCTTTATTTTTGCATGTCTATTTTCAGCTCACAGTGGGAGTATTAATTATGATTCTATGTACAATTTAGTTTAGGGATGCACCGATACCGAGTGATATCGGACATGATAGCGCCCAATTTACATGTATCGGGTAAACTTAACCGTTACCATGAACCGATACTCAAAATGTGGAAAATCTGCAATAAATTCACAAAAAAAGGTAAATTATTCACCTGAAATGTTATTTATGTGATAATTTTTTATTTTACATCTGTTATTTTCTCTAAGTTATGTTTAGTTAGCCAAGTCTGGTGCCTTTTGTCTCTACAAGAATTTAAAAGGTGGAAGTTATACAGTTTATTAATTCAACAATAGTTTCGGATCGGTATCGGGTATCGACAGATACACAAAATCTAAACATCGTTATCGGTATTGGCAAGGAAAAAGTCGGATCGGTGACCCCTAGTTTAGTTCACGGGTTTCCATCCAGAAACTTATAGATGCATCCCTTCTCATCACAGCTGAGTCAAATGAAGGCCTCTTTACCTCTGCAGAGCTGACATACTGCTGCTGAGGGAACTGAGCCGTTTGATCCAGGTGCTTTGGAGTGAAATTTACAGGACGATAGATCTGGAGGACCAGGGTTGGAGATCCCTGTCTTAGTCCTTTTTTATTTAGTTGTTTCTCTGTTGCTTCTGTGTCGTTCTGTCATATTTTTGATTCAGTTTAAATCCTTATAATTTGGGGTTGTATCTCTGCTTGGTGTGCATTTCTGCTTTCCTCGTTGTCTGAATGTTTTAAGAGACATTTCTCCAATTCGCTTGGTCTAGCTTTATAGCGTCTTTTACAGATGCACCTTGTTTCTAATTTACCACTGGCTCATTGTTCAACAATCAACTCTCCAGTTTAAATATCTTCCATTTAGGAGGTTCTGTCAGATCATGCATTTCAGCATGTTTCCTGGGCCTTGTGTAACTTTCCTTGTAGTCCTTTTTTTCCTGTTGGTTTTTCTCTCTGTTATTAAGTAAATTGTTAACATTTTTAATCGCCTACTTACTTTCTACATTTGGGTCCTGCTTATGCCATTCTGTTACAGTTTTCATGCATAGAAGCAGAACTGTGAGGTACTAAAGCAGTTACCAATTCATCCTACAGCAGCTAACTGATTAATAAGTGACCATAAGTACAGTTCCCACTTGGTGAATCACTGTACCTTGCATTTCTTCACATACTCATGGGTGTGGCGATGAAAAGCAGAAGTTTCTGCTCATATACAGAACATTTAGGTCCTTAAAGTACTTTGGCAAAGTATGGATACCTCTTTATTTTTTCCTCCCTTATTTTGTGAGGTTGCAGCTACAAACTTGAATGAGTTTTTAGTTGGAATTTCCTGCGATTCACTAACACAAAGTAGTTTATGATTGTGAGGTTACAGGAAATTATCCAGTTACAGCTGCAAACTGTTTGTCTCTAACAGCTTTACACATGCAGAGCCTGGAGTCTTTGCCTATTTCTCTTTGCTATACAGCCCAAACTCGATCAGGTGGAGTATCCCGTAAATGTCCCTACATAAGAAAAATAAACATGTACAAAAAAACACTAATATTCAATGCAGTTTATTTATATATCGCCAATTCACAAAACATTTTATCTCAAGGCACTTTACAAGAACAGTTATTTCAATACAATCATTCAGACATGTCAATTAGTTAAAAGTTTTCTATGTAAGGAATCCCAGCAGTTTGCGTTGAGTCATTGATGTGAGGTTGTGCCCGGATCTTGCAGACTCCAACCACAGCAATCCCTCATATTGAGCAAGCATGTAGCCACAGTGGAGAGGAAAAACTCCCCTTTAACAGGAAGAAACATCCAGCAGAACCTGGGTCAGTACAAGCGGTCATTTGACACGACTGTCTGGGAGTTAGAGAAGACAGAGAAAAGACACAAAAAGAACAAAAGGAACTGATGTAAGAGTACTTTATGTATATTTAAAAAAAACAGTTTACAACAGGACATGGAGGATGTTTGGTCACTGGGAGAATCATCCGCACCAATGCTCCCCATCCAGCAGAGAGTAGCTGAGCAGGATACCAGACTAGGTGGAGCTTCTATGGAGAGAAAAACACTGATAGAAAACAAGATTAACAATCGCAATAACAAAAAAACATCTGGAGAGTAGTAGAACAGAAATGTGATTTCTGTTTTTAATGTTCATCAGACAATTAATTACATTTTGTGGACTTCCTGATTATAAAGAATTACAGAAGTCCAGCCCTGCAGTAACAAATAGATAGACTAGTTTCTCAGCATCACTCCTGGACAGGATGTTTGTATTTTTGAATTTTAGCCATTTTGCTATTGCTTGCTTACTTATATGCCATTGTGTTGCAAACAAATCTCAGTGCCATCAGGATGATTTAAGTTCATTCCTTTTTTTCTACAAAAGCATCTATCTTCTTGTTTTGAAAAATATAAAATAAATACAAACTTAAAAAAATAGATGCACAGATACTTCTGGCATACCCTGTTGGGTGTCTGTAAGAAGCAGATCTTTCAACATTTTCTCAACCTTGCTTGCTGTTGGACTTTGACTGGGCCACGTGAATATGAGCATACTTTGATAAACCAGTGGTTCCCAACCTGGAGTCCACAATCCGCCAACGGGATCATTATGAATCACAGGGAGTGTACACAATTATCTGTGCTTAGGTTGTGAGGTTACCGAAAATTGTATTTGAAAATATTATTTTATTTAACTCCAATAACACATCCAATAGCATGATCAAAACTCTGTATGAATTTAGATCATACTGTATTCAATAGGATTACATTTATATTAAATTACATATAAATACACACCAAATGACACTCATAAAGAAAACTGTATATCTTGAAAATAAGTAATTATCTTTCTGTTGTAATGAGGAAAACCTAATAAAAAAAGAAAATATTAAAAACATTACGCAATGTGTGTGTTTGCAAAATACACCTGATGACTTAAAAAATGAAAAACATTCTCTATGTAACCTACAGTGTAAAACAAGGAGAATAAGAACCAAAACCTACTATTCCCATTTATGTATTTTTTGCAGATAAGTTTGTTATGAATCTATTTTAATTTGTATAGCAGTTGGGGTTGCAGGACCTGGATTTTCTTGGACACAGACAAGAGGTCCTGCTAAAGAAAAGCATCCCAACAACTTAAAGTCACTATCATCCTGTATCACGTTGTGAATGGTGTTCTACTGATAATTCAATTCAATTAAAAACACTTTATTGATCCAAGATGGAAATTAAGTGTGTAGTTATTAGTTTTATATTAGTTATTAGTTATTAATGTGTAGTTATTAGTTTTCTTCCCCACACAGCACTTTGCAAGTAGACTAAAAAGTTACATTTCAGTCACTGTACAGAATTAAAAAACAATATTTGGGGCAATCTGCTGGGATTTCTTGAATAGAAAAGTTTTTAAGTGATTGGAATGTTTGTATGATTGAAATTAAATGACCCCATTGTCAATTGCCTCGAGATGACGTCTGTTGTGAATCGGCGCTATGTACGTAAATAAACTGAATTGAATTGGGTGGACTCCAGAAACGTGCAGACTATTTCAAAATCCTTACCACAATACGTGTAAATGAGGTTAAATTAGCTCATCAGGACACACGCTCACACCCAGCAATGACATCAGCGCTGAAATCAAACCTTTGACTTCCAAAGGACAATATCAAACCAGCAGGCCTCTGTGAACCTCTGTGTTTGTGTTTGCTCCATGGAAACCATTAATAACCATATGAATCTCATGATCCTGTTGTTTTCTTTCCCTCCTCTCGACCCTGTCAGTAAGCACCAGCTGTAAAAAAAAAAAAAAAAAAATCAGCTTTTCAGCTGACTTTCTGGTTTGTGAAGGTTGCTCAAAATAGGTTGTATATCATTTAGAACAGAAACCATGAGTTTGGGATTTTTAGAGCCAAAATTAATGTGATAAAAATGAATTTCCCATTAAGTTAATCAAATACTAAGCAAAGGAACTTGAGTGTGTCTGATGCTTGTTAGTGTTATCTTTCTTCAGAATTGCTCCCGACTTTGCCTGCTGAGGAATTAGGGCTCAGAAAGTTACTCATTCACCCGGCAAAGGGATATAACCTGTCTCTGTAGTCAGCGAGCCACACCCATGTCCTACGTTCCCATTGGATGGTGACTGTTTCCATGGCCGCCTGTTTGTCGTTTGACTTGCAGCTACATCATCCAGCTTGCATATGAGTCACGCAACAACAGAAAGGCTAACCTGTTTGCTTTAGTCTAAGCTTGCTTTTGAACCATTAGCATTGTGTTTAGGCGCAATGACGGCTGCAAAAAGTGTCAGTCCATAAAAAACCCATAAAGAACATTACTTATTACATTACATTACAAAACATTATTTTTTATGTTTTGTTCTTGAAGGGAAAGTGTTAAAAATGTTAAGCCTGAAAGTATGCAGAAGGAACATGATTAGCTTCAGTTTTGAAGGCAATGGCGGCCCATATTTTTTGCCTTTATGGGTTGTAACCAAATATCCTATGAAATAAATTTCAGTCCAGCTCAGAAATATTTACACAAGGATACTCTGTGAAAAACAAGCCAAGTTTTATAATATCAGTTGGTTAAAATCAGTGAGAGTGGTATGGGCTTGAAAAATTTGTGTTTTCTTCCTTTTTTGGAAAACAGGAACAGTGTAAAAAGTTTAATCTACATTGGAAAGGACGCCCCAACTGATCAGTGTAACCTCAGATTTAGGAAGAGAAGGATGGCTTTTGTTCTGGCTGTGGAGCTCAAGCCTTTGAGTTTCTAAAAGATCATGGTAGTAAAGTTGTTCAGTCTGCATGTGCTTCACAGATCTAGAGAATGCGTATTATTATGTCCTATAAGGAATTTTATGATGAGTTGATTTAAGGGGTTTGGGTTCTAGCTAACCGAAGCAGGGGTTGTGCCCAAGGTTTTGGCACATTGTGTCGTTTGTTTCCAGTGTAGGTTGGATTCAGCCAAAGCTTCTCCCTATTGTGTACTTGAACCAAAGAGGAGCGGCCAGGCTGAGAGTCAGCTCCTCGAAATCTGAGGTCATGACGGTTATTCACCTGAGAAAAAAAGGTGAATTACATCTGCTGGAGTTTCTCGATGTGTTGTTTGCAAGTGTTTATTGTCTACTTTGAGACAAAACACTAGCAGAGTTAAATAAAAATGCATTAATAATTTCATTTATCAAAGGAAAAAGCTAACCAAACAAACCTGGCCCTATGGGGAAAAGTAATTGCCCTATAAACCTAGAAATTGCTTGCGCCACCTTTTTACACAACTGCAGAGGAGTTTTGACCCGTTCTGCTTTGCAAAGTGTTTTCAGTTCAGCCACACTGTAGAGTTTTGGAGCATGAGTATCCAGTTTACGCTCCTGCCACAGCATATCAATTGGTTTTAAGCACAGACTTTGACTAAGCTATTCTCTTTGTTTTGTTTTAGCCATTTAAAGGGGGAACTTGTTTATGTGCCTCAGATTATTCTCCTGTGTTCAGACGTTTTTCCGTTTTTGTCTCATTAATCTAGAAGACATTTTTCCAAAAGGCTCGGACATCAATCCGTCTTTCATATTTTCAAATAACGAATTGACCATAAATGAGGGAAGTGAGATCGGCAGAGCTTCTGACCTCAACAGAGGCAGAGCTTTAGATCAGGGGTGGCCAAGTCCAGTCCAAAAGAGCTACTATCCTGCAGCTTTTCGATGCATTCTGTCTCCAACACACTTGAATCAAATGACTGAATTCCCCTTATGGCTCTTGGAGGAATTTTGGTTTCCTGGCTGCTCCTGGGAATGTTCTCAAAAAATGTCTCCATTGGTAGACAATGCCTTTCACTGTGGTTGATTGTTGTACCAAATACCGGAAAGGACATTTTAACCATTTCCAGACCGATAGATGTTAATCATGTTGTTTCTTATCTGTTCCTGAATGTCTTTAAATCAGGGCGTGGGGTGTTGCTTTGACATATTTTAGTCTGTTCATATTGTCAGACAGGTTCTAGTTAAGTGAGTTCTTGATTCTTCAGGTCAGCCACCAATCTGACCTGGGTGGGGCTTGTGAAATGGTGCTAAAGTTTTTTTTGGGGGGTTAGTAACAGTTATTTCATGATTTAACAAGAGAAGAGAATTATTTCTCAGACGCGGTCTACTGGGTTGGGACAACTTTCTTAAATGAAATCATTATTCAAACACTGTTTTTGGTAGTTACTCTGGTTATTTCATATTGGGGAGAACAAGTTTTCGGTTCCCTCTGGGACGATGGATGGTAAAATAAAAAAAGTATACTCACAATGTCAGCTTACTGGGACTTCGCCTGATTTAAAAACATTTTGAAAATTCGATAAAAATGTCAAGAGTTTTTTTATATATATTTTTTTACACTTTTGTGTTTACTAAATGATGAGAAGTACATTTGGTTTTGTTTTGGTCATGAAATACAGATATGCAAAGGAAGCTTTTGACATTTTAAAACAAACTTTTCCACTGCAACCTGATCAGAAACTAAACAAGCTTAATTTTCTAAAGGGATTTTTTTCTAGTAGCCTACAGCTGAGATAAAATCAGCTTTTTTCAGAGATACGTAACGCCAGATAAGACACTGTTTTGAGAAGAATTTGTGGTACTTTGGGCTGTTCTAATTTTGCCACACGAGTCGCTAAGAAAGTCTTGATGAGCTACTGGAATAATCCACCATCAGTCCTCCTTCCTGACTTTGTAGGTGGTTCTACAGTGAACACTGAGCCAAATACAGGTCAGACCATTTTTCACCACAATTAGACTAAATTATTTATTCATAACCCTTGTTCCTTCACCGACTTGCAGCAACAGAATAAAATATTCTCTCTGGTTGGAATATATAAAAGAGGATTTGAAAACAGCTCTTTAAACTTCCCGATAACTGAAGAACACGAGATTTGCTGCTTTACATTTTTTTTAAGGTTCATTTTAAAATAATTTATTTGAAAGTCTTTGTTTTTTGCAATCATTCCTTTGCAGGAAGAGCTTGGATGCAGAAACTTGAATAATGAACATTATGAGTTGGAGAAGACGAAATGCTGGTGATGCGTTTTGTTTTCCAGAAAATGTCTCCTAGTTTTACAGGTTTGGGTCAAAGAGGAAAACTCGAGAAAAACAGGAAGTACATGTCCTAATCCCTGCAGAGAGGAAACCTGGGTGCTAAAACTGCTTTTGCAGGGCTCATGTGTAATCAGTGTCCCATCAACTATCATGGTTGGGGAAATTCATTCAGGAGAATCAGAGGAAAAAGGCAGATCCCTAAACTTCTACTACAACCTTACTTGGCGGCACTAACCTTTGCCCCCCTAAGAAATCTCAGAACCAGTCCGTCTACATGTCCTGCAATCGCTCTCCTTGTGCTGACAGCGAGGCCGCCTCTTCAGAGGCACGCTCTCCACCCATCTGTGGAATGGAGCTACATCACCGAATGACAAGGACGCCACACAAGCATGCAAATTGACCCTGAAAAGCCTGCACACACCCAGCTTTTTTTTTTTTTCTCGTAGAAGTCAACTTGTTATTCAAATGCATATGACACACGGTCGGTCGGTCGGTCGGTCGGTCGGTCCGTACTGAAAGGTAAGCTTACACAAAGTCCCTCAGGCCTCAGAGGGTTAGTATGGATTTGAATAGCGAGGATACGGCTGCGGAGCCTCACACGCATCATGTCAGAGGAAAAACTGAAGCCGCAGATTTGTTTACAGTTAAAGTATCAAATTTGGTTGGTTGATAGTATATATACAAGGGAAAAAGAATGATTATATACAGTAATCTTTTATTAGTTGAATCTTAATAATATCACTGTTACATTTACTGTTCCCATGCTACCACTTTGCTGCATAAAACCCTGGTTGCCTGGTTTGTTTTATTCTCCTTTTCTACTCTTAAAAGGCCATTGTTTTACACTGCCTGCATAGAATTATTTTAAAAGCACTACAAGACAACTGTATCATCTCTCCATTGTCTTCTGTTTATCCTAGACTGGGTTGCAGAGGTAGCAGGACCAGTAAACCCGGACATCTTACGTGTTTCCACGCCACAGGGAAAATACATTTAAGACCAGACATTTACATGCACTGTAGAAAAACACAACCAGCTCTTCTGTCATGTTTGACAGCATCACTGGTGGTTCAAGGGTGCAGGAATAGGGATCTCACTTTTGAATGCCTGGTGGTTTTTATGGTACCAGGAAGTCCCCTCCATGAGGAACTTTGGGAAGATGCGAAAGCTAGGTGGCAGGAGAGGGTGTGCGCTTGGGCATGCTAAGTCCCAACAACCATTAATGTTTTAGATTTGATGACAATCTTATATGTAGGATTCATTTCAGGGCCGTGCAGAGACCTTTAGAGGGGGCAGGTGCTCAAAATTAAAAAAGGACATATGGAGCTAAATTTTAAAATGACTTAGAACAACATAACTTATACATAGTGTTTCATCCTGAATTACAACTGATATCCATCGAGAGTGTAATAGAGAATCGCAACATAATATGTCAACATCAGTTGGGAACCATGCAAAGTAAAAGCAGATGTGGTTCCATTTTGCTGAGAAGATGCTGTTACTGTGTTGATCAAAGAACAAAGACAATGAAAAGGAGAGCTGGTAGCTGATTGAACAAGTGTTATAAAGTACTTAATGGAACAATTTAACTTTCTGCCGTGTCTCACTACATAAACCCTCATACCTGACAGGTTAACATCCACAGCAACTCAGCTGCAGACAGCTTCAAACTGGCTAAGAAGGGGCTGAGTAACTTTTCTATAGAAGTGTTGGCAACTCTGAGAGATTTAGACTTTAAGTCAAGAGATAAAATAAATGTATAACATCTCGGCACATAGCAATGACGTAAATATATGAATAAATATTTGCATCATTTTTATATTTAAATTATTTGTGCTTATTTGGACACATTTTACTAACATTTTCACATGTATAAATGTTGATTTTGGGATGTTTTGATTTACTGAATTATGGCACGTCTGGCTTTCCATTATGGAATGCCAAAGTGCTCAAAATTAAAGAAATAAAACCTTGTGAAATAAATGTCGACGCAAATAAATAATAGAAAAATATATTATATACAAATGACTAAAAATAAAAGCTACTACAAGGAAAAAATGTGCAGTTAAATTATTGCTACTTTTTCCATCAATAAATACATTTTAACATAGAAAATGGAAAATATACTAATAAACTAAGAACTTTATGATTTCAGAGACCACACAGCGTGCTTGTTCCACTTTGTAAGTTGCCACAAGACGAATTAAGAAGAAGACCGTGTATAAAGTAATCTAAACTCTTGTAGCTATTATTGTGTTCGCCCTACTTACTAGCAGCCTCACTCACAACCAAAAGCAACTGATGTGTGGAGTCAGAGGCGCATTGAGCAATGTTTAAAGGCTATAATGTGACTGACAGCAGCCAAATAATTTTATTTAGCTAAATTGTTATTAAATTAGTAATCGTTCAGTGTTGATGTTGAGGGGCACAGACCGTTTTTGTTCAAAAAGGGAACTTGGGGCTTCATGGAGGAAAGGGGCAGGTGCCCAAGCGTTACATGCCTGCATAATTTGTTTTTATAATGTGTAAATTGCTCTGTTTGACTCACTTAATTTAACATTTCTGCTGCTGTTATTTGCATATCTCCTTTACACAGTATATATATATATATATATATATATATATATATATATATATATATATATATATATATGTTTTTCCTTGAGTGAATCTAAAGGCTTCTATCATTCTATTCTATTCTCTCTGACAAAAACTCCTTTATGCCGTTCAGAGAAGAAGATAGTTGTAATTTTGCTGGGTGCAGCACTGCCCTTGCATTCCCATGTTTAGTGGCGCATCAGTATGATAATGTACATTCTGGATACAAAGCCCCACTGTTCTGCGAGCATGAACAGTCATGATTCATAGACAGGCATTAAGTGACTCTTCATTTGAATAGAGGTTTTTATCCTCTGAACTCGGTTCCCGTGCTTTGCAGGATTCTTTTTTTCCACACCGCTGCTCATGATTTGAACTTACAGAGACGGAGGCCTGTGATTCATCATAGAACGTTTCCAGACCCGTGTCTGAGTCTAAAAATATAATGCTGGATTGTAAACAGTCAAATGAAATGAAAGCGGTTTGGATTAATGTTTACAGTTTACACAAACCACAACCGCATTCTTGGTGAATCTGAAGAAGTGTGAACAGAAAAGCCTGCATATACACCTGAGATCAGTCAAATCTCAACGAGGGAGGATAAATTTAACCCAAGTTACTGAGGATTTTTTCTGTAATTTACAAATAAAAAATACTGTCTTGGTCAGTTTATTTCTGAGAGATTTAACTTTCTGTTTCTGTGTTTTACTGTGTTGGTGGTGTTAATTTATTTTTCCTCCTTAGCTTCTATAGGTGGTGCTGTTGTCTCTGTCATGACTCAGTTCATTCCTCTATATAAAAGCAGCGTAAAACCCCAAACCACTCACCAGTTGCCAAAAATGATTGACTCTACATGATGCCGAAGAGACAGCAAATATTTGTTCTCTCTTGAACTCATTGATTTTTGGTAGATGAACGCTTTTTTTTCCCCAAAGGCACACAGTATGCTTTTTAAATCATAGGATTATAGATCAAGAACTTCTTTTTGTGCACAGGATTACAGATGCAAACATTTGGAGAGCAAGGTGAGCTTTACTTTTTTGGTTTGTGCTGCAGTTTGTTGGAAAATAAATTAGTCACGTTTTTTGCTCCTTCAGAGCAGTACATCAAAGAAGTGATCTTCTCAAAAGCTGACGTGTTATTATTTTTTTCTGAAGGCATTTTTAAGGATTTAAGAACAAAAAGAGAAAATGTTTAAACTGTTAGCTTGTTAATTAGTTATCCATGTTAGTTAGAAGATATACTGATGAGAGAGACTGACAATGGTGATGAAATTAGAAGTAAAGGTTTGCTGAAAGGTGAAATTTGCTCTATTTGTTGGGTTTTAATGCATGTTTTTTTTCCAGGCAATCTGGACACCAACAAGGATGAAGATGAAGCCCAGTTACATCTGAGGATAACCACAGTCTTAGGAACTTCTGATATTTTTTCTGTTGTATTGCCTAGCGAAATGCGTTCCATACTTTGGGTAATTAAAAAACTTTAGGTAGTGTTTTACTTTTTAACTTGGAGGACCTATTGTTTTTAAATTAACAAACTAATTAGCAAGTTATTGTGTACATGTGTTTTTGTATGGCTTGTTTTTAGATAGCAAATTTTCGAATGAATAAAAGCGAGTTTTAGATAGTGTGCATGATTATTGATCCCAAATTTCTCAAATAATAACGGAGATAATAAATAAATGAAGCAGGTTGAATATATGAAGTGTCACCAAACTGTGCAAAGATTCCAAGTCTTTCATGCATGAGTGAGGAGTCAAATGCCTTTTTGTTAAATTTTTCTTTTATCATGTTTTCATGTGCTCATACTTGGACACCAAAACTAAAATACCAGACAGTTTGTTGTCAGATAAATCTGATATCACCAACTTACTGCTTTCTACCCCCACTGATGTGTTTACAGGTCATTTTCGAAACCCCCTCTGTGAAACCTTCCAAAACGTGCCCAACTCTGATGGCGCGTTCGCTCCCAGTAAGCTCTTAAAGAGCCACGGTCATTTGGGGGAGAAACGAAAAATGAATATCAAGAGCTACTGCGGAACCTACAGAGCATTACAGAACAAAAGTTGAAGTTTTGTTTCGTGGATCTTTATCAGGTTCTTAGGATGTAGTTTCAGAACATTTCCTTTCAAGAGAGTCAAAAGTCCTTCATCTATAGTCTGTTAAACGAGTAAGAAGGTGTATTAGTACAGGCAGAAAGATGAAAAGTTCTCATTTTAAGGGTAAGTTTGATATTTGTTTTCTACATAGTTTTAGAAGGAAAAGGGAACAGCAAAAACATCTTGAAAAACTGCTGTTATTTATCTTTAAAGCAATGAGACTTGAGTCAGTTTGTTAGTCAACAGGTATTTCTATTTTTCCTTAAATATTATTTTAGAAAGCAGTTGTCCAAGGAGAGGCATGCAAATTGCAGCAACTTCCTCTTAGGAGGATGACAATTCGACAAGTTTAAGTTGAAGTCGATGAAGACCCAGCTTGTAGGATGGGGAGAACGAAAAAGAATAGGCTTAAATTCACGGTTCGACCCGCATAATAATCTTGTATAGAAGTTTCCGTGTCAGCAATAATGATCGTATTTCCTTCTCTGCTAATGTACCATGGAGTGGGAGTGAGGAGTTACACCAGGATGCAGTCTCCTCCTCTCAACACGAACCTGTTGTCACTTTATGCTATTTTTAAAAATAATTTGTTCTGAACCTGGTTGAAATCACAAAATTGATGCCTCAGGATCTTCTCAGTTTTAATAAGACCAGGGACGACATCAATAATTGAACAAAATCACACTCGTTCCTCACAAACGTGGGTATGAAAACAGATCCCGCAATGTTCAAGTATCGCTTGTTCCAATTGCAGCCTTTCTCAAAAATACTGTAAATTCAAATATTTGTAAATCCAATCTACAGACAATAGGAGATTCTTATACTGTATATTATTATAATTTTGGAAGTAGATACTCTACCACCACTTGCATTTATAACTGGTACACATATTTGTTTTAAGCTAGTACAAAGAGGGAAGCACAAGTGTTGGCATTTCTTCACTGGGTGTTATATTCCTCTTAAAATTATTTTCTTTATTTGTGACTAAGGATGACAGCGGCTCAGTATAGTAGAATTGTTGTCTTGCAATCAGGGGTTGTAAATTCTGTCTGTCTCATGTCAATGGGCAAGGCATCTAAACCCAAGTTGCTTACAAAACTCTGTACCAGTGTATGAATATGAGTGCAAAAAGGGTGAATGAGGCCCCAGTGTAAAGCGCTTTATAAAGTGCAATATAAGACAATTTAAATAGTCCTGCTCCATTTTATTTATACAAGTTTCTGCAACCATATCTAATGTCTTCATCCTGTTCTTTAGGAAGTGAGATTTAGATTGTAGACCAGATGCTTTTGATTATTTTAAAGATGAGATGCAAACTCAGCGGTGATAGAAGTTCAAATTCAAAATTCAATTCAAAAATTGTGCTCTCTATATTTATACACTGGTATGGTGTGCTTGGAAGATTTAGACACAATTTCTTTCCTTCAACATCGCCTCATATTTGTTAGTGTTCTAGTTTCATGGAAATTCTCCCTGCGGATTTCAGAAACACGGCCTGCAGTTAAGTAAATAGAAAGTTGTAATTCCAATACTAATGTGATACTTTAAGGCACTTCTGCAGTGGGAAGCTGGGTAGATTGTTTGGATTTTGAGGGTTCAGACCATAGTCGCATGCAGAACATTAACATTTCACCAGCAGAAAGAAGAAAACATTTACTGACACATTCAGATGATCCCCTATTCTAAGAAACAGCTTCATATTGATGCAAAACAATGAATGTAAAACACAGTATTATAGACAAAAAAGAAAGTCAAAGGAGGTTAATTGTGTTTATATAAAGATACTTTCATTTCCTCAGACCTGATCAACATAAAAATATGTATTTACTCCGATTAAATGAGATCTAAACGTAAGGTAGGTTCAGGTTCAGGGAAAGACAGTATAGAACAAATGCAAACATGAAATAATACAGTGAGTTGATTATGAGAAGTGTTTTACACACTCTGAGACTGGGCAGTATTTGTTTTTTATCATTTACCGTCGAACTCTAATCATTTGCATTAAGACCTCTGAAAGACAATGTGGAGAGAAACAGATTAACAGGTTGTCAGGGCAGCAAACGATGCTTTGCAATGACATCTTGTGGCTGGGAACTCTTACTACAGCTTTGATTAAATACAGTCACAGGAACAGCAGCGATGTAACAGCGGCGTTGGAAGGCCTGTAAAAGTAAAGAAGAAGAAGGGGAAAAAAAAGATGAGTTATAAGATCAATGGTCATAATGTTTTACACAAGGAGCAATAAGTAAATGAACGGATGCCTCTGTATTTGAATATAAGTCACCAGCTCATACATAATATCTTCAACTGTGTTTTGTAGTGTTATCTTTTCAAAACCACACAAGTAATACTTTATTACTCTATAACTTTCTGCTTTAAACATAATCAATTTAAAACTCAGTTTTCACATTTTTAATTGCCTCAGAACAATCCTGATATGCGTCACTTTGTGTTATTGGAGGCAACAAAGACTAAAATGGCACATAAAGTCACAATTTGTAACACAGCAGACACCATTCTGGCATATTAAGCATTGGCAGAGAAACTTTTATTATTAAATGTATTTTTAGCTCTGAACTGACAGAAAACTGAAAGTTCAGGAGGAAATTTCTAATGATTTTTAAGTTTTGCCAGTGAATCTGGTCAAAATTACAGTTTCAATGAAACACAAATAATAATAAAAAAAAGACCATAGAATAAATATTGTCAGTTTGTTAATGTTTGAAATTCATGATATTGGTTTAAAACAGACAACTTAACAAAAAAACAGTTGGATTTCAACTTTTAAAAAATCTTCCTGAAGTATTTTATGAAACTAATATTAAAAAATCTGCTTTTTGCCAATTTTAAGAACTTTTATAAGACTAACAGTAAAGTAATGTCGCAGTTAAAGAAATTTGTGCAACGACAATCACTACTTTCTAAAAGCCCTCCTTGGATACAGGAATCTTTTTCTTTAAATATGAAAAATATGAAAGAAAAAAAAAACTGAAAATGTCATCAATACATTATATGTTTAAAAATTGCAGACACAAACCTTTTTCCTGACTTGGCAAGTTTTATTTAATGCAGAAATTTTCCCAAAATCTAAAGTATTGTTTGAACCTGGAAAAGATTCCCAATACTATTTTTTTAAGCAAAATGCTCTTTAAATTATTACAGGAAACAAGTCTATTAAGATTCAAATCCCAAAGTTTGCTCAGAAAAATAATCTGGACAATTTAAACTGAAAGATCAGACTAAGGTCACAACATCATAGCTGAAAAGTACTACTGTTAAAATGTCGTAAAACGTCCGTAAGAGCCAATGTTAGATATAAAATTCATATATATATATATATATCATAATGATTGTGGTACTGGTGGTTTGATAAAAAAATATTAAAAGGTATTATTTCTAAAAACATGATGGGTTTTATCTTCTTAATGTACCCAAATGAAACATTGCATTTATTTTTTTACATTTTGTTGTGTAAAAGTAGGCTGCTGCATCAAAAGATCTTTAAATCTTTACCGGAGGTGGGTTTTATTAATTCACAAAAATGTCCTTAAATCATCGTTAAATGTTCCTTTAACCTAGAGGCATGCAGCTATCCCCAGTGCAAATCCCCAGTAGGATTATTGGTGTTATTGTTTCTGAAAGAGCTCAGATTTTCCTACTCAGTGCCCAAAGTGTCCACCTCATATGTTCATTGCAGGTTGAACACTCGCCCCTCACCCGTCTCTCACCCCATGCTAAACCCTCTAATTGCCCCCCTGGCATCTGAGACACCATAATCCCCTTCCATCTGAGCAATTAGGAAATTGAGTCATTCAGGATTTGGGATACAATGGTAAGATTAAAAGTTGACCGGTTTGATTGCAGTGTATGCTGTTAGGTTAAAGGTTTTTAAGTCTAATTCAAAAATAAGAAACTTAAGGCTAAAGATTCTGAGGTTAATGGTGGTTAAGGTTAAAATGAAAACGTATTTAGGATGAAGCTAAGAATTCTGAGCACTGATATCATGTTTGACAAATTTATGCTTCTCACAGTAACTATCATATAATTCTGACATCTTTAAACTTTTTCTCTCTACGTCCCTGTCTGCTCCAGGCTGAATTGTATGAGTGGATCAGAGCAGTGTTTAGGATGTAACATATGGCGTGACTCACTCTGAAATAAACTCCGCAAATGCATCCTACACGTCTTGCCGAAGGCATTCATTTGAGTGATTGTGGGTGGCGATGCACTCACAGGTATGGCCGTTTACTTTCCCTCCTTACTTGGCAAACCCTGTTTCTATGACTGGAGGCAAACTCCGAGTTATGAAAAATTATTTTAGAATTACATTATTACGGTTTAATTTCATAAAAATAATGCATGTGATGTTTTTGGAGTGTTCCAGTGTGGGATGTGTTCACTCTAGAGCACACAAACTCGTGTCTGGCAGAAGTTTTCACACTTCAGTTCCATATATAAAGCTGCATTGCAACTAGAAGCTTCAATGTATTTTATTTCAGACTCTATATAATAGGCAGATAGATGCAAAGTAGCGAATAGCTGTGGTGGAGAGAGAATGAAGCACTGTTTCTAAAGAAAGAAACAAAAACCATGTAGTTTGCATATGCATTCACAGAACCTCCAATGTGGTGCTTTGAACCACATTTTCACTGCAGTCACTAGTGCAGGTCTTTTAAAACATTTCTCTACTAGCTTTTCATACTTATCGTCACGATCCTTGGCTTTTTGTGCCTTGGTTCTTACTTGTGCTTCTGTTTAGGTTATTTTGTTCTTACTAGTGCTTCTTCATTAGTTTTTTTTCCATTTGTGTTGACTTTTGTAGTAGTTGTCCTGTTCTGTGCATCTTGGTTTGGACTTCTTTACCGGTTCTTAGCTCGGTTAGTTAGATCCTCTGTGTTTCCATTCATGTTCTCCTCTCTCTCAGGGTCTCCTTCTGCATTCACTGATTGTACTCAACATCCACAATCACATCTCCACGGTATTTAAGCTCCTTTGGTTTCAATCCCTCATGGCTGGATTGTTCTGTTAAACTGCTGCTTTCTCCCTGGGTCCTGCGTACTTCCTTCATGTTGTATGAGTTCTTTATTTCATTGTTAAATGTAAATCTCCATGATACTTCTGCCTCTCTCCTGCTGCAGGTTGGGTCCCCATCAAAAACCTCTAAACATCACACCCAAAGGCTACAATTATGGATGCAGAGTAGGAAATCTGTGATTTTCAACTCTACCATTGGAGCTCCGCCCCAGTCTAAGTCTTTTGTTCGATTGTATTTTTTTCCAGAATGCTTCTGCATGTAGCTTCATACATCTTCCCATCAAATCTGACCGACTTCCTTGTTCCTGCCAAAAAAGGTGGAAAAATAGCTGTTTTTTTGTATTTTGTCTAAAGCCATGAAAATAGAAGAATATCATATGACTAAGATGGCATTCCAGTGGACAAACGTTCTCCACATCCTGCTACCAACTTCTGCTTCTGCATCAGTTCTGGTGCTCTTTCTGTGTCTCTGCTGCCTTTTCCAAACCACAGACGGTCTCGGCAGATGACCGCTTATGCTGAGCCTGGTTCTGCTGGAGGTTTCTTCCTGTTAAAAGGGAGTTTTTCCTCTCCACTGTCGCTTCATGCTTGCTCAGTGTGAGGGATTGCTGAGGATTCACGACGCAATCCTCTGTGATGTTCTAATTCCTAAATTAAACATTGTATTGGAATAATTCTTCTTGTAAAGTGCCTTGAGATGACATCTGTTGTGAAGCGCAGCTTTATAAATAAACTGAATTGAATTGAAAAATAATTTCTGAGAATGATCAAAGAGAACACAAGTAGAGAATTGTCGAAGTTGGAGAACCCCACTTAGAGCTGCTAAGGTGATCCACAGGGTTAAGCCTTGTTTTGCTGGCATTATTTTAGCCTGTTTTTGTTTTTTCATTTATGTAAACAAAGCTGTTGCAGGTTCCCAGTTCACTGGCCTGATTGAGCTTAGCTGGGTGCTCCTGATTCCCTCATCTGATTCAGTTTCATTTGTAAGTATTACTTTTGGTTGGTTTTCTTTAGGGCTTTTGTTTCTGTTTGTATTTGCTAGTTTGTTTTCAAGCTCAGAGGCTTGAGGAGAGCCTCGGTGGACATTTGTGAAAGAATGGGTCACATTTCGGAGCTCATTGTATTCCAGTGTGGTGCCTTGATAGGATGCCATTTCTGCAATGAGTCCAGTCTTGAACTTTAACTTGAACAAGTATTTTTTAATACATTGCTGATTTTTGACGTTTTCCTACTTATAAAGCATGTAGAGGTCTGTAATTTGTATCAAAGGAACTCTTCAACTGTGAAGGACAGAATCTAAAACAAAAATGCAGAAAATCACAGTGGATGATTTTTAAATAATTAATTTCTATTTTATTGCATGACATTGGCATTTGATACAAACATAACTCAATATTTGGTAAAATAACCATTGTTTGCTATTACAGAAATCAGACGTTTTCTGTAGTTCTTCACCAGGTTTGCAAATATGCAGCAGGGATTTTGGGCCTCTCCTCCATTCAGATCTACTCCAGAGCATTCAGGTTTCAGGGCTGTTGCTGGACAACTGGCAGGTCTGGAGACTGGCTAGGCCACTCTAGGACCTTGAGATGCTTCCTATTGAGCCACTCCGTAGTTGCCCTGGCTGTGTTTTGGGTCATTGTTATGCTAGAAGACCCAGCCACGACCCATCTTCAATGCTGTTACTGAGGGAAGGAGATTTTTGGCCAAGATCTCATGATACATGGCCCCATCCATCCTCCCCTCAATATGGTGCAGTCATCCGGTCCTCTTTGCAGAAAAGCATCCCCAAAGAATGATGTTTCCACCTCCATGCTTTACAGTTAGGATGGTGTTCTTGGGGTTAAACTCATCATTCTTCCTTCTCCGAACACGGCAAGTGGAGTTTAGGCCTAAAAGCTCCACTTTTGTCTCATCAGACCACATGACCTTCTACCATTCCTCCTCTGGATCATCCAGATGGTCATTGGAAAACTTCAGATGGGCTTTTATTTGCGCCGGCTTGAGCAGGGGGACCTTGCGTGCACTGCAGGATTTTAATCCACGACGTCGGAGTGTGTTACTGATGGTTTTCTTTTAGACTGTAGTCCCAGCTCAATTCAGGTCATTGACCAGGTCCTGCCGTGTAGTTCTGGGCTCATCCCTCATTGTCCTCATGATCACTGCTGCCCCATGAGGAGAGAAATTGCAATGGCGCTCCAGACTGAAGGAGATTGACTGTTGTCTTGAACTTCTTCCATTTTCTAATTATTGCACCAACAGTAGTTGTTGCCTTGTCATCAAGCTGCTTGCCTATTGTCCTGTAGCCTGTGCAGCTCTACAAATTTTATCCCAGATGTCCTTGCACAGCTCTCTAGTCTTGGCCATTGTGGAGAGGTTGGAGCTTGTTTGAGTGTGTGGACAGGGGTCTTTTATGCAGGTAAGAGGAGAGCTTCTTAAAGAAAAACTAACAGGTCTGAGGGAGCCTAAACTCTTACTGGTTCATAGGCAATCAAATACTTATCTCATGCAATAAGATTGAAAATAATTATTTAAAAATCATCCACTGTGATTTTCTGCATTTTTGTTTTAGATTCTGTCCCTCACAGTTGAAGAGTACCTTTGTTACAAAATTACAGACCTCTACATGCTTTATAAGTGGGAAAACTTCAAAAATCTGCAGTGTATCAAATACTTGTTTTCCCTACTGTATCTCCTTCCCATTAGCTCAACAACTATGTGTAAAGAGCTTTGTGGACTGGGTTTCGATGGTCAACCAGCTGTATCAAAACCTTATGTCACCTGGTGCAATGCAGAGTGTCAGATGCAGCCATGTAAAGCACACCTGTGCAGCCCTAGAGACGTAATCTTTAGAGTCACAACTTCCTCTGTGTAGCAGTCCGATGGAAGCAGTGGCAGTTGCCAGGAGAACAGCACTTGCCTGACTGCAGTGTGTCAACTGTATGGTGCATAGGGGATTATGGCCCAGCGCTCTCCAAGGAGTTGGGTTTAGCACGCTAAGTTGCACTATAAGGAACCATCCAATGTTGTATCATACCACGACATGTTGGAGAATTTTAAACTGTTGACTGTGAGAAATATTTTGGTCTCTTTCTGTCTCTTTTCAAGTTTACTGTAACTAGTAAACCGGCCAACCAATGATTATGGGACAAATTAATTCTATAGGTCTTTCCCAGGTCAGACATTCATTTATCTTTCCTTTTTCTCAGTTTTTCAACAGTCTTAAATTTAGGCAGTTCAAATGCAGTAATCTTTTCACGTTTTACCCACATGTTGTTTGGAAGTAGGGGAAAGTAAGTTTGTCATTTCTTTTCTGAGATATTTCACTAGCTAGGACCCCGCTACGGATGGAATTAACTATTCACAAGCAAGAAAAATGCTACAGATTCTGAATTTTAACAGTTTATTGAAGGCGTGAATGATCAAAAGGTCTGGGGAGAGATATTGTTGGAGACCTGGAGGAAGACTCAGTATGGGGGCGCAGTCTTCAGGAAAATAGTCTTTCCGAGCCTGCTCAGGACCCCCCAGACGGGACCTAGAGAGAGATGTTAGAAGGGTGGTACAGGAGTGAACGAGAGCGCGGAACAGGGATGCTGCGAATGGTGGATGCTGCAAAAGAAAGGGGGAGGGGTTAAGAGGGGCGGGGCAGCAGGACCCATAGAGAGAGAGAGAGAGAGAAAGAGAAGGCGGGTCAGCAGGACCAGGCGACCTATAGGGATGGGAAGGGAGGGGCGAAAACGAACGAGACAGAAGAAAAATGAGAGGCAGGCGTTTTTATAAGTGTATTGCAGCGTGATTAGATGCGCAAGGGAGCCCGGTGATGCCAGGTGTGACAAGTTTAGGGCTGATTAGGACGAACAAAGCGAGTTTAAAGAGTGGCCCTGCTCCTGAACTTAAGTTAACTTTGTTAACTACATTTCACAGAGGGATGTCACTTTCCCTCCTGGCTGTTTTAGTTGGGTTTTTTCCATATGCCTTAAAGCAAAAGGTCAAAGTCAATTACCTCTCCATCATCCGTACCCACCTACTCCAACTCCAGCAGTCAATGGACTGTAAAGAGGAGTACACCGTGGACTTACCGCTATTGCATCACAGGATGAATACATATGACGAGCACTGGAGTGCCAAACAAGATAGAATCATTTGTTGAAGGTTTATGCTAATCCCTACAAGGTGTTTGAGGGTTACATTGGACTGCAGGAGGACACGCAGTGGACTCTTAAGAGCAAAAGGTGTGTTCTCCCGAACCAGGAAGTGGTTTGACGACCTGAAGGATTCAAGGGTGGAGGTTCAGGGTAAATTTGTTTCTGAATCTGAAAAGGTGAAAACCAAAATCAATCACCACTTAACTTAACATGAATGTTTTAAACCTGTGTTAGAAATCCTCTGTCTATACATTGGAGGACATGGAAAGTGGAAACAGAAAATCCCCTGATTGGATGGAGAATGTGAAGCTACCAGTGCCAAGAACTGCAACACTGTGCAACCCTTAAATCAAATCAGTTAAACATAAAAAATGGATAAAATTGACTTTGGTGTGGCCTCTTGTCCACATCTCCATGACATAAGATATCAGAATGGTTTAGCAAGTGTAAAAACTATGTAAAACTCCACAGGCAAAAGTCTGGATTCCAATCTGGTGGAAAATTTTTAATGCTTGGCATGTCAGGAAGCTCCTTTCTCTTTTATCACCAAAATGCTGAAAACCCCCCCCAAAACTACGTTGAGTTCCTTCAGTAGCTTTCCACAGACCACAGAATAACCTTACCCCAAACAAGACAAACAAACAACAACAACAAAAAATTATCACCGGTTTATTTTTTAACCCTTTTTTAAAATCCATCTGACCGTTTCAGTGCCTTGCTGTTTTGTGTAACATCTGCATTTGGGTCCTCCATAAACTACACTTGTGTGAGCATGAGGGACATAAATCTGTTGCACAGATTTAACTGTAGTTGTTCAAAGGTAAAGAAGGGTGAAGCAAAAGGATGGTGGGAGCTTTGCTAAGCCTTGTGCACATGTATGGGAGATAGCTTCATTCTTTTTCACTGTAAAACAGTTCGTCTTACATTACATGTCAGAATCAGAATTAGCTTTAATGGCCCAGAATGACAAGTACAAGGAATTCAACTCTCAACTTTTCTCTCTAGTACCAAACTTAAATAAGTGAAGTAAAAATAAAAACAAAAAAATAAAAAAACACAATATATACACCAAAAAGGGGTTATTGTACAGTGAGTATATACAACAGTGCAGAGTTATAGTTTATTGTCCATGTGAATGGACTCACACTCTGTGACTACTCAGAGTTCGTCAGAGCGACAGCCCGGGGGAAGAAATGGTTCTTGTGTCGGGTGGTTTTGGCGTACAGTGCTCTGTAACGCCGGCCTGAGGGGAGGAGCCTTAACAGATTGTGGCCAGGTTGTGAGGGGTCTGTGGTGATTTTCCTGGCCCGCTTCCTGACCCTGGACTTGTACAGGTCCTGAATGGAGGGAAGATCAGTACCAATGATCCTCTCTGCAGACCTGACTGTTCTCTGCAGTCTGTCCTTGTCTTGCCTGGTGGTGGCTCCGAACCAGACAGAGATGGATGAGGTCAGGACATTCTGGACTATTGCTGTGTAGAATATGGTCAGCAGCTCCTGAGGCAGGTTGAACTTCCTTTTCTAAATATTTTTTTTTGTCCCACGGTTTTCCCCCCAGTTATTTATCACCCAGGGTCACTACCTAAGTGCAGCCCTAGGCATTGCTCTCCCTCTGCCAACCCTGGGAGGGCCCTGCACTGAGCTCAAGCCTCCTTCTTGCCTGAGGAGTGAGCATTCCCTTCTTTTCACCTGAGGGGGCAGGGTTTCCCCAGCTGGACGTAGCACGCGGAAGGATCACGTTATTTTAGCCCGATCCTCCCCAACCCTTCATGCGCCGTAGTCAGCCAGGAGGCGGCAGTATACAGCCCAGGACTGGTGCATGTTTTTGTGGGAGTAGCTCACATTAGCTGCTCAAGGGAACACTGGGAGAACATGCAAACTCCACACAGAAGAGCCCTTTTGCCAACCCCACCCAGGGTGTGGATGCTGATGATATGGAGGAACACACACACCCTCAGCACCCACAGCGTCCCCAGTGGGAACCCGGGACCTTCTAGCTGTGAGGTGAGCTGTGCTACCAGCTGTGCCACCGTGCTCCTTATAGGTTGAACTTCCTGAGCTGACGCAGAAAATACAGCCTCTGCTGGGCCTTCTTCCTTATAGAGTCCATGTGGGAGGTCCACTTCAGGTCCCGTGCGATGGTGGATCCAGGGAACCTGAAAGACTCCACTGTAGGGACTGTCCTGTTGAGGATTATGAGAGGAGATGTTGATGGGGGTCTCTTCCTGAAGTCCACTGTCATCTCCACAGTTTTGAGCAGGTTTAGCTCCAGGTGGTTCTGACTGCACCAGAGGACCAGCTATTCCACTTCCCTTCTGTATGCAGACTCGTCGCCTTCACGGATGAGTCCAATGACGTTGGTGTCATCTGCAAACTTCAGGAGTTTCACAGAAGGGTCCTTTGAGATGCAGTCAGTGGTGTAAAGGGAGAAGAGTAGTGGGGAGAGAACGCATCCCTGTGGGGCACCAGTGCTGATGGATCGGGTGCTGGATTTGAACTTTCCCAGTTTCTCCTGGTGCCTCCTATCAGTCAGGAAACTGGTAATCCACTGGCAGGTGGAGGGAGGCACGGTGAGCTGGGACAGTTTTTGATGGAGGAACCCTGGGACGATGGTGTTGAAGTCCACAAACAGGACCCGAGCGTATGTCCCTGCAGAGTCTAGGTGGTCCAGGATGTAGTGGAGAGCCATGTTGACTGCACCAGCCACTGACCTGTTTGCTTTATAGACAAACTGCAGGGGATCTAACAGGGGATTTAACAACTGATGTAACCTGACGTCTTCAAAAACAGACAAAACTTGAAAGATGTATAACTTTTCTGTATTTTAAAAATGTATTTTGATCAATAACACGTTTTTATTACTTAAAATGTGCCTTTTCTAATTGTAGGTTATAATTTGTTTCATTTGCTTGTCGAATAAAGCAGGACAAAAGCAGAAAAATCTTCTGAAAGATCTAGATTAACATCTGACCTTATGCATGCAGGTACCTAGTCCCTAAATCAGTACATGTTCCACATCATTTTCTTTTCTTATCCTTTTTTTCAACAGAAAGTCTTGTTTGGATAACATGACATTCAGACTCAGATGTCTTGGTATTCTCCTGTAAATCATCACACTCAGTCAGAGTTAAGCGTGCATGCATGAAGTGTTGTTTCCATGCACACATAGGCCTATTATTACCTCACTTCCTTCTCTCACACCCTTTAGGGATAATCCTTCAGGGCAACTGGTTGAATAAGCAAGAGTGTTGCTGTTGGTCTTAGTCAGCACTGTAATTTGACCCTGTCTCATTCAGGATTATAAGCAAAAATATATGCTGTTTGTCAGCAACTCCTCTGTCTAGTTTTCAGGCTGGTGTAAGTCTTCGTGTTGTAACAGTTTTAAAGCTCTAAAGTCTCGAACTTTGAACTTGTACTTTTTGATAGCTTATGACTGGTCTGAGTGATGTTATACAAATACTCAACGTAATATCATTCTGAATATCCCTGGAAAGGATTGATCCATCAATAGAATAATAAGAGCTTCTTTTATATTTTGTGTTTGTCATGATCCTTAGTTTTTTTTAGTTTTATTGTGTTTCAGTTTTCATAATTATCTGTTTTTTCCTCTTTGTTAGTTCTGTTTTGCTTTATTTCTCTCATTACGGTTGTGTTCTTTGATTTGAGTTTCCTTTTACCTAATAGTTTTACTTATATTTTCCTTCTGTTCACTTTTCCTCCTCCCTCCTGTTATATATTAGTGTCGTTACTTTGACCTTGTGCTTCTTTATCCTTATTAATTTACGTACATTTTCTGTCTAGTTTTTTTTCTGTGTTATGCTTATTCTTTTGTTTTTCCCTCTCTGTTTCCTTCCTGCCCACTCTTTTACCAGCATCTCCTTTTCACTCATCAGTCCCTGGGTTTTTCCCTTTCATTCCTCACTCCTTCTTCAGTATCTAAATAGTCCTCTTTCAGTCATACTCAGCTGGATTTTCCGTCTTCCTTCTCCTTGTATGCTGCTGGTTTCCATGTGAGTTTTCGGACTTCTGCTTTTTGAATATTTTTATTGTTTTACCTCCTGAACATCTGCATTTGGGTCCTCCATAAACTACAACAGGACACTGGTGTGGGCATGTAGGACTTAAATCTGTTGCACAGATTTAACCGAAGGTGTTCAAAAATAGAAGGGTGAAGCAAAATGATGGGGGGAGCTTTGCTAAAAACAATGCAACTAACAGGTGAAAGGGTAATAACAAACCTTTAACCGAGTATCACACAGAGTCCATACTATAACAGGTTTCTCAGAGCCTTTGGAAGACAAATAGGTTTACAGTATCACAGATTGCCCCACTTAATAGTGGACCTCAGATGCTTTTCCAAGTATTCATCATTTTCCTTCCAACCAACCCAACATTCATTCAACATTCAACAAATGTGTCGGTTAGCTTAAGAGATAATTAAAAAAAGAACAACTATTGGTCAGACAGGCTTCCTCAAAACAGATGAAAGCAATATACAGAAACTGGTCCATGAGGCTACCAATAGGTCGACAACAATATTAAACCAGTGGCAGAAATTGCCAAACAAAGCGAAATATGTGGACTCTTTTCTTTGGATAGAACTGAGGCTTTTGTTTCGCTTGATGGAATCGTGAACAGTTCAAAATGCCTCTCAGTTTTCACCAAAACCCTTCAAGGTGTTTACTGGAAAGCAGAAAATGAAGAAGGATTCTACATTTGTGTGTCACACTGAGTCCGAGCACGTATCCAGGTCTAGTCCAACCAAACAAATGTGTAGAACTAAATCCAACCCAATGCATGGGATGACCAGAAGACGGATAGTCGAGAGATGTCCTCACAGTCTGACAGAGGTGGAAAACCTTTGCAAGGTAAAGTGGGTAAATATCATGATGTTAACATGTGGGAGCTAACAGACTCATTCTATAGAAAACTGAATGCTGAAAGAAATCTCAGTAATCGTGGTAGGCATATCCAGTAAGGAATTCAAGAGAGCGTTAAATGCTAATTAAATTTTTATTGCAGCCCAATATCTGTATGTCCCTGCTTTAATTTTAATCTGTATGCATTTCATTTTTGAGAGACTTTATCTCGTTAACAAGAGAGACAATGTGGGATTGCAGTCCTGCTGGCACCTCTTGCGTAATTTTGACAAACAACAGTATTACTGTGCATCAGATTAGCCAAGGGGATGAATTTGTATATCTGGCAGCATGTATCGCCCTGTATCATCTTAAAGCTTTTCCCCCCTGAGGAAGATGTCGTAATTTGTTTTGGAAAGTGAATACGGTTATGTGATTCGAGACTTTTGGCTCAGGGCTCAAATCTCTTCAGATTCCCATCCTCTTTCCTTATACTGTCAACAATATCGTTGTTATAAGGAAGTTGTAAGATTATTACAAAGTGGAGCATCTTCCCCAAACATGTCCGTGCTTGCAAAAAAGAGTTGGCTGGGGATGTTTTTAGAACTAGATGGAATTTCAATAACTTTACATCTGCGGAGGATGTGACACTTGGCTACTTGTTAAACCTATCCATGCTCATATATACAGAGCCAGCTCAAGTTTGGATGGGAGCCTAAATAGCTGTTCAATCGGTGGTCCCACTCCCAGTCAAGCTCGTCACCCAGCACTGAATACGATCCTAGATAAAATTGAGGTGTAGACCTACTGCTGATAGACACACCATTAACCGTACCTGCAGAAAGCAGAGATTTGAAAAGGCAGAGTGCCAAAATGGTTTCCGCTGTGCACATAATTTATATTAAGCCATATTATGTATTTGGAATACTAAAATGGGCAGTTATGTGTTTTTAGATGGGATCTGAAGTAACAGATTTTACCTATTCACTGGTACTTGTGGTCCCTAAACACCTTGAATAAAGGTGGGATACTGTAATATATTTTCTGAAGGCCTCAGTGGATTGAGTGGGAAAACTGGGAAACAAACAGCATTAAAAACGACCTCGAAACAGGAGACAAGTATTATATTATTAGTACATGGATAATGTAGTCGATACATTTAAAACAGGGTTAAAGGTACAAAACTATATCCAAAGCCTGGGATTTTTGTGCAACTGCAAACGAAACATGGCAGTCCACTGTTAAGCTGTAGAAAAAAAACATATAAACAAAAAAACAAACAACCTTCTCTGCTTATCCATGAGTCTGTCAAATCACTGTCACACATAATACAACTGACATTATGTGAGACCGAATACAGAAGCAGCTGGGCCCTTGGTAACTCTGAGGACGCTGCAGGGATTCACTGATCAAGTGGGAGGACCTGTTAACAGGACAGCTACTACATCTGTGCTACACAAATATACCTTTTTGGAATCTGGCAATAAGAACGCAGTTGTTGAAAGAAAGTGAAAAGTCCCATTTAAAGTATGAAACAAGTCATGTGTAGGGGATACAAGTACCAAATGGAGGATTTCTAGTCAGGTGAGACTGAAATGTTCACAGTGAAACATGGTGGTGGGGGCATCATGCTAAAAACAGGGCAACCTTTGAAGAAAACCTGTTAGAGGCTGCAAAGGCCTTTAGACTAGGTTGGAGGGTCACCTTCCAGCAGGACAACAACCATAAACCGCCAGTGCAGTAGGAAAGGTGTGAAAATTATGCTCTCCATCAAATCTTATTGAACTTGAGTCATTTTGCACAGAGGGATGGACAAAAGATTTACCTTCTAGTGCTTTAATTAGTCTTATGTTTTACAAAGAAGCTGTCAGGAGCCTTCGGTTTGTGTGGCGGTTTCTCGCTGTTTCGCCATTCAATTGGTTGTCCACCAGAGGGCACAGCAGAGGCACAGGATCCAGCTCTGGTGGGTGGAGACCTGTGATTGTGTTTTTTCTCACCTGTAATTTTTGAGGAACGCAGGAGGATAAAAGGAGTGAGCAGTCAGTCATTCCCTGCCTGAGTGTTAACCAATATGTTAACCCCAAGCCCTCGAAGCTCCTTGAAACTTTGATTTAAGCTTTTTATTGTTCTCAGATTTATTCCCTCGACTCATCCTCAGAAAATCCCCTTTTTCAAGTCCCTCGCTTCCTTGGTTTCCTTTCCTGAGATAATTTCCTAAAGATCTGTACTTATCTTCAAGATTTTTTCTCTGGCTTAAATCTCCACGACTGGCTCTTCTTTAAACAACCATCAATCTCCATCTCTGTTTCCACTCACCCACCAGAGTTCCACTTCTCAAGTTCCTCCTTAAGTGGACAAACTCATTCTTCATTATTTTTCTACCAAACACAACTCACCTTCCAGCTCAAACCCAGTCCTCTGATCACTGCTGCATCCAGGGGTGTGCTGGATCAATTACTCAGACCGGGAACTTGATGTCATCCCAGGCCACCATCCAATTAACACAAAACACCTAGACTGAGTGAGGTTGGGCACCTACTGATTTAAAATGGTAAAATAATCAAACAAAGCCTGTCCATGCACCAAAACACTGTTTTCTTTCTGTTTCTTTTCCAAACAAATTAATATTTCTGCTCTCCAATAACCTGTACTGAAATCACGTTACTCTTCTGCATCTACTACTACACTGGTAAATGCAAAGCCATTACATTTAACAAACTGATTGACATTAAGAAGAAAGTTATGCAAGAGCATAACTCAATTTACAGCTTATTTGGAGAAAAAACTGTCAAATGTTTTTTGTCTTTTGGTGTCTCTGGATCGGTTGCTGAACATGCTGCTCTGTTCCGCAGGCACCTGCCTGTGATTCATTGCTGCCTTCGTTAGCTTGTGTACGCTTGAGGTGTGTTTAAAGACAGGTAGGAAAAATATGTTACCGCATCTTAATGGATTAAATGGCTGGAAAAAAGTGCAGGGAAGGAGGGAACTCATACAGATGTTGCAGGAGACATGTCCCACAAGTACCCTGCGTCTGTTACATACCCGATGAGCCACAGGAAGGAACGTTTATTTAAAAATAAAGCACCACCGACCTCACCGTCTGCAATCAGGCCAGTGGGAAATGTCCCGGCTATCCCAACCATCCACAGGCTCCAATCACTCCTCACTGGCAAACCCATCTCCTCATCAACTTTAGGCAAATCTTTGACAAAGTATTCTCCTCCTCATAAACCCGGCTCATCTATAGCCTCCATTTCTGAGCTCCAGCTCCCCAGCTCCATGCAGCTACCGTTCCAGTCACATTTACCTCCACCTTACTTTCAATAAATTTTTAAATCTGATTTTTGTAACCAAATAGATTTGTGTTTGTGAGTCGGGAAGCTTCCTAAAACCATGACAGAAGCAGATTTTGTCTAGCAGTTCTAGTTTTTATTGGGCCCTGCTGGTTTAAAGCCCCTAAGCAGCCTAGTTTGTTACTGGTTTGCATCATCTCTGCTTTCATGTATAACCTGAAAAATCTCAAACCAGGTTTTTTGTTCTTCTTCCTTTCGGAATCAATCAGTGAGAAAGGAGTAGGAGACACAACGGAACAGATTTCCGAGATATTAAACAAAGCTTCATATTTGGTATATAGGTAGACTGGAAAAGCAGTTATGTGGATATGTGGTTTCTGCTTGTTGTCTCTGTTCACCAGCTTTCCTGTTGCATGTTCATAAGTTAACTGGTTCACTGTAATATAAATCTATAGAACATGTCTGATAAGAAAAACTGGAGAAGGGTGAGACTAGTAATCAAGCAACCCCTGACACATCAACAGTACTTCATGGAAAAAAAAGGGAGTCAAATCAAATCCATCTTTGGTCTGGGACATTTTTGGAGGAACATGACAGAACCGCAACCTTGAAAAGACACTTGTAATGACATCTACTTGCTTTTATTAGAAGTCAGACATGGGGGAAAAAATGGTGTGGGTTAAAACTAAAAAACCAAAGAGTGTTTCTGTGGAAATCAGGCCAACTAAACCTGGAAACATACATAAGGTTCACAAGCACATTTCACTATTGCATTCTTGTCAAGTTGACCTGAACCAAACCTTTGTACGTTTTCTTTGCTCTTGGGAAACCCTTTTTTTAGCAAGTACTGAGAGTTGTTAGGTCAAATTGTTTGTTGATCATGCCCTCTTGAATCCCACAAGGCTTTGCTGAAAGCCAGAGGTCTCCTAGGTTCAGTGGCTAAAAGTGACCACTCACCAATCCCCCACCCGCACACTTACCAGACCCCAAAAATACAACTTGCACAATGTCGATGTTGTTATCGAAGTGGTGTACCGAATGTGGAGCAGGCATGTCGGAATGGGACATGCTGCCGCACGGTCTGGCAGTCTTTCCCCTCAGACCAGAGCAAATAATCGCAGCCAGCTACACAAACAGATCGAATTGGTCCAGGAAAGCCCGCGTTGCAACCCGCTATTAAAGAAGGGGCATCTAAGTGTGGAGGGTTTGACAGGGCCGATATTACAACAATGTTTTTACAGGAGCTGGTTCCAGATGTATTGAGAAAGGAAAACAGCTCTGTTTAGCAAATAGAAAAAACAAATCTTATCTAGAATGGATTTAAATTGAACTGCTGTAGGAAATATATGCTTCTATAAATAGGTTACACTACATGTTATATCTGCTTTCACGCTAATCATCCATTACACTGACAACCTTCGTGAGACACATCTAATCTCACTTCTATACCGTTTACATGGACCAAATCAGAACCTGCTGACATCTTATCAGCCTAGCCACACCATGTATCTGTCTCTCCTATTGCCGCATGTCAGTACATCTTCTCCTTCCCAACTCCTCGCTCTTATCTGAGAAGGGCATGAGATTGTTTTTGTCACACAGACCTTGTGAGGCACTACGGGATGTTTTGTAACCATGTAATTCAATGATTAGTGAGTTGTGGCAGTGGAATAATACAGTTAAGTTATTTTCCAGATCATGGGTAATTTCCTATGAAGAAATAATGTTGGGCTTGCTGCCTGCTCCTAAAAAATGACAAAGTGGCTGAGATTAAAGCAACCATGGAAATAAAAACAAGTAAAGGTGATATGAGGGTGTTAGAAACTTTAGAAAATGTTAAAGAATACGTAACTTTGAATTTGGTGTAACTTTTTTCACTTTTCCCCCCCTAACTAGATACATGTTCCCTACCAAATAACAGAAAAGCACATGCTCTTCGTACACATCAACAAACTTGTAGCCTAGTATTTACAACTCTTTCTTGGAACTGGTAGACTCAAGTTGTCTGTTTTTTCTTTGGCAAACACCCAGCTTCCAGGAAAACTCCACACATTTTTATTAGGCTTGGTATCAATAGCATTTCAGATTCTTCATGTTAGCACACCTGAGAGTTTTGAACTGTAAACCTTTGCTCGATAACATGAAAAATAATGGGTGTGTGCATGCTTTAGAATGATTTCTCTAATGTTTTTATGGTGTGTGCAGAGGATACAAAGACATGGTGATTGCCCACAGGAGTTAAATAACACTTTAGAAAGCATGTGTTTTGCTTAGGTCAGGCTGTTAAAGTTAAAATCTAGAAATGAGCTTCTAGAAACTAAACTCAAAATGACAAGGGAACAATTTGATCTTTTCCATTTTATTGCTCTTTTATTCTTCATTTATACTTCACATACTTTAACATATGAGGACATTCAGTATTTTTTGCCCACAAATAAATAAAAAAAATACATTTGAGATCCAACTTTTTAAATGTGTTGTAAGTTCTACTCCCGATCATACATCACTTCTTCTTTTTTTATTTTTATTTTTTTATGCCGCTGCTCTGTGGACCTCAGGTCATTCGTGGCAGATGGCCATTTGTACCGGGCCAGGTTTTGGATCGGTTGATTTAACTGAATTGAATTAATCATATCTTAATCTAAAAACTTTAGATAAATAAATGTACTATTTTCAATCCCTCTGTATTGGCAATAAATAAATAAATAAATAAATGTAACATAGAAAAAACTATGGACAGTCACACTACTGAGCAATAAGTGATTGAAAATTATAACAAATTTTAAGAAGTTTTTACTCAACAGTTTTGCTCGGGATTTAAAATTTGAAATTAAATACTAATTTACTTGATATAGTTTTAGCAAATGTAAGAAATGTTGCTGCATTTCTTTCAATTAAAACTAATAGATCACTTAATGCTCTTTAGTTTGGAATTTTATGGAAATTCTGTCACAGTCTGAAACTCTGTTTTACTGAGGTACATGTGATAATTCCTCAACTTCCAAATGAACACAATATTTTCTAACCTTTCTCTATAAAGGACTTTTAATCGGTGGCGATGCAACCTAACACAATTAAAATGAAATACATTGAAACATTTTATATACCAATTAATCCAAACAGGTCAACTTTATGGTCCATTTCTCTGTGTTTGTATCATGTGCTTATCTTGTGACAAACTGTCCAATATCCAAACGTAAGTCTTGATGCCTTAACTTCTTGTCATCCGGTGACTGTAAAGGAGTCACTGCAGAGAATTATGAAGTTAGCAATAGAGTTTTGGAAAAATAAGGTAAAAAAACAGATTGAAATATGATTTATCTATTTGTGATTGTGGAGAGTTATCAATCGCTGCTTGAAGGAATAGTCACAAAGAAGATGAGTCACTTTGTTAATATGAGGTGTGCGATGTGAAATCCTGTGACGGCAGATATGTGAGGTTTGCAACAAAAGATGCAGATATGAAATGTGTTCCAACACCGCTCCACCCTCTCCTTGCTTCTATCAAAACACCAGTTGTTTCATGACTGTAGAGTGCTGTTGTCCTATACTCCTAGACTTCATCAAAAGCAACTCAAACCATGCATTTAAACCGGGTGTGCCTTGACATCGGAAAGAATAACTGCAATTAAATTACAAGTTGTATTGTGTCACTCCAAAGCAGCCAAAGGAAGTTGCAGTGATTACAGATATAGCCTCTAAAGCAAGTTAAACTGGATAAAATGACCAGGAAAATGGAAACTTCATCTAGTTCTGAAGAATATTTTTAATTCTCAGGAACATAAATCACTTGGAACCATTTTGAAAAATAATTTCCAAGAGTTGTAAATACCATCAAACTTTTATTTTCTTCATGGGTTCGGTTTTGTGACACACCTTTAACCAAAAGTATTCGCCAGAAACGCAAACCGTTTTTGTTTCTAGGGCATGAGTGGATATGAATACATTGTCAGCTTCATAAGGATGTTTGTTTTAACTTGGTGACGACAACCAAGCAGGACTCATCTATTGCCCCGCCAGCCATTCTCACTGATCCCCTAACTAATATGATATATCATGACAAATCTTTTGATGACTCAAATGGACTTTTACCTGCATTCTTACATGGTTAATTAATCTGTATACTATAATCCCAGACAGAAACTCTATCTTGCAACACAGGCTAGTTTAAAAACCTTCTCAGCATGTGTTTTTGCGTAAATATATATATAAAATTGTGCAAAAATGTATTGAAAAATATCTGTGTTTTTTTCAAAATAACGCAATACATATATTCTTAAAACATAAGTAAAGATTAAGACATTTGAAATAAAATAAAAGCTAAATATTATGAAAATAAAGTTAAAAATTATCTGCTTTCCTGTTTACTTATTTAGACATTAAATATAAGAGCAACAGCGCATATTTGAATTAAAAATGCTTCAAAGTTCAAACGGTTTCTTTTCCGTTAAATGGAAAACATCAAACTTTGAACTTCCGATATCTAGTCTGACATAAGCTAGCCGCTTTATTAGGCACACCTGTCAAACTGCTCGTTAACGCAAATCTCTAATCAGCCAATCACATGGAGGCAACTCAGTGCATTTAGGCATGTATGGTCAAGACAATCTGCTGCAGTTCGTTCTGATTGAAAGGCAACAGTAACTCAATTAACCACTCATTACAACCAAGGTTTGAAGAAGAGCATCTCTGACAACACAACACATAGAACCTTGAGGCAGATTGGCTACAGCAGCAGAAGACCACACCGGGTGCCACTCCAGTTGACTAAGAACAGGAAAATGAGGCAACAATTTTCACAAGCTCACCAAAATTGGACAATAGAAGATTGGAAAAATGTCACCTGGTCTGATTAGTCTGGATTTCTGCTGCGACATTTGGATGGTAGGGTCAGAATTTGGGGTCAACAACATGAAAGCATGGATCCATCCTGCCCTGTATCAACAGTTCAGGCTCATGGTTGTGGTGTAATGGTGTGTGGGAGATTTTCTTGGGACGCTTTGGGCCCCTTACTACAAGTTGATCATTGTTGCAACGCCACAGCCTACCTGAGTATTGTTGCTGTCCATGTCCCTTTATGGCCACACAGCGTACTCATCCTCTGATGGCTACTTCCAGCAGGGTAATGTGCCATGTTATAACAGCCGGATCATCTCAGACTGGTTTCTTGAACGTGACAATTAATTCACTGTACTCAAATGGCCTCCACAGTCACCAGATCTTAATCCAATAGAGCACCTTTGGGATGGGGTGGAACGGGAGATTTGCATCATGGATGTGCAACCAACTGTGTAAAACTATCATGTTCATATGGACCAATCTCTCTGAGGAATGTTTTCAGTACCTTATTGAATCTATACCAAGATGGAGAGGATTAAGGCAGTTCTGAAGGCAAAAGAGGGTCCAACCCGGTACTAGCAAGGTGTACCTAATGAAGTGGCCACTGAGTGTGTATATATAAAAGTGATATAAAGTGATATACACATCAGCGTGTTTAGAGGAAAAGGTTTGAGGAAATTATTCCAGTTACATGACAGTAGTTGGATTTTCTGTTTATTATTTGCTTTATTCTCAACTATTTTTTCTCTTGACATGGTCACAAAAAGAAAAAGAAAAAAAAGTGTTTTTTTGCTATTTAAAGTCAAATAAATTGCATAACAGAAATTATTCGGATGAATGGAAATTAACAATACAGAGAAATGAAAAAAAGCAACAAAAAGAAATCAAGAAATGTAGCATTTTGACATTCAGTAAAACATATTTTTTTCTGACTTTATATATATATATATATATATATATATATATATATATATATATATATATATATATATGCTATTAAATAGATATTTTATAAAGTTTTGTACAAAAAAGTATTTTCAGACTGCCGGGTATGACGCTCCCCGGTAGTGACGACACTGAATGTTTAACTTTTTTTTTTTTTTTGGCCATTTAAAATTAATTTCGCAATTTCTTGAAGCTCCAACTCCGTGGAGGGCGTTTACAGTTGGAGTTTGTGACTGAATGAATCCGCCGGAGGTAACAGAGGACGAGCTTGACCCCCCCCATCCCGTGATGCTCTCGGGTCCTGTGTGCGTGTTGCGGAGCGGTTGAGCGGCAGTCTGGAGCAGTTAGCTGCCCGTTAGCTCGGAGCCGCTGCGGGGGGAAGAAGCTTGTTTCTGTCAGCTGCCCTACCGGAGAAGAGCTGCTCGCGCGAAGAGGGGCGAACTTCCCGGGTGAAACTTTGGGGGAACGCTCACATTCATTGCCTACTGGATTAATAATAAAAAGATTTATCTACCGGCGACGGAGTTTGTTTACATGCAGATAATGCGCATATGCCTCCACGGAGACGAGGGGGAAACTAGCTCGGCGCAGCTATCTTGGCTAATTGGTATGAAATACTTGAATCGCTGAGAGGTTGGGGCCCGCCTCAGACTAAAGTACCGGTGGCTGCTGCTCAGACAGAAGTTTGACAAGGGCCAGTGTGCTACTCCGCTGCCCGGATATAAGGAAGGCCGACATAGACTGAGACCAGACACCCCGAGCTTTCTTTCCGGGGTCCGGCCTCGGGTTTGTACACCCTTTTTTTTTTAAACTTTTTCTTTTCTGCATAGCAGATTGAAAAAATGAACTCTGAGGAAATGTGCTGTGACGGTACGTGTCTTTATCCCATGCCTCATCTGTGAACTGCTTCGCAACACTTTTTGTAGTGCAGCACTTCGTTTCCTCCGGGCAGCAAAACGTCGCCGACGATGTCGAAAATAACAGGAAAGAAGAAAAGTTGCTTCGAGATTACGAGTGTAACTCCGGCTCAGGTGGGCGGCAGCGCTAACTGCGACGGCGGCGGCGGTGAGCGGCTGGACGATCCGCAGGACCCCAGGACCGAGATCAGGTCGTCGGAGACATTTGATCGGGTCGATGCGGGGGGGTGTGACCCGATCTCCCCACAGGAGACTTTGAACCACGTCGGGGAGTTACAGGAGGGCCAGCAGCTTGTTACAAGTCCTGTCAACGGGGTGTTCTCTGTTAAATCTTCATCCAGTGGTCGTAACACCCCACATAATGCAGGGGGGAGTGTGCCTTTTGTTCCCAGCTCCAGTATAGTGACCAATGCTACGGCTGTTATTACCAGTGTGACCCACACGGCTCCCAGCAACAGTTTCGGCTCTCGATTTAGGGTCATCAAACTTGACCACAGTAATGGAGAGCCCTTCCGACGGGGCAGGTGGACTTGTACTGAGTTTTATGTGAAAGAATCGGATTCAGGGGTTCATCGGACTGTGGACAGCTTGAAGTCCTCTCCGTCCATCGACCACAGCGTGGACAGAGAGAGTGGGTTAGGCGCTACCTGTAACTCTGTTATCAGCAGTAATAGTTTTCCTGGACCGGCTCTCGAGAACTCGGCAGATAGTGGCTACTCTGTCTCCACTGGGTACTCCACCCACCCACAGGGTTCTGATTCCCGGCAGCAGGGCTACGGTTTGTCTCCTCAGATTGGGAGTGGAGCAAGTGCCTTTCAGCCCACGGGGTATGCAGCAGCAGCAGCACAGCAGTCCAAACAGGCTCAGGTCAACATGTCACCTGGTAACACCCAGACTTTCAAACCGGACAGCCTCAACGGGGGGCCCCATGGTGCCGGTAACCCCCCTGCTTCGCTCCCTCAACAGTTCGTCTACCCTGCCCATCCCGGTCAGCAGCACTTAAGGTCAAGCACACAGAGCCTTCCTATCACATCTTCCTCCAGCTCCCAGATGTCATCGCAGGGGCCGGGCGGAGACGTTGGCTCAACCCCGGGCAACGTCGTTTCAGGAAGCACACAACAGCAGCCTTCTGGGGGGGCCGGCGGCAGCCCCGCGCCCTCCGCAACCGCCACCTCTGTCCACAGCAGCGGCCACAGCGTGCCTGCCACGGTGCCGAGTACAACCGGCGCGTCTCCGGGCGTGTCGGGTCAGGCACCCGGTGAAGCGGGAGCCATCCAGCTGCGGGGAGCCTACGGAGGAGTCCTTAACCCGGTGGAGGACGGTGGGCCGATATGCGAAGCCCCGCATCGGCAGAGCGTTGTCGCAGGGGCAGCGAAAGACGGCGTGAAGTCTCCCATGGCGCAGGGCCTCAGCTTGTCCAGTCCTGCTGTCAACAGCTTTTTTGGCATCCAGATTACAATGAGTGAGGATGGAGACGGGTAAGAAGCCGTAAAGCCAGTTGGTAGTTTATTTTCCTTGTCACTCATTTGTTTTATTCCCTGCAGGCAAGCAGTAATGGAGTATACCTCCATCTCCATGTGTCAGGATAAAATGACTCCCTGAACCTTTTATTTAGAGGATAAGAATATTCAATACATACCTGGAAGGTTGTCCGTATACTAAATATTCTTGTTTTACTCTCTAACTTTGAACACACTGAGACACAGTGGAAAAGGCGTCTCTCTTCAACATTGGTCACATTCAGTGCTTGATTACTTCTGTATTTCTTCTGCAATGGGAAATTTAAAGAATACTAGATAGGTGGGGGGTCAGTATGATATTCTCCTGGTATGGTAACCTTGTGTGTCTGCAAAGATCTGGTGATACAATATATATTCTCTGAGTAAGACTATATACTGGCAAGAATCTGGCGATACATGTATCACGATACAAAGGGACGATATATTTTGCGATATATCGCAATACCATAAATAAGACCATATATTGTTATTTTTGAAAATGAATTCACTCTTAGAAAACAATCTTTCCCAGCATTTTAAACACTCTGACCTGTTTTATCTATAACACGTTCAGTTTTTTTACTAGATCTAGTTGATCCACTGGAACCAACTTGCGGTTATTCTTTTAATTTAATGACAGAATTCAATACAAAGTTGTAAAGAAAAAAAAAGTTACTTTGAATTTGAATATCGATACAATATCATGGCATAAAATATGGCGATATATATTCGCATATCGATATTTTCTTACATACCTAATATATTGTGATTTTTATAAATTAAATTTAACTGTACAAAACTGTCTTGGCATTCTAAACACTGTAATCTGTTTTATTCTTAAATCATTCAGTTTTATTACCTGATCTTGTCGATTCGCTGAAAGGAAAGAAGGTGAAAACGGCCACCAACTAGCGGTCACACTCTTCATTTTTCTATAAACATGACTGCCCTCATTAATGGTTCCATTCAAATAAATACAAGATCAATACGCTTCTTTTGAATATCGATACAACATTGTGATATAAAATATTGCAATATATATCAGCTAGGGATGCACCGATGCTGGTATCTGGTATCGGCCCCAGATACCGTCTGATGTACATGTTTCTGTTAAACTTAACCGATACTTAAAATGGGGAAAATCAGCATTAAATTCACAAAAAAGATAAGTTTTTCACTTGAAATGTTATTTTTGTGGTAAGTTTATATTTTACATCTGTTATTTTGTGTGTTAGTTATTTTTAGTTAATAAAGTCTGGCGCCTTTAGTCTCTTCAAGAACGGTTTAAGGAGGAAGTTATCCAGTTTATTAGTTCAACAATAGTATCTGATCGGTATCAACAGATACACAAAATCTAGGCATCGGTATCGGGGCTGAAAAAGTCGGATCGGTGCACCCCGATATCGGTGTATCGTCATTTTCTTACATCCTTAGTTGTGACGCATAATTTAAACCCAAAACGTGTAATACGATCGGAAGTGTTTATTTAAAACTAGCAGAGCAACAATAACTGCTTCTGCTGATTAAAAAAAAACAAAAAAATCATAAAATGGATTATCACAGGAACACAGTCGGTATCTATAACATTTATTTATTCTTGTGTTGATACATTGATTCAAGTATAACATTTGAACATGAATGTAATGTTAGTTTGTGCCGTATGTTGTACCTTTTATGCTGTTTGGCTCTTCTCAGAGTAACTGGGGGGAGGGCTTTGAAGCTAGTATGTAACTTTCGTTGTCTGTAAATGAAAACAACAGGCAACCACCTTCTTTCAGCGTGCTGATTGGTAGTGGGCAGCAATAGGGTGTGATGGTGGATTTCGGCAGCTTCTCTGCCCAAACTGGATGCTTTAGCCCCCTGTGTGTCTTACAAGACGAGCTGTGTTTGTGCCGGTCATAGAGAGGTTGGCTTCTATTCTCCGCTCTGTTTGGCGAAATACGGCCAGCGTATTTGCTCTGGGCACCTTTCCCAACCTCCTAAAGCGAAGCCTTACAAACACAGACCCTCCTATAGCACTCCTGTACTGTACACACTCTATTTAAAACCTTTGCGAGCTCGAGCTGAGATGTTGCAACATTCTGGCTGCGAGCTGTGCTGCTGCTGAGGTGATGCTCGAGCCAAGAATAACCCTTAAAAAGAAGGGGAGGAGGCGTGGCATCCACGCACGTGCGCCGCCTGTCTTGTGCAGGCCTCGGTGTTTATCTGCACGCTTTGTTCTCCCGTTGTTATGGGTGATCCCGTCAGTGTGTGGGATTTAATTTGTGTTTATGGATGCTGAGTTAAGATTTCTGTGCTCTTTAGAGCACCAAGTTAATTATTATTTACAAAGATCTTTGTCCAAATTTTTTTTTTTTTTTGTAACTAACAGATGTTGTAAATTTAGGACTTATTCATCTGTGTGAGTTTTTCTTGTTGAGCTGTAGGGCAGAGAAATCAGCGAGTGCGTGGCAGCAGGATGGGACGCGGCGGCGAGGTGGAAAGCATTGCCAGACAGCACACACACCTGCTGCAACAATAGCTGGCACGTAATCCGCTCCGTAGCAGCAGTGACATGGCCAGACTGGACCAGCAGGACGCTGGCCCGCCTTCTGCTCCGGCTCTCCGACTCAAAGCCCAACGAGAGCTGTGAAACATAAGCTTAACGTGGTGTTGGTTCACGCTGCACCTTTTGAGGAGTTTTCCTTCTCTCCTGTGAACTCCCTGTTTGTGTACGAGATTGGAAGTCGTTCTGGCTTAAAGCTATGCACTTCGGGTTTATCTTGGCCGTAAAAACATCCAGAACCAGCTGGTGTAATATGCCAAGGCAACAGAGCATAGTACAGCTGATTTGATACTGTGCATCTGTTAGATCGCAGCAACATATGTTGAATAATTCTGGGTTCTTTTTTTAGAATAGGTTTTTGAGCCGCGGTTCATTTTAAAAGCCTATAAGCGGTTAATATTCTACCTGTTGTGTCTTTACTGGTAGCCGCTCAGCTGGGTGAATCCCACGTAATAAATGCAATGATGGATTTCAAACAAATGCTGTGCTGTTATTTGAGACGTTCAAAGGTTAAAAAAAACTTTGGGCAAGCGGTGAAAGCCATGTGCTTACTGCGCCACTCATGGATAATTGGACTTGCCAAATCACCTGTGGACACACCTATATAATAATTTCCTTGCCAACATCACCGTAGGTGAAGCACAAACCATGAACGAATATTCTAAATATAGACAAATTTCGGGAAATAACCGGTAGTCGAGCCACTGCCGTTACTGCGGTGATTTCTCCCCAGTCAGGCGGGCGTAAGCCCTGTGAAATAAGCGGGAATTTGAATATAAGCGGCAAGAAGCGAACCTTTTGTTTTCTGCACGCATGTTTAGGAAGGATGGGATTACGTGTTCAGTCATCAACTGCTCTAATAACTGCAGAAAACTCCAGATTTGGAAGAAAATGCTGCGTGAAATAAACAGGCCGTTACTTAACGAGGACTGTCCATGTTGTACACGGGTCACGCAGGTTTATTGGGTGTCGTGAGGTGTTTGCCACAAGTAGATAAAGAACTTAAACAGAAAGGGCTTCGTACAAAATAAAAACATCACACGTATTTGTCATCAAGCCACTAAAACTAGCATTCAGAATAAGAAAACAGCTCATTTCCATCTCTCGCTGCTGGCTACGGTAGCTTTCAGGGTTTTTCCTAGGTCAAAAAAGGTCAGTGGTGGTACCCACTATATCAGGGTTACTCAAATTTCATATAGGTACAGTCAGAAGAATGTTTTTTTGAGGCCAAGGTCCAGAAGGTTGTAATTTCTTATAATTCAGTGTGATTTATATTTAAGTATCTTATTACTTTTACTCGTTGATATACCTGTCAAGTCAATGAAATTCTGTCTCATTTAAATATTTTGTGACATTATTGTCATGTAACAAAGTGCTGAACATATTATTTCTTATGTCATATTTTCGGATTTAATGATTAAAAGTAAGACAGTGTCATTAAAAGAACTAAATAACACACAACTGGCCGTGTTTACAAATTATTAACTTCAGAAAACCATAAAAGGAGGAAAAGCTTGATTTTCTTTTTTCAATATGCACTCTGCCATCTCAAACTATTTAAAAGAATTTAAATCTCAACACATTTCAAACCTGAACATTTGTAGGGTTTTGCTTTCTTGTTTTTTTCTCAGTGAGAAAAGTGAGTTACTTATCTTCCCATAACATTAAAGCCAGACTTGGATGGAGTTGGAGCTTTTCTCGTACATGTGTGAAGGAGCTCTTTGGTCGGGTCGGAAAGGTATTTGGTTTTGAGAACATTCATTGTGGAGAAAGTTAATAAAATCGTACACATCAGCAGAAAGGAAGATGGACTGGTCATGCTGGGCTTTGTTAGGACATTTTGTCTGATTTTTGCTTCTGATTTGAGTGGGTATGTTTGTTCACAACTTGTATATTTTGTCCCATACTGCTGTTTTACATCAGTGAGAGGAGAAATAAAGCAGAAGGAAAACTAGTATTGACTCTCCATTCCATATATGCTCTAGTTCTGCTGTCCATTATTCGTTTTTTAAACACCATCTGTATCTATCCTTCTTTTGGCACATAATCCCCCCTTTCTCCTCACATTTCTCCTCCTATCTCCACCTCTTATATCTCCTCCTCCGTTTCAAATAGGAGGGGATTTTTTCCCTTTTCAGTCTCACTCCCCCGTTTTTCTCCCTTTTGCGGTCTGTGTCGCTCCATTTATCGGTCTCACCAGATTGTATCTTTCCATTTATATTTGTAATTTGTCGCTATACATATTTTTTACTTCTCTCACACTCCTGTCTACGCTTCAGTGTTTTAAAGTTTTCCGGAACGGCTGGAATGCGGAGAGCTTATTGGCTTGTTGGTGTCACGTGGTACAGTCAAACATACAAGCGATTTGTCTATTGGTTTCTGTGGATGCTTGAACACTACTGTAAAGTCTGAAAAAGCTGCACTGGCAAACCAGAAGCGACCAGTAAGATTTTAAATGGGGAACTCTGTTTTAGCAGTAGGTCCAGGTCTGCATGAGACAGCAGTCTGGTCCGGACGTGGACCGAGATCCGCCTATTGGTAACCTCTGCACTTGAAGGCACGCACGATTTTTAAAAATGTTTTAATTAATTTTCAGCCCCAATGAATTTCCATTAGTAGACAGTACTGTGAATTCAAAGTCAGAATTCCTCGACAAAAGGCATATTGTTTAATAACCAAATGTATTTCCAGAATGGAGCCATTGTGAATAGGGCTCTGTGTTTTTTAGATCCAGGGGATTCTGTTTTCTGAAATTTCTCTCTTGGTTGACTTAAACCATGCTGCTTACGGTCTCCGACAGAAACTAGTTAAATTTGACTCATAAAGTTTCTGCTTGTCCACTGAGTCAGACAATCAGATTATTGGTTTTGGACCAAGCTAAGTTATTGGCTGAAGTTTTTAGACCGATACGGGAAGAACCACTTCAATTTTTAATTTATTTTTATCCCCATAAAATATTTATAGCTAAACTATGTTAAAATCGTGTTAACAGACATGAGAACAAATGTTTTAAGCTGGCTTGTTCTGCAGATTCGGATATTTATTTAGTATAAAGCCAAAATGGACCCAGAGGTTAAAGGAATACTTAACCCCTGGAAAGATGAATATGTATTTAAAGTGGGTCATATATGTAGTAGAAATGTGAAATTGTTTTTGCTATTATAGACTGAAAAAAGCCAGAAAATTTATTTTTTGCTCATGTGGCTCAAATACAACTACTCCCAGAATGCACTTGCTTTGCTGCCCTGAGGCCACTCACAAACCACGCCTACAGGCTTGCTTTCACAGGAGAGTGGGGGTAGGCTAATGTGCTAAGTAGTTTGCAACGCCGTTAAACACTAAAAGAATAATAAGAAGGCTAGCTTCTACCATAGACTGTAAAAAAGAATAGACAGCGCCTCCTCACTCCTCCCCGTTTACCAGAATGACACACTTTCATAGCGGATTCACAGACTCATCCTCCCCAGCTCTGACGAAGCATGTTCCTAAAAAGGGCATAGGGGCGGGATCTTCACTGTAGACTCTGCCATCCTGGGGCGTGCATGGGCGTGTAGTTCGGTCGTAATCACGCCCATTCTGCTCCCGCGTCTTTAGCTCTGATGCTAAACTTGGCTCGGCCCCCTCATTAATTATACAAGATTTCAAATAATTATCTCACGAAAACCAGCCTGGTGCCTATTATTTTGACAAGCCCAGGGTTATCTCAGGAAGAATATGTAGCCATAGAAGGTTTAAAACAATGTGGCACCAGGCATTAAAGTTGTTTTTAACGTGTCTAAAATCCAATGCTTTTCAATGGGGGCCTAGCGGCCAAATGGAGGTACTACAGCAATGGAGGAGCAATGGCGGCCTCCATGGTATGCGGTCACAAAGCAGAGCAGCCAGCGGCCATTGGCTTCTACAGAAAGACGGCGGTCATTTGAAAATACTGCTGGTTTTCTACTGATATAAAGCTTAGTGCTAAATGCTGAAGTATCCCTTTCAGGCTAAAGGCTACTTCAAGAGGGGTCAAGTCCAAATCGGACTTCTACCATCTTATAACTACTCTAACCTCCAAACATGTTTGTGTTGCAGATATTCACAAAGTAAAAAAAAACACACAAAAAACAGCTTCTGTGTTTAACAAAAATGGTTCAGAAAATAACTTAAACAACTTTGGTGTTTTTAAGAGCAGAGATTTCTGTATTGCTCAAGGCGCCTCTCGAACTAGCCGTTAGCTTTAGCCACCCAGCCGTTTCAGTTGATGGAAACTTCATTCAGCTACAAATGAGGTGAAGGTCTGCTACTTACATGAGCTCTAATAGCTCTTCCTCCTTTTAGGCATGAGCTTTAAAGCGAAGGATGCCACCTTTAGCTCGTTTAAATAATCATAGGGTATTTTTTTTACTCTCAAAAAGATTTGGTTAGTAAATGTCTCTGATGGAATGAAAACCCCTTTTCATCAAGGTAGTTTAGTACAAGTCTCAATTATTCTCCGTCTTCTGTAGCCTTTATTCCCGTGGAAGTGATGAAACTTGTATCAAACATTTGTATTTGCAGAAAAATGAGGACGAGCCTCTTTGTATTAATCTTGTCTAAACCCAGACATAGGAAACACTCAATTATCCACTTATGTGTAGTGAATGTCTTATCTTTTACTCCCTTCGTTGCAGAAAAGCATTCTTTTTGCTCCTTATGAAGAAATCCAGATGATTTCATATCTTAAAATCTCAAAACCTCCAGAAAGGTTTGTTAACCCAAAGGCAAGTTGGCAGCCAGAACCACAATTCTAACTGTTTTCAGCTGCAATTAAAATACCTTGTTCCCTCATAACTTTCCTGTAAATGTTTCTGACAACCAAACATATTTCAGACAACACGCCCAGTCTTTTTAGGTGGATTTTAAAATGTTCTCCTCTTGGCAGCGGGAACCATTGTTTTGTGTACAAATTTGGTCTCCCTGAGGAATCGGCTCCAAGCTTCATTGTTCTGTTCTGAATTAGAGTTCATCACATAGTAGACAAGGCTCCGTGGGGGTGGAGCTGTGACATAATGATTTCCCTGCAGCTTGAAATTCTTTGGGTTTGGACTCCATACACCAGAGTACCGCGTCTTTGCCAAGTGGAGTGATGAAGCTCCCCCAGGGACAAATCGGTTCCCATTAATCGGAGCACTGGCCTTCACCATAATTCCTTTTCCCTGTAAAGACCATCCCCTTTATTTTACTGTCTTGGTGAGGAATGGTAATTATTACTTCATAGCTCATTTCATTTACTCAAGTTTAGCTAAACTGGTGGCTGAGTTAACAACAGAAGAAATGTTATGTAGATGAAACTTTTTTGAGAGTAGGGGAGCATAATAAGCGTGCTTGTATTATGAGACCCTCAAATTATAGATAAACGTCAATGGGAGAGAAATTAAAATGTATCTAGGGGCAAAAAAATCTTTCAAAACCAACAAAAAAGTTACTGCCTCTTAAACAAAACTGCTTTTTGTCTCTCTTACTACCATCAAGACGGTCGTGGCAAATTTTCCTGATACAAAAAAAAAACCCCAGCAAAGCAGCTCAAAACCGTCTCATCACCTGTACCATGTTTGACTTGTTGGTTTGATGTTCTTTATCAGAAAGGTTGTCGGTTTTATGCCTCTTCCGCCTTTTGCTCTGCAGGTGTTCTTTGAATTCTCCAGAATCCGTAACCAAGGGACGTGAGGCTTGCAGGGCGTTAGATATTTACGAACTCCTACATGAGTCATTGATTTGCTCTTCAAGGAATTTTGTTTGTACCCGTCTCTAGTGCTGTGTTGAAAAAATAGGATCTAATAATCGATTCTGAAGCCATTCTTGTAAAAATTCCTAAAAATCGATCAGAACGTTCAACGTTCCATTGAATGAATCATACGTTTTTTGCCCGTTTTTACAGCTAGAATAGGAGAGGAAAAAGTTTTTAACAGCCCTCATCTATATCAGTATTGAACTGGAGTCAGATTGGATTATATTGTGATAATCTAGATAGATAGATAGATAGATAGATACTTTATTCATCTCCAAGAGAAATTCACAGTTCTAGCAGCTTACGGGAACACAGGGGCATGCAGGGAGAATACAATATAAAAATTTAAAAGAATTCTATTCTAATTCCTCAGAATCGAAACGATACCCGTTTCCGATATTGGAACTTTGTGGTAATTTTATTGGACCTTCATGGTATGAAAACACCCCTGTAGAGTCGTTGGGTAGAGTAGCTGTGGTTAACAAAGGCTGATTGATTGCAACTCTCTGGTGTAAATGATATTAGCAGATGTCATCAAACTACCCGCATTTCTGAAAATGGGAGAGCTGCAGACGAAGCTTCTTCCGTCGTCGATCTTTTGCCATCCTCTGCTGCCATGGGCACCAATCGGCAGCGTCGCTCACTGCTGATCCGGTCACAATATGCTTACGTCTTAGCAAATTCCTCCAAGAGCCAATTTTGTATGGAGACACAATGGCTAACAGGACAGAGACAGTATTTTAACCCCCCCGTCACCTTTTACCCTCCCAGAAATGTCCCAGAGCTCATTTAGTGGAAACAGAACGAAAGCCTTAGAAACAGTAAATAATTAAATAATAAAGAAACGGTCAATAATTGTCTCATGGGTTCTTGAATTCCACAAGGAGGAGGGATGTTATGTTGCCTTTTCAGCTCTTTTTGCCTATTTATGTCTATTTTATAGGACAGGTTCAGTTTGAGTGATTTCTTAATTTATACAAGTCTTTGTAAAATACAGATCAAGCAAGGCTTTAACAACTGTAGGTATTTATTTTATTTATTTTTATTCATGCCCCAGCCAATGTGGGATAGCTATTCCCTTTTAAATAAATAAAATCATCATTTGAACTTCTCTTTTTTTTGCTTGGACAGTGATATTCATAAAATAAGATAAATGTAATAAGGGTTTGTTTGCTGTAATGCTAATAAAGATGTTCACATATATTTTTTAGTAACTGCCATATTGATTTAAGATTTTAAAAAAGTCACCATGGCTTCTGCTTTTCAATATTTTTGCTCTATTTTGAGGGAGGCCTGTCACATTTTTCTATTAACAACCACCTTCTTGGTAGGGCTGGGTACCGATTCAAATTTCATGGATCGATTCAATTCCAATTCTCAAAAGTAGGAATCGATTCGATTCAATTAAATCTGATCCAGTTCGATATTGATATTGGTCAGTGCTATTAAAAACTGTTATCTTAATTATACGCCTGGAATTAAATGACTTAGGACCGGGTAAGTAACAGTTCACCATGGGAAACCGTATTAACCCTTTCAGACACAAAACTTAAAATTGCCATCTGGACTTTTCCTTCCTATTTCAGCTTTAAAAAGGGCTAACTATTCTAAAAAATAAAATCGATTTTTTTAACTTGTGAATCGATTCGATTTCTACAAGAATCGATTCAGACTCGATTTTTTGATTATTTGAACACAGCTCTACTTTTTGGTTGAATTGAGACAATTTTGATTACAAATCTGTCAGAGGTATGAACATCTTTGGGTTTAACTGTAGATATGTTGATCTTTTCATGCCTGGATAACTGCACCGTTCTCCGCAAGACGTCTTGGAAAAACTCTCGACTGCTATTTTCCTTGAAGCATTTTGACTAATTTATATCCTTTTGACCTTTTCTCTTTGATTGAGGTTCTAAGTGTCCCCAGAGAAGATGATGGGGGAAAAATAATTACAGTGAGCTTAAGTGTGACATGTTCTGGGGCTGTAGCTGCACGTGAATATCCTGCTGGTGAGCTTGTCAGGTTAATTGCTGGTATAACTGCGTTTTCCTGTAGGCTTAGTTACTTTTTAAGTTACCGCGCATCACGTGTACATATTACCCAGGTACCAATGTTTGTATCTGTGCTATAATACCTTAGGTGGCTTTTTTTAGGAATGAAAACATAGTAGGAATTTTGTTTAATTTGTATATCTAGTGTAGGTTTTGGATTAACTAAGTGTCGCTTTACGAGTACAATTTACTGAAATAAAGAACATATTTCCATTTCAGCAGAATCCGACTTTCCTGTATCCAAAGAAAATTATTAAGTCCCCTTTTCTCCCAAGTCACTGTCAGTACAAAGCAACGGGTAGGGGAGGGGAATGGCTGTGTTACTCTAAGCCACATGTAGCTAGGGAAATCTCTGTGCAGCCATCTAAAGTTCCTTATCCTTGCTAGAAACCAAGACAAAAAAAAAGTATTTTAAAAAAATTAAATGTATAAACATTTTGAACGTCATCTGCCAGTGGATTTTAACATGGTCGAAGAACTTTGAAATATTATTATAAATTTAAAGGGACATTTATTGAAGGATTATACAGTTATGGAAAGGTTTGCCCAGATTAAAATCTGTATTTATTTATTTAAGAATTGAGCGACACAGGTGATTTACCCTTTATTTTTACTTTCATGTATGAAAAGCTTTTGTTCTGAAATACATTTATATAAAGTGGTGTTTGTAGGGTGTAGGTTTGTGCTATTTTATGTGACTCATTTAATATTGAACAAAGTGAGATTGTATCCAGCACAGAAGCATTAGTTGCAGCTATTAGCTGTTGAGTTGTTGTGCCCCACCTGACTTATCACCCAGAGACGCCACTCTGGGAACCACCCATGTGTATTCCAGACTGTGGGTCATTTTACTATAGTTTTCATCAATCATTTTGATTCCTAAGTGAAACCAAATACTGCTCAAGTCCAAACCTAACCACATGTAGCTGGCATCGAACTTCTTGTGGTTTTAGCGATGCCATGAGACATATTGTTGGACTTGTTGTTGAACATTTGCAAAGCAGCCATTTTTGTCATCACTTCACACACGGATAACTTTTGCTAGTGCTTGGTGAGATTCTGGGTGCATCACCTATACAATGGATTTCCTATTTTATGGTAAAGTGTGAGAGCGCCCCTCTCGAATGTTTTAGCAGTGAGGGTTTGTTACGCAGATGACTGTGTATTCATTACACGGAGCGGTGATTTGTTCGTGGTATGCGGTAGGATGAATACATATACTACGATGGGGGTCCAGGAATGCATCTTTAAAATGTGGAAAGAAATTTAAGAGAAACATTTTTCTGTGATTCCTTCGGGGTTCCTTATGAAGGGGCCCTCAGGCAGAAATGAGTGGACTCCAACGCTACCTTGTTATTTGAACGCTCAGAATGAGCAAAGACCCGCCAGAGTAACATAAGAGCTTTATCTATGCAGTAACGCAGTGTAATCCATGGAAAAAAGGCTTATGTGTCAGCTTGATAAGGTTGCTGGAGCCAACAGCTGTACAGTCAGAAGCATGAAGATTAAATTATTAGCTCTCTTATCACCAATGAGTCGGTGACCTTGGGTCAGCTGTGTTAACCAGCTGCCAAACTTCTGATTAATCGGATTGCCTGCGTGTGATGTCACCGCCGGAATATGAAAACTCTGTTACAGACTAAATAAAATGCTCTCACACACGCTAGACGTCACACAAATGGCAAACGGAACGGGTTTTGATGGGTTTGTTCTTGTTTACCGCCCTCTGGACCCGTTCTTAAAATGGTGGACACCGATTCAGCCGCCTCCAACAAAAGCAGAGTTTTAAACTCTGACACCAATCCTCTAAAGGCACTGCCAAAAAAAAAAGGAACAAAGATTTGATTGATTTGAGGATTAGTTGGAGTTTGGGAGCTGTCTTTAAAGTAAACCCTTAATGATTCCCTGATGACTGCGTTGTGTTTCACAGATATTATTTCACCTGCCAGTCCAGCGGCTATAATTGTCTCTAGTCTCCGAAAAAGAACATTTGAGTACATTTTGGCCCACTTGTAGCACGTATTTTTTTTTTTTCGCAATACCCATCAGCACTGTGAAAAGCTGGTTTGGGAGTTGGATTGACATGACTTTGATGAAGTTGCCCAAAGGGCTTGGTTTGAAGTTTCTGATCTTGTGTGATTTGTTTTTGTCAGTGGTTTGCCATAAATTTGAAGCAACTGCAGATTTGTTTTAAAGGACATGTCATGCTGAACTGTCAGTAGTGATTTGACCTCGGATGTGTGAGTTTTTCTAGTAATGTTCAGCATGAAGTTAGATCTCAGTACAGTAGTTTAGTACTAGTTTCATACAGTAGTGTGTCCTCTTAAAACTTTTATCACATATGGTTTGTATCAGCAAATCTTTATTTCTTCTCAGCTGTTTCACAATAATTTATTTGTGAAGTAGTTGCACATTACTGCCACACCACAGATGTTTCCCTCAGACCATATAGTCAACTGAATTCAAAATTACATAATAAATCCTAGAGGGAAATTATAGCTTATGCACATTACGTTTTTTCATAGAGTTGTAGATGCTGATGGCTGTTGGCAGTAAGCGGTGCACTGCTACTGCACTTCTGTAGCTGTCCGTTTTACATTGATTTGTGAGAAGCCTCTGACTGAACACACTCTGTTTTTGTGTAACAGTCTGATGAAGAGGGCGCTAAGGATTAACCGTAATGTCCTTGATTTTATGAAGACGACTTCTTTGCACATTCATCTCCCCGGGATCCGGAGCAGAACATTTATTTTTTTGCCTAATAAAACACTTATTAGTAAAAAGTGTAACTTTTATCCGTGATCATTGGTCTTCTTGAAAATAATGTAGAAGTAAGTTAACCTGGAGGTAATGACCCCCTAGGAGAACTTCCTTCTCTTACTATCTTAAAGGGGCTATATCATGCAAAATCATTTTTTTTGGAGTTTTCAACCATCTGGTAATGCAATTTTCTCATAAAACCCCCACCAGAGTGGTTTTTGGCTTAAATTCCCGCATGTCTGAGTAACCCTCCTAAATTCTGCCCTCTAAGCAGCTGCCCCTCCCTCTCCTAGAAATCGACTGAGTGTTCAACTAGTGACATCACTGGTTGAAAACAAGGGAGTGCTAGAGGTGTCTGACGGCCCCTGCAGGCAGAGCGGCTTACCTGTGATAAAATTTAAACACACCCTCCTCCTTCTCAAAGCTCATAGCTGATTTGGGTTTTGGCAGCTTAAAACAGTTTTTTGTTGAATTTTTTTACTTTCTCTGTGAAAACGCCTGTTTGGCTGCATGGATTACAGGATTTTATTCAACGTTCCTAAAGAACAGCAGCTGGATCAAAGAACAAAGACACCTGATGGACAGAGAAGTAAGTGGCTAGGTTAATGCTAATTTGGGTTAGCCATTTATCAAGCTGCTTGTGTGATCTTTTAACAGCATTGTGTGGTTAATTAATTGATACCTAGCATCTCATAATGTTCAGTAAACGGGTGCAACCAACACCCACAGCTTTTTTAGATACTGGGCTGGAAAGATTTGTTTAGTGGGTGGGCGCTGTCTAAAGCCTGGAGTTTTAGCAACTGAGATAGGCTTTATTGACCCTGTTTTTTACAAAAACTACTTATTAAAGTAAACCAAACATCTGAGCCCTTAAAGTGACAGTGTGTAATTTTTGCAGTACATCTTTGAAAATGGCCATTAAAATATTATGAAATAATGATTACGTAAAGCACATTTGTAAAATTTTGGCGATATTGTAAAATATGACTTTAAAAATCAGTTTTAAAATACATACAGTGTAATACATACAGTGTATTTAATACAGTGAAATATGCACTGCCTCCTACTGACCGAAAATTACACACTGTGCCTTAAATATAACAGTTTCATTGTGGTGCTTTGTGATTTTAAAATTCTTTGTGATAATACAGTTTGTGATGAAGTTTAGCACTGTTTGTTTCAGTGTGATCTCCTCCGGGCTCTGAAGCGGAGCAGAGCGGGGGAGAAACGAGACGTTTCACTTCATTGTCTAACATTAACTACAGGATACAAGTTAAATTTCAGGACAAATTAATGCTGTATACTACCAACAGTAACATTTTATCATATATCTATGTCTATCCCAGTTGAAAGCTGTAAAATAGCATGATATAATCCCTTTAATGTGCAAGCATTCAGTGGTTGTTACTGAAATGTCTCTCTTCGTCTTACGTTTCTTGAAGATTTACTTGTTTCACAAACGAAAGCGTTGAAAGAGTTTATGGGGTAGAAATTTAGGTTTAGGAACAGGCATTTGCTTTCCCTGATTATCACTGGGAATGATCATCAATATCAAAGAACACCAAAGTTTCAAGAGCTGCTGTCTATAAAACTATTTTAAGCTTTTGAAGCCCCTAAAGGCCAGACGTTAGAACTAAGACGCCAGAGAAAGTGAGTAAAATGTACCTGTGCCCGTCCTCCACATGTTGCTGCACACTGCAGCTCGCCTGGCTGAAAGTGTTTTTTACAATCTCGTTTCTTGATTCTCTTCTTGCATATAAAAAGACAATTTTGGCTGATCGGAAATATTGATGTGAAAGGTCATGGTGTGAAACTAAATGAAAATCGTTTTTATTGATGTAAAGCTACTGTTAGCGGCTGACTTAATGTGCTAATTGGTGTTCATTTATTTAGTCTGTGCTATAAATAACAAACTTTCCTGGAGAATATAGTAGATTACTAGTGCATCAGTATGGTTGAGTACAGGTTTGCGGTTATAATGAAACTAAATTAGATGTTTACTTAAGTTATACTTAAAGAATGCCCTACTTTTGTTTTTACTGGTTTGCTTGATTGTGATTTGCTTAGTGTAGCACTGTGAACTCGGGGCAGCAGGTATCTATGTAGATGTGAGACATTTCTTAACTTTTTGTTCCTGGCCAGAACCCCCGGGGGTCTGCCCACCCCTCTGCCTCCCTCTTAATATGTCCCTCGAAACTGTTAACGCTCTCTTCACTTCACTCCTTACGCTCCTGGTGCTGTAATCAGTTTTCCATTCGCATTATTGTCTTCTTTTTTTTTTCTTTTTGTGAAAAACAAAGAAGCTTTTCATTAGAAGCCTTAGTTTGTTTTAGGACTTGGCTTTAAACTTGTGGTTGGGGTTTAGGCGTTGAGCAATCATAAGTTCACCAGATTTGGCTGCTGGTAATTACGCCTCATGGAACTGCCCTAGTGTTGCTCATTTCTGGTTTTCCACTTTGTTTCTTCACTTTGCTATGACAACAAAGCTTTTTCTAAAGGCAAAGGCGGGATTTTCCTTTTTTCCCCCGGATGGCTCTCCAGCCAAAGCGTCCCGTCCAGTCGTTAGAAAGTCTTACCTTCTTTATTTAAAGATCCAAAGGGACCCGAAGCTGAAGGAAAACTGTTTGAATAAGCAGCCCTACACCCAACCAGATGCTGTCAGGGATTTCATTTCCATGCAGAGTGACTCTGTAGAGGCGAGTAAACAACTGCAGTTCTGGCCGCCCACTAAGGCTACCTTCGTTCATGCTGGAAAACAGTAATTGAATCGGTTAGAGATTGCGTTGCAAGCTGTTCCAAGGAGGAGGACCCCAAGTGCAACATGTTAGCCTTTGTTCTCTTTCCAAAATGCTCTCAGTGGCGAACAGGTTCGACCCCCTCCTTACAGGTGGATGTTGTACAAGATGTAAGCACGGCAATGGTCTCTTGGCATGCTCTTATTACCAGTCCCAGCTGGCTGCATGGAACAGAGTACTGAGCTGAAACATTGCGCTATGTCCAAATTATTGCGCAACTTTGGCTATTCATTATAGCAGCATATCTGTGGATCAGATAATAGCCGTTTAATGTGTCCGATCCATCTGAAATAGTTGAATCTGAAGGTTTTGCTTTGGAGTATTACGTTTCCCCAAAGATGTTTCTCAAATTAAATTAAACAAATTCCTGAAAATTAATGTAAGAGAAGGAAAACCTTTTTAATGTTGCATTTGAATTACTCTGTCCAAAATAACTGTCTTTGCAGACTAAAACCCTCTGTGTGATTAAATCTATTGAATAAATATTGGTTTGTTTTTTTACAGTAGGGTAAAGTATCACTCATTTAGTGATGTATAAATAAGTGGGCAATGTAGTGAGCTATTTTATTTAATCTGCCATGGATTCAAATTCTGCCTATCGCCATTAATATGCACTGATCAGGCAATACATTATGATCACTCCCCTAATGGTGTGCTGATAAAAATTTTGCTTATGAAACATGTTTGCAGCAAATCCTTGTTAGTCTGTTATGTCCTGAAAATGGCCTCTATTGGTTGACTGTGTTTATGACCACATCAGGTATGGGTCTTTGCAGCTGAGTTGTTAGAGCTCAGAGAGAGTGAAGATGGGAGAGTTAATTATTTACTTATGGTAATATTTTACTAATTCATCATAACACAAGTCTTCTGATTATCGTGCAATCCTAATCTAAATTAGGGTTGAGCGATATATCAGCATTAAAGGAAAAGTTTGTTTTTTTTCCCACCTGGACCTTATTTTTAGCAAATATTACGTTCACTTATTCACAAACACAAGTTTGGAGCCACTTGGAGTCCCTCGGGAGAAGTTTTTATTCCAGTTTGATCAGCATAAATTGGGGACCTTTTTTTAAAAAAACATATACATTATCCGGTCTGAGTAGTAAAACTTGGTCTATAATAATAACCATCTAGTTGGCATTTGTCTATGCGTTTCAGTAGGTGATGTTGGTAGCGTTGTGGCTCAGGATTTTTGGCTGATTCACCTGAAGCAGAAAAACAATGGTCAAAGGGCATGGAAAAAACATATAATATTAAAAATTAAACATTGGCTATCGGCCCAGAATTTTCATATCTTTGCATCTGTAGTCTAGATCATAATTTAGTATACAGGAATCTGAGGTAACAAAACATTACGCCCGGCGCCTGGTTCAGTGTTGATATGGTAGAGAAACTTTAAACTGAATTAGGATTTTTTTCATATTTAGACCCAATCACTGCAATTCAATCCGAGGACTTTACAAAATACTTTTAATAACAAGTCAGTATTGAATATTCTGAAATGTTCTTCTCTCCCCTAACAACATGTGAAACATGTTCTGCACAGCATGATGTCCCCATCTGAAGACCTCAGGTCGGCATGCTTCTTTATGTGCTGCATATCGTTGTCATCTTGCTAATCTGTGAAAACCAGATTTAAGAAAATCAAGCAACAACTTTCTCTCTTCAGGTGGTTTGAGGAGAATTATAATTGATGCTACTGCGAAAAAGACAAATGTCTGTCTAAAATAAGTTAAATTTTTTTTTTGTCAACTAAGGTCAATAAAAGGCCAGTTCCTCAGAAATCTGACTCATTTCTATTTCTTTTTTTTTTACATCACTCGTTGCTTTACCGAAAAGCAGATATTCTGATACAGGATTAAGGAAGTGAAAAAGAGAAAGGTTATTTGGATTCTGTTAATAGACTGTTTCTTTGAAAAGGTTGATCAACTACCAAAAATTCTGCATATAGATCTCGTCGCTTTCTCTGTCCCCGTTTTTTTTGTGTTTTTTTTTTTTTGCTAAAACAGGAGCAGAGAACTGTGAAAAAGAGCTCTTAGATTTTAGCCTGTAGCTGTGGGATGATTCAGCCATTTTTAGAGGAAGATTTTAAAGGCTAACACTTCAAGGTTTTGCCCTTAGGAATGAAACTGGAAGTCTGTGGCAGATGCCATAAATGTCTAACTCTAAAAATGTCGACCAGATGCCGCTTCAAAACACATTGGAGCTGTGTGTTGAGTTGGGCTCAAACCAGGCTGAACAACAAGGTTTCAGTGCTTTAGGCCCTCCCAGAGTTCTGCATGTCTACATTGTGAGTAATGAGGATGTGTGGAAAGCAATGGCAGGCAGCTGCACTTGAGTCATGCATCCTCTCACTGAGCTTTCAATGGGCCCCATCATCCAAACTGGTTTACTGGTGGCTCTGGCTCCTTGTGCGATTTCCAGCTCACTATGTGTGTGTTGTGGTATCAAACTGCTGGGCTGGAGCTGAAAAAAAAAAGATTTCAAGCGCTGCATATGTATAGCGTCTTCTTAGAAGACCTATTTTTTTTCACCCAGCATGTGTGATATGATAATGCAAAAAGAGATACTTGTTGCTACTCTCTGCCATCTGATCATGAACACAAACCCAGCATAGCTGGCTGAGTGCTCAGTGACTGACTGCACACAGCAAGGCAACACATACTTGTTTTATAAAGATTAAAAGTGATTAAGTCTTTGCTTGTATTAGTTGCAACGATAGCACTTTTTTTCAAACCGATACGATACAGATTCTTGGATCTGAATAGTTGTTGATACCATGCATCAGTGCCGATACTTTTCCCACGCAAAGAAATGCAATGAATTTTGAAGGCAGGTTTTGTTTTCTTCCCTACCTGTTACAACAAATGATGATAAATTAGATTAAAAATATATATTAAAAAAATCATAAAACTGAAAGCAAAACTAACATTTCAAGTACAAAAAGAAAAATTTTCCGTCTCATTATTTCTGAGCTTCCACATTTTAAGTATTGGTTCATGGTATCCGTTAACTTCCGGAGATGGTATCCGGAGATTATCGAACTCCTTTTATATTCACAAAAAACAGTTTTTGCTGTCATTATATAGAATTTTAGCACCAATACATGGACCCCCAAACCTGGCATGGCATAACTGGATTAGATGAAGAATAATATGTATTGGAAAAATATGATGGAAAATATTTTATTTAGTAAGGATAAAGCTTGGAAATAAAAAGGTTGAACTGAAGTAAAGACGGTCAAAGCTTCCTAAGATGTGTCCTTTGACGAGAATCTTAACATCCATTTAGGCACTACGGCTTTTTGCTCCTCTTCTAGTCAGTAGAAAACTGCTCACTCCACCTCAGTTTCCTTCTTTGCTTTGATGTCCGCTTTGGTCTTCCGTCAACACCCCCCCCCCCCCCGTCTTCCTCTTTTGTTTGCCGAGTCAACTTTCACAATGAGGAGGTTTCTGAAAGGAAACGGACGTGAGTCATTGCGACCCAGTAGACTGACAGCAGCGTCTACGCTGAAACGGTTTGGTGGTGAACAGAAGGCGCATGCCCAGATTATCTCTTTTTTTAAACTCAATCTCATTATCATTGCAAATCTTTGTAAAAAAATGAAGTTATGTAGGTTCTATAAAAAAAAAAGAAATAAGATAAGAAAAACATGTTGAAAATTATATATTTTTTCATATAATCGAAAGTGTCAAAGTTTTGTGACTTTCTGTCGCGTTTCAGGGGTTAATCAGGACAATTTAAGCTGACATGCTGCTCTTTCATTCAGAGATGTGCGATTGCTGGTTCGTGTATTCTTCCTCTTTGCTTTTGATTTGAGTCATCCTCTTTGTTTTAACTTGTCAAAATAATGCAGCAGCATTCCTATTAGCTGCAGTTATGTGAACAAACGTGGCTGAGGGTGAGAATAAATTGAGGAAAACCTAACTAAGTCAGCCTATGTGCTTGGTTAGTTTGCCGTTGGCTGTGTTTGGTCTTTCTTTCTGTCGCTTTGCTGCCCTCCGCTTGGGCCCAGGACGAGGTGAGCCAAAAACCCTCCATACTAAACAATGGAAAATATTTCAGCCACCACATCCTGTGCTCGTCAATGAACATACCCCACCAAGCAGACAGCTGCTGGGATCAGAAGGGGCAACACACTGGCATTTCGATGCTGAACTGCTTATTTAAACCTTCAATCATTGCATATGGGTGCTTCAGTCTTCCAAAAATATGGGGATAAAAAATGTTAGTAGAGAACAAAATCATGAAGGTGAAGGAGTGTTTTTGTCATCCGGACAAGTTTGGAGCCACTTGGGAGTTGTTTGGGTAAATAGCAAATGGACTGTTCTTGTATAGCGCTTAATTCAGTCCCTACGGACCCCAAAGTGCTTTACACTACATTCACTCATTCACGCACTGATGATGGCAAGCTGCGTTGTAGCCACAGCTGCCCTGGAGCACACTGACTTAGCCACCGGGCTCTCTGGCCACCACCAGTAGGCAACGGGTGAAGTGTCCTTTACACAACCCAAGGACACAACGACCGAGACAGTTGGGGCCAGGGCTCGAGCCAGCAACCCTTCTGATTTCAAACCTAGCAACAGTCCTGAGCCAATGCGCGATCAGCGTATATCCATATAATCGGAGTTAATGGTGCAACCAAAGTCCAGCCTCTAAAAAAGGCATTATCTGAATCAAAACTTGTTCATTTCACCATTTTTTTTGTTGCTATGAATCACTAGAGCCATTCTCCTTTGAGTTCGGGGCATCTCGAAGGTGCTTGGCGGTTGTTTTCCGTGAATAGTTATAAACTTCTCCCAGAGGACTCCAAGTGGCTCCAAGCTTGTCTGTGTGAGTAAATGAACGTAATGCATGCTAAAAATAAGGTCCATGTTGAAAAGGACGGTACTTCACCTTTAAATACCACTTCAAGCAAACATCTTAGCAGTGGTTTATGAGTATCAAACAGTAGAGAAGAGCAACACGGCAACGCATGGGCAGAAAATAGGGGAAAGAATTGGCAAAAGTGTGAATTGACAACAACCCAATGTAACCTGCAGAGGAAAATGGCTGTCAAACATTAGAAATAGCAACCATAATCATAGGGTCTGCGTTTGGTGTATTGCTAACATCAAATGTTACTGTTATTACCAATCCAGATCCCTATTTTTCAGACCCTTTTTAAAGCCTAAACAATATGATAATTTTTCATATCTGTGGACCCAAACAAATAAAGTTTTCCCAGTTTTTGGCCTTGTGATGAAATCTACAAGTGTCTTCACAGTGCTAGGTCTATCTTTGATTTATTTATTTCTCTTAAGGCTGTAAGTATAGTTACGTGTTTCTACATTCTGAGCCGCTATCTCATGTTTGTTTGGACTTTTTTTACATAAACGACCTCAACAAGGAACCATCCCATAGCTGACAAACACTGCAAAGTTTACCATGGGGCAGTAAAATGTAATGCTCTTATGATACACCCAGTGCTCAGCTTGCGTTTGGTATGTAAGAGGAGTTAACTGTGATTTGTCACAGGAATCTGCTAGGTATGATATGCAACGTCTTCTCAGCTGCGCAGCAGCTGTTAAAGCCATAGCTTGGAGACCTTTGATCGATGCCTTGTGATAAACATTTCTTATGGACATGTGTATGGCTAACTTCTTAAGTTTATATTTTTTTATTTGAAAGTAGTTTCAGGATGTGTATTTTTAATAGGAGCCGAAATCTGATTGATTTGGTTCAGATACTGAATAAAGCCGATAATGTGAACAATTTTAGACTGTAAACCGCGAGGTGGCTGTAAATGATGACTCCCTGTAGCGAGGACAGCATGTTGCATCGCTCCAGTTACTGTATGTGCTCATTAGCTTCCTGGCCTCCCCACTTAACCCCAGGCAGAGGCACTAGCACGTGACAGGCTGGTGAGCAGCTGACGAACTGCGACAATAACCGAGCTGCCCGCCCGTACAGCAAAGTTCACTAGGCCGCTGTCATGCCTCAGGAACCGATTCTGCGCTGCATTCAGTCGGCGAAGTAGATGAGGCGAGCCCATGTGAAGTGAAGTGAAGCAGATAGTTGGTGTTCCTCTGCAGCTTGGCCTTCAACGTTTGCCCCACAGCTGACTGAGCCAGCCCTGAGTGGGAGCATACTGACTCATCGCTACTCATGGTAGCAATTATGTGTAAGTCGAGCAGAAATTAACACCCTCTGCGTCCGAGAATGCTCGTATCGGTGCGACATTTTTTCACTCATCTTGACGTGGTTGCAAGCCTGTGCAGAGGCCATAGCTAAAGCCTGAGTTGTGCTCGTATTTACTGAGGTTTGACTAGTTTAGTCACAGATTGCTCCAACAAGCTGCTCTTTATTTTATACAGAGGCCTTCAATAGGAGAGTGGGTGGGGTGGGTTCTGTCAGTGTTGGTTTGCTGGACAGCTGGGGCTTTGCCTGCATTGGATATGACTGCAGGCTTTGCCCCACGCACAGGGTCGAGTCCTCCCACTCCCACAGTCTCTCCTAATCCCCACCCCACCCCGCTATGAGAATCAAGCGCCGCGCTGGGTCACATCGTTTCCCAAAGTCTTATTTTAGTCCGTGCTCCGACCCGGATCGCTTCTCAGCCCCAAACAAAAAAAAACCCCTGCAAATGTAACTTCTGCGATTAAAAAATTGGGAAGAGCTTTCAGAGCGAGATCTCTCCACGTGTCTTTACATGCGCAGAGATCGACATCAAAGAGGTGGCTGCTGGAAAAACAAGTCCGGAGGAACAGGCTGTATTTCTAAACGCTGTGTTTGCATTGGGTTAAGCCCTCTGTGTCACACTGCCTGGTCTTAAGGCTTTGTCTACCTCTGGTTGATTGAAGGGCAGAAAAGCAAAGTTGTAATCAGCATGCTGTGGTTGTAATACCGCTCTTTATGGGTTTGAGATTAAATTAATAAACAAAAAAAAACATAATGATGTCATTGCACCTCCATTGTATATATATGACATTTTAATGTCTAATCTTTTGTTCACAGAACAATGTCATTTCAGATAAAAGTGTTCACTCCTGATTGCATTATAAGGCTATTTTTCCATAGCAAAGGTTTGTATTGAGAAACATTGGCCTGTGTTTATCACTCGTCATGAGATGAGGGATGACAGCATGGTGGGATGGGGTTTCCAGCAACAAGTACATCACAAGACTCATTTTTGTGCTCTTTGAGTTCCTTTTGCACGGTTTTTCCCTTTAAACCCTAATAACTGACCTCTTGGCTAATTATATTTTTAGAAAGGGAGTGAGGATTCATCCATTTCATGGGAGGATACCCAATCCTGGGTTGGTGAGACAAGGGTTGAGAAGATTGTTACAAAACGAGTCCCCTTTTACTGGTTTCACAAACTGAGTCTGGGTCTTTAATCAGCATAGAGTAATTTAGTCCTGGTTAAAATGTACATTTAAAGCACGAAAAATTCATTTTATATTGATTTCAATGAGGATACCAACTTGTCATTCTCCTAATTGGTTATTTGATGATTTGATGTACGAACACATAAAGAGAAACTCAAAAATCAGAAAACATCCATCACACTAGTGATGTGTTAAAATAAAATAAAAAAATCAATTCTGAATAAATTCTTCTAAGAATTCGTAAAAATCGATGCCGACATCCAAAAATCAATTTGTTAGCCTTTTTTACAGCTAAAATAGGATGGAAAAGTTTAGATGGGTCTAAAGGCTTAGGTCTGGATGTCCCAATCTCTTGATGGGAACGGGCCGATATTTTCTGTTGACAGTTATTGCACAATAATTTAAACCTCCATAGCGGTGGAAACAAGAACTCTCAATTACCACAAATCGGCATAGCAGATTGAACACAATTTTAATATCAAGAGTTATTTTTTTAGCCAATGCACTACTTGGACTTCCATAGCTATGAGTGATATCAATCTGCCCAGGACCTACCATCTTGTTTTACAAGGATACTTTACAGCAGGGGTGCCCAAACTTTTCCCTCAGAGGTGCAAAATGAAAATCAGAGGGCCGAGGGCCAAATGTAATATTTTACTCGAAATACAAATACCAATAGAAATTAATAGAAAAGTATTTTCATTAATTATGCTTTTATCTAAGATTCCTTTCCATGCAAATAAAATTAAACAAAATAAAAAATATTTATCAATTTAAAACATATCTACAGTTCCTTATTTGATTGATTTAGCCAGAGATCTCCAAACTTTCTGCTACAAGTGCCAAAATCATCAAGTCGAAAATGCCAGTCGGCAAAAAATACAAAAAAAAATTAACGTAAAATAGGCTTTTTACCAGCTTAACAATAATTATACAGGTAACATTTTAATGAAACAAAAGCAGGAATTCTTGTAGAAAAGGGATTTTTAAAGGATTGTAGATTCAAAATACAGGGCTTTTAAGTTTTGCCTAAAAAAATTATTTTCAAATGCTTTGAAATATTTCAGAGGGTCTAAAAAAATTTGCTTTTTTTTCAGCAGAAAGTACAGGGTTTGGGTCACACTTTCTTGGAAAATATGTATTATTTTTAGCTATGTTTGGCTGTCTATGTCTGCTTTTGCGGGAGTTGTTTTAAAAGGCAAGTAATTAGTTTTTTGCCATCGATCATTTTCTTATCCTTTTAATTTCTCAACAAAAATTATGCCCTGCATTAATCCTTTATGTTGTGGTGATGATCTCAGAATGTACCAATCTTGGTGGTCATGGGCCGTACAAAATCCGTCCCCGGGCCATAAATGGCCCCCCGGCCGCACTTTGGACATCACTGCGTTACAGCTTGTTTATAGTAGGACTTTGAATTTGTGTCAGGTCCGGAACGGGGTGATTGAAATAAAAGCAGGTTTTTGAAAATATCTTTCATCACTTTTATGGGTAGACAATAAAAAAAAAAAATTAAAATCGGTTATAGTATAAAGAAATGGGAGTTTTGATATTTAAGCCTTAAAGTAGTGCTGGCATGAAATTCCCCGCAACGTTTGGGCCCTTTTTAGCCACACTCTAAGTACCTTAATACTATATCAAATGATCGCTTGCAGTAATTCAGCCTTGTTGTAGAATTGCAGGTGTGACGAGGTAGCCCTTCTGTGAGCATTAGCACAGAACGACCGGGTTTCGGAGGGCGGGGCCTAGGCTATGCACTTCTGTGTTCAATGAGGCCACGCCCACACTAAGACGGATAATGCCTTAAACGTATAATTATTTAGTCTACACCCCCCTATCGTCCACACTAACCCGGCGTCGTTTAAGGTTTGTGGCCGGATAACTTTTAGCCGGGTAAGAGAGCCGTGTAAATCTTAATTCAACGGCTAAACTAGCCAGTGTGGACAGCTTTACCGGATAATGAAAGGAAGTGGCGTCAATGAATGCTGCGTCAATAACAATACGACACTACAGACAAAGACAACAGCAAAGAAAAAAAAATCGATCTCGTCGTCTGTCCACACCAAAAACTCTTCTTCTGAGCAGCTATTGTTCTCTTCGGTTATCAGGACAAGCAGATATGTACTGTGCTGTAGGGCTTCTTGTATATATTATGTAGGCGCTGGCGTCACGTAGATTATACACGAGTTTCGTGCGTCTTTTCGCGCATGCCCAGTATTTGCACAGGTCGGTATGGGATTGCGCAATCATGGGACCTTAAACGGGGCGTAAATGCTCACGTTGAGTGGATAACATTAGGCGTCTAACTCCCCGTATAACCTTATCGGCTTAGTGTGGACGTAGCCTGAGTCTCTAACGATATTTCAAATGTTCAGCTATAATATATAATCTTGTTTTCCCCCAACTAAAAGCATACTAGCACCAATGCTACATAAACAAACTGGGTCATTAGCTGTGAAGCTAATTCTGAATGTTAGCTAAGAAGATAATTGAAAAGCGAACAACTCAAACAATGCCACAATGTCTACTAACAGCTGAAGGACATTATTGAGGAAATATGCTTACTTGTACAGGGATGTTTGCTGGTTCACGGAGAGTTGGTTTAAATCCTGGTAGAAGTTTAAGACGACCTGCGAATCCACTGCTGTATTGTCCCAATTTGGAAAAACAGTCGTCCTAGAAATGTTTGCCACAAACTACCACACGCTTCGGCAGTCGGTCGGGCACATTCCCTGCATACATAAAATCCATCCACAAGCTTTTCAGTGGCTCAGAAGTGGGGAGGACAAAAAGATCTATGTTCTCTTTTGTACACCCAGGTACAGTGCAGTTTGGATGCGGTCTGGACTCCATGCTGTTGGTTTGTAGTTTGGCTGTTACCGTAGCTCTGCGCGTTGCGGAGGGAGGGACTTTCAGGGTGTAGTTCGGGGAATGGGTTTTTTGGCTGGAACTCGACACGTAATATGCCGAAACGTGTCGTCGAATGCCGAACTGCCAAACAGCCCGTTTCTGAGTGCTAATTTCAGGATGTAGACAGACATACCCCGGGAAAAAAGGAAAGACTAATCAGTCATTTAAACCCCTTAGGTGGCGTAGGCAGGCTGGGGGAACTAAAAGATATGATAAAAAAAAAAGCTAATTTCATGCTAGGTCCACTTTAAGGGAAGGTAAGAAAATGTTATTTGTATAACACACTTTCAACACAAGGCAATTCAAGGTGCTTTATATGATAACAATTTTTTTTTTATTAAAACAAGTAATCATTAAAAGAAAGCTTAAACAAACATTTATAATCAACTAGCAATATTAAAATAAAAGACAGCATAGACAATAAAACAATGCCATTTAGTATTTGATCAAAATAATAATTAGTATGAAAAATACGCAAACAAGAAATCATTAGTAATTGAGTAAAAGCAATAATAGGATCAGTTACTCATAAGCAATTCTAAATAGGTACGTTTTTATTTTGGATTTAAAAGAGTTCAGTGTCTCTGCAGTTTTGCAGTCGGCCCACAGTTTGTTCCAGACGTGGGGAGGATAGAAACTGAAAGCTGCTTCTCCATGTTTGGTTCTGGTTCTAGAGACGATCAGTAAAACTGCATTTACATTCCGGTGTAGTCTTTCTTCATATGCTATAAAGAGATGATGCAGGATTTTCAAGATGATGTTGAAGTAAAACTCAAGATTGGGTTTATATTAGTGAGTTGTTGACTGCTACTGGAGGTGTCACTTCCTTCCTGTCCTCAGTGCAAAATATTATGGTTTTATATTAATATTCATGCAAGGACAATAAAATTACAACACGGTGAGAAAAAAAGCTCAGATTTCTTATTTTACTTGGCATAAAACAGATAAATTTATTTTTTGTTTGTTTTTGTGACTAGCCCCACTAAATCAACTGATTTTTATTTTTTTATAGTTGGTGCGAAACATTCAGCTTTTTATTCTGCTTATGAAAAAACAACTTTTTAGTTAAACTTTGCTCAGCTGTGTACTACAGAACATCAGCTTTGCTTTTCCTGGCTGCAGAGATTCAAATTGCCCGTTAACCCGAACTATCCTAAATGATTTTTAAAAACTTTTTCTTTTCTCTCTGCCACCCTGTGAGTCGTTTTACTCCTGCCACATAAATAGTGTGTGTATACATCTTATTGAACCCTGAAGTTTGGCCTGCTCAAAGAGCTGAGGTCACAGCTGCTTTGTTGAGTTATGTCGTTTGTGAGCTCTTTAAACCAGCATTGTCTAAATAGCTCAGCAGAGCTTCAGGAAACTGAAAGGTTCTGAGCTGCTTTTTGTGAGGTGTGGCAAAGATAAATCTGTCAAAACGCTCAGATATGAAGGCTCGGCTATATATCAGGCCTGACAGTCACTGCTACAGTAGTGAATGGTTAACCTCACGTTAGTCATTTTAGAAATGGATTTCTTTTCCCTGCCTCCTTTTGTTTTTTTTTCCTTGATTGGCCTCCGGGTGTTGGATTCACTTAAAAGTTAACAGTCCTATAGACCACCCCTGTTCCTTGATGAGCAACATGGCAACTAAATCCAGCAGAATATTTGATGTGAATGTGAACAAGACGCCTAACATAAAGTGAAAATGTTGACCAATTCCGTCTTTTTTGAAGACTATTTTTACATTTTTTGACTGCCATCTTTTTTGTGTGTAATCAAAGTAGCTTTCAGTATTTCAGTAGACCTAAAACATGTTACAAAATAAAGCCAATTAAATATTTGAAAATAAAAAATACGCTAAAGAGAATGTAATAAAGGTATATAAAGGTTTCTGCTATTGGAGCTTCTATTTTTGAGCAAACTGGGAACTTCCTTATTGTAATATCACAATCAAGAACAAGGAATGGAATCATCACTTCCTGGTGACGACTGTAATACGTAATAGTCACTGTGATGAAAGAAGGTTTTAAAAGATAAAATAAGACCAAAAAAAAAAAGAATGTAGTCACACTAGAAAGGTGATGTTGAAATATTTGTTGAGCGACGTCTGGCGCTGAGCCTAGTTTACTGTGTAAGCTTCCTAAAAATTCAATCCGAAGTAAAAGTTGCATCATGTCGAAAAGGGCCCACGTCCGATAGACGGTGTGTGCTCAGCTGTGTCATTTTTCAGTGTCGCCCTCCTTAGATAAGTGGAGACCATAGAGGAAAACTGATCATCTTCCTCATTCTGCTTTGGTGTGGAAAAAACTAAACAGTTCACGCTCAACCATAAATTTAAAGGCTGTAAAATATAATAAACTGCATATGGCATTACTTCGGAAAACCTCTACTCGGAGACTGAAAACCAACAGAGACCTGTTATTTGCAGTCAAATGCTAATATTACTTGTGCTGGAAAAAGATGCCTGTATTTATAACTTGGTTTAGCTTAGTGTACTTTATTATTATAGTCAGTCTGATTCCTTTGTCACAAGTCGCCTCTTATGGCCCAAAAGATAATATTAACCTTCAGTGGTTAATATTATCTGCCAACACCTACAATTTACAGGTATAATTAATTTCTTAAAGTTAATTTATGTTCTCTCTGCCAGGAAGATATTGAAAATCCTAGGAGACCCTATGATGAGCTTTGGAAAAATTTTGGATTTTATTGTTTATTTCAAAGCACAAAATGGCTCAAAATCAAAAATATAATTAGTTCCTTTTGCTTCTAATGTGAAGTATTTCTGTTACAGATATAATATTACGTTCAACATTTATTGATTTGTTTTATTCATATTATTCCAATCTCTTCATATAGTCATGGCCTGCTTATATGCAGTGAAGTGAGCCTTTTGGTCATTCATTAATTTAAACTTGCATTTCAAATACTGTTGGCGACCGGGTCTTAGCGTTTATTCCACATAAATCATGACATCACCCTCTGTTGCGTCATGGCCTAAGCTTCATCTTTATATTACTTTAAATCCTGCCGGCACGAATGCAGAAATATTTCCGTATCACCATGGCGCATTTGGAAGACACTGTGTGTGTCTTTTGAAAACTCCTTTTGATAATAGGAGAATACCAAACTGAACTTAATTAGTCAGGCTATCTGCTCTAGTAGCCAGGCTGAAGTTGGATGTATAACAGGCTGCTGGTAGTTAGCAAGCTTTAGTTTTAAAGCAGCATTACTTTAACGAGAGTGATAATTGTTCCTGTTCTTGGCTTCCTGAAACATTTTTCTTTGAAGTAAAGGCAAAAGTGTAGAAACAGGTGTAGGAGGGGCAGCATGGTTAAACCATACACCATACAGTTAGAGAAACTTTAGTCCAGGGGTCTCCAAAAAGTCTTGTTTCCATTTCACTGCAGAGAGATGCTGACATGTTCAGGAGGTAATTCAGCCATTTGACTCGGGTATGTTTGACCAGGAATGCATCTTAGGGTCCGCCTAAAAACCCAGGTTGGTCTCGGCTCGGTTGAAATGAATTCTTCAATATGTGAATGCCAAGTGGGTCGCGGTCGCTCCAACGTTAGGAAGCTGACTATAGTGCAGGGCATTCTGGGTAAGTAAAACCAAAACGACTGCACAAAAAAAAACTCTTACCTCGCTATCTGCTCATGTTAAGCCCATTGCTGCAATTTATTCGTCTAGTTTGCTGAAGACAACAAAGTAATCCCTAAAACTGCTAAGATCTGATTCCACTCCTTGTTGCAGAGAAGTGCGATTTCCAGTCGCATTATCTCGGTAGAGTAGTCCGATTTGTGAAACTCCAGATTCAAGTCGGCCTAAGGTGTGTACATGCATTTCAAAAGTCTGATTTCAGTCGGACTAAGGTAATAATTATATTTTCTCTTGCTGCATGTAAACTCACTAACAAAGCATCGGAGGATTATAAAAGAAAAATCCGTCAATACATCTGGGAGCAAACTTGCTGAATGAGAAGTATAAACTAGGCTTAAAGCAAAGTGCACCAGCTTAAAAAAAGCAACAAGGTTAAAACTTAGATCCCTAATTTAACCGTATCTACTGGATTGTCAGGTGTGAAAACGACCTAGAAATTTTTGGGCTGGAGCTCCAGAGGACTGGAGACCCCCGCTCTACTCTTTCCTGCACTTTCTCTGGCAGCTCATGAAATGGACTTTTTGTAGGAATGATAGATTGTAAAACTTTGTAACCTTCGTCTCCCTTCATACATTCGACCGGCCCAATGCTGACTTTTAGCAAGACCATCAACTCTGTTCAATTTGACGAATCTTGAAACTCTGGTGTCAGTCTCTCCTCTAACCTGTTTTTTTCATCATAATCTTCCTTTGCTCTCATATTCAGAATCCTTACATGTCTCCAGCCATCCCACTGTACACACGCCCCTTCTTCCTCTCATGTTTCTCCTGTCTTTTCTTAATTTTTTATTTTTTTTTGCTGTTCCACACACATGCAGGAACCCGTCCACTGCTTTCTACCAGGCTTTCCGGCCTTACAGATTACGGGGGTCAAAGCCCATCAACGATTGGTATAAGCTCGGGTGTGTTTACACACAAGTGTGTGAGTGTGTGTGGCCTGAACTGGCTGGCTAAACCTGACGCTGCACTGCTTTCGGCCCTTTGCACAAAGCAACAAGGTTTTCACCCTAAAGAGTCTCTCAGTTGTTGGTGAAGTCGTTGTTTCTTCATTTAAGAATACTTGAATAGCTGCTTTCAGTCTAATTTGGATTTTTGTACTACTTTTCGACATGGTAATCCAATCAAAAATAATTGACAAGAATATCGAAACATTTAAAAGTATAGGTTTGTTCATTTTAGGGTCATTTACATTCTTAGATAATTAGGTTGATGACGACTCAATTGTCACAGAGTGTAAATTAGCAAATACTTGCCGATAATGTTTGATGACTGGTGTGTAAAAGGCTCTTAGTTTCTGAAAACACGTTTAAAATGATCCCTATATTAATCTTTTCTGCATAGATTGGAGCATTCTTTTAAACCCTATTAAGCTTTTTGTCTTTTGTTAGCACTAGAGCTGAATGTGCTGCAAAGTTATGCAGACCAAATTCCAGCATACAAACATCACTGTCAGCAACTTCATGTCCGGAAAATGCTGATTTTCAACTTTGATTGTTCCTAGTTGTACATTACAGCTTGTAGAAAGGATTGCACTGCAGGGGAGGCTGTGATTTTTTTTTTTAAAGCTTTTTGGGTATTTCTGACACATAAAGCATGGTCTGTTTCTACTGTGAGTTTTTGGTCCTTGTTCTGACAAAACACCATACCCATCAGAATGACATACCTTCGTTTAATGTGCATGTGCCGCAGTACAATTTGTACTTTTTCCCTTTGGTGTTTAAGATCAGTTCAGATTGAGATAATGTATATATATTTCAGGTTTAGCCATTTAAAATAATATATTTTTGTCCTTCTGTGACTTAGAGGTAGAACATAAAACTTGTGACTTGGTTAAAATTGGTTAAATAACTCAACTTATGGTATGCTATTCTGACAAAGTATGCTAGATCGACAGAACAGTCCTTAGTCCGTCATTTTTATGTTCAGACAAGAAGCTGATGCTTTGCAGCTTGGACTCCATGAACGCTTTGCTTTGACTGACGTCTGTGACGGCTGCATCCACTAACCAGGCATGGCTAGAATTGTGTAGAGCATTTTGATTTTTAAAAAAAGTGTACCTTTGCAGGTCAAGCATTGATTCTGGCATTAATGTTTTTTTAATTGTCTACATTATACATGCTCAACTCTTGATTTGTGTGGTTTAACTTAAAACAGTGTATTTGTCCTAGCTTCTAAAACTGCTGGAAACCTCTTTCAAACACAACTTTTCAAACTCGGCCTCCAAGCTGGTTTGCAGAAAAACAATAGCCACAAAGTATGTGATTTGTTGCCTGTTCCATCTTGGCTTCACTATAGGCAATTTCAGTTCTGAGTGCAGCACTCCACACCACTTTACTGGCTTGTTATTTAAAGCAGAGGATGTGCTATAGCAGAAAAATGAAAAGCACTTCGTCGTCATGCGCAATAACTAAAGCACTGGACTCAAGCTGGTTGTGCAAGCGTTCTCTGCTTTCGGTTAAGAGCAGCAAACAATGACTTCACTTTTATAGACTTTGTTCTTGTTTAATGTAGTTTGCAGCTGCAGGGCTTAGCAACAGTGGTGGGGTAGTAGAAAGTTACATTTACTTCAGTGGCTTTTTTGAAAAACATGACCTACGTTTTAGTTCTGCTTAAGTAATATGTCAAAGTAACGGTACTCTTTCTTGAGTAAAACTCAGGGGTGCTCTACCAACCTCACAGTAACACAATGGACAAAGAATGAACCAATTTTAACCAAAAGTTGCAACAGATACAGACATGGGTTTACAGTTTGTGTTAAAGTGAGGCTTCTAAAAAAATCCCTAGAGTGATATTTTGTATCTGCTGTCCCATTTGGAGGTCGGGCGAATAACCATACTTTTTTTTTTACTGGAAGTTATTTGCGCTATTTAAACGTGAGTTTTTTTGTTTCTTTTTTTAAAGCTTTGTGTTGTGGAAAATTGAGATTGCTTGTTTAAGTGTCTCATTGTGTGTCATGATTTATTTTTACTTTTTCTTTCTATACTATTTTGTCTTGGCTGAACAGGAAAACTCTGTCGTCTTTTTAATCGTCACATAAAACAGCTATTTCCAAAATGGCAACCCATCCAATTCCCAATGCCACATACAGCTAGACATACATCCAGGACCCCGCCAATAATAATTGACCAATCACATCATCCTTCCAGAAAAAAAAAAAAAAAAAAAAACTTCCACATAAATAATAACATCATTAATTGTTTATCAGTTATGAAATATAAAGCAAACAGGTATAAACATACACACTACATGCTCAATAGTTATGGCATTTTCAGGAATTCAATCAGATGTTGCAATTAAACAGTAATAAGAGTACTCTGTACTTAAATAGCCCTTTACCGAATATTTGTAATTAGATTTACTGAATCAAACGTATTAAGATACTACTATTCCTACTTTAGTCCAGTTCCTTCCTGCTCTATCCACCATTCTTTAGTAATCACTTCCAATTAGTTATTCGCAAGAACAGCTGCAAGTCTAGACCATGATGATACCTGTTTTGTGATTGCAGTTTATTAGCCGAATGAGCGTTGGTTGGTTTTTACTTGGAAATAAACTTTGCATTAATTTTGACTAGTCACAGTTTGGTTCCCATATGCACTTCTCATGACCGCTGCCAACTCCGCCTTTCGGACATTTTTATTTTTTTTATTCACCTCGTTAATGTCATAAACTACTGTGCAAATATAAGTGGTAAGCTTGCCTCTCCAAACACTAACATAAAAATTTCTGGAAGTAAATTTGCGTTCTTTTGATTAAGACGCGCTCTTCACAAACCAAACAGAACAACTTGCGACAAACGTTTGTTGATCAAACGAAATCCTGAAGTCCATCTTTTAATTTCAAGTGTTTCAAGTAATTTCTGGTTATGTGAAATCGTTATTCAACGTAAACTTACGGTGATGTGTTTTGCTTCGCCGTCCCATTTTAATTCATGACACACGAAAACATTTTTTCTTTTCGATTTAAGATATTCAACAAGGTCTTAGTATTTAATTTGCTGTGGTTATATAGGAGCCTTTTACGCTGGAGATATTGATGTTTATGTAGGAGAAACAGTAGCAGTTGAGCAAACGTGTGTGTGTGTCCTCTCAGCTGGGAAAAGACTGTTTGTTCCTCTTCCAGCACTTGTTTGCCTTCAGGCTCTATAACAGAGCAGCTTTATTCAAAAGTTTTCAACTAAGGTAAACCTAAAGGGAGACGCCTCATTCCAACTTTCTTTGTCCTGGGCCAGCTATCCTGCAAGGTCGGACTTGTTGGGAGTGAATGGGACGTTGCTCACTAACAGACTGCGGGCATGGAGGTGCATTCTTCACCGTGATTGATTTGGGAAAAATGTAAAACTTGAATTCATTTTTTGGCTTTCTATCAAAGCTGATTAGCTTAAGTTTCTCCTGAAATACGGGTGTCAAAATGTGAATGCTTCTTTATTTTTACAGTGTGTGCTGCAGAGGCACTCATGTAAAATAGTTCAGCAGCTTTAAAGAATGATAATTAAAGTGACCTAAATGGGCTCAAAAATGTGCAGCGGTAGGATCGCATGCCAAATAATAGTGGAGCCACAGATTTGAAGCTCTGTGTTCTGTGCTTTACAGGCATTTTCATTCAGTTTGAACTTTAGAACTACACAGTTCAGCGTTTAGTGGGAATTTATGTCAGAAACTGACACAGTGTTGTGCATAATCGTAGTGCCACAGTAAAAGGATACATAAATTTCACAGTTTATGACAAATAAAAGTTTAACTTTTCTCAAGCATTTGTATTGAGCACAACATAATTTTGAGGCTGTCACCCAGCCTCCAGACTTCCACGACAGCAGTCGCGTTGGATCACATAGAACCAATCTAGAAACCCCACATTGGCGATCAACCTATGATATTTTGTGACATTTTTTGCAACAACATTAAATGTATCATTCAAATGTATTTTTATTTGTATCTTTCCGTTTCGTCAGTCTGACTATGGATATCCATACTGGTTTAACAGCCTTTTAGTAGTTGAGCTCGAAACTTTAATGCAGCATTTACTGATGGAACAAACAGAGGATAAATAGTTAAAGCAACAAACGTAAAACCTGCAGTCCTAAAATCGGTTTCAGGGGATTTGCAAACCTCATCAAAAAATAAATCAAAGCCAACCGCCGATGTTTGTGAGGTTGGGGGCCACGGTGTTCCACTAACAGCTGAAATCTGCAAATACATAATACTTCCTGCAGACACACCTAGAGCTGCCTATTTAATTTGTTGAAACATTAAATATGCCTGAATGTGCGTTAATGTGCACAGTGGAAACTGTTTTTGGCGCGACCACAGATTCTTATATCTACAGTCTTCCTTAGGTGTGCTCTTGGGGCTTCAGCCAATCACCACCAAAGAAAAAAAATAGCACAACTGGATTGACCAAATAGTAGCACGTCAAGTACCATCAATGCTGTGATATGGACTTCTGAAATGATTTAGATTTGCATTCCACAGAAAAATCCACAAAAATTGAACTGTATAATCAAAGAGTGACTAGTTTTCATCACTATTTTCCATCCATTTAACTATAAATGATGTGGTTGCTTATTGCTACCCAACTTATCATGGGAAACTTGTTCAATAGGAGAATAGAAGTAGTTTTATTTCTATTGTGGGGAGATATGTTTAAATATTATAAATGTAAAACAAATTATTTTTCTTCACATCTTCATCCCTACTTGAACGTTTTGGGGCCACTGGATATTATTTGGGTTATCATTTTATTAATATACTTTGAATGAGTTTTTATTTAAATTAAGGTATTATTTTCCGGTTAAAACTTGCGAATGTTTCCTTTCATATCCCTTCTTTATGATAATAAATCAGATGGATTTTGTTTTCCTACAGATTCAAAACCCCGGATTTTCCGTAAACTGAAGGCTCTGTAATGTGCGATATGATCATTGTATCTTTTAAAACCTCATTGACGGTTATTTAATCCTATAAAACCCGACTTATGTCTCCCCTAACCATTTTGATTTAGAACTCAAAGATGACTTCATTTCATAAGCCTATGGTCTGCAATGGTAAGAACTCCAGGGAAGCATTAGTTTGCTGAATAGATTTATTGTAAAAGCGGGTGAGTTGTCCCAGTAGTGAAGCAGCAGCAAGCCTTTTACTGCCTTCTTTCCACAAACATCAACTTTATAAGCGATAAGGCAGATTTATATATTTTTTCTGAGCGACCTTAATCGGTAGCTGTCGGCCGAGTCCTAAAGCCTCATTTGATGCAGACCACGTATGTGGCTGCTATTTACGACACAGAAGCGTTTACCTTTGGGTCGAGGAGCAAAGTTGGGGGGAGAGAAGCTGAGGTTTCACATTTTATATGCTGACAAGCCAGAACTCTAGTAGTTAACTCCTTTTATTAGCTCATTTGCAGCTTTTTAAAACTCCACCTTTTTATTCTGTGTGCTTTTTTTTATGAACCGTTCATTTCATAGTTTCTTCTGCGTTTGTTTAAACATTGCTAGTCAGAGTTGGTCTCGCAGCGCACAAATGGAAAGCATGCCCACAGTCAGGAACACGCTGTAATTGCTAACAGGCCCCGAGACATATCCTCAGAGGACCTAACCCATTTTTACTTGCAGGATCTCTCTGTTCAATAAGAGCTGGTTTTGAACGGATTACTCGGTGGTTGTGTAGAAGACCCCCTCTGGTGAAATCTCCTGACTGCGAAGCTATGATGCATGTGGCGCAACTGGACATGGAGCAGGATTTCTCGTTTTTAGCCTGAACATGACGTTTTCTATGCAGACTGGAATTGATGGACGGCCATTTAAAGCATCAAAGATGGTTCCACTTGCTCAGCAGATCACATGTCTCCATGATAGTACTGTATGGGGATTTCTTTTCGTCAGCTTTGTCTCTGGAAACTGAATGACTTTTGACCTGCATTTCTCAAGGAAACCCCCTGCTGTGATTTCCTGTCATTTAGTAAAGATATCTGAAATATTTTCTTTGGCAAATTGAGCACTCAACATTTAATTAATATCGCTAACATTCAGAAACTTTCTACCGATGGAAAAAAATCTTCACGCAAAACTTTCAACAAATTTTTCTTTTTCTTTTACTCTTACCACTCTCTCTGACTTTTCCTGCTTAAGATCAAAAGAATGGGTCCAAAGTCAGGATAATATTGATAAAAATGGCTCTTTTGAGCCACTTAATTCTTCCCAAAAATCTCTTACGATCTCTTGGCTAATCGTAGCAGCTTGAATCTCTGCTAGAGTTCCATTTGGTAATCTTTCTGATCTATCATCTTCATGATTTAATGTGAAAGACACAGTAAAACTAATTCTACTTTACAGATAATCAAATGCAGGCCACAGTGGATAAACAGATGGGATCTGCACTTGGCTCATTGTTTATCCAGCCAAAGCTCCTAGTGATAGTGCTGTGACCTAAACTATAGGGAGAAGATAAACCCTTGATCTTGTGATAAGTACGTCACTGAATACAGAGGCTTGTTTACAGTGAGGTGCCAGGACTTTCCCATTAAAGCCTCAAGTGTAACTCTGTTACAGTTAACACATTCCAGTGGGCTTTTAAGCCAACAGGAGTCAAAAAGTTGGCCCACACCACTAGGACTTAAAAAGTGGTGAAATCGGATATTGAAGGACATACTGTACAGTATAATTAGAGGTTTTTTGGTTTTTTTGCAACACTTTATGATTAAACTTTCTCACCTAACAATATAGAAGTTGATAACGGACTGGTAACGCCATGAGAAAATACCAGAAAGTACTGGAAGTCAAGTTAAGACTACGGTTTTCAATCTCTTCTCCATCATGCAGAAAATCTTTTAAAAAAAGGTAAATGCACATACTACCTATTAGGCTAAATGGATGTCGGATATGTCAGACTTATTCAAAATTATATATTGATGACACCAAATTGGAAATTTTTCTAAGGGGTCCATGCTGTTACATCTGGCGTAAAAAATAACACCGCATTTCAGAAAGAGGTGATCATTCCTATAGGTGAACATAGTGGTCTCATGGCCAGATTTACGTCAGTTGTTGCTGCCAAGGGTCACACAAACGGTTCTTTGGCTTTTCATTGTGATTACTTTTTAGTCAAGTCTGCTAGTATCAAAATTTGTTCAATCTAAATAATTGAAAAGCCCAAAACAAGAAATATAAAGGGAGCAAATACTTTTTCCCAGCACTGAGGCTATGTACACACAGATTTTTTTAAAATACCAAATATCGTTTAAAAACAAAAAACGAAAACATCCACATCTTAACAGCAGAAGATAATTTTTAAGCACATTTATAGGGAAGCCAAACCTATGGGGGGCAGCAGTACTCCAAATCCTATCCAATCAAAATAATTTTCTGCTTTCTAAATTCTACATAGCGCAGTAATTGAGCTTGTAAAAACAAGCGAGCAAAACTGGCTTGGACAATCGATAATGCCATCACAGCTCTGAGGGAAGAAATGCTGTTTCTGAGTTTAAACACATGTTGCACATGTGATGCTGGAGCCCTTTAGTGACATTTCGAAACCTAAAACCTTGATTATTTCACTCCACAAGCAAATGCTTACAACCTAGAATTAGCAAATCTTCAACTTTGATCCATATCAGGACATAAGCTGGATATCCAGTTGCTTGTATGTCAGTTTAATGACTAAGCTGCAGGTGGTGATGCATCCTAAGGCGTCTTTGAGGAAGATTGGTGACAGCCGACACGCCTACTACCTATGACCGTGATTTAGCAGTAGGACAATTCAAACTTTACTGCCGTTTATCCTTGTTTGTTTAGTCTTTGTTGTGGGTTTCTGTGGTAGTCGTTTCAGTAGACGACAGGTGGGAACTATTATATCCAAAAGATGGCACGTTGAAGATGAACAAACCTCCAGCATCCGTGCAGTTATGGCAGGCATGAACTTTTTCATGTTTTCTATGCGTTTTAATTTGTTAATAGGGTATACATAAAAATAATACTTGATATTTGGCGGGTTAAAAAAACTAGGAAACGTCTCCCGACTACATCTTAAAACGATTTCTTTCTTATGTTTAGATAAAATAGAAGTTTCGATTAGTTGCTTTGGGGAAACTAGTGGACTTTGTTTTGCAAATGTCTCAAATTTGAACAGATATCATTTAAAAAGCTTGATAGTAAATCTGGACATACTTGGCAGATGAGGGGGGAAAAACATTTTTTTTAATGAAACGTATTTAAATTATAACTAAAACCACCAGGTTTTAGAAAGCTGCAACTTTCCAGAAACAAGTTTCTAAACCTGAGCAGCTGTTTCTCTGTTAACTTGATGTAACTGATGGAGATAGATGTGAACACATGAAGGATTTCAAGGCTTCTAAAATACTGCTTTCTTTGTTTTCAGATTGGGGGTGATTGTTAGTTGAACACAGTGTTGAGTGGCCGTGTCGGTCAGCTGCTGGGTCACGCTCTTGTTTACTTTTTCCACTACCTTGGCTGAAAGGTTCTCTGTATCTCCTAATAAAACCCTTCAAGTGTGTCGATTTCGGTTTCTAGCAGCACCTTTCACTCAGTAATATCAGACTGCTCTCTTTGATTCAAGACAAAAAAAGCAAATGATGAATTTAAAAGAACTGAGGTATTAACAGAGGAGGGTAGAGTACCCAAAAAAATGTACTCAACACAGGGCAATTCAAGGTGCTTAACACATGAGTAGAATACAAATGAGCAGTTACAATAAGAAAATAATCAAGAAAATACAACAGTGTAGGGACAAGTGAGTGTGACAATTAAAAACAAACAAGTAAAAACAGTTACTCATAAGCGAGTCTAAATAGGTAAGATTTAATTTTAGATTTAAAAGAGTTCAGTGTCTCTGCAGGTTCGGGTCTGAGTCCATTATTACACCTAGATTCTTGGCCTGGTTGGTAGTTTCTAGTTGGACCAACTGAAGCTGTGCACTGATATTTAATCGATCTTTTTTTGGGTCAGAAGATAAGTACTTCAGTTTTGTTTTTGTTTTTGGAGGAAATTATGGGACATCCAGCTGTTAATTTTCTCAATGCATTTATTGAGGATTTGCACGGGTTCAACATCACCTGTTGACATAGAGATCTAAAGCTGAGTGTCGTCAGCATAGTTGTGGTAGTTAACATTGTTGGTGATTATAATTTGGCTTAGTGGGTGCATGTAGATGCTAAATAGGAGGGGCCCTAGGATGGAGCCCTGGGGGACCCCACTTGTGATTTCTGTGTTTTGTGATGAGAACTGGCTAATCGACACAAATAAGTTCCTGTTCTTACGGTAGGATTTCAACCAGTCGAGTACTGTACTAGAGAGTCTGACCCAGCTCTCTAGACGTTCTAGTAATATATCATGATCAACGGTGTCAAACGCCGCACTGAGGTCTAATAGTACCATTACTGTGGTTTTACCACGGTCAGTATTTGTATTGATAAATACAAGGTGGGGTACAACATAAGTATGAAAATATTTTCAATCAAATGTTATGAAAATAAAGTTCAAAATTCTGATTTATTAACTTAACATCGCACAGCAAGAAACCTGCTCATATTTGATTTGAAATGGTTAAAGTTTAACAGGTTTGTTTTCCGTTTAAATGAAAGACACATTTTAAACTTTCAGTATCGACAGTAAAAACAAACGGTAAACATCAGTAATTATACTCCTTGCTTACCTGAAGCATGTCAGTGCAGCTTGATGGGTGTCAAAATGTGTAATTGCGGTATAGTCAAAATCTCTACCTTTGGTTAAATTTTTATAATTTCTACCTTTTATGTTGCCCACTACTATTCTTAATTCAATAAAGTCACAGTGGGTAGAGTACCTAGAATTTTTTTCTAAAAAGAAGCAATATTTCCTATCATTTAAGTAAAAGTATGGTATAATTAAACTACTACTAAAAGTACTTTCCCCCTAAATGACTGAATGTAACTAGTTAATACCCAACTCCTGGTGTTGATTATTTCTACTTAAAAATTTTGTTTTTTCCATGTAAAAGTGCACTAAAACAGCATCAGTGCATGAACATGCATAAAACTGGCTTGTAGACTTAATCTATAAAGGGAACATGAGAGTTTCTCTTTATGTGGCTGCTGATTGGAACCTCTACTGCCCCCATCTGGCGGACCAGGTAATTTCCTTTTAAAATCCATTTGAGCCAAATTAGGTGTGTTTGTATCTGTAAGTAAGTCGTCAGTCCTCTACCCCCATGCTCCAGTTATTGTTTTGAAATACGAAGAGAGGGGGAGAGCAGTAAAGTCAGGTCTTGATTTATTCAGCTGCCTCCCCCACAGCGCCTGTTTGTGGGCTTTAGGGGATCGGGGACGTGTGCCGCTTCGTCTGTGCTTTTAATGAAAAACATGTCTCTGAAGCTACAAGCCAATCATGTAATGGGGATGGTGAAGTGGGGAGTGCGTGGGGTGGGGGGGGCTTTTAAGTCTGTGTCATGAAGCGTGGCTGCACCAAAAAGTTGTTGGAAGGAAGGCGTATTAAAGCAGATGTTGTGAACACGGGACGGTACAGTCTGCTCGCTGCGTCCCAGCGTGAGTGCTGCTCGGTCGCAGATGTCCCGGGTCAGAGGTGTCCCCAGCTGGAATGTGTCGCCATGTCCTGGTGACTTTCCTAAGAGGGGTGGACCGGTGCACAAGTACGCTGCTGCAGTCTGCGGGGAAGGGTCCATGTGGAGGTTAACTCTGCAAGTCCTCCTTATATAAACCACCACATGTATTCCTCATTGAATAAAATGTACAGTTTACTGTCTCTCTCTCTCTTGGACAACAAATAACAAGGACTCCCTCCCTTCCTCCCTCTGTCCTCTTCCTCATCGCTACACTTCATGTAACTCCTTCTGGACGCATCTCCGAGTTGCTTAACTGGCTAATCTGATTCAACCTGCATGCCTCTTGTGTTTTGTTATTGATGAAAACACATTCCAGCCGGAGTTTGCGGACATTCCCCCCCTTCCCTGTCCCAGATGCGTATGCGCCTCCTTCTTCTTCAGAGGGAGGAATGTCTTCTTCTTTGTGTGTTTTATCACCAATCCCACAAATCTTGATCGAGACACTTGATAAATTTTCCCACTCATCCAGCAGGATTATGCAGGTTCCAGAGTTAAATCGGCGGCATGGTGGCGCTGTTGCATGACAAAGAGTTTTGATACAAAATTAAGTTGTTTTTTTTTTATCTTAGAAAATAAACGGGATAGAAGGAGAAACAGTTCCAACATGTCATTCCCACTAACGCTGCCTCTACATGCAAAGCATTACTGCTGCTGCTTCTTTTAATTTTAATTATCTCCGTGCCTTTTGAATGAGTCGTGCTATATCTCTCTGGAGGCACACGGACACTGTTTCTTGTGCAACAGTCTGGATCCCTGAGGCAGCAGGAGGAGGAGGAGGAGGAGGAGGAGGAGAAACTGGACTCCGCCTCCCTTCATTCTCCACCATGTGATCCAGCGGGGGTTTAAGAAACTCCCAGTTCGTGTTCAAACCAGACTCGCTCGTGTTTTTATCCTCGCTTGGTTGTAAACCTCTTTATTTAAAAAGAAGAAAAGCTGCTGGAAGAAGCATAAATATGCGCTGCATGATGAGTTACAGTCTGCCCTGCTCACCGGGAACCTCTCCGCATTCAGGCAGATTGGTGCCCTACAGAGGCAGATGCGTCAGGTAAATAGTCCCTCCATGTGACAAACATTTTTGGTACCTTCAGCTCCTGTTAAACATCCCGCTCTCGTTGCGCTGCTCTGGAAGCGCTTTATGTGTTTGCGTGTGTGTGTCTCCATTTGAGACAAGTACTCCTGCTTTTCGCTTAAAATGTGCCATATGTTTGCTGTGTGGTTAGTTTGTGGTCAGAGGGGGGGCTCCGTGTACGTGCGTCCCGGCACGCTGGACGTAAATAGATAGTGGATTCTATAGTGGACCCTGTGATCGCTATAGGCGAATATAACCAGCATGCTTTGTAATGTTAAAATTATTATGTACGGAAAGTAAAAAAATAGTGTTTTTGCTGTATTTTTTTGTAAACCTCGTTAAGCAAAAAGCTGAACAAAACCCAAACAAATCGGGGGAGGAAAAGAGCTGTTGATTGTCTTCTACTTCAATAAATGGTATGAATGCTAGAAAAGGGGGTTGCATTTGAAACTTCTGCATTATATTGGATACGTTTTCTCTAATATCTGTCTGTAGGCTACATGTTAAACCTCAAAAGTAATCCTTATATTTGTGAAGTTTTTATTTGACTCTTCAGATTGTAAGTTATTGAATTTCTTCCCTTTAAGTCTGATTCCCAGTAGATCTCTTGTTTCCATCAGAATCGGCTCTTTTTTTCCTCCTCGCTGATGGTTTAACCAGTCCATTCTGTCTCTACCAGTAAAGAAACACCTTATGGTTACGATTTGGATTTTGTGGGGGCAAAGTTGAAATGTGGGCTGTTTTGGTTGTTTTTTTTTTTTTGTTTTTTTATGAGGGGGTCATGACTTTGTGTTTATGCAGCGGAAGTGCTTCAGGTGAAATGTGAGGTCTCCTGCTAAAACAAAGCGACCTGAAGACATCCTGCTGATCCCGTAGCAGCTGCTTACAGGGAGTAGAAACCTATAGATTTAGCTGATTCTCCTCACATGTTGCAGCCATGCTTCGTTATAGATCCAGGCAGGGGAAAAGCTTTTGGATATCTCCTTTTATTTAGTGGTGCTTAAAGAAAACATGTTTTAGTTTTTTGCTTGATTTACGCCCATAAATTTACTCTGTTTATCGTTTTATCTCTGAAGATGTCGTCGTTGGGTCACCCCCCCCAAATCTAAAAAGTTCAGCCACTTCGGTAGTCACCCGACCCCGTTTGGTCAAAGGTCAAAGGTTCACTACCCATTTGGGAGACGGTCTCTTGATCAGAGATGTCTGGACTGTATATCTTTGTCACTGTGTAGGTTTTAGATTCTGAACTCTTCACCTACAACATCAATCTGTTTTTCCATTTTCCGCACTAAGTTGGTGGCACTGAAGTGTTTGATAGAGTTCACCGTCTTGTCTGTAATACAAATGTTAGCTCCAAGCTGCTCTGACACCTGAACAGCCATGAAATCAGCTCTTACCATTCACATGTTGTAGATGTTACTGCTAGCCTTCACAATCCTCCATGTTTATGCCTGCTACTCCAGAAGAAGGTTATGTTAAATTGTCTGATATTAATCTGAGGCGCATGATACATGCCGAAGAGATGTCTTATCTCTCTGTGTTTTCTCTCCACAGTGCGTCTGGTGCCAGCGTGGTCGCCATTGATAACAAGATTGAGCAGGCTATGGTAAATAATTTTTCCAATTTTTTTTTTTTTTTTTTTTGCATTTCAACACACAAGTTAGGTCAGCCTACAGACACTTCCTGTGTGCTTCAGCATCGATTTAGTTTTCCATAAAAGCTTCTCCGCTGTTAACGAATTTTATCATAAAACAGACTGTCCTGCTTTGGTTTGAACCGTTTTATCAGTCGACAGCGATTAAAAATATAATAATAAAAAAAAATCTAAGATAAGTAATCACATGTGTAAGGCGTTCTTAAAAAAGATCCGACCTCACCGCTTTATCTCAAAGATATCAGGAGTTGTTTCACTCCTCTATATGTGGTGTGCTAATCTCTTCTCTTTTTTTTTTTTTTTCTGCTTCTGTCTTTTTCCATCAGGACTTGGTGAAGAGCCACCTGATGTACGCCGTCCGCGAGGAGGTGGAGGTGCTGAAGGAGCAGATCAAGGAGCTGTACGAGAGGAACTCTGTGCTGGAGCGCGAGAACGCAGTGCTGAAGTCGCTGGCCAACACGCAGCAGCTCAGCCAGCTGTCCAACCAGCTCAGCTGCCTGTCGTCGCCGCCCCTGCAGCTCCACCAGCCCCCCTTCATCAAAAACAGCACCCACTCTCTGGTCCACCACGAGGGGAGCCAGGGCGTGTCTTATCAGCCAAACATCACCTCGGCGTGAAACCCCCCTCTTCTCCCTCCCTTTTCTTTCCTTTCCATGTTTAAAGACATGCCTCCCACGGACAGGAGCAGAATGTCCTCGTTGGGGGGAAAAAACCCCTCAACAAACTCTCCTCTTAGCCCCCCCCCGAAGCGAACGGCTCTGCTCGGCGTGTGTTCGCCATCGCAGGACGTCCACACTGTTAAGACATTTAACCAACGCATAAAGTCTTATGGTGTCCTGTGCTTGGCTCGCGTGAGAACCGTTAAACTGAATGTCGTCCTTGACCAGGAGACAGCGGGAGGGGATTCACAAGCTTGGTGAGTTAAAACTGCTGGGACAAAGCGTGCTGGAAGACAGTATTAGCAATGGGGTCCTGCAAAAACACACACACAAAAAAGAAACATCAGGCCCGAAACTGTCCTCCCAAGTGTCCACATCGCTACACCCACTCCAGGGCTGGAAGAATAAGAAGAGGAGGCGGCCGGAGCGCAGACGTAGAGCCGGTCAGAATGAGCAAAAAATAAATCGTCCTCGTTGAGCGGAGGAAGACGGGATCGGCCGTCCCCGCTCCACCGGAGCGAGACGAGAGCCTACGCTTTTAAAAAATATATATAAATATGCTGCATCGAATGCTTGTTTTCTCAAAGCCACCGTACTTTGACATGAATCGTAATAAATACTCTTCAGTAGTTCAGTTTTAGCAAAATATTTCTTTCCATTTATTTATTTCAGGGCTGCTATTTTCATAATGTAAAATGAACAATGTCATGAAGTTACAAATTCAGAATGACTAGTTTTGTTTGTATTATAAAATCCGTCAGATTTACCATCTACTAGTTTTTCCAACACGAATAAGTAGGCAATAAGTTCCTTGGTTGAAATTGTTCTCATGAACTGGTGGTAACACTAAAAGGTGAGCTTTTATGAGGTGAAATCCAGGTTGAATGTATATTTTGTAAAGTATTAAAGAGCGTGGAGGGTTTTGAGAATATAGCATATGTGATGGGATGTTTCAATAAAAAAAATATTGATTTACTTTTTTTTTCTAGTTTTTTTTTGTTTTGTCAAGACAAAAACTATTGAAATTCATTATGGTGTTTTTTTGTTTTTTTTTGGGAGGGGGGGAAGAGATGAAAAGCTGTGAAAATTGTTCAACCTACTTTATAACCAAAGATTCAAAAACTGTTAAGTCATTATTTTCAGTTATTAAATGCACACATTGTTTTTCTAACTCTCCTATTTTGTATTTTTATTTTTTTCGTTTTTTGGGGGGCATGTTCTGTAATCAGACCACCTTCTTACCTCATGTTTTTTTTTTTTTTAAATCCAGCACTCTTATCTCTGTCAAGTCTGTGAATGATTGTTAGACGATTTGTGAACGGGAACTGTGAGCCGAATGGGTGGAGTGAGTAAGTGGTTGACGCAGAAGGATTGTGGTGGTGAAACAAAAGGTTGGAGATGTATTTTGTTTAGGGATGAGGTGGAGGAACCCGTGTGCCGAGATGCAAGGATCCATCTTTATTGTTCTCATGTTAAATCTGATATGCAGAGGGAAACTGTGGTTACGGTTTGACCTGCGAAGTGCGGCACTTTGCTTACAAAGACGAGAGACAGAGGGAGAGCAGTATCTGCAGAAACATTTCACGCTTTTGAGCCGCTGAGCTTATTACTGGATGTCCTGTCTGTTTCACATCTCTGTGCCTCCTGCGCCGATGCCTGCGGGCCGTTGGGTCCATTTCTCTGTGGCTTAGAACCAAACTGCTTGGTAAATGTACAATCAGACTTTTTTTATTTTTTATTATTTAACCCCCCTCCCCACCCCTCTTATTTTTTGTTTCATAGCCTGAAGGAGACGCCGTGTACATGCCAGGTGTACTGTATGAAAGTGATCACTGAGCCTTGGAGAAAATATACCCTTGTAATGTGCTGTTAAAGACAATTTTAGATTTCATTCAGAAATAAATGACTTTGTTTTATCACACTGTGCTACAAGTGTTTTCATTAACAATTTAGTTTGAACATACTTGGGTTTCTCTCTTGCCGTATTGATCTCTGACGTCAGACGTGGCCTGACCCTAAATAGTGGTGGGGGTGAAACGCAAACATGACCGACAGGACGAGCCCTGCTGGGAAAATTATGGCTGCTTGGTCTGTCACACAAACTTGTTAAAGAACTCATTTAATATGTCTACTCTTGACTTATAAAGATTCAATCACTTATAAAGTTTTTACCATTTTAATCAGGATTTGTTGATGGCATACATGTTGCATTATATAGGTGTCATTCAAAAATGTATGTAAAATACATTTCAGTAAGTTGCACATTAAGTTACATTAGTTCAGTTGCAGTTTCTGTGACTTGATCAAGATGATTCATTAAGTGGGATGAGATTGTTTTAAACATTTTCTTTCTGTGAAAGCCTGTGAAAGACATCTGTTAGAGAAGATGAATGAACAAAGATTATCACGAACAAGGAATACAGCCAACGAATGAAAAGGAAAGATGTGGAAAAGCTTTAAAACAGGCTTAGGTTACCAAAAATAAATAAATATCCAAAGCTATAAACATTGCTGAGTGCTCTTCAGCCTCTTATGTGAAAATTGAAACTTTGAGGCCTGTAGTGACTCTGGAGGAGCTGCAGGAGCCTGTACCTCCAGTGTGAGGATCTGTTGACACCAAATGTTCACTCCAGAAGTCTAAACCTTACGGAAGTGTGGGCAAAAGTACAAAATAAGAAATCATATAAAAATTGTACCACAGGGTCCTCTGTTCAGGTGAGACCAAAATGAAATGAATAACCTCAAAGCAAGTTAATTTACTGGCATCGCCCACTCTAATTCTACACCACAAGCGAAGTGCAAATCTATGGTAAAAAGTTTTTTCTACAAATAATTCCAAATGCGAACCACAATTTTGTGACTTTTATCTGTAAAAATTGTTATAAACGTCTCGATACCATTGTGCTTCACAATTATGCACCTCTTAGAGTGGCCTGCCACTAAAAACATCAGTACAGCACATTAAAATTTAAAGAGCATGAATACTTCTGCAAGGTACTGTAGTTTGTCTGCAGAGCATCCCCTTTGCCAGCTGTTTTATAGCGAAAAAACTTCATCTGTATTATTAGAATTTTTTTAAAGTTCCCATTATTTTCACATTTTCACCATAGAACACTTTTGCAGCCATAAAGCAGACTTGTTCCGGATTTCCTATAAAAGATTAGCATGCAAACCCTCTTGCTTTAATCTGCTCACCTGTGTGACAGGTTTTGGTTTAGGGTTCAGATATTTTTCTACCAATTTCATGCAATGTTTAGTACGTTAAATCTAATTAAAACATTAAGCTTTTGAGTGAAGCTCTTTATAAAAAACTGCTGTTCACTAAAATACCCCCCCCATTAAGCATTAAAAAATGGGTATCTCTCCCCAGAGCTGAATGTTATGTTATCTCTAGCCTTTGCATTATTAAACAAAGCCAGTGTTTGCTTGTCATCTTTTTGTTTCTGTCCCTTTATTTTCAGCTATTTAAGACATTCCTTTCCTGGACCAGCAGCTTCCTCTTAGCCGGGACTTTTCCCTTACCTGCTGCTTTCACATACCTGCTTGTTTCTATTTTTAGAGCAGTAAACGCTCGGGCATATTTCCTATTTTTGTTTTTTTATTGTGAGTTGGCGTCATGTAAATAAATACCCCCCCTCCCTCAAAAAAACAACAAAACGTTTTATGGTTCTTGAATAAGGTTGACCTACTCATCCCAATCAAGGAAGTGAAGTCTTTTCTAAATTCCTTATAATTGGCTTCCAATAATGTTCCTCGGAATCTGATCTGATCTGATTGTTGGTTTGGAAAAATTTAATTGCTTTGCCCTCAAGGAAGTAGTTACCTGTTTTCCTTAGAGATGAGTGATATCACTTTATTCCCCCCCCCCCTGCAAAAATAGAGGGAGAGGAAAGATGACACCTGAGCACGCAGAGGTGTGTGTAAAGACCTAGATGACGGCACCCTGAGCCACTTGCCATCTACGTGTCGGCTCGCACATAAATCAGCGTGTAAATACAGTTCACCTAGGTGCTTATTTTCAAAGCAATGTTGAATGGAGGACTGTTAATGACAACTCGTCAAACAGAGCTTCTAAGTTCTGAGGTGTTTAAAATGATCATTACGCTTGGTTGTTTTGAGCTTTTTGAGATCTTGTAACAATACAGCTGCAAGCTTCAATGTATTTTTTGTGGGGGGATTTAATGTAACAGATCAAAACATAGTGTAGTTATTACGGACAGTAATTCACAGTTTCAGTTTATTTTGTAAATACAAATTTGAAAAGTGTGGCTTGCATACAGTGGGTATGGAAAGTATTCAGACCCCTTTACATTTTTTCACTCTTTTTTCATTGCAGCCATTTCACTAAAATCAGAAAAGTTCATTTTATTTCTCATTAATGTACACTCATTACCCAATCTTGACAGAAAAAAAAGAAATGTTTGCAAATGTATTAAAGAAAAACTTAAATATCACATGGTCATTCTATAAGTAGACAGACCCTTTGCTCAGTATTGAGTGGTAGCACCCTTTTGAGCTAATACAGCCATGAGTCTTCTGGGGAATGAAGCAACAAGTTTTTGTTTCTCTCAAACATGGATTTGGGAATCCTCTGCCATTCTTCCTTGCAGATCCTCACCAGTTCTGTCAGGTTGGATGGTAAATGTTGGTGGACAGTCATTTTCAGGTCTATCCAGAGATAATCAACTGGGTTTAGGTCAGGGCTCTGGCTGGGCCGGACAAGAACGGTCACAGAGTTGTTCTTAAGCCACTCCTTTATTATTTTAGCTGTGTGCTTATGGTGATTGTCCTGTTGAAAGTTGAACCTTCAGCCCTGTCTGAGGTCCTGATATCTATGGAAGAGGTTTTCTTCCAGGACATATCTGTACTTGGCCGCATTAATCTTTCCTTCAATTGCAACTAGTCGTCCTGTCCCTACAACTGAAAAACAGCCCCACAACATGATGCTCCCACCTCCATGTTTCACAGTAGGGATTGTATTGGGCAGGTGATGAGCAGTGCCTGGTTTTCTTCACACATACTTCTTAGTATTACCAACAAAGAGTTCAATCTTGATCTCATTAGACAAGAGAATCTTTTTCTCATTGTCATCAGACATACACATATGCTGCTTTTTTTTTTTCAGAAGGGAGAAAAAGCTGGTCAGAGTTGATTGAGTAGGTGAATGCAGGACAATACTGCATTAAACTACTTAGAGTCTGCCAAAGACTTATGACTGAGGTCAAGGATCGTGATCACAGCGCGCTAACAGCTCTAAACATTCACCCAGAGATCGATAAAAACATATTCATGCAGCCCAGTCAAAATCCAGATCTACTTTAAAATGAGAAGCCACTAACTAAGCCCGTTTAAGAACAACAAAAATACTTATACAAGACACAGCCTCTGTAAAATGCCTTTTCACGTTTCAACTTCGAACCTTGTGCTTGATGTTGAAGATGTGTCCTTCGCAACTTGGCTTTCTGTAAACAGAAATTCCTCCACAAGTTTTTTACTCAGACATGGGGAAATTTTAGTGCTGGTGTTGGGAATATTCTGCACCTAATTATCTGCATGTTTATCTTTGTGCGCAAGAAGATCCAACAACAAAGATGACATTAGCGCTTCTTACGCAGTTTTCTGTTGTGAACAAAAACTGTCATTATTACTGTCAGGAGGGTGGGAACATTTGTCCCATAACAAAAGGTTTACAAAAACTGAACAGTCCCTAATAAAATTTGTTTCGGCAAAATTTTTATTTGCAAGCTCCCGAAAAACATTTCCATTTCCATCCTTGGGGCTATTTTTGCCGCTCTTTTTCTGCTGACCTATGGATGGCCTCATTTTGCTTATGTTATTTGCTTTATAGCTGTTTTTCTTTGGAAGTCAACAACGCACTGAAGGACAGAAGGTGTTTATTTTCACAGCATTCTTCAGTGCACATATTTTCTTGGTTTAATCAATTCATTTCATTTTTGTTACATAAGACGATGGAAGAAACCCTCAGGAAACTGGAACACTTTATTCTGTGGATGACATTTAATTGAAATAAATCCAGTTCAGTTTTAGTGACGCACTCCTAAATCAAAGGTCCCGTTTTGGCACAAGCTTGAACTCCAGAGATTGCCTTCAAACAGTCAGTACAGTTAAATCCTGGGGCAGCAATCTGCAGGACTAAGGAAGAGAACTGAATTGTACAGGTCTTCATCAGCAAAGCACTGAAAATGGAACAGTTCTGTATAGCTTCATCAAACAGCGTGCTCTGCCTCTTTGCGGTCAAACAGACCTGGTTCAGTCGACCTTCTACCTGGACAGATCCCAAATGTGAAAGAGCAAACTCCAAGAGCAACGGTATCAGGCTCTAAACGGCACGCTGTCATAAAATGGATCAGTCAGGCTTTGCGTCACAGTGTCAGGCCTTCCTTTTCGCATACTTTCCACAGATCAAGTGTTATCATGCTGCAGCACTTCACAGCCATGAGTCACTTAGGCCACATTAGTGTTGTGCAAGAATAGGGGGAGTGTCTTTAACGTCACTCTGGGCAAAGTGTTTCAATGAACTCAATCCAATGAATGAGGGATAAAAAAAACTGTTTCAATGCCCTCTAGCTCTATTATCACCATGCACTGACATGTTCTGGCTCCTGAGGCTAATTTTTCCTATGTGAACCCAAGTCAGGATACATTAAACAGAGCTGGCAGTCAATACGGATCTGTGTTCTGTTTTCATTTTTCAATTATTTAATTTAGAGCAAAATATTAAAAGATTTGTTACCCGACCATTGTTTTGCAACTCAGAATGGGTTGCAAAACTCAGGAACTCTGTTAAATGACATATGTTACAAGACATACGTAATTTAACATCGTTCCTGAGTGACTGCAAAGATTAACTGTAAGGTATGAACGGATCTCTGGTTTCATGCAATGTCACAGAAGACAAAGGAAGGGTTTGTCAATTCAGGAATTTGTCATTTGTGCTACTGTTATTGTCCTGTGTGAGTACACATGAGTGCAATTGTGTTACACAAGGAGAGTAACTCATCATTCAATCATCAGTAGTCTCTACAAATAAAAGTACAGTGAAAGAAATATGGGATTTCTTTCTTTCTTTCTTTCTTTCTTTCTTTCTTTCTTTCTTTCTTTCTTTCTTTCTTTCTTTCTTTTTCGGAAATGACAGGAAGTTATCGGTTTGTCTTGATCTTTACTAGTATTGTATATGGTGGAAGAAATGAGGGCAGCTCTTCTTTACAATGTAGCTTAACTGCTTTCATGACCCGGCTTCAGTTCAAGCTTTGACCCAGGTCTTCTGGCAGCCATCACCACTACTCCTCTTTGCCGTTGGCGTTGTGCTCATGTTCCACCGTTGGTTTTCACCAAACACTGCTACTGTGCATACTGGTCCAACATCTCTACGCTGGTCTAAATGGTCTAAAGAACATTGTTCCAGATATTTTATGGTTTCTTCAAATGCAGGCAGATCTTTTGTGCAATTGTGTTTGCAAATAAAAATACCCAGGTGAAAAAAAAATGCTCTAAGTGTACTCAAATATGAAATACTTTTGTGTACTTGAAGCAACACTAATCATCGTTATACTTCAAGTGTTTTTATGATTAGTTAAAATGAAGCATGCTATTTTGGAACAACTAATTTTGTACAAAATTTATATTAATAATAATTAAATTGTAGTAAAGCTCAACTTTAAGTGTATTTAGTATACTTTTATATGCTAAAATGGAACAACTTAAAATATATTTAATATACTTTAAATATATGGTTTTCCATGTACTAATATATACTTAATTATTAAAATTAAAGCATACTTTGTATTGTAAACAACATATTTGTTAACATGCTAAATATATATAAACTCTTTACTACTTATATATTCTTAATATGCTAAAATGTTCAATTATAATATCAGTTTATTACAAAACTCTAAGAGAATATACTTACATACATGAAATTATTACTAAAATTTTATATTGTTATTATCTACCTTGCAACCTATTATGCAGCACCTCAATTCCCCTATAGGTCAGAGGGTAAAGCTGTCCATGCACATTTAAAAGCATATACATTAACTAAAACCCATAAAATAAGGTTTACTTACAGACCTGTTAACTTCTCTGCTTTTATATATATGAATATCATATTTCTTTACCAAACTGATTAAACATTACAGAACAGTTGCAAGAATTACTATCTGTATAATATACACACAGTAAGAAATTTATAAAAGAACAGAAGAACTGTAATGTAACTTAAAATACACTCAAACTTTGTGATATACAGAGTTGATATTAAAATGTGTACTTTTAAAGTATGCTTTCAATGTATCTTACAATAACAATTCTGAGCATACAATTTCAGATAAGTACACTTTAAAAAGTACACATAACTTTCATTTAAAATACATTTTAGAAGAATCTATTTCTGTAAAGTGTAACATAGTGCAATTATTTTCAAGTGTGTTAAAAGTGTTGGTGTTAAAGAGTGATGCTAGTACACTTTTTATGTATTTACAAAAAAGTACAACTTGGGTAAGTACATTTTCAACATACTATTGGAAATACAAACGTACTTCAAATACACTAAAGTACTCTTTTTTTTCACTTGGGTAGGCTACTGCTTTCAAAGGGACGACAATTTCTCCTGGTGGCCAGGCCTTATTCAGTCGTTTTCTGTTATGAGAAGTAATGAAAAAAAACAAAACTGTTGTGTGTTTTCAGAGGCTGGGATAAATTAATTGTAAAACCTGGTAAAGAACAGGGGCATTTTTATTATGTGCTAATTTTCTAAAACCGAAAATATAAAATAGATGGTACTTTGTTTTTGCTATTGCTGGACAACAAATATGATAGTTAAACTCAATCTGGCCCTGACACACCGCTGCCATCTATTGATACGAATACACTACTTTTTTTTTTTTTTTATCCGACAAGTTAGGCCCGTTTCAGCACGATGGCGCCACCACGTGGATACAATATAAACGTCATCTTCACACCTACTTTCTCTGTCGGCTTTCCCCTTCAGGGGTCGCCACAACGAATCATCTGTCTCCATTTAATCCTATCCTCTGCATCCTCTACCATCACTCCATAAAGGTAATCTTTATTAGACCACTTGATAATGTAGGACAAACAGAAATAAAGAAATAAAACGGTAAAAGGGTATTCCAATCTTCTTATACGTATTAAGATGGCCGTTTCTGGAGCTGGTTTTCACCAGTAGAGCAGAAGGAAGTAATAGATAAGGTGTCGGCGAATACATTCCTCCTTCAACTAGCATTGTTTCACTCGTTACATGAAAAACAAAAAGTTCAACTGTGGGGCACAAACAACCATGCCCACTAACTCACACCTAAGGACAATTTAGAAAGACCAATTAACCTAACAGTGATAGATTTAGACTGGGGGAGGAAGCCGGAGTGCCTGGAGGGAACCCACGCATGCACAGGGAGAACATGCAAACTCTATGCAGAAATATAATCCAACAAGCTTCTTGCTGCAAGGCAACAGTGCTAACTACTATGCCACCATGCAGCTATTAGACAGTGAGCCTCAAATCCTCTACCATACCTTTGGTAACGATGAAGATATCCCACAGAATGGTCACATTCTCATCCTCTGTTACTGTGTTTGGCTTGTGCTCATACCACTTGTTTGCTGATAGTAGTTTGTCATGTCTGCAGATCTTCCAATGTATGTATGTAGCAGCTTTGTCATGTCTGTGAATGAATTAATTCTTTTCTAAAAGTGCGCGTCCTGATGCTAAGTGGTCAACCGTTTCATCAAATTGGTGACACAATCTGTATTTTGGATCAGTTCCATTTTTTATGATGTGATGTTGGTGATATCTTGTAGGCAGACTTTGATCTTAAGCTGCTATATGGAGGCCTTCTGTCTCAGCTTTCAGTCCTGAACTGTTCAGCCACTGATGTGTCTCTTGTTCGTTCACATCTGCTTTGTTGACTCTCTCTGGATGCTGTCCATGCTTTGGTTTTTTTTCCCATTGGTCTTTCAATTTCTGTATGGCTCTTTCCTTTGCTTTGGTTTTTATCTTCTTTGCATACTTGGTGGCAGTGTCTTATTTTCTTTGTGGTTCTGCTACAACTTCAATTTCTGTCATGATCTTCTTTGCTGACAGAGTTATTATTATTATTATTATTATTATTATTATTATTATTATTATTATTATTATTATTATTATTATTATTATTATTAAATTGTTTATTTTGTTTTTTTTACTTTTATGACGGCTTTACTATTTTCTAACACTAGGCGGCAGTATTTGCCAAGGTTCATTTAGAAGCCATCTAGAAAGCTCCATAGTTAACCAGAAACTGGTTTAACTGTTGGAAACATTTTCCTTAACAACCAAGTTATTATTTTTTCCTTCCACACAAATAGACGATAACAAAAACAAAAACAAAAAAACACCCGCAAATACCTAATTGTATAAGTGTAGTTGCTTTGGTGCAAAAATAGGCAGGGCGGGGACCGTTTCGACCGCCCACTCGCTGATGCAGCATCCGCTGATGACAGCAGATATTCGGCCTACAGTGTTTTGGTTGTCGGGTTGTGCATAGCAGGAACCGCAAACATGGCGGGGGGAGACTCGGAATGGAGGTGACTCCTTTCCACCAACCCGTATCGTTGCTATAAAGCTTCTTTCGAGTGTATTATCACAGGAGTTAGCGGAGAAGCTGGCATCTTTGGTGGGCTCTGGAGGACATTATGGAGGCTACGGCTGAAGGAGAGGCAGCGGAGCGCAGGCAAGTGACAGCTTGGGCTGGGTTCGTTACCTCCGGGTAGCCGGGGGTTGGGTTGGGTTGGGTCCAGAAAAACAACACAACTAAACACGCATTTATTTACAAGTGTTTTAGCTGAATGTGTAGATCAAGTCAGCAATATTTTTTTTTAGTTGCAGCAGAAACACAACTCAGTGGTGGTTTTAGCTGTGATGCTAGATTAGGCTAACGGGACATTCAGTTATTAGCTGTCATTTTCCGCCGCCGTATGATTATTTTTACAGCTTTGTGTTCTTATCTTATCTTATAACCCCTAGTTATCCATTAGCTGTATTATTGTTAATTCTTAACTGTGAGGCAATAGATAAAGCCTAATCCTGGATGAGATGTGCTAGCAGCTAATGCTAGCTGTCAAACGACGTTTTCTACGTTATTGCCGTCGTTTGACAGTTTTCTTATTCCTGATATATTCCCCCCCAAAAGGTTGCTAAATACGACTACAGCGAACAGTAAAGCTGAAAAAACAATTGTTTGGTTTTATTCTTTTGTGAATTTTCTGTAGTGAGTATGATCTGACGCTCTGCCTGATTATTTACATAAAACGCAGAAGTTTCAACGTAAAGTGTAGACAGATCTATGCTTTGTGCACACTTGGACACAATCAAAAAACAAAACTTTGAAGTTATCTGAAATGTCAACAGGTTCTCTGAGAGTTGAGAAATTTTGACAGATTTAGCTCATATAAGAAATGCGACATTTCTTCTTTCCCGTAGCTGCAAGAACATCATTCTATGCAAAAATAATTTATGAATCCCAGAGGGAAACTAGATGTTGATGACTATATCAAGAATCCTTCTTTACATCTTTATCTCCAGATGTTCCACAGTTGTCCCCAGAATAGAACCCTCCTCCTTCATCATCTTATTGAGCCTTTTTAAGTCGCTAGGTCTCATGCTGCTACCCTAACACTTTATGGATGAGGAGATTAAACTCTCCACAGCAGATTTATAGAGGCCACAAAGCATCTGCTGCAAACCTTGAGGCTTTCTCAAGAAGTCCACTCTGCCCTGTCCGTTATTGTAGATGGTTTCACTGTTCAGTCTCCAGTCCAGTCTGTTGTCCAGGTGAACTCTGAGGTATTTATACTCCTCAACCACCTCTACTTCTTCTCCCATGATGGACACATTGTTTGGCCTAAGCCTGGGTTTTATTTAAATCTACAATTGTCCTGTTTTTTGTTCACATACGAGATGATATGAGTCTTCCCACACCATGCCACAGCTCTCTGCATTCAGCTTCTTGACCATCTCTGATCCACCCAGCGACACTGCAGAGTCATCGGGCAGTTTTCAGCAGAGTTGGAGAATGGCTTGGGACTCCTTGCAGCTTTTCCTCCTGACACATAATCTTGTGCAGGAGTTTTTTTTGCTTTTTCCTTTTGACTATCGTTCACAAATGCTGCAGTTAGAGGGACCTTTGAGGACGTTTATCTGAGCTCTTGTGTAATTTCCTTCTTAGCAAGAACTTTGATCCTTTTCCTTTCCACCTCCGGTTTAAAGAACAGATTTCTCTGCTTTTGCGCAGCATGCACAAGCCTTCAGACACACTCTGTCCTCTGTTGTTGCCTAACTTCAGCTGCCCTTGCAGAATTTGAGGAATGTTATCTCACTTTAAGCCAATTACATGATGTTATTTGATTAGTGGCTGAGCAGAACAAGCTGTTTCACACCAAAAAGATTTGTGCTTAGAACTGTGACACTCTGTTGTATCAGAGTTATCAGTTCTGGTGTTACAGAAAAAAAAAAAAAAAAAAAAGGCGAATGTCTAAATTTACCCTCTATTTTAGATTAACATTGTGTTACAGTGTTTTTTTGTGTGTGTCTTTTTCCCTAATGTTAGAAATACACAAAGCCAGTGTAATCATAACAGACTGTACGCTACAGATACTTTCTACAGATTTGTTTTTCCTCCTCTCCACTAGCTCTAAATAATAATGTTAAAGTTCTGCTATAATCTGTAATAAAGGTTAGGACAAAATAGAGTACAACTGCCTAAATCGTACTTTTTAGGAGTAGAGATTTTTATGAAAATAAGAATTTTTGGTTATAAGGTGGATAGCACATGACAGCTATGCACTTGACTGTACAATTTTCATGAAAATTGCTGAGACATCCTTTCTGTCTCATACAATGATGAGGAATGTGTTTTCAACCAACATTGCTGTCACCAGCACTTCTTTATTTCCTTCCTTGAACTCGTCGCCTCTCTCTGTGCTTTCAGAAGGGAGAAATGGAAGCTGCTGTCCAGCCTGAAGACCACAGTGGAGGGTCTCCTGTCCACCAACAACCCCAACGTCTGGTCGCGGTACGGCGGCTTGCAGAGGCTGCACAAGGACATGAACAACATCCTCGGCCACAGACTGAAGAACGAGCAGGTCAGCTTTTTTTGTTTGGTAATATATTAATTTACGTTTTTATCGAAGGAGCTGCAGCCGTATGTAAACCTTGAACTAGAGAAATCTGAAATATTGTTTATTATGTTGAAACAAATCAGGATTGAACTCAGTCGAAACACGTATTGTAGTTGTTGTTAAAACTTTTAAATTATGTTTCATTTGCAGTTTTGCAGGATGAAAAAGCATATCCTACAGGGATCTTTCAGGGATGTCCAAAGTGCGACCTGTGGGCCTTTTACGGCCCTTGGAATGATTTTTTTTAAATTTATTTATTTATTTTTTGCACGGCCCTTGACCACAATTTAAGATTGGTACTTTCTGCAATTGGCTCCAAAAAACAAATGATTGATGCAGAAATACTTTTAATATGGGCATAATCTTGTTGACAAATTAAAAAGATTAGGAAATTATCCATAGTGCAAAACTTATTATTCATGTTCTAATAATCATATATATGTTTTGCTTTTTAATTTTATTGTGTTAACAACTAACTTAAAAGCAGACCCTGGTCTTCCTGCTGACTACGGCTGAACGATTAATTGCGTTTACAATTAAATCGCAATTTGATAAAATGCGATTTCCTAATCGCAAAGGCTGCGATTTGACTTGACATAAACATATCTGGTAAAGTCACGTGACTTGCAAACAGCTCAAACAATGCAGGGAGAGAAGGAAACGCTGCACTTTAACCCGTTATAAAATGGCCTAAACTTTATCAACACCTAAACACATCATACCACCATATATGAGAGTTGCACGGCTAAACTGACCGCCACCAGTGTTTCAATTTCCAGTAAACAAACTTCTAGACGACGGGGATCGCTGACCGAGTTGTTTGAAAGAATCGCTCCTTACGAAAATAAAAAAACGGCACATGGAAATAACTCGTGCTATAGCGGGTTTTATAGCCAAGGGTTTGCTTTGATAAGCATGATGAATAAGCTCGGATTCAATATCACGAACACATTTTAGCCACATTTTACCTGCGCTGTTTAAAAAATGGCAACAGAAAGTTAAAGCCGCACCGAAAACAGCGGAGTGTTTTGAAACAACTGACCTGAGATCAAACCGCACTACGGAGCCATACCAGAGTCTGAAAGTGCATTAGATCGATGGAGAATTAAAAATCAGAGCTTGTTGCTTCAAGAATCCTTCTTCCCGGATAACCCCACCGGGGGACCTGCCAGCTGGGATCAAAAGGAAGAAAACCTTGATTGCAGAACGACGCTGATGACCATCAAGTGTGATGATTAAAAGTAGATAAAGTTGTTTATATTTGCCTTTGTCTTAAAATAAGTCTATCTTATGGAATAGAGTAAATTATGTATAAAGAAATCTGTTTATAATACATAATATTTTTGCTTGCATTAATAAAAAAATGCATTAGAAAAGCCCCATTAAAATAATTGCAAATTAAATCGCAATCGCAATATTGGAGAAAATAAATCGCCATTAGATTATTTTCCAAAATCGTTCAGCCCTACTGCTGAGGGAAAAAAAAGTTTTTTTTAGCCGGCCTGATTTTATTTTTATATTTGAAAATTATTTCTTTTAAAAACGTAAACCTGAAAAGCAGGTTAAAACCCCCCAAATATTAAATATTTAAATATATAAATTAAATAATCTCATTTTTGTGTCGTATTGGCCCTTTTAGCAAAAAGTTTAGACATCTGTGTCTTACATAAAACCTTTTATTTTATTCACACCTCATTAGGTTTTAAGGAGGCGCTTTTACCTTATACCAAACAAGCACTTTTGTTGTTATTAGGTATCAGCCCACACTTTAATGGAATTAGAGCACTGCTCTTCATGATTGCTTTTTGGTATTTATGAAAAAGTATTTTTTTATTTATCTTTTTATTTAAACTGGTTTACCTTTGCAGATGTACTACAAGCAGCGAGACTACTGGCCTTTTGTTTGGTGTGTTCGCTACATCACCCCCCACCTCGCCGTGCATGTTGAACAGGTATGGACTTCTGAGCGGGGAGACTTTCATTGCAGCAGGTTTAAGTTTTGGGGAAATTTACAGTCAGAAATCAAGGGGTTGATTTGCTTCAGTTCTGCATTTTCTTCTTGCATACTGCTCTGAGCTGGGGACCGTTTTCCACTCGTTTCTGCATCCGTTCCATGCTTGATGTGTACGGGTGTCTCTTGACAGATCCAGGCCACAAAGACAACCGCTCTAGTGAAACATGCCTAATGTTTATACATGTGTTTAAACAGCAAACTAGTTGTGTGGGTTCTAAACACGTCTTTAATCCACCTTAAGCCGGCCTACTGCTCATTTGGTAGTTAAAACAAGAAAACAATGATTTTATTGTCTAGTTTGTAAAAGCAGGCCGTTTTCGCTTATTGCTTCATATTTAAAATATTAAAAAGCCCTCTTAGTTTTGGTTTAACTAATTATATCAGGATTTTTTTTTTTAAATAGCCTTTTATACACTGTGCATCCTCTAATTAATTGTTTCTGACCTAGAAGCTGCATTTATACATAATGTGTTGCAGGTTACATTGAATAGCTGAGAGCTACTATAGTGTCTACTTTACTGAAGGTAAAAATGATTAATTCATAGAACTTTGTTCTGTTTTATGAAAATGAGAATCAGTAATTAGAAAAATATTTCCACCATCCTAAATCGTCTTATATAATTCTAAAATCTTGTTGTGTTCTTACATTATGTCTAAAGTGAGATTAACCCTCAGCTGTGGTAACAATGTTTGGCCTTTAAAAAAACAAAAACACATTAACCATTAGTGGCTGGAATGTAATTATCATAATGTTAGCTGTTCCTGCTAATCAGCAAAGCTCAGAGCTTGCTTTGCTGTTTTAAACCAAACTTGTTGCTTTCTGTTCTTTGTGTCCATTCAAGTTGGGTGTAGAGGTGGACCAAACAAAGTGTTTTGGTAGATTTCTAATGTCCGTTTTTGAAAAATCTTGACCTGTTGTTTCTGATTTTTGCTTAAGATAAATCCGAATCTATATTTTTAATCAGATATGTTCTAATGAATAGAAAATAAAATCTTTTTGGTCACTGCTCCATCCTCAGTTCAGTCACCTGGAGCCGGTTTTGAGCAGCGGGACGCACAGCGTTGGCGAGAGCTACAAGGCCGACCGTTGGCTGCTTCACAGCTTACAGGTGCATCAGCTCTCGGATCAGCTCAAACCTCTGCTCAGACATCTGGGAAACACCCGGAAATATTACAACGGTGAGTGCACGCTGGTTGGCTAGCAGAATCAAACACCGCTTACTTCTCCTGTGCTCTCCGATGGTTCCTGTCCGCCTGTGTTTCTGTTCACATGCTTTTGGTTTCTTCCTCATGTCGGGGCTCTTCAGATGATGCCTTCCTGTTGAGCGAGCCTCATGTGACCGCCATGTTTCAGTGTCTGGAAGCTGTGGAGCAGAATAATCCCAAACTGCTCGCCCAAGTGGACACCGTTGGGGTGGGTTATTCAAGCTTTGACCTGCACTTCAAACAGCCTCTTTCTGGAAGAAGTTATTACAGTATCATCCATTAGTCAAGCATATCTGAGTCTAATTTGAAGGGAGTGTAAAAAACAAAAAAAAGTACTCACTATAAGTGTTTATTTCCTTCCCCCAGCTTTCCGCTCTGAAGGGCTCCCCGTGTTTGAGTCTGTTGAAGAGCCAGAGCCTGTGTGTGCTGCCAGGGGCCGGGGGGACCTGGAGGAGCGCAGACACGGCTCCCGGAGGAGACTCTCTAAACCGCAGATTAACCACCTCAAACTGCTCCCTGCGAGAAGCGGTCACAGCCAGCCACAGACCAGCAGACTCTACAGGAGCTAGATCTCATAAGGGCCACAACACGAGTGAAGAAAGCATCAATACCAAGTGTAGGTTTTATGCGTTTTTGAATGTATTAAGGTCTCCTTCACTGAAAATCATGAAAACAATATTTTTTTAAAAATACAATCACTCTGAACATTTTTCCATGTAAAAATTTTCTTCAAGCCCCCTTCCCTGCATTAGCCACACAAAGAAAATATAGCAGAAAATGAACAAGTCAAAAAAAGCTCCAAAGTCTCTTCTACCACACAGGGAAAATTATTACTCATACTCTTGCCTACCTAGTCAGACCGCCCACAGCAAGGCTAATTTTTCAGCCTGGAGAGAGCAAAGCGGCTAGTGGTGTTAGCAACAAAGCTAACTGTTAGCAACTCAACAAGATGGCAGGGCAGAGTTGGGCTTGGTTTATTTGTAGACAAAGCACATCAGTGTTGAATTCTTTACCCAAGAATGATGAGCTGAGCAAGAAACTATTGGAATCTGTCTTGGAACACAACCAGCAAAGTACATTAATATAATTATTTGATCGAAGGCAGCAAGAGAGTCACATTGTTGTTAGCCAGTCGGAGACGAGACGTTTTCATCTAATGAATAGTGATGAGTTAGACTCATGATCCTTACGTTTTCCCCCCACCCAGTCCTCCGACAAACTGCAACCTCACGAGACGGGAGCAAGAGAGTTTTGTTTCAGGATCACAATGCATATAAGCAGGCTAGAGACCTTTAAAGTTCTCCTTCACTTGTGTTTTTATTAAGTATTCAGTGTTCTCTGGTATGAAAAATGCAGTCCGAGTCGGTTTCTTAAAAAAAAAAAAAAAAAGATTACCAGTCTTTTTTCAGTTTATGCCAGTTCAGTGTAGGAGTGGGCGTGGAGACTCAACAAGATGTGGGAGGCTTGCTCATTAAGATTAATGACATGCAAGTGTCTGTACTCTGATTGGCTAACTGCAACACTATTACACTGTCTCTGTTTACTAAAATCAGTAGCATCAGATAAAAAATAGTGCCGGAGTTAATGCGTAGAAGGAGTTTACCACCAAGTTTAGGCAGCATTACCAAACAAGACAGGACTCCGACGAGACGCCACACGCCCCAGGGATAATTATTCCTAAACATTGACAAAAGACCAGAGATTATTGATCCATCGTTATTTCACCTTCCTAGTAGAATCCTCGTTGTTTCTGTTTTAGATTGATGGTAGACTGACATGTTCTCACAAATTCTCAGCAAATGCCTTGGCAAGCATTTTATTGGTCATGTCGTTGTGAATGCACAGCAGTCTGGCTTACTGAACTAAACTTACAGAGGACTGATTGTTAGCAGATGAGATCTGCTGTTGAGAAATGTGGAGCACCCTGAACACAGCTGGACAAAAACAATTTTCTCAAGCAGGGGGTTTTGACATTATTTATCCTCTGCATCAAATTTATTTTATGTAGGGTTTATTTTAGACATCCTGAACGCCTTTTTCCTCCAGAATTGGGCCATTATAATTGATTTAGACATTATCTTTTAGACTTCTTTATAATATATCGGATTATCAACGAGCCGACAAAACTCCGATGTGGAGTACCTCAAGGCTTCATTCTCAGCTACTTTTTTTCTTTCGATATTTTTCTACGTGGCTCAGATTGTGACGGTTCAGTGCCTCTTCTACCAAACATATCCTGACAATATAATGGTATGTTTGTTTGTTACATTATCAGTACTGTCCATAACAATCAGTGGCTCTGAAATGTCAGTGAGTGAATGGGTCAGAATTCACTCCAACTTGATTAAAAACAAAAGTCATAGATTTATTTTTTTTTTTTGGCCTCAAAATCCATAGTTGGAGATCAGTGGTCAACTGGACTCTAAATCTTGGTGTTGCCATGTACTCGGAATTAAAGTTTAAAAACCACATTCATTTTATTACTAAATTAGTATACTGCTTACATTGATAGAATAAAAGAGGACACAGAAAAGCTAGTATATGTTTTATTTTATTTTAGAAGTTTACTCTATTGTAATGTTATATTTAATAATCAACAAAAATTCTCTGAGTTCAGTATCACAACAAACAACGGGAATGTTTTTTCCTGGTTGTGAAATTAGAGCGTTTATTACGTTACTTGATTTGATTTTGAAGGTGAAACCTGTTCACTCAATTCTTACTGGGACTAGAACTGAATGGGGCCAGGCAGCATTTAGTTTCTGGGCTTTTTTTAAAACTCTGTAACAAGCTGGCTAAAAAAATCTACTAACTTGTTTTTAAACTGGACCAGAAAAGATTGTTCGCACCAAATTACTCATTAAGGACGACGTTTACCTCATCGGTTATCATGTATTCTTTTGTTTTCTTTTTGTTTTTTGTTATTTCAAAGGTAATTTTCTTTGCTGCTTTTGATCTTTTCCTGTGTATGAATCGTGTTATACAGCTAAACACAAGTAGCCTATTGATAAAGATGTAAACCAGAGAAATGGATGTGGTTTTCTGTTTTTCTGCAGTTTAAAAAAAGATTAATAGTGTTTTATTGATGCTGTGATGCAGACACTACCTCTCCAGCCAGCAGCGTGGAAACTCCTTGGGTCTTATTGTCCAGCCCAGGTGACAGTGAGCGAGGTGCGACGCCCCCTCCTGGATCCATTTCCATCCCTCGTGTCTCTCTGACGGAGTCCCCGTCCTCCTCCGTTCAACCTGAGGCCGGGGACTCCTGCGACGGCGACTCAGACGACGGTCCGGAGTATCTGGCCATCGGTAATCTGGGGCAGCGCAGCCGTCGCGATTCTCGGAGCTCCGCCCACAGCAGCGAGCAGGACCAGACAAAGGAACAATGTGTCCAGCGGAGTTCCACGACCCCACCGAGGCGGTCCTCTTTCTCAGAGGGCCAGAGGGGCCTCAGCAGGGGGGTCAAAGGACACACCCGGTCCTTTTCAGACACGGGGATCAGCCATAAAATCAGGGATGGTGAGTGAGAAGGACTTCTAATGCATGTGCCATACGATTAGTACATTTAAAGATGAAACATTTTGGATATGATGTAAAAAATTATTATCTGTGTAAGATGCTGTGTGACTTTCCTTTGCGGGGTTCCTACAGTCTCAAAGTCTGGAATTTGTTTTTAGTTTTTAATTTTCACATTTGAATGAAAAAAGTTTAACAAAAATTTAAATGTTTGGCTTGACTCCCTAAATCACTTCATACTTTCCTATCTATCCATCTTGCTTTTCATTTCTTCCTTCCTTCCATGTTGATGTTTATCCAACCTTTCGTTTCTGCTTCTCCGTCCATCAACCTTTCAACGCCCTTGTCCATCTTTGATGACTTGTAAAATGCGTAGGAACCCTTGCTTTGTAACTTCCTGACCGAAAGCTTCTTACAGCTGGTTTAACTTCCTCTTTATTGCTCATATTTGTGTTCCCTTTTAGCTCCAGTTAAACTGCCCTTCTCCTTTATCTCTATTCTCTGTTTTCACTCTTTATGCAAAGGAGGGGGCCACAGAAAAATCACCATAATAATAGAGGATCCAGTTGCAGGTTGGCAGTGCGGTTTAACTGTACTTCCATCATTTGTCCCTTTTTCACCCTTAATGTGTTTATTTATTTATTTTTTTACTGCATGTTTATGAAATATACCTTCATTTCCAGTTGTGTGCTCAGCTTCACCGTTTGTTCATGCAAATATTTTATTTCTATGTTATGTCCCAACATTTCATTGAAAACATTGCAGGACGTTTTTATTGTTTTTCATTTTGCATGATCAGCAAGGTGAGGAGGAACTTCATGAATTCATCACTATAATAATCTTTACAACAGGTAAAACAAGTATTGAACACCCAGTGTTTTTCTCAGTGCGGTTTCTCATTAAACCACACGTACAATGTAATTAAAGGTAGATTTTACCCCAGGTTAAGTTATTGGTGGAATATTTAACTAAGACAACTGGTAAATAAATTGTTTAAAAAAACGTACTGGGTAAGGACAATCCCAAAACTTATATGGGGAAACTAGTCACATATTTTGTTCAGGTTTGATTTTTATTTTTGACTAACTCTTTCACAAAAACCGTCTTCAGATGTTGAAGGCTCTGCAGGTCGTCTCCATAGTTCCATAGTTCCATAGTTAGAGGATTGTCTCAGCCGTTATAACAGGTTTACTCTTTGTTTCTGAAACCTCCTGAGAGTTTCCTTGACTTCCTTGTATTTTGGGACTACTTGGAGGCCCACACTTTTTCTCAAGAAAATCACTCATTTATTAGTTTATCATTCATTTCCCTTATGAGAGGTTCTGCCAGTCCCACATGCTGTAACATAGCCCACACCATGATGCTTCCACCTGCAAACTCCACTGCTGGCGTGATGTTTTTGTTTATTTATTTATTTATTTTTTTAGGGCGCTAAGCTTTTATTCTCTAAGCGTGGCCTAATCTGATTAGATTCTCCCAATATTTCATTGTTTTTTTCTAAACTTTATCCACTAAACCTTTTTCCTCGGCAGAGACTGTAGAAGCCGTTGAGGTTGATAGCATTACTTATTGTTTGAATAGGAAGAACATCTACTTGCTTTAGCTGTATGGAAAACTTGTTTGATTATTTTTGACTAGGGCTAGGTATCGATTCAAATACCAACAATCGATTCCGATTCTTAAGAGTTGGAATCGATTATCAGGATTAGATCCGATTCAGTCTGATCCAGGTCGATATAGATATGGGTCAGTGCTTTTAAAAACTTTTTTTTTTTTTTAGCTGTTATATTAATTATATGCCTGCAATTACAGTTTACCAGGAAAAAAAACTGTTAACACTTTCAGAACTAAGTCTTAAAACGGCTGTCTGGATTTTAATTCCTATTTCAGCTGTAAAAAAGGGTAAAACTATGTTTGGCAATAAAACGAATTGATTTGATTCTAAAAATTTGTATAAATATCAATTCAGAATCTTTTTTTTTTTTCCAACACAGCCCTATTTTCAACTTTTCTGTCAGAAATCCTACAAGGATCCTGGCTGAGGTTTATGGTGAAATTATATTCCCTTTACTTACGGAGTCTAATTGCTCCAGCGACACTAGAATATTCAAACTTTTAGAAGTGCAACCGTTGCCTCCACAGGACTTTTTCATGAAGGACTTTCTACCTTACCCAGTATACCACTCTGCAATACTTTGGTAATGAGAAACCTTTTTTTTTTTAAATATTTCTGTAAATATTAAACCATTTGATACTGATTTGCACTTAGCAGCAGAAAAGTTTTCTAAATACTGACATATTTCAGATGGCTTCTTAGCTTTCTATGACTATTTTCACATTTTTTCAGTGATTATCCCACTAAACTTTATGGAGTAATTTATTCAGTACAGAAATTTGATTTAAGGTTTACATCAACTGAAAGATTCAAAATATATTCAATGAAAAAAATTACAGTTTTCAGTGCTTGCTTTACCTGTTTCTCCATACAGTGAATGCAAACAAAGATTATGAAGTCTTTCACTGTCTTCCATCTCTTTTTGAGACATATTTCCATTAATGATGTAGAAATCAGCTCGAGGTTCAGTGAACCAGAGATTTTAGTTCTTGTTTTTTTTCCCCCAAAACCTGCTCATGTGCTTTGTGTTCATCAGAATCGGCAAGCGACGACTCCTGCATGAAAGACTACAGTCCCTTCTCACCTCAGCGCAGTGATACCAGCACCCCCAGTTCTCTTTACATGGAGTCCTGTGAGTCTTCTCATATTTAGTTTGAAATATTGCTCAGATTTTTCACTTTTCATGTTTTAACCCAGTTTTTTTTTTTTGCATTTTTATTTTTTAAAGAAGTTAAGTGTTGATTATTTTATTTTTTTTTTGTACACAACAAAAACTTGATCTGATAACCTATGCAGTGAGAGAAGAAACCGTAAAAGAGCACCTTTCAGGAAACATTTCTTTAAAGAAAAATGTTTTAGTTTCTTTTTTAAGTTGACAAAAAGCATCATGTATTCTCAGCAGAGAACATATAGGAGATTATTATTTGTGTAAATATAAAACAATTTGCAAACTTAAATTTTTACTGTATAAATTCAGAATTAAAGATTTTTATTTTCAAGTTTTTTTCCCCTCAGGTTTTGGACTTGGATAGATTACTTTTGATAAGTGTTTAATGTTCTGAAGCGGCGCTCTGGTGTGACACTGGTGACTGGAATTAAAAGCTCTACGTCAGAAAAAGTTTTAAAATCTGCAGCTGGTCATAGACTCCAAAACCTTGGTAACTCTTCAACACGTTATCAGCTCCCGGTTAGCGAGATCATTCAAGTACGGTGTTCAGAAAACAATGGACAAAGGCGTAAAATATTTGATTATTGCGATCCCTTGAGCCTACTCTTTTTTTTTTTTGTGCGTGTTGTTATAAGAGTATAATGAAGCTTAAGTATAAAATTCCTTTGCTTTTATTGATTGGAAGTTGTGCGTGCCTACTTTACTTCAGATGGGCCTCAGTACAGCACTGTGCCAGATGGGATGTTCAGGAAACCGTCGAAGGGGCAAAGCCTTATCAGCTACCTGTCGGAGCAGGACTTTGGCAGTTGCGCTGACCTAGAAAAGGTAGAGGCTTCATTCATCTTTGATTATGGTTTAACAGAATACATAAGGACATGATGAGTCTGAGGGATTTAGTTTGGGTGATAACATTCCGGGTAATATCCATTATTTTGCAGGAGAACGCTCATTTCAGCATCTCTGAGTCGCTCATTGCCGCCATCGAGCTGATGAAGTACAACATGCTGCGTCAGGAGAAGGGCGGCGAGGAGGAGGGAGACAGTGACTCTGAGATTCAGCAGCTCAAACAAAAGATCCGTCTGAGGAGGCAGCTGATCCGTCGCAGCCGTCTGCCGCCCGTCACAACCTCCCACCACAGTATGCCGAGTCAGAATCTAACCTTGGCTGTTTAGGTTTTTAAAAAATTTAATCTGATTATTCACTATTTCAAATAAAATACTGTAAATAAGTGTTGCTAAGGGGGTAACTGTAACTCTCACACTTCTCTCTGCTTTCTGATTTGATGTGGGACAAAAACATTAGAGCGAAGTAGTCTAAGAATCTTTTTATCTATAACAGGCCTGACGCAAGCTCAGGAAAAAGTCACATTGCTGATATTTTTGGCATAATTTCTTTAATCTGTTTCCCCATGCTCAGATTTCCACTCCACTGACAGCGGAGGCTCCATAAGGAGCTCTCAGGACTCTTACCAGGGCCTGTCAGACTCTGGCTCGGCTGAGGAGGTGGAGGAATGTGAACTACAAGGTACAGAGAGGGATGAGGGTTTTTTTCCTTCCAAAAATGTCGATCATTATCTTCAATAAGTACAATATTAACCAGTCCCTCCAGGATTTTTGCAGCACTTGTTTGTAAGTGTTGTGGTAGTTTTTGTGTAAAGTTGCAACAAAAGTTTTGTTTTTATGTGTGATTTTTCTTTTGTTTTTTTGGCAATCACTTTAATATTGTTTGAACAAGCAAGCCTTTTTCAGAAACATCTATCTAATCTATCTATAATGACTTTAAAAGTACTTTTAAGAGAGGAAAACTCTAAAATATGATCAGCTCAGATTTGGTCCCCACTAAAACATCTATGCTTTTATTTTGGTGCCTTTAGTCCAAGGACCTTCCTTGGCAAAATGCAAATGCAACATATTTTATTCTCGATCCCTCTCACAAAAGAAACAGGGAGCGCATGTGATATGCAAGATAATGTAAGGGACAGTCACATTTGGTAAAAGGTGCATAAAGTTGCATTAATTGGATTTAGGCATGCCTCACACGACAAGGTTGCCGTTTTTGTTTGAATACGCGGGGTGAAAACGCACTGCGTTTACACGAAAAGGGGGCGATTGAAAACGATGTAGTACATATGTGCGGCCTTTATCAGAATCAGAATCAGAATCAGCTTTAATGGCCAAGTATGACACATACAAGGAATTTGACTCCGGCAACTTTTCTCTCCAGTACAGAACTTAAATAAGTGAAATTAAAAAACGGAAGAGAAAAAAAAAATAAAATAAAATAAAATAAATAAAAATAAAGGATAATATATACACCAAACCAGGGTTATTGTACAGTAAGTATATACAGTAAGTATATACAGCAGTGCAGAGTTTTAGTTTATTGTTCATGTGAGTGGACACACACTCTGTGACTATTCAGAGTTCATCAGAGCGACAGCCTGGGGGAAGAAACTGTTCTTGTGTCGGGTGGTTTTGGCGTACAGCGCTCTGTAACGCCGGCCTGAGGGGAGGAGCCTAAACAGATTGTGGCCAGGGTGTGAGGGGTCAGTGGTGATTTTTCTGGCCCGCTTCCTGACCCTGGCCCGGAAAAGGTCAGTACCTATGATCCTCTCTGAGGACCTGACTGTTCTCTGCAGTCTGTCCCTGTCTTGCCTGGTGGCGGATCCGAACCAGACAGAGATGGATGAGGTCAGGACAGACTGGACTATTGCTGTGTAGAATATGGTCAGCAGTTCCTGAGGCAGGTTGAACTTTCTGAGCTGACGCAGAAAGTACAGCCTTTGCTGGGCCTTCTTCCTTATAGAGTCAATGTGGGAGGTCCACTTCAGGTCCCGTGTGATGGTGGATCCTAGGAACCTGAAAGACTCTACTGTGGGGACTGGCCTGTTGGTGATTATGAGAGGAGATGTTGATGGGGGTCTCTTCCTGAAGTCGACTGTCATCTCCACAGTTTTGAGCGGGTTTAGCTCCAGGTGGTTCTGACTGCACCAGAGGACCAGCTGTTCCACCTCCCTTCTGTATGCAGACTCGTCGCCGTCACGGATGAGTCCAATGACGGTGGTGTCATCTGCAAACTTCAGGAGTTTCACAGAAGGGTCTCTTGACGTGCAATCAGTGGTGTAAAGGGAGAAAAGCAGTGGGGAGAGAACACATCCCTGGGGGGCGCCGATGCTGAGGGACCGGGTGCTGGATATGAAGTTACCCAGTTTCACCTGCTGCCTCCTGTCAGTCAGGAAACTGGTAATCCACTGACAGGTGGAGGGAGGCACGGTGAGCTGGGACAGTTTTTGGTGGAGGAGCTCTGGGACGATGGTGTTGAATGCAGAGCTGAAGTCCACAAACAGGACCCGAGCGTAGGTACCTGCAGAGTCTAGGTGTTGCAGGATGTAGTGTAGAGCCATGTTGACTGCATCATCCACTGACCTGTTTGCTCTATAGGCGAACTGCAGGGGGTCTAGCAGGGGATCCGTGATTTCCTTCAGGTGGGACAGCACCAGTCGCTCAAAGGATTTCATGACCACAGATGTCAGGGCAACTGGTCTGTAGTCATTTAATCCTGTGACAGGGGACTTCTTGGGAACCGGGATGATGGTGGAGCGTTTGAGGCAGGAGGGGACCTCACACAGCTCCAGGGAGTTATTGAAGATCTGAGTGAAGATGGGAGCCAGCTGGTCAGCACAGACTTTCAGACAGGACGGAGACACACCATCGGGTCCTGGAGCCTTCTTAATCCTCTGTTTCTGAAATAGCTGGCGCACATCCTGTTCACAGATCGTCAGCGCAGGCAGGGGATCAGGTATGGGGATGGTTTGGGGTGATGCTAGGCCTTTTGTGATGGAGATGGTGGGGGAGGTGGAAGGTGTGAAAGTTGTTTCAAACCTGGAGAAAAAGTCGTTGAGGTCCTCAGCCAGGCGGGGGCTCCCCACAGGGGATGGCAGTGTGACTAGTATAGCGCCCTAATTAGAGATGTAGGATTCCAAGGTTTCCTGCTCACAACCCAAAAAAGAAACTTATCAAGCCAATGAACAATAGGTCTTTTCCACAAACTTCTTTCAGTTTTCCTCCACTTAAAGTAAGGCATATTTATTATTTAATCCATATACTGTATGCATTTTCGTCGGCGAACGCATAAAAGCCTCATGATCTCTTACTTTGCTGACAGAGACCAAATAGAAGAAGCTACATCATCAGTAACAGCGTACCTGGATCCGCTATTGTTGTTTTTTCTGAAGAAAGGCGGAATGTGCAAGTCCAGAAAGGCCGTAGGCGGCTGGTAGTGACATGATCGTTTTCAAAAGTCCCCGACTTGAGTGTACATGACAACGAATCACACAGCGTTTTCAGATTTCTCCACTCTGGGAGCCGTTTTCGAAAAGATGCGTTTTTGACCCCCCGTCTCCCCGTTGTCGTGTAAACGAGAGGCCAAAACGCAGAGAAAAACCTCCGTTTTGCTGAAATACGTTGTCATGTAAACAGCCCCTCAATTGCAAGACGTGCAGAATTTGCGTCAATAGTTGCGATTGCTACATCGCACATTCCTGGAGGGACTGATAAACATAGAGTAATTTAAATAACTCACTGACTGTCTTCACCTCTAGCTGCTAGCTTAACTCCAAAATTATTTCTTTAATCGGCATAAGAAATATCTCCTTAATTTTTTCTTCTTCCCCAAACGTTGCAACCAAAAAACTGTGGGTAAAAAAAGAAGTAATTTTATGTTAATACTTTTTTTTTCAGCTTCCTTCACGATCCCTGATCTCATCACGATTGGCTGTTCACCAACCCACTTTTATTATCTCCTATAAACCTGTAGGTCAGAGTACAGAGGTCACATAATACCAAAATATTCTTACTGGTAATGTGACAAGCTGTTGGGGGCTTATGTTGGCCATTGGCCCAAAGGTGAAAAAAAAGCTCATGCCCTGTAAAAAGCTGATTAACAGAACATCTACATCTACATGTGTAATTATGTCATCAGTTAATTAGTTTGTTAAACTTGTCTGTGTGTTTCATTGTTATTTACTTTAGTTTATCAATCATTGACCCTCACCACTCCCTCTTCATTTTCTGTTTGGCTGGGACACTAACACACCTCTGTGTCCGGTGTTAAAATGTCTGAGGGGTTGTGGGTGAGCGCATGTGGGTGATGATGGTGCTGAGTGTTAGTTTCTGTCCCTCAGATGGCTGTGAGGGTCAGTCCCTGCTGGCGGTGTCTCAGAGCGGCCTCTCCTTGTCACTCGCCTCCCTCTTCTCAGGTATATGCCGGCTGGGCTCGCCGGGCAAGGCAGCTTAACGCAACTCTTTACAGAGAGAGGAAGCTGGTGGCTCTGCTCCAAACTGAAAAAACAAACAAACTCTGCAACATCTTTGGAGTTGGTGTGAAAAGAACTCTTAGTACAATAGGTCAATACTGTACAGTGACTTTGAAAAGCATTCATACCCTTTGACATGTTGAAACCACAAATTTATACCTAATTTATTTGTAATGGGATTTTATTCAATAGGCGATTAAAACATAATTGTAAATTGAAATTAGGACTGAACAATATTGGAAAAAAACTGACACTGGCATTTTCTTTCAAACTTTGCGATATACATTTTAATATGGAAAAAATACGGTTACTCGAATTACTCTGCATTGATCTTACCTCATTTTGTGAATGTAGAAAGTGCATTTCTATGAATTTGAGAGTTATTCTCGGAAAATCAACGGTAATATCTGTCGCTTCTTTCTCATTTCTACTTCTGTCACTCTGTAACCTTCAACATTTGGAAATCCTAACATCTACTGACACAACTTCACCAACTTGCAATTTGCGTGGTGGAAATTAAGGGTCAAGTGAAGAAGCTCCGGCTACACTTGGAGGTAGTGAAGTAGACCAAGGTACTGATATTGCGATGCGCTCGTACTATACTGTAGAGCCAAAATTTAAATGAAAGTATCACATAAATGTTAATCAAAATAAATAAAAGTGTGACATAATTTTGTGTTTTTTGTGTTTTAGCACCCCAGTGTCAATAGTTTGTACAAAAACCTTGGATTAATTACCATCTGAAGTCTTTGGGTTTTTGTCTCTTACATCTAAACTCAAGCTCAGATTTCAGTGACTCCTGTGGACACCAGTCTTCAAGTTTTGCCACAGATGCTTATTTAGACTTTAATTCTAACACAACAACATGCGTTTGACCCAAACCGTTACAGCGTAGCTTTGGCTGTTCATTCTGGGTCGTCGTTCTTCTGTGGAAGGTGAAGCCTTCCTCCAGGGAAAAGTCTTGCAGAGTCTGAGAGGTTTTCTTCGAGCATGACCCTGCAGTGGCTCCAACCTTCTTCCCATCAGCTCAGACCAGCTTCTCTGTTCCTGCTTGAGAGCGTACCCACAGCATGATGCTGCCACCAACGTCTTTTTGTGTTGGGAATAGTGTTCAGGGGGGGCAGTGCAGTGCATCTTTGCTGTGTGTGTGGTTGTAAGAAAATATAGATTACGCCGATATGCCGCAATATTTTATGTAACAATATTGCAACGATATTCAAAATTAACGTATCTATTTTGATTTTATTCTTTAGAATGACAGTTTTTGTTGTGAAATGAAAAGTGTGACTGCTAGTTGGTGGCTTTTTTCCTCCTCCTTCATTGCAGTGGATCAACTGGATTTAGTAATAAAACTAGATGTGTTATAGATGAACCAGGTTGGCAGTGTTAAGAATGCTGCTACAGATTTAAAAAAAAAAATTTCTACAGTGAAATTCAGTTTTCAAAATTTTTATATATGATAATGTTGCATCCTCCCTCTGTATTGTCATTCTTTTTGCATCACCAGAATCGTGCCAGTACACCTCCTTTGCTGTGTGCATGACACAAACTCTGTATGATTTATCTTCAGCTGCACTAATTTGTATTCTTGTTTAAAACGTATGGAAGTTTGTGGTTTGCAGCATGAGAATATATAAAAATGTTTGAGCGGGATGAATTGTTTTCAAAGCCACTATAAATTCATCAGACATAATACTATTGGGATATTATAATTAGGATTTATTGTCTGCTAGGTTTGTAGTTTGGTTTCACTTTTGTTTAGCTTATTCTATAAAAGTTCTATTATAAGTGGATGAAAACCACAAATCTTAATGGAATTTGATTTAGAATGACCCTTATTTGTTTTATGGAAAGAATTATCAGCGTCACAAGTAATTAGGTTTTATCATTTGGCTTCAAATTCTGACATGTAATGTAAAAAACAGAAAAATCTGAACCTCTGCAACGTCCAAGCCATTAATATCATGAGTACATAGATGGTTTTGTTGTTTCTCTCTAAAAGTAGCTATTGTGAGATTAATTGCTTCATAACTCTTATAAAGTCCTATTTTTCTAAAGAAATGATCCAGTTAATTAAAACTGCTGCCCTCAACCTTTGGTTTGGAGATGAGCCAGCTGCCTCCTCATCTGAGTTGAACTGTGTGCTTGTTACTCCGCTGCTTTGAAGCTTTGGTGGTGCAGGAAGACAGATGTGCCTGTACCTGTTTTAAAGCTACGGGAGGAGATGAGTTAATCGAGTGGCGTCACACTGTTGCTGTGGGTTCATCCATTATCATAATCCATCCATTTCATTATTTCATGTTTTATGATTTTATAATTTTTCTTGTGTACATTTTCTTGCACATTGTTACTTTTCGTTCACTGAAAGTAATTACTGTGCCTGGTATGTACTGTGCTTTAATAACTGAGATGGGAAGCAACATAGTAGGTGTTGCCTGTAAAAAGTAAAAGCTACAATTATTTTCTGCTTCATCCAATGCAAAACGTCCTGTTGAACCTGGAAACGGGTTAATCCCTCAACTAAATGTTACAAATTTCTCAAATAAAATCTCAACTTCTTTAACTGTCCTCTGATTGGACCTCACTCCTCTTTGTGCCACAGATTAAAATCATCATGTCACGTTTCAGTTACCAATTTCCCTGAACAATCAGTGCAAACAGCGCCGTGCTATTACGCCACTTCATCCAAATCAGATTCTTTGTCTTGTAATGCAAATGTTTTTTTGTTTGTTTTTTTCTGTACAGTTTTCTATTCACCTTAAGAAGCCTTTTCATTACTGAGTTTCGCTGCTGAGAACATTTCTTATAACCGGCAAAGACTCTGAGCGTAATCTGTGTTACGTGACAAACTGAGATGTTGACCCTGCGATGAAGAGAAACTGATATGAGATCCCTGCAGGCGTTCTCCTGTTCTGCCAAACCTGTTCTGCTTATTTACTCCCTTAGAAAAATCTGACAAACTTCTGCTTCATCTCCCTTGCTGAGTTGTAGCCGTTTTTTTTTTTTTTTTTTTTTTTTAGCAATTAGATATTTTGAAAGTACAATATATTAAGAACATTTAACTCTCTAATGGCATTTAACACTTTTTGTTGTAGCAAATTCTTTTTTTAAATTCTAACCTTTCCTTTTGTTCTCTTTATGCAATTTATTTTTCTTCCATTTGCAGCTTTAAGGTTTTTTGTTTTTTAAATCACATTACTTCTTTCAGTACTTTAGCATACAACAACCTCCACGATTATTTGCACCTCAGGTAGAGATCTGTGCGAGAGTCTTAGGATAAATGGTTGATATGGAGACTATTTTCTTTACTTCCAGTGGTGGCAAGATAGAGGTCTTTATTCAATCTTGTTTTTCACAGTTATAGTTGTTTCATCACTCCTACTGTAGATATAAGCAGATATAGATGATAAACTTTTCTCTTGTAGCCATTTATTAACTAATTAAACAACACATTTGTCACTTAAATGACATGATCAATTGTCTTTCCCATTTCAGAGTGAAAAAAGGACATAGGAAATCACTATTTAATTTTTTTTAAACAAACTGATCACTTTTATTTTAAATTTTACTTCAAGATTAACCAATTTATTATTGTTTGTTCGACTAATTGTGACACTAATCATCTGTTAATTTTTAAATTAATTATCCTGCCATGAAATCTGAATTTATTTTAGGACTTTTAATTGATCTCTGCCAGTGGTGCCAACAAAGTGAGACACTGTAGTTATTCAGGTGGACGACGCCTGTAAACCTCTGCTACCCTCTGAATAATCCTCTTTTATCGCCTTGTTTTCCAGATGCAGATATAAAGCGCAGCGTGTGCTCCAGCGGCAGGTCCTTCCTTAGCTCAGAATCCATGTGAGTTAGATTCATGTAGATTATCTCAATTTTACAACTGCATGATTTGAATCATCACTAAAATCCACTGGTAGTTTTTTTTTGTTTAATTCTTTATTTTTCCCTCTGGTATTACAGATGTGTGTTAAACTGTCTGTCATCTTTCAAAGAGGTGTATATATATATATATATATATATATATATAAATATGTTTTTTTTTGCTGTTGTATTTTTTTTTTTTAGCTCTCCCTCCTTCCTCCAGTCTAACTCGGCTGAATCAGTAGCCATGGGTTTACTCAGGCAGTTTGAGGGTATGCAGCTTCCTGCAGCTTCAGAGCTTGACTGGCTGGTCCCAGAACACGATGCTCCACAAAAGGTGCTACATCTCATTGTTGTCTGAACTAAAACACGATTCTCTCCCATAAGGCTTTTATTTTTAAGCTATAAAATCTGCTGCCAGTGTTTTGTAGATGTTTTCTAAAGCGATGGCGCATCCTTAAGCTTTAATCTCGTTGCCTACCAGCTGCTGCCCATTCCCGACTCTCTGCCCATCTCTCCTGATGACGGCGAGCACGCAGACATCTACAAGTTGAGGATTCGAGTTCGTGGCAACCTGGAGTGGGCGCCACCAAGACCGCAGATCATCTTCAACATCCATCCTGCTCCAAAGTCAGTAAATTGAAGCTCTTCTTTAAATATAGCTGCGTTTACATGTGCAAAATGTCTAGACAGTAATCTGAATTGCATGTTTATATGAAGGATTTTTATTCTGATCAGGCTTTTAATCCGATTACTTATGTCCATGTAAACGCAACTATTGCTACCTTTCTCAGTCCGTTGTTTTATTCATTATCTTCATGTAGTTTCTTTATTTTGTCCCCTAAAATAACGGTAAAGGTGTTAATGGATTATTTTTTTGCCAATTTGGAGAAGTTCAAAGTGACCAAAACATTTTGGCTATTTATGTGACTAAATGTCAGTGTTGTTTTTGTTTCTCTTCAGGAGGAAGGTCATTGTTGCCAAGCAGAACTACCGCTGTGCTGGCTGCGGTACCCGAATTGACCCGGGTATGACATACAGTCACAGTAATGCTAAGGCAAAACTGTAAATGGTTAAAAGGCTTGTTTTTGAATTGGTAGTTAGCTTTTCACCAACAACATTGGTCAGATTCACTATAGGTTTGTGCTTGTTAAAACATGTGCAAACCTTAAAGCGGATGCAAAATCATGCAGCGGGTGATTTACCAAGCAGGTGGAGTGAGAACTATGCCTGTTAAACGGAGAGCAAGATGTGTACAATCCACTTGGTGCTTATGCCCTTGATGAATATGCAATGTTGGCATTTCTGTCAAAATATTGGGAAAGCATCCAAACAATGTGGGCTTTTTTTCACACGCAGCGTAATTTATCAAACATGAACGTGTTTCTTGCATTCTGTTTTATCGACTCTGAAAGACATGTCTTCTCTTTGCGCCATCGCCATTTCAACATACATTTATTACTGTGAAACAAATACAGAAATCATTCACACACATTCTAACCTAATAGTATTTAACACTCGAATTAATTTACACATAGTATGGACTTTTTTTTTTCTTTTTTTACCCAAAGAAGCCTCAATAATCCTAATCGCCTATTCCTCGCTGTGGCGCAGTTGGCACAAGTAGGCTTGCACACTGAACAGAGCATGCAAAGGCCTCATTTAAGATCTAGATCACACGCAAATGAAGGACAACCACTGGCTCCAAATTGTTTGTGGTGGACGTAATTTTGCGCTCTTTATTTGTGATATTAATAAATCAGGCCCCAAGTCTTCACTAAAGTCCTACATTATAAATACAGTAACTGACTGTTGCTTTATTTAAAAAAAATTTCCCCTTTTTTTAAAAATTGTTTTTATACATCATCTTCTGCCCTCATCTCAGACTACATAAAGCGGCTGCGTTACTGCGAGTACCTCGGCCGTTACTTCTGCCAGTGCTGCCACGAGAATGCCCAGGCGATTGTTCCCGGCAGAGTGCTCAGGAAGTGGGACTTCGGCAAATACTACGTCAGCAACTTTGCCCGGGACCTGTTGAGCAAGATTGCCGGAGACCCTCTGTTCAACCCGAGTGACATCAACAGTGGCTTGTACAAGAAGGTCAAATCCCTGGAGTCTGTCAGGGTGAGTTAAGAGGCGAGATGGAAACGGAAACATTTTCCAGACTCAAATTGATACGTATTCAGTTACAGGAGACAAACACCCTGGAGGGATGATTTTTACATCTCTAAAGTGTAAAATGGCAAGCTTGTGACCTGCTGCTGTTTTTTGAGTAAGAAGTTGTAATCAATGGAGACATTCAGCATTCATCAGCGGCAGTTAACGTGATGCTGAAAAAGTCTCCTAATGCTGCAGTGCTGCTTCAGTAGCGCCCAGTATTACAGGGCTGCAGTTTAAGTTAAAACTTTGGTTAGAAACCAGATTTGAATCTTTTTCACAAAGTTTGATAGAAAAGAGTCTTCCCAAAGGATGTTAATTTTTATGCCTCCAATTAGTAGTGGGCAATATAAAATGTATAAGGTAGAAATTATATAAATTTAGCAAAAGTATAGATTTGGACTATACTGCAATTATGAATTTTGATGATGTGAGATACTCAAGGATACTGATGTACAGTGTTAGTCTTCACACTAGATATTCAAAGTTTAAAATTAGTTGTTTTTCCATGTAATAGAAAACAAACCTGTTGAACTTTAAGCATTTTTAATAATTATTTATGGTGGGCATAGAGACATTTTTAAAATCTTCATTAATCTCACTGTAATCTTGGAATTAATCTAGATTAAACTGGTTTATTTGAAATCTGCCAAAGGCATTCAGAAAACGTGTGCTACCCAAAAAATGACTAAAGTAAGTCTATGAGAATGGGTTTCTCTAGCCAGGTTGTGCATTAGACCAGGGCAGTGTTTCCCTTTAACATAGGCGTTACCATGGCGCTCCAGCACGCCACAAATTCTAGCACCACAGCTACAAAATGCAAACCTGTAGGATCCGTAGTTTGCGTAGCAACATCTACATACACCGGTACGACTCGCTACTCTACGGGAAAAAAAAAAAGCTGTGCGGACATGTGAGGTCTTGCCTATATGTCCAGTACACACCTCTGAAAACATGATGTAGCAGCACAGTGAAGCCGTTTCAGCCAATCATTATAGAAAAACTGAGAATAATGAGTCTAACGAAGGTAGCTTCTGTAACCCCGCCCCCCCACGCACAGTTCCTCCTGCCGCCTGTCTTGGTCTGCTTCCCTCCATCGTGCGTTCTTCACTCGCAGCACCTGGCGCAATAACACAAACTGCGTTTGTGTGTCGCAGACTTGCTGCTTCTTAAAAATACATTTTCCCTTCAGCAATCACGAAGGCTTTGATGACTTTCACCTTCATATTTGAGCGCGGATGTATATCTGGATGCAGCAAAGCTTGCATGATATAGACCCAGCTGGCACCGCAACTTTGAGAACAGATTTTATTTGATTTAAAATATCTTCATCTTTATTTTGTAAAAATCTCTCTGTTGCATTATGTTGGAATTAAAAAAAAATACTTTTTTAAATGCGTTTTTCGTTCTGGCATTCTCACCCTTTTTGAAGTCATTCTGCTGCAATGTATCTGGAAAGTGAGAATTTTCATGTCATTTTGACATATATATATAAAGAAAAAAATAATATACCGCGATACATATCCTTACCACACATGCTTTAGATTATGCTGCAATATAAATTTGAGAGCATATTGCCCAGCCCTACCTACAATAATGTCCTTATACCCAAGATTTTGGTTATTTTTTTATCCTTAAGTAAATGTATTCTGCATCAAGACAAATGTATACAGCTCAGCACCCAAATTATATATAATAATGACGGTGTCATTAAAAATAAATGACTCTAAAATAAAAAGAAGTGCTCAAAAACTGTTCCATAAATACGTGATAAAATATGCACTAAAAAGAAACATTAAAGAAGATTTTTTTTTCCCCCTTTCAGGTTGTAAGGCTGCAGCTGTTTCACATGAAAAATCTCCTCAAGACCTGTCGCTTTGCCAGAGAGTAAGCTTCTCCGTTTAGATCTAGCGAAACCTCTATGGGATGGAAGAAGCTGGAAAACATCATATATTTTCCTTCTCTTTCTTCCTTTTAGGGTGCTTGACCAGTTCGACAGCCTACCAGGTCACCTGACTGAGGACCTTCATCTCTTCTCGCTCAACGATCTCACTGCTGTTCGCAATGGAGAACTGGCTCCTCGGATGAAAGAGCTGCTTAAGCTTGGTACCCTGCATGTAGCCGGCTGCATGGTAAGATGGCTAGCAACTAGTTGTCTTCACATAGTAGGGAACCTCTCAGAGTTGATTTAAATCAGGAAAATGGGATAATTTCAACCAATATTTCTGTTTTTTCTGCTTTCTTTCCCCCCCCAGCTGTGTCAGGCAAAGGGCTTTGTGTGCGAGTTCTGCGGCAACGGCAAAGACATCATCTTCCCCTTCCAGCTGAGCAAGTGCCAGCGCTGCGAAGGTGAGCCCCCGAGAGCCCAGTCCTCCCGCATTTCCTTGCAATTAAACTGGAGAGACTGGAAGTTCCCGATGTCCCGCAGACTGGCGAGAGCCCTTTCTAGAGACAGGAAGGAAGGGGAAGGTGGGGAGGAGGACTTGCAGTTTGAGATAGAGAATGAGAAGCTGGAAGATGGAGGAAATGAAGAGTGGGAGGAGTCTAGGGAATCATCTGATGGAGGGGGGACTCTTCAGCCTCTTAGTTCTGTGAAAACCCTTAACACAGTTCTATTGAAAACAGGAGATGAGGAGCAACAGAGGATGACAGGGAAGGAAGAGGAACAGGCAGGAAGGGAAAAAGTTAATTTGTTTAAGGCTCTACAAATAGACAGAATAAAGCAAAGCATCTCAACGAGAGACAGAAGTGATAATGAAACATCTAGCAGCCTTGAGAGTTTGGATGAAGCAGGACAAGAGGGGAAAGGGCGTAGGGTGGTATCAGCGTTAACAGTTTTTCACTGTTTCTCACCGTCTCTCACTGACAAGAGTTTGTCAGTGAGAGACGGTGAGGACGAACAAGACACAGAATCAAAAGAGGAAGATGGAAATGCAGAGCACATAAAAAAATCACTGGTGAAAACAGAGGAGGAAGAGAAATCTCAGAAAGACACAGATGAAGTTATAACTGAAAAATTCTCGGCTTTAACACGGCTAAAACCACATCAGCTAAGGAGCGTCTTCTCCAAAAGAAAAAGCAAGGAAGAGAGGGAAGGAGCGGGTGGGATGGTCAGTACTGAGGGGGTGGAGGAAGAACGAGGCGGTGCAGCAGATAGCGTAGAGACTAAGTGGAGAAATCGAAAAACCCGCAAAGCCAGGAGAGTAACCAGAGGCAGGAAGAGGAGGGTGAGCGGAGGAGAGGATGGGACGACGACTGAGGAGAACAGAGGGAGTGGAGATAAAGACGATTGTTCTGAAGGAATTGGAGGACAGGAGTAGAAGTTGAGGAATATTTCTGTATCAGTAAAGAGTAATGAAGCCTGTGTCTATAAATTAGACAGGACTGTTTCACTATATAACTGCAAGGGCTAAAATTGGATGCAAAACAGTTTTTAAGATTTTTTTTTTAGGTAAGATTTTATATTCGTTCTATATTCAATGCTAATTTTATATTATCTCCTTTTTTTTCAAAATGTAAATTAGCAGATTATGGTTATTTCCATAAATTATTGTAACACCTGGAAATAGAAGCATCTTTATTTTTTTATTTTAATACAAGGATTTTGATAAGAATATTGAACTATTTGCCTGTCAATGCCGCTTCATGCGGTCTATATTGGGGAAAATGGTGTAAGTGGGTCTGAAAAAAAGCTTCTCACCAAGAGATGTCCCTTTGTAAGATTTTTTTTAATTTATTGTCTAAATGTAGATCAGAGTGATTCAAGCTAATGTATTATCCCACCCCACTACTTTTTTATATTTATAACTCAGTAGCTTTAAAATGCAGTAAAACAGCAAACTAGTTTCAATCAGTAGTCCAAGATCTCTCTCCTCAATGTTCTGCATGGCACTATGTTTTGTTCAGCGGTGACAGAATTTCTGCTAGACACTCCCGATATGCTCCAATACGTTGGTAACCAAGTTTCTAATCATACTAATATGACCCATCCCCTAAAACAGTGGTTCCCAAACCTATTATGCTGGGCCCCCCCTTTAGTTTAGAAGGAAATCTCCTCCCATCACCAGTTTCCTCCCACGTACCTTCCAGTGAAATCATTTTAAGTATACCTTTTTTGTTATGGAGCATCAATATCCAACATTGCTTTTATTGCTTTATTTCTAAAGTCTGTTTGCACAAGTGCTTTAAAAAGATAAAGATAAGATAGTTTTGCCTTCAGATAAGAACTATAGCTTTATTAGAACATGGTAAACATCCTGTTACCTATCCATATTACATCCATTTTTTGGGTGGGGCAGGGTTTTTAAAGGGGGTCTTTGTTTCAGAGTTATTGCCCATCATTTCTGCTATCATTTTCCGGCCCTGCAAATGAGTAACGGCATTACCCAATCTCGTTCACTGATAACTTCAGTTGGCTGCTTAAACCTAAAACAGAAACTGCTGGCTTGACTTAGTTTATCTAGAACTAATTTCTTTCACAGATGACTGGGCAGTCCTTATATATGCCATTAATATATTTTAAAGGGAAAGAACAGTTTATTATTTATGGCATGCATTACGTTAATTCACTCACCCAGACAATTTTGGGGTCGCTTGGAGTCCTTCAGGAGAAGTTTGTATCCAGTCGCAATCAGCGTATATCCATTTCATGGGGGAACTAGAAGTCTAAAAAACCCATTATGTGCCACAGCACTCCTTAATTTCACCAATGTTTTGTAATAAAGCACTAGCGCTATCCCCCAGTGAGTTCAGAGCGTCTCTTACGTGCGTTGATGTCTGCCTATAAAAAGCCATTGGCTTTTAATCCAACTACACTAACGCGCGATTTCAATGATGTCCCTGCCGTGCAGCATCCTGGTTGTAGTCTGAGCAGGACTTTCACTCTGTGCTGTGTTGGCTAGACAGAACTTGCTACTGCAACATGGTTAGCTTTTGCGTGTTTCCAAATTGCTCAAACAAAACGACCAAATAGACCAAGTTCAGCTTCTACGGGCTCCCTTTCCGCAACCTTCGCAGACTACAGCTGCAATGGCAGACGGCTGAGTCGTCACTGAAACCGCTGGTCAGTGTGCTAGCTTTAGATTTGTTAAACTGACAAAAAAACGACTAATTGAATCGGGACATCTCCAGCCTCAACTATTTACAATTTTTCTATTAATGTTACTTTTCATTTGTGAAATCCTTTTTTAATAAAGTTGTGTATAATTTTCTAATAGAGACTGGGACAGTTGATGGAGCTGTAGCTTTGGCATGTTGGTCTTGAAAATATCCTTAACTGTATGTCAGACAATTAGTCTGTTGCACTTCGACTCTCTTCAGTCTTGTGGTGTAGGAGACTTTCACTTTTCCGCTTTTTCTGTTTCTGAGTTCCTGGTACTATGTGGCTGGTGTTGGTTTTGGCTCTTCTGGTTGCACAGCAGGTGGTGGGACGATATTTTACCAGATCCTGGTTTTGGATACCTCAGCTTTGGCTCTAGAGGGTATAGCCGTCCTATTTCCCCGTCTTTAGCTTTGAGCGGCTGCCTGTATTAGAAAAAATGCTGCTGCTAATTGATGTTCCTGAAGTCGCGCGTCGCCTCCATCATGTTTGTCATTTTAAACTGCTTTGGTCATGGATTTCAGTTTGGACACCTGTCAGTGTTGGTTTCTCCTGATGTTTTTTCTTTTAGTTTGATCACTTAGTTGTTTTTATAGTTCATTGTTTTAAAAATGTAGATTTTATTTTTCTAACAATTGTAACCTGTTGGTGACTAGCTGTTAGTTTGCCTTTGATTGTTGTTGAAGAGATTGCTTGTGTCTTGTAAAGTTCTTTAAAAAAAATTTTTATCTGCATTTCAACGTGAAATAAACATGTTTTCAATTAACTTTGAGTTTTATCTCATGAATCCATCATTTAAGACTTTTTTTTTTTTTTTTTAATTCCCACATGATCATATGAAACTAAAAGGTTGCTGCTTCCACTGCTAGCATCGGGTGGAGTCTGTAAACATTTTATGTTGAGGCTGTGAGAACCTGACCTGCTTCCTCCCATCTGCCTCGCTGCCTTTCACTTCGCTGCGTTTTATACTCCCGTCCTCCCCTCAGCTCTTCTTCTGATTGGCTGCTCTTGGTTGTGCAACTTACCTTTATGGTTTGCAAACTGGTCCAACCTGTTTGCTGCCGTGGCGCTTGGCTCTGAGACACGTGAAGGCCTTCTTAACTGCTAATGACGGTCTTTTTTTGTGTGTCCCTCCTCCCCTTTCAGAATGCCACGCCTGCTACCATCAGAGCTGCTTCCGGACAGGTAAAGACTGCCCCCGCTGTCGGAGGCTGGCGGAGCGCCGGGAGAGGATGGCGCGCAGAAACATGGAGGAGCAAGAGGACGAAGGAGGGGGGACCTAGGGGCGACCGCTCAATGACCTCAGGAAGGAAGAGGAGCACAAATCGACGATGATTGTAGCCATGGACCTCCTCCCCGTCTTTATCTCGTTCCTCTCAGATCGCCACATGTGGAAGTTGAGTTTTGAGATGAATATTTTCCATAAGCCCGTTTAAGATATGCACTTTATTTTATTAATGCTTGAAAAGTTTACCGACTAATATGCAAAAATCAATTTGTTAATCTCCACAATGTGGAAAAAAAACAACACATTTCTTTAAATCTGTCACGTCTGTATTTTAACATTTACTTTCTTACACCTAACAAACTAATAATACAGACTGTACTCCTCAAAAATCTGAGTTTAATCATGATCGAAGAATAGTTAGTTTTAAGGTTATTATAATTGTCTAACTCTTCTCCTTTTTACCAGCTGTCATTCCTGTACAAATCGACCAGTTCTGTATGAGGGGAGCCAACCTGCTGCCTTGCACAGCATACTTGATGCTAATATTTTTTCAGTTTCATGTGCAACATGAGCCAAAGAGCGTTCTTTAAATGTCAGCACTTGTGTGTTGTGATATTTGTTGTGAAGTCTAACCAATCCGTCAACGAAATAAGAGTGTTTGATTCAGCCTGAGGCTTCTACCTCTTTACTGGTAAGACGCTTATTTTATTAGCGCTTGACTATGTTTTGGATTAATTTTTATTTGTAAGAATAACACTGGAATTAAATAAAAAAACAGAACTTTTAAAATTTGATTTAATAACATTGTTTAAACAATCCCTCAGGTGCAGTTTTGTTTTAATTTGAGTAGTCAGAAAGTATTTACCAATTTACCGTGTACTTTCTAAGCCTTATGTTTTGTTTTATGCTCTTTTAGACCCTTATTTTGTGACCAATGAGCATATATAGGAAAAGCTGGCAGAGTCTATCAGCGAAGCTAAATTTGCAGGAACGGGACAGGGAGTCGGTGTTGCAAATATCTGTGAAACTGCAAATTATTTGTTGTCCTGCTGCTTAATGTGTGTGTGTGTGTGTGGACTTAGTATGAGTGCTGGTTTGCATCTCTACTTGCTGCCCTTTCTGATTTCTGTTCAACTTTTGAGATAACCGTGTGTTTGGTTCATTGCACTGATCTGGTGTGTCTGGGTGGGATGGTGAGTTTGGATGTCATTCTTCTAATGTTCGTTTTAAGAACATGAAATGTTACTGCCTGAAGTAGTTTCTGCCTAATTGTTCCATAATTTAAATCAACTCAAACTATTTATACTCTAGTGTTTGTGTAAATGTCTCAGCAAATCCACTCACTGCATTAGAGATTTAAGGTCTAAAATTATCATCAGATTAATGTTGATAGGGTGTTGTGTGACTCTCCTTTTAAGGTAACTCCATGTGTTTAAAGAAATAAGAAATTACTTTAAAAAATGCATTGCAGATTTTGTTTTTTGCACTTTTCTTAAAAACCAAGCGGCTTCAAACTAAATTGTGCTAATTCATAGTTATTTCAAATACAAAAAGGCAAAAGTAAGGTTCCACGTGAATATATATATATATATTTTGTTTTTTCCTCCATTCAGTCACTGTTTCAGTTAAATTTTATTGCTAATCTCTTTGGGATTAACCTTTTCAATATGTATGCACTTGAATTTTCACAAAAGAAACCTTGTCGTATTCAGTTTAAAGCTTTTGAACAAAGTATCCGCCCAGCTCCTCTAATCAACTTTGTCTCAGACATGCCTTTTTCTTACGGAGGAGTGAAGAGGTTTAAAGTGCACTACAGATTTGAAATGTTTATTATTGAACTGTTAATTATTATTTGAAATCTTTATTTGCTTTGGATCTGTAATTATGTCAACAATAAATGACTGGCAAGACTGTTGAACCCTGGTGTTGATTTTAATAGTTTGTCTGTTTTGCAGAGATTTCTGTGGCTATGACTAATATCTTTATTTTTTTCTGTATAGAAAGAAACTTAGTAAAGTACAATAATGCGAAGCTAGGTTGAATGTTGGGGAAATGGTGTGCATTTCTTAAATTTGACTCATCTTACTGATTAGCTTTTAATTTTTTTTTAGACTAAAGTCACTTTTAAACTCATTTTGACATGAATACAGACCAGTTTTTTTTCTTAAATAACTTCCCAGCAGTCAATCATTCATCTCAAACAAGTCCATTTTAAATAAAAAAATATAAAACCTAGTGCTTTGTATTTTATTTACCTTGGTTGATATACCAGGGGCAACATATTTTGTGGACAATTGTGCCATCTAGTGGTGGCAGTGTGAATATTTGAATTCTATTTTATGCATAATATTGAAGTTGTACACTTTAAACATTTTTTTAAGATTTCTCAATTAAATTTTAGCAAACCACTGTAAATTTAAGCCAAAACATTGTAGCCTTCTGATATTATCCAGTTTTAATTTAGAGCTGACTTGTCTCTTCACGAGAAGAATATAGCACCATATTGTGTCACTCAGGATTGTGAGATTTGATGGATCGGGTCAAAGGTCAGCGTGGGGTGGTCAAAGTGGAGAGGGGGGCCTTCCGGAGGAGGAAGGGGGGGGTCAAAGGTCAGCACGAGGGGTGGTCAAAGTGGGGAGTGGGGGGGGTCAAAGAGGGGGAGAGGGAGGGGTCAAAGGTCAGCATGAGGGGGGGTTAACATGGGGGAGAGGGAGGGGGACTTCCAGAGGAGGAAGGGGGGTTAGGGTTCACCCACAGGGCAAAAACTTTATGTCAAACGCTCGTCAAACTGGTATTGAGGCGTGGTTTTGCTAGGAAAGGTGGAGTCGAGGGTTTTCTGCTTTTAAATAGAGAAAAAGAACCATCGGGACTCTTTTCTTTTAGAAAAGAGACAGAGCCAGTCGGACGGTGTTGTGATTCATCTGTGATCGGCCTAAAAAAGGTGACAACCCATCTATCTTTAAAATAAAATTTCTAAACTCTAAGTAACTTTAAACAAATTCCCTACATATAGCATGTTTTATTTTTTAATCTTAACTTTAAGCAAAAGTTCCACAATGCATGACAATTGTAAACAAATTCCTCATAGCGCGTCTATTTTATTCTAAACAATAGACTCTAAATACTAAATTTCCCCAATGCATGATAATTAAACTTTGTTTAAACTCTAAAGTTTAAGCAACTTTAAACACATCTCCCAATGCATGATGATTGAACTATTAATACCTTTAAAAACAACTTTGAAAATAACTTTAAACGCGTCCCTTTAGGGTTTTAAATACTAAATCAACTACTTTCTGGGTGTAATCAACTACTTTCTGGGTGTTATCTATGGTGAAAAAAAAAAACATTTTCTATGTGGTTTATTTTGAAAAGCACACTTCCTCAGTGTGCGCACGATTCTCTACTTGACACTTAAATTAAAACATAGAATTAGACTTTCTCTAAACTCAAAAAATGATTTGCTACGTACCTCCGCAGAGAAAGTAGAATTATAGAGAGCCTTTATGTTATGTTGTTATGTTTTGTTATATATATATATATATATATATATATATATATATATATTATTTAATCTCTGTGTTTTTATGTGTCATACAAAAAAAAAAAAAAAAGGCCCTTTAAGAAACGAAGAAGAAGAAGAAGAACCGATCATAGATCGAACTCCAATCGGGGGGGAAGGTTAGTGTTAAATAACACACAGTTAATTAATTTAATGAATGTCTGGGTATTTTTTATGCATAACAATATTACATAATACCCAATCCTTTTTCACATCGCACAGAATCACAGGTGGGGGACGACAGCGACAGAGAATCAAACGCAGGAGAGCCTGGTTAGTGTTAATACAGAAATAACATTGTCTAATTAATTTAATGAATGTTTGGGGTATTTTTAAGCATAACAACATTACATAATGCCCAATCCTTTTTCACATCGCACAGAATCGCCGGTGAGAGACGAGGCAGAGCCACGTGAGGAGGAAGAGGAGGCGATCCCTGGTTAGTGTTAATACAAAATAACGCTGTCTAATTAATTTAATAAATGTCTGCGTTATTAATGTTTTATTTGTTAATCGATAGCGGAGGTGAACGAGCAGTCAGGAACAGCAACAGGCCCTACGCGTAGAGGTACCGTTATTTTTTTTTTTAAATATCATGACTGTGTGTGTGTGTGTGTGTGTGTGTGTGTGCTTATACAGATCACTTATTTTCATTTTTATTATTATTATTAGGAAGGCAAAGGTGGAGACAGAACAATCTGAACAGAAGGAGAAGGCGAAGAAGAGACGTCTTATGGTCCCAGTGTGTTTTGGAAAGAGCATTTGTCAGTATGATCCAGATGACCGCGATGTGTTTGAGAATAATGGACCACTTGTGAGTAAATGGGTTTTCTTTTAAAGAAAAAAAAAAGACGTTGTTGATCGGACACTGCTTTAAAGTAATAAAAACAAGATGGCACACCACGAGTCCGTTTCACAGGATTCTGACCTTTTAGATGATATACGCGCTTTACTAAATCAACATGGAACTAGCGCTCCATTAACCGACGGTCCGCATGAGGCCTCTCAGGATACCACGGGGTCGATTTTGACCGAGTCGGCCCTAAACTCTCCCGCTGCAGGGTTAGTCTTCTTACGCGAAGCCGCTGCTCGGATCCCATCACCGCAAAATGCCTCGGTCCAAATAGCCACCCCACAAAATGCAGAAACGCTCACTTTCGTTTCCGATAATGTTTTAGAAAATACAAACGATCATTTGTTGAGTCTACACATTATTAATGAATGTATTAGAGAGTTAAATGATGAGGCACCGATAGGCCTGCGTTTGTTGAGAGAGATCGTTTCTGATATACCACCGCTCTGTGCAGAAACAAATACATCCGTTTCTGATTATGATATAGATCAAAATGAAATAAATATTTTACAAGAACAGAGTGCTAGAATTGGAGTCGCAGGTACACAAACTCAAAATGGTTGTGTGATTTTTTCTGATGATCAAATTACAGGATCCCCACAGACCCCAACGCAGCCGGACGTAGCAGCTAATATAACACAGACAGGGGGTGCGGTTACACCATCGTCACAACAGACAGACCATAATGACCAGATCATTGAACGGCCAGCTTTTAACAACGTTGAAATTAGACATGATTTAGTCATGCCTGTGTTACAGCAACCAGATTTAGCATTATTCTATAGAAATGTCATGGGTCAATTAGCTGGTTTGGCGGACAGAATTACCGGGGTTGTGAATATGAGTGACTTTGTTCAGATCGAGTTGGTTACAGATCAACAGCGTCATCATAGAACGTTTACAGTTGACACACAGGATATTCTAGACCATTTTGCAACATTTCTGGAAGAGGTTGTTCAGTCCAACATGGAGATCTGTGCCCACGAGCGTTTACAATTTATCATTCAGATCATCAGCAACCCACGTGGGGGGGCATTGGGGAAAAGGAGAATACAGTCGTTGCTGGATGATGAGTTAATTAAGAAAAAACGTAGACATTTGTATGTCGTAAATAACCGTCATGACCAGATTTGTTTCGCCATTTGTCTTGCTCATGTATTAAACCCCGGTTGTACAGACCAGGATGCTGTGATGCAGGGGGGGATTTTACAGGAAAGAGCCGGTCTCTCAAAGCAAACACCTGTGGCATTTTCTGATGTCGGGAGATTCGAGCGGTTAATCAACAGAAAAATTGTGATATTCCACAGAAACAATCCAAAAAGAATGTTACAAAAGTTTGAAACAGACTTTTCTGATAGAACAAACACCGTGTTCCTTTTTTTACACCAAAACCATTATTTCGGAATCAAAAATTTAAAAGCATTCATTGGAGCAAAAAACATCTGCTCCCACTGCTTCCTTGCATTCGAAAAACCAGAACGTCATTTTTGTGAAGGTTTTTGCCCTGTTTGCCGGGGTACTGATTGCAAACGGTTACAAAGACGATTTGTAAAATGCACAGATTGTCAGCAGTTGTGTTTTAATGCGGTGTGCTTTCAGAAACACAAGATCCCCGTCGGTGGCGCCAGCTTATGTCAGTTAAACAAAAAATGTCCCGATTGCGGTTGTACGTATAGAAATTCTGATGCTGTGCACCAGTGTGCAAAACCTACTTGTCGCATATGTAAGACGCAATTAGAGAAGGGTGAAAGAGAAGATCATTTATGCTACATACAAACGGCATCTGTGGACACAGAACTAAACAAAAAATGCTGTTACTACGATGTGGAAACTTTTTTATCGGACGATAAAAAACACATACCTTATCTGGTTTGTATGAAAACAGATGATGGCAGGGAGAAGTCTTTCTACGGATTGTCTTCAGTGCTTGATTTTTTATATTATATCAGGAGACCTGCTTTTTACAATTACACTTTAATCGCCCATAACGCCAGAGCCTTTGACTCATATCTGTTATTAGAAACAATGACAAGGGTCGGTTTATCCCCACAGATTCTTATGCAAGGTGCCAAGATTTTGTTTCACAGAACAGTATTACCGTTTGAAATTCATAGACAGCTTATCTTTTGTTGCTGCGAAGTTGTCCAAGCTCCCAGCTGCTATGGGGTTCCCGGAAATGACCAAGGGCTATTTCCCACACAGAATCTCATCAGAGGCAAACTTAGATTACAGAGGCGTACACCCTCCTGCAGAATATTATGATGTCAACCAAATGTCACCGCGTGAACAGGAGACGTTCAATGCATGGTACAGCTCTGTGTCGGGCAATGTATTTGACTTTAGAGAACAGGCCATTTCTATTGTCTGACAGATGTGCGTATCCTGCACGAGGCCTGTAAAAGATTACGTAATGAGTTCTTCGCTGATGGAAATATTGATCCATTCAATCAAATAACCATTTCGTCTGCATGCATGCGTGTCTTTCAAGCCAATTATCTACAGCCTGAAACACTGGCCATACCATCTCCGACAAATTACAATGATCAGTGTAAACGTTTTTCGTCGTCATCGATTATGTGGTTGGAGTACACGGCTGCTAAACAAAATATAAAAATATTACATGCCCTTAATGGAGGCGAGCGTAAAATAGGGGGGTTTTTTGTGGACGGTTATGCCGAAATACAAGGGGATAAACAATGTTACGAATTCTTGGGGTGTTTTTTCCATGGGTGCCCCGAACATTGCTACCCATACGCAGAACACCCTTTCTTTAAAAAACTAAATGGGGAAATTTATGCGGAAACCATGGAGAGATTGCAAACGTTGGAAAACCAACACAACGTTAAAGTTGTGAGCATATGGGAACACGAGTGGGGAGAAATGTGTAAAACAGATCCAGCCGTCATCCGATTTCTGTCCAGTTACCAGACAGCCGAACCGCTAGAACCCCGCGCCGCGTTGTATGGAGGTAGGACGTCAGCTGTGCGTTTAAGACACAGTGCAGCTCCCGATGAAAAAATTCTGTACGTAGACGTGACCTCGCTTTATACATTTGTAAACGCAACGAAAACGTACCCCATAGGCCATCCTGTCATCATCAGAGAGAATTTTTCCGCACCTACAGAGTACTTTGGTCTCATTAAAGCAGTTGTGTCGCCCCCTAGGGGTCTGTTTTTCCCAGTGTTGCCTTCAAAAATAAATGGAAAATTGGTTTTCACTCTGTGTCGCACCTGTGCATCGAAAAATAATCAGACAGAATCCTGTAACCACAATAAGACAGACAGAGCGTTAGAGGGTACATGGGTCACTGTGGAATTCAATGAGGCATTAAAACATGGTTATACGGTGGACAAGATTATAGAGGTATGGCATTTTGAAAAAAAAAGTGACAAAATTTTTACCGACTACATACATGCGTTTCTAAAAAGAAAACAGGAAGCATCAGGTTTCCCAGAAGGGGTTACCGACCATGAAAGCCGGGAGAAATACATCAGAGATTTTGAGACGAACCAAGGGATTCATTTAGACCCCTCTAAGATCTGTGTAAATCCAGCAAAGAGGCAGGTTGCCAAACTATGTCTGAATAGTTTATGGGGGAAATTTGGACAGAGAAATGATTTGACGCATACTTCCATCATCAGAGAATCAGATGAGTTTTTTCAAATCATGTTTTCTGGTATGTACGATATATCATATCTCCATTTTTTTGACACAGGTGCTGTTATGCTGCAGTGGAAGTATGATAAAAAATACAAACCCCCTCCAAACCGCACTGGCAACGTCTTCATAGCTGCGTTCACAACCGCCTATGCGCGCCTGGAGCTTTATAAGTACATCCATAAACTGCAAGAACGAGTTCTTTATATGGACACCGACTCTGTAATCTACACTGTAGGAAAAAACGAAGACACATTGGAAACCGGTAACTATCTGGGTGATTTAACCGACGAATTGCCTGCTGCTGAGACCATACAGGAATTTGCTGCAGCCGGGGCTAAAAGCTACGGCTACCAGCTAAGACACAGTAAAAAAACTGTTTTGAAAGTCAAAGGGATCATGCAAAACATCCAAACGGCAGATGCTGTAAACTTTGATTCTATCAAAGATCTAGTGGTAGGTTATTTAAAGAACGAGCGAAAAGAATTACGTACATGTCAAAACACCATTAGACGTGATAAAAGCGGTTTTCACCTAACAAACGCCTCATTTGATAAAAAAATTAAAGTTGTATTCGATAAACGACGTCTTTTTTCAGACGGTAAAACGTTACCGTTTGGATATTAAAAAAAGAAAAGAAAAAAAAATGGATGAAGTTAAATTTGATACCAGATTTAAAACACCCTTTTCCTGTCTAATAGCTGGTCCAAGCGGGTGTGGTAAATCAATGTTTGTGAAAAATGTTTTGGAAAATTGCATGCAAGTTTTGGATTCTGTACATGAAAACGTGGTTTGGATTTACACCTCGTTTCAACCTATGTACAGTGAATTGCAAAAGATCAATAAAACTGTGGAATTTGTAAAAGGACTTCCGTTTGTTTACAAGGGACAAGTAATTAATGGATCTCACATCCTGGACCTGCTAAAGAATTTGATACATCCTTTTAAAAGGCCCCACCCGTCTCCTAAAGGCTGGAGCGAATTTCTGTATACTCTGTCGGATTTAAACATCCCTCTATCAACCATCAATAACCCGGCTGCGCGTGAGGAATATATAAAAATTAAATCGGTCTACGATACCCCCCAGACCAAAAAAGAAAATGATGATTTTGTCTCTCCCCGTTGGTCCATGAACGGTAGAACTGAGAAGAGAAAAAAACAAAGAAAACTGGTATCCCTCTCTCCCCAATGGACCAGGGTTGGTGATAAGAGGGGGCTGCATGTGACAACAAAACCCCCCAAGTGGGTTACATTATCGCCTTAGAAATAAACCAGAACGTGTACTCTTTCATTTTAATAATAAAGTTTATTTATTATTACAAACTTGTTGTACATGGTGTTTATTAAAAACATAAAGCAATAATGAAAAATTAAAACATGTGACAGTCTCTGAACATTTGTAGAGAACAAGTGTTTTGTGTAAAACTAGCTGATTTTCTAATACAGATCTGGTATTTATTAACAAACTCATAAACCATCAAATCATTCTTGTAAACATCTTTAGAATATTTTGAAATTACATCGTGCATTGAGAAACCAGCAGCGCGATTACACAGATAAAATACGCAGTGATGGCTACACACGGTCGATTCAATGTCTTGAAATTGGTGGTCGTGGTATAATATTTTGGAAGATCTCTGTTTTAAAAAATCCAGTATACTCGGGGGGTAGTGGGTAAAATGTGGAGGTAATCCGTATGAATCGTAGAAAGTTGCACAATTACCCTCATCTAACGTTAATGCCAACCAGTGTTCTCCTGGCATGTAAGATGGGTGGGTGTTGACGATGAAATACGCCGGTCGTTGGAACGAGGGGGAGAGCAGCGCTAGCTGATCTGCTGCCCAAACGCCGCAGAATCTCTCACCGAGCAGGTTATGGAGTAACGATTCAAGTTCATGGTTGTTCATTTTTTTCACCGAGTCGTTAATAATAATCCACCAAGACCCTTCTTTTTGAGTCAATTTCCAAAACAGAATCATAGCACGCGTACACTAGTAGGGTTACTGTGTGGGGCAGGGCCTGTCTGAACCTGGCTTCCAATCTGATGTTTCCTGTGTTGACGGGTGATAATGCATCGGAATCTTCGCACGCATTCAGGTTAAAGACAAATAAAGAGTAACCCGAGTTGAATTCCTCTCTGTTTATGCTTAGAGGTAGGTCTTTTAAATGTCTACCGGTAGATGTGAATAAACTGTAAAACTCTCTCACAGAACTCCCCTGATTAAAATTGGGTTGATATGGTTTAGCCGGTATCTGTCGACCATCTTTACACAGCGCCAAATATTCAATGTCATAATGATGAAAATTGAACGGGTTCAGTTCACGGGCCCCTGTGAATGCGTGGTGATTAACCAGACCTATCACCACATATTTAGGTAACAACCCAAGGAACAAATTTTCATGTGGAGAAACGCGTGAATTCTCAGGTATCGAATATGTTTTTATATTCACTCTTGAAAGCGGGTACAACGCGTTTGCCTTTAATAAAGCCGTTTCATGTCCCAGTCTGACGGCTGGAGACACCGTGACTTTTTTAATGAAGAGAGCGGCTCCTGAAATGTTGAGTTTGAAGGTCGATTCCCCAGCCCCAACCAGACAGAACGCGTCACTGGTTCTCGTTAGCTTTACTCTGAGATCCAGAGCGTTCAATAGTAGTCTTTCGCTGAAAAGTATGTCCGCATGCAGAGCCCCGAGCAGATGCACCTCTTTTGATTCTCCTGTAAATTGGGTTCTTTTATTCAATCCATGGTTTGGTCCGTTGGCTGTTACGATGGAATTTAGAGCACCAGCAGTGTCTTTATACAACAACCCTGCCCCGAATTGGGTTTGAAGAGATTGTTCTGAATAGTTTAACAATGTCTCAATTATGGCACGGTAGGGGTGGGTGGCGGAAGACTGTGAGATCAGACGATCGCCCAAGGTCACATCACACTGACTAAAAATGGTATTCAAAGGGTAGTTTATTAAACCAACCGCAGCGTCTCGAGCCAGATTTGAACCATCAGCCTTTGTAAGTTTCACCCTCAGGTACAGCAACGTGTCTGATAGGTCTAAATATTTCTCACCGTCTCCTGGGATAAAGAATTCGATTGGCCCCCCGTCGGTAATTGCGGCGACGGGTTGTACTTCGGTATAAATCTTATCTTCAACAGAGAGCTGGGTCATGGGGGCTGAAAATAAATCCAACTCTGCCAATGTGCATTCTGTCGATTTGTTATGTAAAAACGCCATGTTATTTAAAATATGTCACGGTTCTTCGTTGCAGGCTTCTTCCCCCGACGCGGTCGCTTTTTAACTGATTGTTTTCTTTTAACTACTCTCACTTTTCTACTGGTCCATAGACCAGTAGAAAGGTCCATAGCCCGGGGGTCTCTTTCTCCCCCTACTGGATAGAACAACAATTCCAGATCCACCTTGACCCCCCTCCTCATTCTGATCAGGACGAGAGGTCATTTTTGTCACAGCTCGACCGATGACATCGGAAGCTATGTTTGAAGCCGCTGTTTTCAAGTGCGGTTTTGCTATGGCTATACCTTTTCTAACAAACGGTGAAACAAACCTAAAAAGGCAAGAAAATAAACCCGCAATGCCTTTTCCATACAGAGTCGGTGCTCCATAAAACCCAGGCAGGTTTCCACCGGCCTGATTCACATAATAATGGACGAAACGGTGGGGGTCTTGTCGATGTGTGGCTGACGCCATGGTAAAGTTCCGCAGAAATGATGATTAATCGACGCTGTCTGGTTAAGAGTGAGGTTTGGAGAGCCCTACTCCCGGCTTATATGTCGTTGTATAGGGCGAAAATGCAGTCTCAGAATAGTTTTTCCATAGCTAAAATTCACAGGAACATTCTGATCAGTTTTGATCTGTATTTGAATGTTTTCTATATGTTTTTTTGAAACCGGTACGTAGTTGGGAGGGTTAAAAGTCTGAGTGATGATGTCACCAAAAACCCCCCGCACAGGTAGTGTGCGTAAAAGCGGTGCATATGCATCCCCCACAATCTGATGGCTTACTATATCGCTGTAGCAATAGAGATGATAAAAGCCTGATTTAGCATCTCCTGGGAATGGTGCGCTTTTCTTGTTAAATAGAATCCATTCACCTGGTACTACACCGAGCATATATGCCACCGGTTCGAAAAATCGGAGTTGCCACTGACCACCGGCTTGAAATTGAAAAGATTGTTTGAACGGGTGAATGTCTAGTTGTACATCGACTTCTATTTTTTTCAAGGCCGCATTAATCTCATTCTTCAAAGCAAGGATTCCGTTGTAATATCCGCCTCTAATTTTTTGACTGGTTTTTGACCTTTCATCATCTTTTTTTCTCCAACCAAAGAATGCTGAATCTTCAGGTACATTATGCCAGGTGTGTGGGTAGGATACTTCCGTCAAAGCCACCTCCCAGTCACCGGACAGGTTTATATGCTGTGCCAAGTTCACTCTGAAATCAGAGGATCGGTTATCTCTGAAAACATCCAGACTGGCGTTTGAGGGCAGAGTTATGTAAAAAACATTATCCATCTTTCCACCTTAAGTGTTGAAACGGTTGTGAGGTGTCTTGTAGCAACAAAAGGGTCTTTTATACATTTTTAAGATCGCTGATCTTTATCCAGCTGTTGAATTTTTCTGTCCAGTTTTTCCACCTGACTAATACCTGTTTTTCACCCTTAACAACACGGTGTTTTAATATCTCAGCCACCTGATAAAAACGATCATTTTCCAGTTTCACTTTCTGTAATTCCGGCTCATAAAAGGAACCTTCTATAGGTTCACCATCCATATCCGTCAGTTTATACGCTGGAGGATTACGTGGCACATGTTTTACTACCTTGAAAACTTCATCCGTATAACTTTGTTCATACTTTTTATCAAAAACACCCCTTAGTTTCGATAACCTGACCAGATCACCCTTCTTGAATTTTGTTTTAAATCTTGTTCGAGGTGTAGACCCATAAATATTATAAAAAACTTGATCTGTGTTTTCAGGGGTTACTTCATTAGGTGCCATTTTTATGCTCGAATGGTAACTGTGGTTGTAGCTTGAAAGCAGGTCTTGAAGAATATCCACGTACCTCATTGTGTTATTAGCAGTAAAATAATGCCACATTCTAGTTTTCAGAGTTCTGTTGAATCTTTCAATGACCGACGCCTTCAAATCACTCGCTGTGCTGAAATGCACAATACCATATTTTTTCATCAATGCATTGAACTTTCTATTAAAGAATTCTTTCCCTGCATCGGTCTGAAGCTTCTGCGGTATTTGACTTTCTCTGAAAACGGATTCAAAGGCATCTACCACTTCTTGTGCTGTTTTTCTCTTTATTGCTCGGGCGTAAGCCCGCTTTGAAAACACATCGATGACTGTTAATAAATAATTATAACCATCGTTGTGCACCGCCAGTGCTTGCATATCACATAGATCAGCCTGAAACTGTTTCAAAGGTCTAGCGACAAACACTCTATTACGCGGAAAATGAAGTCTTGCTGGTTTGTGGAGTGTGTACGCTGCTTGACCAGAGAGAAAGTCTTTAACTTTTTCAACTTCAAATCTCTGACCATCTTTGCTTGTTAAAGATCGACGGAGTCTGTCCACACCACCAAAACTCCCTGGATGTGATGGTGTATAATAAGCTTTCTCCATCATCCTGCGCTCCATCTTTCTAGTTCTTCTTAAACCCGTGAATGAAAGGAGACAATTTTGTTCTGTGTCAAAGGCTTTATTCTTGTTTTAATTCCACAAAAGCATGGTTACATGTTTTAAATTCTACAAAAGTAATGATACATGTTTTAATTCCACAAAAGCATGGTTACATGTTTTAAATTCTACAAAAGTAATGATACATGTTTTAATTCTACAAAAGTAATGATACATTTTTTAATTCTACAAAAGTAATGATACATTTTTAAATTCTACAAAAGTAATGATACATGTTTTAAATTCTACAAAAGTAATGATACATGTTTTAATTCTACAAAAGTAATGATACATGTTTTAATTCTACAAAAGCAGGTTACATGTTTTAAATTCTACAAAAGTAATGATATATGTTTTTTGTTTCTAAATCAAAATTATCTAGCATGCAGTAAAAAAATGTCAAAAATCAATCAGTCTTCAAATCCAAAACACTTTGAGACGGTATTCAGTTCGGTGAGCTGTTGCTCCGAAGAAGCGTTTTCATATAATTCAACGATGGAGGAATGTATCTTAAAACCACATTTGAGTTCATACATCAGCGTTTTTACCACCGTTGTGACTTCGGTCGGTTGCTTGTATATTTTTGTGATGCAGCATGTTCTGAATAGCCAGTATGAATTTAGGGGTGATCATTCTTTTGCTAATCCCCTCAAAATGCAACTGTAGATAATCTTCATCCATCTCGCTTAAGCATTGGTGTTGACGCTGGCTCGGGTGCGAGATTTGACACCCGTAACAGTTCTCTCTAACATATTTAATATAGTTCACATTGAATAAGTGAAGCAACGCTGTTTTTATAGTCTTCACCAGCAGAGAAGAGAACCATCCATCCACCTCATCACCCAGCTCCGGTACCGGGTCCAACGATGACTACATCGGCTTGGGTTGAGAACAACCGTTCTCAGGAATAGGAGTAGGCGGTCTCGATGGCTTGTCATCCGTAGGGGTCGATTCCATCTGCGCATTGTCATCAACCGCTGCCGCTAGAACGCCGTCATCGGGGGCAGTAGATGGAGTAGCAGCGACGGCGCCTCTTAGCCAGGCACCAAACTGCTCGTACAGAGGTAGACTCGGTGTTGGTGATGCTTCTGGCGACAACGGTGAGTCCGGAGGGGTGGGAGGCTGGTATGGTCCGGGAAAACCCAACTCATCTACCGGTTGTGGTCCGTATAGGTCCTGAGAAGGGTCAAAAGAACCCCAGTATGCTGGTAGGGTCATTTGGAAACCGGCGTTCTGCATTCTGTTCCTGTAATTGGTTGTGAGATGAGGTTTTGTCCTGAACCTGTTATATGCATGTTGGGCGGAGCTCAATGGAAGTGTGGTTAGGCGAAGAAGGAGGTGCCGCTTAAAAACAAATTGTTCTTTTCACTTTCTGGATCCGTTTCAAGCGACAATGACACACAAATAGGTAGGTGATTGTATGGTCAAACGCCAGAACGAAATCCGAAATGGCCCGCAGGGGTGCTGAGAAGATGGTGATGAAACGCTTTGTTTTTAAAGAAAACGACTCGACCACTATCATAGTATCGTCTTCTTCACCCCTACGCAGGCTTTTTACGAAGAAGATATCGTTAGAAGGACTCACTGTGGATCGAAAAACAGTGTAGCCGACAACACATCCCCGTTGAGCCTGCAATGCATTCCAATCGAGCTCATCAGGGGATACAGGCCAGTTTTCTTTCTCTGCATCTGCATCATCATATCGACCCGAACAAGGTCTAGTGGTCAGATTTGTCCAATCTTCATGCGTTAGAGGCGTAAGTATGGAGAAGTCAGGGGTTTCGTCACCATGCGTTTGATAGAGGTAGAGCAGGCCGGCATCATATTTAAAAATGTAACCCAATTTTCCAGCCGTGTGGTAATGCTTTAAATCCCATTCGTTCTGCATGATTCCAACAGGAGGGTTTAAAACCAAAGTAAATTCGTCCGTCTGCTTTTTCTTGTTTAAAACCAATGGCTCACTATTAGAAGAAACCGGTGTTGTTGGTATAGAGGCATCCATCTCTGCGTTGTTTTTTTATGTTTAGACACTGTTCTCCTCATGATAACCTACACCTTTTTTCTCTATTTAAAAGCAGAAAACCCTCGACTCCACCTTTCCTAGCAAAACCACGCCTCAATACCAGTTTGACGAGCGTTTGACATAAAGTTTTTGCCCTGTGGGTGAACCCTAACCCCCCCTTCCTCCTCTGGAAGTCCCCCTCCCTCTCCCCCACGTTAACCCCCCCCCCTCATGCTGACCTTTGACCCCTCCCTCTCCCCCTCTTTGTCGGAAGCCCCCCCTCCCCACTTTGACCACCCCTCGTGCTGACCTTTGACCCCCCCTTCCTCCTCCGGAAGACCCCCCTCTCCACTTTGACCACCCCAACGTGACCTTTGACCCGATCCATCAAATCTCACATTCCTGAGTGACACAATATGGTGCTATATTCTTCTTTCATGACCCTCAATATTTGAATGTTTTTTTTATTTTTATGGATGTCTGACCTGGTTTTCCATGTGATAAATAGATCAATTGTCGTCCAGTGTGTGCCAAAGCTCTTGTCCAGATGAGACCTGGGGCCGTATTCACAAAGACTCTTATCTTACCGCTAGTTACTCCTAACTCGCACTAAAAGGTCTTACGTAGGAGTTGTCGTCTAAAACCTATTCACAAACGCACTAAGAGCTACTTTTACGTGGGACAAATCCCTAAAACTGAGCTAAGAGTGACGTCCTGTTGCTATGGAAAACGTCATTTCCTATGTAAGAGTAAATAGACGGACAGCAGTGTGATTGGTTGTTGAATGACATCTGTGAAACCAGGAAATGGAAAACTTCAATGTCGATAAAAGCGTAATTATGAAAAGCGCAAATAGCAGAAATAATGCACGATGGCATATTTGGTTCTGTCACGAGACTCAAACTTCATACAACTTACACACAATAGCCTACTTACAGAGAAAAGTTTAAAAAGGAAAAAACGTGAAACGAATCTTGTAATGCGACAGACTGGCGTCCTATCCAGGGTGTAAGCCCCCTCCACGCGACCCTGAATTGGATGAAAGCGGTAGAGATAATGGATGGATCATCATATTAAGGGAGTGATTGCCAGTAGGCTGTAAACAATTAGGCTGTCTAATGAGCACATCAGCCACACGGTCCTCAAAGGGCGAATCGGAGCCGGGATTACAAATAAGAAAAAAAAAGGGAGGCATAGGTAGAAATTAGCAGAAACATAAAAAAATGCATCTGATCCAGCGGTGTCTCGAACGGAAGAAGACTGTGAGAAGAGATGGTATTCTCTACAGTCCCAGTGTCGGCTAGAGATCGCCGCTTATAAAAAGGATGCTGCTGCAACATGTAGGCCTTGTCCATCATATAGCCTAGGCATCCCTACATATGCTGCATAAATTGGAAGACGTGCACGTTTTCTTCTTTGTGTAGGGGGAACAACACTTAGCCGGTGTTACCTCAAAAAACGTAGATATTTTTCTACGGTTTAGCCTGTCATCCACACGGAACCGGAGATTTTCGGCACCAAAAAACGAATCTTTTCAAAAACTCCGGCCAAAGTGGAGATTCGCGTTTTCTCCGTTTTCAGTATCTGCGTGTGGATGGTTGAAAACGGAGTTTTAAGTACCGTAACGTCACTATCCGCAACATAAAATGCTCCAACATCACTTGTGTGACCTGTGCTTACATTTATGCCCTCAGAGCTGTGTTGGTATCATCCATTGTTAAAGCACGTTTTGTTTGTTTGCTTTTATAAGCTCTATCACTGCTGCGTACTGAAGATAGAGGAAAGAACGTTTTTCTTAGTGGATAGGTTTTGTGAGAACTACTGCCCCGTACTGCTTTGTCACGTCTATGAATGTGCTGAAAAGCGCATTTATCCGGTAAAGTGTGGATGGAGGTTTATTTCAACGAGCGGAGGAAAATCTTCGTTTAAAAAAAAAACTGGCTACCATGGACATTGTCGGTATTGTTTGGTCAATTCAGAATTATCCAGATTGTCCAACACATTGCGTCTGGCTGCAGCCATTTTATGAGTCTTTGTGAATAGGTCTTAGGGATTTAGGAGTCCTCTTGACTTCTTTTAAGGACTCCCAGACTTAGGAGCTACTTTTCCGCCTAAAAGTGGTCGTGAATTACTTTTATCTTAAGAAACTAGGAGTCCTCAATTTAAGCATACATTATTGAGTAGGCCTATATGAGCCTTGTTGGATGGATTAAAAACATGCTGTAACTGCTTGCTGCAGCTTTCGCTTAACTGTTTTACTAAGTGAGTCAGCTTACCCGAATTGTAGATGACTTGAAAAGAAGACGTCAGGATTCACAGCTGGACCAAATAAAGAGCAGAGAAGGAGGAAGTTCAGACCATCTATTCCATTGATCATAATGGACAAGGATCTTATCCCCAACTCTAACATCTCTCTGCCCGGCTTTCTAACATGAGTCATAGTCTATTTTACAGTAACAGTGGTTATGTTTACGGGGACACGATCAGATTAAAAGCCTGATAGGAATAAAATGTGTCATGTAAACACGCCCTTTGACCCAATTACACTCATTCGGATAAAAATGTAATTCCGATTGAGAGGGATGGCGATAGTTAATCCCATCGCAGGGCATAAAAAATTATTCTGAATGTGTGTCATTACTGCACATGTCTGTTAAATCATGCGTAGCCATACAATTCGTCGGCCTACATATATATAAAACTGTGACCAGAACAAAGTAAAGCATGCTCTGAAGTACATCGTACTACTCCAAATTTTAAATGTCTTTAAATGTTTGTTCACACGAAAGGTCTGCTACTTCTTCTAAAGCCGGTTCTGGTCTTTTTGAAAGTTCTGCGCATGTCAAAATAATTTATTCCGATCAAACGTGTAGTGGATGTAAATGTAAAATGTTTTTAAAAGTAGTTTTTTAAGCTTGATATTATTTTCATTAAATTTCATAGTGGGGATATGAATCTTAATTTTTCATGTTTATGGGGAGGGGTCATTCAGTTATTCTTTTCCTACAAAATAAAGGTGTTTCTTTTTTTTCCAAATACTAATTTTGTTTTTTGTCAGAAAAATCAGAAAAAAAATCAGAAAATAAAATCAGAAAAAAATCAGAAAATATGAACACATTTAACTTAATTTTCTTGGTTTCAATGCATTTTTGTGGCTGTTTTCCCAAATTTACCACAATTGTTCCTGTGAAATTGGATATTATGTACATTGCAGCAAATACTACGATGTATCTTTTTATGGCACTAGATACAGAAACGCCACTATCATGGGTTAGACATATCTGTGTCCACGTGGGTTTTCAACTTTCTCACTAAAAGGCCAGTGGTGATTTGTATTAGTAAAATACCCAGTAACACTGACAGCAGGAAACCCCCAAGGATGTTTGTTAAGCCCGTTGTGTCTTAAAATGCTAATTCACAGCACTACTATTAATGTGAGGATTTTGACCTCCTAAATTAGGGGTTTTTCGGAAAAATGTCTGCAAAAATGACCCAGTGCCAAATGATGCTTTTTGCAGTTACTGAAACAAACAGTTGTACATTTTTGCAGCTCTACAGTTTTATATTGGGTAATATTCTCATCCCAGTATGTTGATTTAATGGAGGATCTTCAGCACAAAGTTAGCTGTAAGACAGTAGTTACATTTTCTGTAAATTGACTTTGAAATGGTAAATTTCAATGTCATGATGTCACTACAACAGTTTTCTGTAATTCATAGATTCATTACATAAACAAAAAAACATATTTTTCTAATTATATTAAAATATTACTTCTATATTACTGGCTTTCAACCAGTCAAATTGAAAATATACAAAAATATACATGAAAGATTCTTAAAATAAAATGTATTTTATCATTGTTTCACATAGTATAACAATGATACAATCTTTAAGTTACCATGCAGAAAATCAGAAAACTTTGTCATTCTTTTTAGGACGCCACTATGGATGCAATGATACCACTTTTTTCAAACCGATACGATACCGATATTTGGATTTGAGTACTTGCTGATACCGAGTACTAATTCGATACTTCTACTACAGAAAAAAAATGCAACGATTTGGAACACGTGCCCCAACTGTTACAACAAATTATGGTGAATTAGATTTAAAAAATGAAATATTGATAAAAATGACAATGAAACTTAAATTCAAAGTGAAAAACATACATTTTCTGTGAAATAATTGCAGTTTACACATTTTAAGTATCGGTTCATAGATACCGATACAGCACCAAAGAACAGTATTGGCCCCAATAATACCAGTATCTCTATCGGTGCATCCTTACACACCCCAATTATTAATGGAATCTCTCATGAAAATAAGCTTAAAAAATTACATACATTTTTGTTTTTGTTTTCATCCCTTCAAGCCTAAATTACGCAGCATATTTGTTATTCCAGATCCAGATACCCGTAATGGTGATGAAGCTTGCAACAATGAAGAGGATGTACAAGCAGAACAGCAGACGGTCGATCACTATTCCAATCCTTTGCCATTCCTCAGCAGTTTTGGACCCCTGGAAGTGTTTATCCACCTGAACACGGATGGCTGTGAGATCCCTGGTGAGCTTCCTCAGTTCCTCAAGTGCCGGCTCAGGAGGAGCAGGGGGAGCAGCAGCAGGGTGGGTGGGGGCCTTCACTGGTTTTGGATCCTTTAAGATACTCTGGTTTCCTGGGATGGTTATGGAGCTTGCATTTGCTGATGAATCTGGGACAAAAAGAGGATTTCTAATAACTGTACACCATCTTTGATTCATAAAACTAAAAAAATTCTGAGCACCCATTTTCAAGTCTGACTGTAAAAGTTATCCACATGTTAAGAAAGGTTTATTTTTGTAACTTTATTTTTCTGGAAGAAAAAAAAAAGTTTTAGAATTATTTTATTTTTTCCCTTTATGTTTTTACTGTTCAGATCAATGCTTCCCAACCCTGGTGTTCAAGGCACACTGCCCTGCGTGTTTTAGATGTTTCTCGGCTTTGCCACACTCATTTCAGATTATTCCAACTTAGCAAAAGCCTGTTAATCAGCCATCAATTGAAAGACGTATGCGGAAACATGGAAACACATAAAACATGCAGGGCAGTGTGGCTTAAAGGCACAGTGTGCAATTTTCGGCCAGTAGGGGGCAGTGCATACCTAAAATATCAAGAGTATCTGTGTCTTCGAGGAAGAAACTCAACAACGGAGGTCCAACTAATGTTCTTTCAAACGCTCAATTCCCTGAGAATCATCTATTTGCAACAACATGACGAGCACATCAGTCTCTCTTTCATCGCTTGGAACTAGTGAAGAGTTACAAATGTATTTATGTCAAAACTGTTTTGCATTTTAAGGGGAAATCGATGTTTTAATAGCAGGCATGTTCTGTGCGCTTTGTCCGTCCAGGCTCTTGTAGAAGTAAAGATCGCGTCTAATATGGCTTTCCCCTGAAAAGAGGACCCGCACCTATGTATTTTAACACTGAATTTTTAAGTCATATTTTACAATATCGCCAGTGTTTTGCAATTAATTTTCTTTACATAATTAATATTACATAATATTTTAGGGCTATTTTCAAAGATGTACTGCAAAATCCACACTGTCAATACAAGTCATTTACAGCTGACCTACAGAAGTGGGTAGCCAAAGGTTTCTGATAATCATCGTCCCAAGTCCAAATTTTAAACATCAAAATTGTTTTAAAACTGGATATGGACTTTTTTACATAGTGGAAGGGATATTTTTGGCTTTGAAAGAAACTAACCCATAAAATGTAATTTTTCCTCACTCATTGACTCTTCTCACTTTGAAAGATAAGCTTCTCAAAAGTAGTATTTCTCATTTCAGAAATCGAAAAAAATGTGTAGTAAAAGATCAGCAACACTAAAACAGGATCTGAACATAAAATAAAAATTACTATGATTTGTATTTATTGCATCAGTTTATTCCTAAACATTCTTCCCTAACTAAAATAAAAGTATTAGGTTATTAACATATACATTTTTTTATAAATGGTGATAAAATCTCATTGTAATTAGAAAGACGAGTTTTTTTTCAATTCTTGAAAATGGGTGATTAAATATTTTATTTGCTTTCTGTACCAAAAACATCTAAATTAATTTAAGAGATAAAAAACTTGCTTGACTGGCTTAATTTGAGAAACATTCCCAAATAATTCTGAAGTTCAGTCTACGCTTTGGCTGCTTTCTCTTCCATAGTGATGCCTGATGTTTTTATGTGGAGTATGAAGATATTTCTGTGTGCGTTGTTGCACCTGCATTTATTACATCAAAGCCACTAACAAAAGGTAAAAAACAAACAAACTTGCAAGTAAATCTACCACTTATCATTTGTTTAAATTCTAAGCTCCCTCTTACCATCCAATATGAAATTTGCCACATTGTTTTACAACAAGGTACTGTACCTTTGTAAGAAGGGTTGAGGCAGACTGTAACTCTGTTGCTCTTCTTTGGAGGTATGCACACGAGAACAGCGAGATAACGTAACACCAGTACCCTGAGCCAGTTTGGCACGGCACTGTACTGGCTGGAGCTGAACTGAATGTTGGTGATAAAGACGGTCTCCAGAAGACTGGCCACCATCAGAGCCAGACTGATGGAGAAGAACACATCTGTGGGAAACATCACAGCAATTAAGACTGGCATAAGTTCTTTAATTTCAATTAATTCTTCCTTAATGAGGAGATTGTGGGCCAAATAACACATTTTGCTGTAGGTGAAGTTACACTATTTTCCATCCAAGTCCCAGTCCTCATCAGGAAACAAACATTTTCATCAGCATCTATATCGAGCTTTTTTAGAGTCATCGGACCAAAGTGTTGCCCCCTGTTGAGAGCCGAGTCACAGTTTACGGCACTCAGAAAATCGAATTATTAAATGAAGTACATTCGACTCCACGTCGATAGATCCTGCATTGCGTCTCTTCGTGTTAGCTTTCTACCGCTTAGCTTTGAGCTGCACGAAGGCAGTAAACCGAGGCTGGTGGGAGTGAAGGAGACGGAGTTAAAGCAGGATCCCAATCACAATGCACCGTCTCTTTGTCAGTCCAAAAACTTGATTCGAGGGGATGCGCAAGTATGGGTGGGCGCGAAGGGTCGGTTGCAGAAAAAGAGATTTCCAATCGCCTTATCAGGGTAGAATAGTCTGATTTGTGAAACTCCAGTTCGGTTTGATCCAAGTTGGACCAAGGTGTGTACATGCATTTCAAAAGACTCATATCAGACAGACTGACGTAATAATTAGATTTTCTCTTGCTGCATGTAAACGCACTGAATGTTTAGATTAAAACCAGATAAACCTGCTGCTCTTCTCCCTGTGGGCAGAATTGAACTAGTCTGCAGTTTGTCTTGGTTTTAGAGGTGTGTCTTTCAAACAGCGAGAGCATCGCCGTAGTTAAGCAAAGTCACTGACTCATATTCTGTTTAGATCATAACTTCCTTTTAAGATCTAGCTAAATTAAATTAGACAATAATGTGATGCATGTGCGAACAATGCTGTTGAAGAAGGATCTTTCTGATTTAAGACTTGCTGTTTTATTTCTCTGCTCACTTTTAATTTACTCAGCCTTGATTGCGCCTCTCTAATAATTTTTTACCTCCTCATTCAAGTTTTTCTACTCTTGCATCCATTTTGTATCCATTTTGTCTGCATTGTTGATGAATATCAATGGAATTTTTTCTGAAGCTGTAGCTCGAGTGCACCTTTTAAAATATAATACTCCAAACCTTTTGTATGCAGAATTGAAGAGACACCAATTCTAAGGTGTCACTTACTGATCAGGGGTGTTCTGTCTCCTGTGATCGGCAGCAAGTCGTTCATGATGAGCAGGAAGACTGTGTAGCCGAGGATGAGGGTCATCTTGAAGGATGATCTGTCTACACTCTGAGGAGGCAGCAGGAAGCTGACAAGATCCACGGTGACCAGAAAGCAACTGGGGACCAGGAGGTTCACCACATAAAGGGTAGGTCTGCGGCGTAGGATCAGCTGTTTATGAAACACATGGAACGAAGCTTTTATACTATACTGTAAATTCCTTCAGTATTTTATGTTGTATCATACTACACGGTATACTCCTTCTATGTCACTTTACTATAACAAAACTATACTATACTATATTCTACTATCAGGGGCCATAAGGGCCTGCAAAGCCTTCTCTGCAGGCCTAAACATATTCAGAAAAGTACTTTTTTTTTTTGTTGTAAATATTTTTCATTCTCCCTGATCTTTTCTCTTAATATCATATGATATTGTTGTGATACTTCCAGTCCAGGTGGAGTTTTTATTAGGGATGCAATGATACCAACTTTTTTAAACCAATACGATGCCGATACTTGGATTTGAGTGCTTGCTGATACCGAGTACTAATCTGATATTTCTACTGCACAGAAAAAAATGCAAAGAATATGAAGCCATGTTTTATTTTCTTCTCTACTTGTTACAACAAATGATGGTTAATTGCTGAAAAATAAAATACTAATAAAAATGACCATAAAACTAACATTTCCAGTGAAAAAAGAAACATTTTCTGTGAAATTATAGCAAAGTTTACACATTTTAAGTACTGGTTCATGGTATCGGTTAACTTCAACCGATACAGTACAGAAGAATGGTACTGGCCCCGATACTCGATACCAGTATTGGTAGTGGTGCATCCCTAGTTTTTATCCAATCAAATTTCAGCTAACGTTTATTTGTCAGGTTTTAGATAAATATATACAAAAAAAACCCATAACAGCACAAAAAAGGGAAGCATAACTAAGTTTTAAAAAAAGGTTTGAAGAATCAAGTGTAAGACATACAAAATTGTATCAGAAGCTTACTAAAATGCGCTCTAAACTGAAGGGTTTTAATATTTGATTTAAAAGAACTTAAAGATTCAGCAGCTTTGCAGTTGTCTGAAAGTTTATTCGAAATTTGTGGAGCATATAAACTGAAAGCTGCTTCTCCATGTTTGGTTCTAATTCTGAGGATGTTCAGTGATCTAGAGTTGGAGGAACTGAGTGGTCCGCTTAGTTGGTATAGTGACGACAGATCTCCAACATACTTGGGTGCTGAACCATTTAGTGATTTATAAACTACTAGGAGTATTTTAAAGTCTATTCTCTGAGCTACAGGGAGTGTAAGGACTTTAGAACTGGGGTGATGTGCTCTACTTTCCTGGTTCTGGTGAGGATGCCAGCAGATCCATGTTGGTCAGTGCAAGCATTTTATTTGTATTTTAATAAGTTTGTTGCCATTCAATAGACTGGTGACCTGTTCGGGGTGTACTCCACTTCCTTCCTATTGCTGGTTTGAATTATTTGATATCGCCTATATACTATACTAAAATAACTATGCAATGCTATGCTATTCTATGAACCTATACTAGCTATACTATTCTATACTAAAGAATGCCAAACTATACTATACTACACTACACTGTGGTTTGAGGTTGACTGCAATCCTGATAATGTATTTTCACAGAAAAACAAAATACAAGCAACAGGCAAAATATTCTGATTATGAAAAACCAACCTTACCTGAAATTGGACCTCAGAGTAGTGTCCTGCATCTAACTCAATTTCATAATGAATCACACTTATGTTGTAGAGCTCCCACTCTCCCTTAGTCCTCATCACGTCTTTGGACTCCCTGAGAATCTCTTCTCCTGTCAGGCCAGGAAACATCCGGATTTCTGAAACTTGACAAATATCAATTTTCACAGTTTAGTAGTGAATCACTAACCCAAAGGACTGAAACCTGTTATTATTGTCCACAGGCTTTAGTAACAGAAATGTTTCTGTCTCACCAAAATGTAGATACGATCCAAATGTCAGCGAGCAATTTTGGAAATCAAATGGGAAATTGTAGATTTCCAACTTGCAGGAGCTGACCACTCTAATGGGCTTATCATCAAAAACATGGCCGTTGTTGTATAAGTACACATATGGAGTTTGAGGAGATCTGTTCTCATCCATGCTAAATAAAAAATAAGAGAAACTGAGTTCAATTTAGTTTGTAATAAAAAAATAACATTTTTTTTTAGCTTTTGCCTTATACAGTAATACTAACTTATAGTGAAAGCTTTTAAATACTGCTACAAGTCATAATTTAATTATTGCTTATTTAATGTATAATACTAATTTGTAATAGAAACCCCACCAAAGAATAAAAATGATTTAGACGTACAACTCTGAGATATGGACATCTGGAACCCAAAGCTTTTCTCGAGGTACAGAGACTCTTTCAGTTCCACATTCCTCCTCATCCCAGCTGAGTCCTGCTATATCCCACTCCTGTGTACACACAAACAAACAACCGCTCGGTAGAATATTCACATTTACAAAATAATTTACATTTCTTGCAAATGATAGGTTGAATTAAATTTTTTTTTTAATGTGAATGAACAAACACATATTTACAACGTGGACATTCTAAAAATGTGTCTATAGTATTTTATATCTAAAACACAAGACAGGATTTTATAATTTCGACCAAACTGAGTGTTGTATGGATTACTTATTTTATCTTACCAGGACTTGCCATAAGAAAGTTGTCAGTGTTTGGGCTTTTTCATCCTGCAAATAAAACATTTTTTTTAATTACTTTAAGATGATTATTAATAAAATACAACCTGAGCTAAGAACTGTTGAATGCATGTAGAAAGCTAATTTAACCACAGACTCTAAAATAAAATGTTTTAACTATAATATACTCCTAGGCCAGTACTTTTGTGATTTTTGTGAAACTCTGCTATGTCTTCTCAAACCCCCATGGCTACACATGTTGAGCTTGGTTCTTCCGGAAATGTTCCCACTTAAACAAAGTAATTCGTTTTCTATGTCACAACTTGACATAATTAGCCATCCAATGTCACCACAAACACATGCATTTACCGTTTTGGCTAAGAATCTTATTGAGGAATGACTTGCTTAGACTCACCACTCCTAAAATCCCAGCCACTGTGATGCTGATTGTTATGTTGAGTGGTTCTGAAAAGTTTGCGACAGGCGGAACCAGGTTGTTAGGGAATAAATGTTTTCCAAACTCTGTAAACAGGGACTCAGGGGTTGGACTTATGCAGTTCAAAGCTGTGACACATCCTTTGAAACCTAGACAGAAAACGAAAAACAGAATTTACTGCAAATACAGACACAGACTAGCACATTATTACTGTAGATAATCTGTTTATTAATGACATATTTCGTAGAAAAAACATATATTAAACATTTTGACTTACCATGAAACACAGTGAAAAATATGTGGATTAGAGCAAAATGTCTTCTATTTAAAATCGTCATAATTTTCCTTAGATCGTGATGGAATAAGTCTGAAGACTAACTCATCGAGGCGCCTCTGCTATTATCACATGATTTCATCCGTAACCGTTGCCTCCTTTAACAGCTAATATTGACTTTTCAATAACAGACACCGGTGCATGACTTCATCCTTTTAATGCATCTGTATTTGTGTGGAGAGCTCTTATGGCAGTATTTGCATAAAGACACAGTTTGGTTTTACAACTGGTTTTTAATCCCTTCTGGCTCTACCTGCGTGATATGAATCAATTGCAAACTAATTTTTTCAAGCTATACACAGCTTCGTTTAAAAAAAGTGTTTAATAAACAATAATAAATATGTGAATACAAAATATTCCAGGGCCCACATTATTTAAAAACTACAGTGCACACATGCACACATATTTTATAATATTGTTTATTTCATATTTAGTTTTGTCAAGAAACAGCAAAGAATAATATATTATTTCAGTTGTCTGTGACACATATCAGCACAGCATGTTGATATACATATAAATATGTTGGCTAAAATACAGATGATAGATGTGTAAAGAGAAAAAAAGGCAACATGTTTACTGTAGAAGAGAATTTCTGACAAAAACTTTAAAAGGAAATTTGACCCATTATGGAAATTTTGTGTGCTGCCATATTCCTTAGAGTTGGATGAAGTGAGGAAAAAAACAAACATTTTGTAACCAGCCCAATCATTTTCTTAATCTGAAAGCAGTCAGTTTGCTTTATCTTAGCATAAACCAATGTAAGTGAATGGTAACAACAGGCCTTCTGCAAGACTGATGAAAATAACTCAATAATTACTCTAATTCCTTGGGTGTTGCTGTGGTATTATGAATTACTATTATTGTGAAGTCTGGCTGTCATTGTCACCTTCAGGTTTACTATGTAAAATGTACATTTCACCCTAATGAATGTTAACTGTGAGTTTTATGTAGAGTAAATCACTTTTAGGTGGTGCTGCCTCATGTCCTTGCGTCCTGCAGCGGCATCTTACAGCGGTGCTTTGTCGTAATGTAGGTCTTAGTGTTACTTATTTTCATTCGCAATTAAAATGATTATTGAGATCACCAGGGTAATTTGAATCATTATCAAGCACTTTACATCACTTTTACACACAAAATATCAGCTGTTACCATTCAATTACATTGTTTATACTAAGATAAAGCAAATTAACTGCTGTCAGATTAGGAGAATTACTGGGCTGGTTGCAATATGCTTTTTATACACTTTTCTAACTCTGGGGAATTTGGCAACAGACTTTCACTTTGGGTCGGAATATTCCTTTAAATAATTGATTTTGGAGACGAAAAAAAAAACTTCAATCACACAAAATCAGAATAATGGTAATAAATTTCTGTTTATCAAAAAATAATTTTCTATGACTGTTACATTCTGCTAATAACTTTAAATTGAATGCTAGTAATGTACTAGGTAGATTTTTACTAAACAATCTGCACAAAATTACAACTTAAAGCAGTTCGGGACAAAAAAAAAAGCATAAGTCAGCTTTCAATTCTGTTACACATATGATCCAACTCCAATTAAGTCTGACTGATCCAGAGGCACCACATAGTGATGATGACCACTGCGTAGCAGCTGATCAAAAACAGGTAGATGCGAAAGAGTAGGAAGTCGAGGACATATCCTACGTGACACCACTGGTCAAACAGCTCGCTCTCCTTCTGCACAGATAGAAGATGTGCACGGAGGTCCTTCAGGTACTGACAGATCAGCTGCAGCTCAGGCAGAGAAACTGTACCTGAAACAGAAAAGAGGAGGCTCGGCGTATAGCATTATTTTTACCCTGACAATTAACAGCTTTGCATGTTAGAATCATGACAAAAATAGAACAATCACTGAAAATGTATTTCTTACTCATTGCCAAATCTTTTATTTTCATTAATGAAAATTTAGTGATTGATCAAAGGGTGAAATGTTTTCTAACTGAAGACGTAAAGAATGTGTCTCTGGATGTAGCATGAATCCACAACCAGACATGGGTAAAGATGCAAGGATGTTTATCAAGGAGAATGAGGGTGACGATGAAGATGGCAGGAACGGTAAGAGAGGACACCGGGCGGACACGAACGAGCCGGAGGGTTAATTTGTATCGATATTGTTACAGTTAACCAATACTTAAAGCAACTATGAGAAGTTTTAAAGTTTTTTGCTCGCGAGTGTCCCCTCAGACCAAGGCGTAATTAAAGCCTGAATGGTCATGCTCATGCATGAGGTGGACACGCTGTGTGAGAGCTCACCCTAGAACGAACAGAAACAACAGCTGAGTCAGTCCCATCCTGGACAATCTACTGATTTGCAGCCATGACTTCAACTGAAGAAAGAAATGTTACTGTTGTGTAAGTACAGTTTTGGTCCGGGCTGGAGTTTAGCTGATGCTAAAAGCTGCTCTCTGCTCTGCTGAATCCATTCTTCAGTCACGTCTTGCTCTGCGGTTGTTTATGATGGAGACAGCGCACGCTACACCTGAGTGTGGATGCGTCTACGCCATGACGTCATTATACTGCCCCTGGAAAGCACTTGGGAAATCTGAATTTACCGGCATATAGAGGGAACCATGGTGAAAAGGCCAGGGCTCAGTCTACTCACAAGGGCATTGCTGGAGCATCTATGAGGAGGAAATTTAAAATGTTTATATTTTTATTTGTGGTTAACTTATGTATAGTCCCTTTAAAACGAGGAAGCTCTGAAATCAACACTATAATTGAATATTGTAATGCCCTGCTTTCTGGTCTTCTGAAAAAGACTACCTCAAGTTTATAGCTTTTACAAAATTCAGCAGCTTGTATCCTGATGAAGACTAGGAGGCGGGAGCATGTTACACCGGTCTTAAAATCACTGCATTGGCTCCCCGTATGTTTTAGGACCAACTTTAAGGTTCTTCTAATGGGTTTTAAGTGTCTTAATGGTCTTGGTCCTTCTTATCTTTCGGAAATGCTTTTACCATTTGAACCCTCGCGGTCTATCTCCTTATCATCCCCCAAGTCAGGACACAAACTCATGGTGAGGCTTATTTCCATTATTATGGCCCTCACCTATTGAACAGGCTGACGGAGGACCTCAGGGCCACAGAGAACGGTCATGTTTTTAAGAGCAGGCTCAAGACTCACCTTTTTAGCCAAGCTTTTAGCTGATTATTATTTATCTGTTTAATCCCTCCACATGTATTATTTGATTGAATTTTTAAGTTTAGTTTTTAACTGATTATTATTTATTATTTATCTGCTTTACACTTTTATCTGATCATATCTTATCATTCTCTTATATTTTATAATTTGGAATACTATCAGTCTTAACATTTATCAGTATTTTAATACTTAATCTAATTTTCTACTGTTTATTTTAATTTTTTTAACTTCTTATTTTAATCGTCCTTCCAGTGTTTCCTCTGTGGGGTTCCTTTGCATCGGGGACGTTGGTCGGCTGTGGCTGCCTGGCTGTTCTCCAGGTAGTGCCTGGGTGGAGGTGGGGGTACCATCCCAAGCTTTTGTAGTTGGAAAAGCTCTTTATAAATAAAGTTTGATTGAGTTTGATTGATTGAAATAATTTCGCAGAAAATGTTCATTTTTCAATTGAAATTTTAGATTTGTGGTCATTACTCATAATATTTTATTTTTTATCTAATTCACCATCGTTTCTTATAATAGTCAGAGAGGAAAATAAAACCTATTATCCATTTCATTGCACTTTTTTGTGTGTAGTAGAAGTATCAATATGGGTATTCGGTATAGGAAAGTACTCAAATCCAGGTATCGGTATCCTATCAGTTTGAAAAAAGTGGTATCCCTTCATCCCTAGTTTAAATACACATAAAGGAAGGAGGATCAGGTTTGACAGATTGGAGACAGGTGCCGACAATAAATAGGCAGAGAGCTGATAGCTGTCACAGAAGAAAAGTTAACTACCCAACCCTCTAATTGCTCATCTCTAGCTAGATGGTTACCTCCAAGTACATGCAGGTAACCATCTCTAAATGTTGTATGACAAGGTCTCCTATCTTTGCAATCTTCATAATTTATATTTTATGCTTCGCAAATATAAATCCTTAAAATAGTTGCTACAAATTGTATTCATTCGTATTCTCTAGGTTCAGGCCAGTATGAAACTGCAGTTGGCAAAACATAATCAGATGTCAATTTAATTACCTGACTGATTACCTCCATTGTAGTTTTGGTGCCTGTCGGGTGCTGGGCTGGCTGGCTGGGTGACCCATGCACCTGTGCTGCCATTTGTACTCTCAGGTTTATCTTCCTGCGTTTTTTCAGTGGGGCGAACATCTTCAGGCCAGTGGTAGCAGATGAGGTTGGCAATATGTTTAAGGATAACAACTCTAATCCAGTTTGGAACCTCCTGATACTTCATGGAGCTGTGATGGAGGACATTGGTAATGATGACTGTCTCCAGGAGACTGATGACCATGAGAGCCAGGCACACAGAGAAATAGATACCTGATGGAGATAACCATGTAACATGATGATAAGATATTTCTTAGGTGGCAGGAAATGTTACAGAAGTTTGAAAACAAAATCTTTTAAGCAGCACAAGCCTCATCTTCTAACACTTATTAATGCTATCTCTGACCTATTATAGGCGTTCCATTGGCTGTGCTGGGCAGCAGGTCATTCATGATCAGCAGGAAAACGGTGTAACCCAGGATCAGGGTCATTTTGAAGGAGGCTCTGTCCACACTGTGGGGGGGCAGGTAGAAGGACAGGATGTCAATGAGCATTAGGAAGGAGCTCGGAATCAGAAGGTTCACCACGTAGAGGACCGGGCGCCGCTTTACGACCACCTAATGAAAAAAAATAAATAAAAGCCATTCAGTATAACGAAACGTTGTGAAACCCCCAAAAGTCTTGTTCAACTTTACACAGTCCCAAGCATTATACCACATTCCCTGGATGCCTTTACTAACAATTACTAATCACTTAAATAGAACAAATCTTGAAATAATTTTCGCATAACGTTCCCTAAATACAGAAAGTTGCCATTGAAAAAAACAGTAGTGCCTACTGAAATTTGGTTCTGTCCCAAAAGTTTAGAAACACTTCAGTACAATTAATACCACTTTTTTCAGATTTTATCATCTTTTAACCACAAACGTCAATTCATTCTATTAGAATTGTTTATGACCAAAAATGGGCATAGCTGTAAAGTAGAAGGGAAATTAGGTGGTTTTTAAAGATAAAAATCTGCAAAGTGTGGCATGTATTACCGATCCCTGTCCAGCACTTTAAAATGTAAACCCTAAAGTTCATGCTCTATCTTTGTTTTTGCACATTTAAAACTTGTGCACTCAACCCAAAAGGTGATGATGTCCCACTCGTCGACCCCAAACTTTAGAATGGACGTCTCCCCCAGTATGTTCACCAACTCCCACTCTCCACTGGCTTCCAGGTATTGCTTTGAGTTTTCTGACATCTCGTTAAAAGTCAGGGCTGGACTGACTCTAACGTCGCGTACTGAGAACAGGAATTAATTGGCAAGAAAAAACAGTGTGAGAAAAAGCAGCAATAATACAACACAAAGTACACTTTATTTACTTAAACACTTGATCGTCATATGCTTTGTTGAAATGTATTTTTATTTTCATTATTTGGTGAACATGAGTTCCCCCATCTGAGTCAGCAGACAGTTTAATTGACAGACAGTTTAATGTTATTGAGCGATTGCTGAAAGAGGAGAAGAGCTTTTCTTACTTGTATGCATGTAAGAGCCAAATGTGAATGTGCAGTTCTGCACATCAAAAGGAAAACTGAAGATCTCCAAGTTGCAGGCTGAGACGAGCCGCAGCATCCTGTCCCAGCGAATGTGTCCTGTGTGGTTCACATAGACATAAGGACACGCCTGGGAAACGTCGTCGTCCACACTTGGAGGACAGCAGAGGAGGAAATAGCCATGAGCAAAAAGTAGATTTATATCTAAGATGTTCACAGAAACACTGAATGTTTACTGGATGGTCCCTTAATATCTACTCGTCTGTGTTTGATTTGTTTGATCGCGACCTCTTTACTATCAAATGCTTTGATCCTTTAACGATAATTCAATGAAATTTAAATCAGTTTATATCTTTTATTTAAAGATATTTTTTCAATTTTAAATTTGATATGTTATCAGTCACTGTTAAAATAAACCTAGCATTATATTGATACTGTTCTGAGAATATTCATTTCTTTGTCATTGGACAAACTTACAAAATCAGCGAGGGGTCAAATGATTATTTCCCCCACTGTTCAGTGGTTTAATTTTTTCTACTGTTAGAGTTTTATATTGTAAATATGTTCAAATAATTCATATGTGACTTAAGGTTTTAATTGGTCCCATGCCTCTCTGCAGCTCTAAGTCAAGCCAGAGGTGTAACTCTATTTTCCATAAACTTGTCTGCACTCCCTTGTTATCACCCTGCTACACCTCTAATCAATTGCAAATTGCTGTGGAAAACATGAATTTGTGTGTGACTTTATTTTGAGTTTTTTATTTGTAAAATGTAAATCCAAATCTTTTGCCATTGTCCTGTTTGGGATTTTTCTCAGTTCATTTAAGAAAGCATTTTTCCCAGCACTCAAGACAACTCGTTTAACATATGTTTCACTTAAAGTTGCCACAGAGAAGATAAATCGCAGGTGACACACGTTCCTGAAAATGTTGTTAGCGCATCAGTTAGCGCACATTTTCTGGTAAATTCTGCAGGAAACCAAATTGCTTGATTATAATTTCTGAGATGAGAAGTGAAATCCACCTTCAGATAATTTAAAATAATTATATATTCAACCCCCAATTAGTGGTAGCAGATGGGGCCCTTCATATTAAGGCTGGTTTCTGCTGGTGGCGTTTTTGGTGTTTAAATAAGGTCTTTCTAATCTGAGTTGAAGTTGGACCAAAATTGATTCTATTTACTGTAACCGGATATGCCTGGATGTGCTTCTAAAGCACCTTGATAGGACACCGGTTGTAAGTTGGTGCTGTATAATAAGTTGAATTGAATCAAACGGAAAATGAAAAGAAATATGTAGAAGTCAAAAAAGAAAGAGGGAAAATGGGGCCCACACTGCAGTCCCAAAAACACAAACATTACCAACATTACACAAAGTGATAAGCAAAGTTCTTAGCTTATCTCATTATCAACTGACACATACTGAATACAGCATGTGTTTTTCATTGATATTCTCCTACCAAATGGGTTTTCTGTGAGAGGAAAAAAATATCTGCATAATACAGATATGTTTATATCTTTTCATGTAACACAAGTTAGTTGGGTCTTGGCATATCTGTGACAGCTTTTACATTTTCTCCCCCGCAGCTTCTGTTTAAGTACAGGCTGTACCATCAAATACTCCAAGCAATGTTAAAACATTGTTGAAACAGAAAATATAATTTTGCATTGTATGTCTATCACTTAAAAAAATGCACAATGAAATGCATGAAGTTCAGAACAAATCAAAGGCAAATTGCAGAGAAAATAACAGCAGTTCAAAAAAATTAAAAACCTTTTAAGTGTCTTTTTGAGGTTTGATTCAGAAACTTCAAAAACATACCAATATTAAGATTTAGATAAAAATAGAGGGAGCACAATCTCTCACATCACAGTAGTCATTTGCACTACCTTCATGTTACTAGTTGTTACTTCTACAGATCCACTCAGTATTTTTTGCAAGGACAAGTGTGGATGGATGACAAAGAAGGAAGAAAATAAATAAGTATCACAGATAATCTACAGATATTTTTTTAGGGAGACTCTACCCCATACAGTTAGTATTGAAACATTGTTATATATATAATATATATAACAACTTACAACTCATAAACAATGATGTCGGGGGACCACAGCTCCTTTACAGGGAGAGACAGCCTGGTGACACCATCACACTCGTCAGGCTCCCAAATCAAGAACTCGTTGTGCCAGAACTGCCGCCATTAAACAGAAATAAAACGTTGGTCAACTTTATAATCAGTGTAAACTGACTTATTTTTGCACCTATGAAACTCACCAGTCTGAGCCACAGAAATGTAGTGAGCAACTGAGCTTTCTCGTTCTGAAATGCAGAAAATAACAGTGAACCATTGTGGTAGCTTCTTTTAGATTATTGTTGAAGTGATCTCAGTTTGTGTGCGTTTACTTAGGAACTCACCACTCCGAGGACGGCGTACAGAGTGAAGGAGATGTTGGCGATGGTGGGGTTACTGAGGTTCACAGCTGGCCTGAAGGGTTGCTTGTCAAACACAGCCTGCATGGACTCGTGTGTCGGACCACTTTGGCCTTCTTTACAAACCAGTTTACCATGGCATGTGAACACTATGTCAAATAAATAAATAAAACTTTTTATAATCTCACTCATAAAAATGTTGCCTGCGATTTTGGGAGCAGTAATGAAAGACATTAAAATAAAGCTGGATGATTTAAGAAACAATCAAGCTTTAAACACACAGCATTCCACTGGAAATTTGTAATGAGGAAAATGATCAACACTGTTCCTTAATTGAAAAGCTCTTGAATCATCAGAAAATGTACTGATTTGAAATTTATCTCCATATGAGGAAATACACTAAAGACAAAAAAAGTGAACTGTTTAAGATCTTTTTTATAATGGTTGTTGTCAGAAAAGAAATGCAATGTGTGACAACCTGCAGAAAAAAAAGGTTTTTATTACCTGCCAGTAAGAGCAACCCTGAGGTGAAGCTGAGCCTCCGCTGAATCCAAATCATCCTGCAAGAATCTGATGGATGATATATTTCGCACAACTACAGGTTTAATAATGTGCACTGAAAAGCTCCTGCTAATAGAGGGCACAATGACATGAAGACTCTTGTTTTTGTTACTTAGAGGAAAATCACTGTGTGGAAAAAATCTTTTGGGACTTAATCACAGTCTAACCATATCTAATTGATGAGGACGACCAAAAAAGTCCCCCAAACAAAGTGGTTAACCTAAAATGAATTAATACGTTTTATGGAAGTATTCATAACTAAAACTCTGGATTAATTCCTCTTTTATGCATGATGAACAAATAATCTGTATTTGTAGTTTCTTATAACAAAAAGTTTAATCTATATTTTACACAGATACAGACAGAGAGTTTAAATGCATTTAATTATTGGGAATGAATAAACATGAATAAAAGGCTGTTAACGGATCAAAAACATATTTAGTAGAGAAAGTTGTTATTTAACACCCCCAATGAGCATTCATCCATTTTATTTTTCAGCACCTCTACCTGCAGGGACTTACATCCTGTTTCAGCTCTGGAAAGATTGTAAGCTCATCTTTGATACAATCCTTGCTTCAGAAAAAAAGGAACCCACTTCTTTTTTCATTTTACAATGCCTACAGTAATCATGATCAGCAAAGACTCTGAGATCAGAAAGAATACATTTTGGACTTTTAAAAACCTGATAAGGATCTCAGAAGAATGCAATTCCCTCACCAGAAGCAGAGTTTCTATGCAAATCTATGCAGAATGTAGTAAATGGCCCTGGGTTGGGAACTGAACCCAGGAGAACAGTATTAAGGACTGTATTGTATAATCCATAGTGGAGGGTAAATTGTATACCTTTTTCAAAATAAAACTCAGTAATTTGACTTGCATTTGCATTTGAATGAGACATTGCTTTGTAAAGCCACCTTTTACGGCTATATTTACTTGGGCTATGTCTGTACCAGTTTTGAACAGTCAGTGACTGAAATCTTTGGTTGGTATTCTCTGCAAATAGCTCAAGTTCGTTTGCATGGATCACATCTGTAAACAGCACACTGTCAGGTTTTGTTACAGGGTCAAAATTGAATTAGTTCAGGACTTTAACAGGGACATTTTAACCCATAAAGATACTTTACTTCTGTTGTAGCTCTATCTCCATACGTTCATGGTGTTGTTCCACGGGGTGAAGGTTCACCCCGTGTCAAATCTTTTGTAGTGTCGGACAGTTTTTCTGAATTGATTTATAAGACTTGATCCTCTCAACTCTATATATGCATGGCCCTGCTAAAGAAAGGCATCCTTACATCCTTTTTTTCACCCAGTTCCACATTTTGCTCGATGACTATTTACTTTTGAAATTATTTATTTATTGTAACAAAACATCTATGCAGTTTTTAAATGGTACTTCTAAGTGGTTTGAGTAATATCCTCCCAGCGAAGGACATTGCCAGGTCAGTGGTAATGGTACATTTGGATATCTTGACTGCTACATTAATGCTGGATTTTAGGTGCACCATTAGTTCGGCTTTGTTTGTACCCCAGTGGGTTTAAAAAATATATATATTCTGAAAGTTTAGACCTTTAAGAGGCTCCATCCTGTGGCATTTCTTACAGTTGTTGGATTTTTACTTTTTCTCCACATCGGCTACGTTTGCCGTCTGTTCTGAGAAAACAGGGCTTCCTCTTTTTTGCAGATCCAGCTTTTTCTGCAGCTGCAGAAAATGGGCAACTGCAACTTTATATTCCCTCCTGGGTTCTCAGACGAGCTATTTGCTTTGTTTGTCCCATGATATAGGTTGACGCTCCAAACTTCTGATGTACCTTTGTCGAGTACTTTATATTTGTTTGTTTTTTCTTCTCATATATCTATGGGTCTTTTTCTCTGTAATATACTTTATTATACATCTTTTCATATTATTCTGAGCTACAGAGGGAATGTTGCTAATTTGAAAAGGGAACAGTCAACATGACTGGGAAAATTTATATTAAGAATGATTTTTTCTGTGTATTCTTACATACTGAGAGAACTGTGTGCTATTTCTTCATGACATAGTGGTAGTCTGATTGTGTGACACTGTATAATATTAGGTCAGGTCAAATTAACTGATATTAGGATTCCTACTCTTGTATTGCCATGGAAACGACCCTCGGAGCACTGAACACTCCTGACGTGTCCTAAGACTGAGCCTGTCCTATCAGACGAAGACGCCTGAGAGTCTACCAACTTCACCGTGAAGAAATGTTAACTGATATGATGTAGATAATAGGGAGGTCATCTAAATGTATAAAGTTGTCAGTCAGTTGGTGGAGGAGGATTCAGCTGTTGCGAATACCCTGTAATACTGTTCCTCCTTGCTTGATCAAACAAGTCCATTAAATAATATAATGAAGGAATCTCACTCATCATTTTATTTAATAATGTTTTTCGCACGACAATGAGATAATTTATAGTTATGTTCAAGAAAATCGACAAACGTCCAATTAATGACTTAAGAGCCTAAAAGTGAAAAAGTAGACTACAGCATGAATTTGAATCTATGCTTTGTATGTATGTCATTCAATTCAGTTTTAAACAATCTCACCTATTACAGTCATAAAACATACCTTGAAATTCTATCTTAGGTAAAACATTAAACTACAAGGATAATATTTTTAAAATGGGTAGAGGCAGAAGCTGGCAGATGTGTCATACAATATGTGTGATTTAACTTTAATTAAGCTAGATAATAACATAAAAGGGGCTGCACGGTGGTGCAGTGGTTAGCACTGTTGCCTTGCAGCAAGAAGGTTGTGGGTTCATATCCCAGCCCAGGGTCTTTCTGCATGGAGTTTGCATGTTCTCCCCTTGCATGTGTGGGTTCCCTCCAGGTACTCTGGCTTTATTCCAAAAACATGGACTGTCAGGTTAATTGATCACTGTAAATTGTCCTTAGGTGTGAGTGTGTGCATGGTTGTTTGTCCTGTTTGTCCTGCCCTGTGATGGACTGGCAACCTGTCCAGGGTGTACCCCGCCTCTCACCCGTTGACAGCTGGAGATAGGCACCAGCACCCCCACAACCCATAAAGGATTAAGCGGTTAAGAAAATGGATTAATGAATAACATAAAAGGCATTAAAGACAAACCTTTAACTAGGATCTAAGGGAATATTTTACATACTAAATAAAACTGGAGTAAAACAAATTGAAAGCTATACAGAGTAATAGGAGTTGACCCAGATAATGATTATAGAAACGAAGCTGACTAATATGAAGAAGATGTAAAAGATCAACAGGAGGCGGTCAATGACCAGGCCAATCTGGATCCACTCTTCTGAACTAGGGCTTCCCTTCAGCTGTAAAACAACATGACGGTGGATGGCCTGGAGATCCTTGCCCAGGTTCTTCAAAACCTGCAGGGTCTCAGCCTCCTTCAGCGTCTGCGTTCTCTTGGCTGCTTCATTTTCTTTGGATTCTGCTGACATATTCCCTTTTTCTGTTCCAGAGAAGTCAAATTAAAATTGTTACTTTAAAAATGAGTAAAATACATGATATTAGTGACTAAAACCATATTTTGGATCTGTAGACAACCTTGTGTGCCAGGATTATTGATCACCAGGTCTTCTTGATGTTCAGGCTTTGTTGGAAGCCCCACAAGTCGACCCAAGACTCGAACAAGCACCTTAATCCAGGGAGGAGGTGCAGAATAGTGAGCGGAGCCCCGCAGAAGATTAGTGATGAAGATGGTCTCCAGCAGACTGGTAACCATCATTGTCAAACAGAGAGACAGGAACACATCTGGAACAGTGATGAGAAAAAGCCATAAATCCTTGCAGGTTAGTTTTACAGAAAATTAGACGACTCAAGGAGTAAGAAGATTCTGAACCAGAAATTAAACATTTTTAGAGATCCAGACTTTGTTTAGGTTTGTCGATTAACAGGTATGTAAAAAGACCAGCCGTGGTGCAGGGCTTTGAGACTGGGAGGCTGGCGATGCAGAACCTTGTGTCTCAATGGCCGGCGATGCAGAACCTTGTGTCTTGGAGGCCCGTGATGCAGAACCATGTGTCTCGGAGGACTTTGTAATGAGGTGACCAGTGGTTGAACTTTATGTCTTGGATGTTGGTGGAATGGTCTGGTGGTGTGATGGCCGGCTATGAAGAACCTTGTTCCTTAAGGGTTAATGTTTGTGGTGTTGGTGAATTGGGAGCCAACAGTGGTGAATCTTTTGACTTGGAGGCCGGCTATGGCGGACCTTGTGTAGAGGCAGAGGCTGGTGACAGAGCTGGACCTTGTGGCTTGGAAGGTGACAGGACTGGAGCTTGTGGTGGGGCCGGCTGGACTGAAGTTTTTTGGGGTTTGGTGACTGGCTGGATTGAATCTTGTGTTGAGATTGTGTAGTGGCTGTGTGGTGTCTTCAAGGCCTACAGCAATAAATCTTGTGATGACTTGGAAATTGGCAGGGCTGAACCTTTTAATGCAGAGGCCAGCGTTGCTGAATCATGAGGTTTGGAGAGCGGCAGAGCAGGACCTTGTAACCTGGAAGGCAGTAAAACTGAACCCTGTAGCTAGAAAAGGTGGTGAAACAGAACCTCACGGTAGCTTGAGAATGGATGAAACTGAAGCTTGTGGTGAGGTCAGCTGGAGCAAAGCTGGTGCTGTGGCCGCCTAGACTGAAGCTGATGCTAAGGCTGCCTGGACTAAAGCTGGTGTAGAGACTGGAAATGGAGTTACGGCTGGGTGGTACTGCAAAATTTTCATATCATGGTATGTAAAAAACAACATATTAGTATTCTGGTATTTTTTTCCATACAAGACCATTCATATCCACATTATCGTATAAAAAATAATTAATACACTAGCTTTAAGTAGCTCATTTTACTGTCATATGGACTGCATCATATTTTTTCCAGACACAGGTAAATGCTATGAGAAGAATTAAAATGACCATGGACTCGGGAACAGTATGTCAGTGTGCGGGCGGGCGAGAATTTCTCTGTTGCTAGTTGTTTTCAACATGGCGGATCATGTTGAGAGAATGGCTTGGCTTTATTTAATTAATAAAGCCAGACAATGTCGTCAGGCCCATTTGGAACGTGTGCAGATGACCCCCAGAGAGGTTCTGAGTTTGGAGAGTTTCACCATTTGCGCCATGAGCACTATTTTTGTTCAAAGTTCAGTTTTCCCAAGTTCACGCAGCTATTGCCCTGACAGTTTGTCAATGCATTCGACATTTTGCTGCCGACATGCACGATAGGGCTTTGACTCCGAACTTCGTTCTGTAATGTATGGAGCCTAGACTTACAATACTTTCTCCAAAGTTTGTATTTATCAGATCACCTTAAAAACTATTTTTACCAAACAACAATTATTGTCATAACATTCAATATTTCACTCCCCACAGTCTTGACATAAAGTATTAGATACGTTTGTCACATTCAAAAAAGATATCAGAAGAGCTTCTGAGAACTGACTGATGAGAGGTATGGTGTCTCCAGTGATAGGGAGCAGGTCATTAGTGCTGAGCAGGAAGACAGTGTAGCCCAGGACGAGGGTCATCTTGAACAAGGACCGGTCAACGCTTTGGACTGGTAGCATGAAGCTGAAGAGATCCACAGTGATGAGGAAACAGCTGGGGATCAGAAGGTTCACCACATACATGGTGGAGTGGCGCCGGATAGAGATCTAAAGCAGAAGATCACAGTTAAGCAAGCAGAAAACTATAGAAGCATGGCAAGTTTTCAATACAATCAGTCATTCTCAGACTTATAAGCATACTGCAAGCAAATATTTTCTTCAAATGCAATTCCCTACATCAGTTACAGAAACAAAACCCACCAGTAAAGTAAGTCTAGCCATTCATTCTAAAATCATTTGAAATTGGACCGCCCACAGGAGGGCAGCATTGCCAGGTAGCTGTAGCTATGGGAAGCTAACAGTTAGCAACTCTACAACAAGGCAGAACACGTTTGGAATTTAAGGAGATAACACATTAATGCTAAATTTTTTAATGTATATTTTTGATCCACGGAGGAGAAGCTGAAGAAGAAATGGTTGGAATTTGTTTCTGGAACACCACCAGGAAAATTCGTTGGTTGGTTAGTGATGTGTTTAGTCACTTTGAGAACACTGACTTCATAGCCACGGACCTTACAGTACTGGCTTTGCCTCGAAACTGTATTTAAAACCAGGAACGGTACCAAAAGTTGGAATGGCAGGCGTGTGGTGTACAGAAGCTTGCTCGGTGTAGTTATGGCTCGAGGCTCAGTGTTAGCCCAGTAACAGCTCTGTCATGCTGCGGTCCGGTCTTGTTTGGGAATGCAGCCTAAATTTTGTGGTAAAATCCATCTAAGGCTAAATACCGACACTATTTTTGTATCATATTACACTTTTCTGATTTTAGTAGATAGTGTAAGAGTTTGTTGCAGTTAACCAAGCAGAGAATAGAAACGTTCATGTCATTAATCTTAATGAGCAAGCCCCCAAATTGTGCTGTTTTTTGCCGCCCACTGATGCATTGAACTGTAATAGACTAAAAATAGTGAGTTTTTTTCCACACAGACCTCATTCTTTCATATCAGAGATTACATACAAATTTATAAAAACACCAGTAAATGAGACATTTAAACTAATTAACTTGATTAAAAACACTTTTTTTTCGTTCAAAAGTAAAGTAAAACAGTCATGTAGGATTTATTCCTTCACCTAATCCTTCCTACAGCCCTTCACCACCACCAACATCACCTCACCTCCAACATGCCACAGTTATGACACGCCTGTTTGATAAAACCACAGATGGTAAACCCAAAATCAGCCTGCCTTCTGATCATGATCGTGGAAATCAAACCTTCACAATCACTCATTTGTTCAGGGACTTTGTTTGGATGAAAATCCACTAATGGCCCTGATACTCTTTGTTTCAGATATCATTGCTGAACCCATGTTGCATGTTTTTAATCTTTTCCTTTATATGAGCACAATTTCTAATACTTAGGGGAAAAAAAGCATAGTACATACTGTAAGGTAGTAATCCCATTCTATTAAAAAAATATTACTGTGTTGTACTAGAAGGTTTTACTTAATTTCTAATTCATGTCAAGATTACATAAGTTTCTTACAAAGAAGCGAAGCTCGTCGTAAGTGGATCCCTCCAGGATTGGTACTACCACTTTCTCTGATGTGATTCCAACAAGCTGCCATTCACCCATTGTTGCCATTTCTTCTTTGGACGCCTGAAATATTTCCTCTGGTGTGCCGAGAAGCTCCAGATGTATAGCACTGCCTGTAAGAATGATAAGTCATTGTGGGACCAGATGAAGATGCTCAGCAAAGGTAAGATACTTTTTTTAATTGAAAAAAACCCTCTACATCATAGTTTATAGTCTTAGTAAAGAGTTTTTACATACTATAGTGTATGTAGGAATTGAAGGTGAAAGTGCAGTTCTGAATATCAAATGGAAACAAGTAGATGTTGAGACTGCAGGAGCTCACGACTCTGACAGGCTGTGCATCATATATAATACCATCGAAATGAAGGTAGGTGTATGGGACTCCTGGAGCAAGGTTCTTCTCCATGCTGCAGATAATTAGATACAGAGCATTTTAAATATATATATCTTATTCTCACCTGATTAAGTTGTAGAATTAATGTTGCTTTTAATAATGATGCAACAAGAACACAAATTTAAACTGAGACTGTTAGCAATCTGATGTTGCACAAAAGCATCGACTTTTTGAGTATGCATGCCCTTAAAAAAAATTCACCTTAAAACTAAAACCATTCAGTGTATGTTATTAGGATTTAATGCAACATAGACACAAAGGAATGCGTAATAGTAAAGCGAAGGGAAAAGTACATGGCTTTCAGTTCTTTGTTCCATAAATAAAGGTCTACATTTTGTAGGATTTGTTGGATTTGTGTTCACCCCCTTTTATTAGAACACCTAAATAAAATCAAATGAAACTGTTTGTCTGTGATTTCTTAGTAAGTAGGGTCAATCTGTATTTCATTTAGTCTTTTTCAATCCAGCTGTTCAGCATAGGCTTCCAAGGTTTTTAATAATTAGGTTGTTTTTTTATTTTTTGTTTGTTTTGTTTTTTTACAGCCTGCAACAGCTAATTAGCATCTACAAATGACATTAAAAAACTGAACTACAACCCAAAATCCTTGATGAGTTGAGATGGAGGCTTCATGGATACATGGAAGGGAAAAAGCACAGAAAGAGGAAAAACTTTGAACCATGTCTGCTAAAGAGGCACCGATACTGACACTGGTATCGCTTTCATTCAGAGTTTCTACTCGGATGGCCAACTGCATGCTAACCAAACAGTCGAGAACTGCTTCTCGTCATGGCCAGCGACTCGAGAAAGGAAGAGCTACTTTTTCATTAAAGTCTCCTGTTTGGGAAGACTTCGGCTTCCCGATGAAGTATGAGAATGGGGAAAAAAGACCTGGATAAGACGAAAGCAGTGTGCTGGTGTTACATCAATATGAGTTCTCCATCCAGAGCTTTTTCGGCTCCAGCCTCATTCACCAAAAGGGAACTGTGAATGCTGTTAAAGGGGAAACACTGTCTGACGATTCTCTCTGGATCTGTTCTTTTGAGGCTAAATTTGTAAAATAAATGTTGAAATGTTGAAACTGCAAAGAATTAGTTTTTTTTTTACAGAGAACAAGTTATGAAAATTCAAACGTGACAATCTTAAAGTTTATTTTCAATGCTTTTGTTTTCTGAGAATGTTGTTGGCTGTGTTGCCACAGTTACTTTGAAAAAGTGATGTGATTACTGACTACTGATTACACCTTACAAAGGTAACTTAGTTACTTTTAAAATAAAGTAATCAGTAAAGTAACTAAGTTAGATTACAAGTTACTTTATTAGTTACTTTCAGTAGCTGCCAGTAGCACTTCCCACTATTTCAACATAGACACAATAACCAGTTTTGCCAATACTCACTTTATTTGAAGTTTATTTTAACAGTAAGGGCGAAATATAATTGATTTTTGACCTCACATTGACACCAGCAACTATAAAGCAACAAGTTGCATCTAGGGGGCGTACTTGCTTACTCACTGCACGTACTACTGGAGAATTCCACTAGGGGGCAGACTCAGAGTACAGATTACAGAACTCTCAGCCTCAGGCCAAAACAAACATGGCAACTGTAAAAGCGATGATCAGCTGTTTCATGTCACGACAAAAAAGATTGCAGCAGTGTTGTTGAAGGTATGTAAGACCATATTTACTGCTATTGTTGCTTGCTTTCCTAACGCTTTTGCTGCCATGTACCAAATGTATATTTTTGCTAAAGAAAATTTGAAGAAATAGTAACGCACAGTGGCTTAAACACATAATTTTGATCTGATTACCTGTACGGAAATAGTACACCCTTTAGATTAGTCGTTACTGAAAAAGTGGTGAAATTAGGAGTAAATCTTTACTAAGTAACACGTTACCGGCATCACTGGTTGTTGGATAATTTAATTGAAGTAAAGATTAATTTCAAATATAATCACAGAATTACATTTTTACAGAACAGAAAAACTTTTCACTATTTTACTTTAATGAAAATGAACCGAAGCATGACATTAAGCCAAGATCCCTACCGAATCAGGGTGCTTGGCGTATCCGCATATCCCTAATACATATGTATATAAAAAAATTTGAATATCATGGAAAAGTTTATTTCAATAATTCCTTTCAAAACATTAAAGTTTCAGAGACTGTAGATTGAGGGCCCACAACTTAAATGATTTCAAGTATTTAGTTGTTAATTTGTACATATTTGGGGCCTCCAGCTCATAAAACCCACAAAAACAGGAATTCAAAAAATTAGAATACTGTGAAGGAATCACCACTTAGGAATTAGGATCACATTAACTCAATCAAACTCAAACACGTGTGTGTGGAACTAAGGCCAGCTTTTTCTTTCCCTTTAATCATATCATCTACCTTGTGTTCGTTGGTGAAGCAAAGGTTTAGCAGGTAAGACAGAAAATTCTGAAGGAAAGAGGTATACAGACAACAATTTTCAGCCTGAGATCAGCTTCCTCTTGTAAAGTTACCTAAAATAATCTTCTTAACCACTGAGATCATCCAAAGAAAAACTTACAACTCGTTGATGACAATATCTGGTACCCAAAGCAGGCTTCGTGCAACTGCAATCCATTCGACACCACATTCCTCTGGGTCCCACACAGTGAAATCACTTTTCCATTCCTGTACACATGATTACCTTTTTTATTTACTACAAAAATGTATCATCAGCAGCAAGAAGTATTGTACTTTTTAGCGATGCACTGATACCGATACTGGTATCGACCCCGATACCGTCTAATGTACAGGTATCGGTTAAAGTTAAGCAATACCATGAACCGATACTAAAAATGTGGTAAATCTGTAATAACTTCAAAAACATGTTATTTTTCACTAAAAATTTTTGTTTTATGGTGATTTTATATGTTACATCTGTTTATTTGTCTTAGTTATGCTTAGTTAGTAAAGCCTGGTGCCTTTAGTCGCTACGAGAAAGGTATATAAGGTAGAAGATATAAAATTGATTCAGTCAGCAGGATTGGTATCAGGTATTGACAGATACACAAAGCACAGGTATCGGGACTGAGAAAGTGTGATTGTGCACCCATAATACTTTTGCATAATATGGCACATTGACAGTTTTAATATGTTCAAATTATAAAGGTTTTATTCTCTAAATATTTAAAATTTGAACGATTGAAATGTAATTGTACCTGTTAAAACTATTTTAAGGAAAACACCTACTATAGATTCCCATATGAAAGTTGTCAGCACCTGGGTCTTCTCATCCTGAAAAAAGAGAAGAGCCAACTTTATATACGATTTATATGAAACATGTTAAAGACTCTATAACTTTTCGACTGTTAAAACATGTTTATGAAACATTTTGGTGACACAAAACCATTTTTGATGTTCTTTTTCGGAGTTGTCGCTACATAGGAGGGTCCTCCTGCTGAAAACCGCACTATGGTACTTTTCACCTGTGGACCGCTTCCCTGAATGTACTGACTGAGTTTCGCTTTACGTCAGTGCGCTACGCGCTACCTAATGATATAAAGAAACCCGTAGTTTTGAGACTGGAGTCATGGCAGATCCACCAAAGAAACCAAAGAAGACGCTATCAGAAGGAGCGAGGAAAAGAAACTGGTCTGCAACAGCTTAAAGCTGGTGGAGTTTCACTGCTAGAGAGAGCTTAATATCCTCTGATTCACATCAGGGTGAACGGATACGCCTGGTGTAAGTCGCAGAGCTGGAAGCTGAGTCAGCTGAGCTGAGTCAGCTTCTAAAACCTAAATAAGACTCTATCAGAAGAAGCAAGGAAGAGAAACTGGGATGCAAGAGCAGCTGAAAGCTGTTGAAGCTTCACTGCTTGAAAAGGCTTGTTAACCCCCGATTCACAGCGGGCACATCCCGCTGTGAATCGGGGGTAAGGAAAGTGTCAGCATGCTGAGCAGTGGAGCTGGATACCGCAGCTCATGACCAGTCTGCTCCCCTGTTACGTTGCCCTGATTTATAGCGCAGCTCCTTCTCCTTCATAGAGTAGTAAGATGGGAGGAAGACAAAACAGCTCAGAGAACATTTATTTCACTTCACTGCTGTGAAAGATCTTTTCTGTCAAACTGTTGCTCAGTTTATGTCAAAGTAGGATTAGCTTCTAAAACCCAGTGTTACAACTTTTCAGCTTAGTGTGGTCTGCCGCTGTGTGAGACGTTACAGATACAGCAGAATGTAAGGATAATGAACCACCCGTGTTGCTACTAAATTGATAAGTTTTAAATGCTTGTTCTGCAGGATATTTGGGCATAATGATGTGATAGAGTGCCGGGAAAACTGTTTGATGGTTTACCAGCTGACACGCCGTTAGTTTGATGTTTTATTGTGTTCGCTGGCGAGCTTCTGAAATTGTCAGTACACTTCTTCAGATGCGCTCCATAGGGATTTGTTTTTAAGACAGTGACATTATGCCGCAAGCCTTAAGAGGGCAACAGAGGGCAAATATTTGCAAAGTTAAGGAGTGTGTCTTTAATAAAAACTCAGAAAGACAACACAATAGACCTAATATTTCTGAAAAATAACAAAAAGATGTAAACACCTAAATAAAGAAATGTTTCTCACCACTCCCAAAATACCAAATAGGATGAAGGCAATTCCAACTCGGGTCGAGACTGATACATTTGTCACAGGTCGAATAAAGTTCAGTTCAAAAACTGGTTTAAGGGATCTCAGCAGCGAAGCAGGAGTGGGTTGAGAGCAGTTCAGAAACGCAGAGCTGAATGGGGCTGCCAAGGACAGAAAAGAAAACAAATTATTTAAATTTATTATGAACCCTAAAGTATTAAAGGGAAGCTATTTCCTATTGGTATTTTTATTAAAGTTTTATCAATAGTTTCGTGGCATAGTAAAGTTTTTACAAGTTATTTAAATCTAACTTGAGATGTACAAACCACATTACAGATCCCAGACTGCGATTATTTATAAAAAAATAAAGCAAAAATAATAATTTGTGAGTGTATGCATACTTGGTGTATAAATAGAAAATAAGAAGATCAGTTGATGCTCATAAATTACCTGATTATCAAGTGATTAATAATTAATGTGACTACTTTAAAAAAAGCAAGAGTTTTAGTAGTTCATTTGTCATAAAGGTTAAACATTAAGCTGCTTAAAACAATGGCAAGATGCAAAGACATGAACCTATTGGAGCAATTTTGAGGTCCATCATTCATAAAATCTTATAAAGTCATTTTTAAAGATTGCGAAGTCCATCAATCTTGAGTCTAAAGGTTCATTCACATGATTAAAAACTTTAAAATTCGCAGAGAAATTCCAAAAGACCAATACGCTCCAGCAAACCAAGTGAGCATATTAACCCTTGCATTATGTTGGCGGACCTATTTTAATTTTTTTTCATTGGAAAAATGGTACAATTATTTTTTCAACCTGAAATTAATTGGCTTTGGCTTGTCTTCTGTGAAACAGAAGACAAGTTACAGTGTCTGTATATTGTATATTTTACCCTCTTTTGCAGGAATCAAACTTTAGGGGCTAAAATTTAAGGCTTTTGAAAGTACAAGTAAAATACAGTTAAATAAGTATTGCAGGATCTAGGCGAGGAAATAACTTCAAGAGACAAACTTGGCCATTCAATTGCCTTCACCCTGTTCTGCTTCAGAAATGTAACAGTAGCTTTAGATGTGTGTTTTTGGATCATTGTCGTGTTGGAAAAGTGCACAACGACAAGTAGACAAAGTGATGGCAGCATCTTCTCCTTCGGTATAGAGCAGTAAGTTGTTGAGTTCATGATACCATCAATGAAATGCAGCTCCCCAACACCAGCAGCACTCAGGACACTGCAACCACCATGTTTCACTGTATGCCATTCCTCTGCAGTGTGCGCCGTATGGTGTCCCGGAAAACGGTCACTCCAGTTTGGCTTTCTACTGCTTTAGCTAACTGCAGTGAACTTGCATGGCAATTTTCTTCAACCCTTCTCATCAGAAGACGCTCCTGTCCAGATGTTAACTTCGGTGGACGGCCTTGTAAGATGGTTGCACTTCCATCTTTCTCAAATTTTTTGATCACTTTTGCTACAGTATTTTGACTGATATGTAAAGCTTTGCTGATCTTCTTGTAGCCATCACCTTTTTTGTGTAAAGAAATTATTTCCTTTCTCAGATTTCTCGTCCATGGGGAGCCATTACTGACAGCATTAAATGGGAAGGGCTTTTCTTTGTAAAGTAATGCCCTTTTATAGTCACCTGTCTGCTGGACACCTCTTAAATGAATCATTAAACTCACCTGTGGTTCAATGCCTGTTAATTAGAAGTTTGTAGTCTTAAGTGTGCCTTTTCTCCTAGGACTATAATTGGGGTGTACTCATTTTTGCAACATGGGCTTGAATGAATATGTTAGGTAAATCACTTTTTTGTGTGTGCAAATGAACAAATCTTGTTTGCAATCAATGGCCCACATTTGTGGGAGTATTTTGTAGTATAGTATATCATACAAAATGTTGATTTTGAAAGGAAGCTAAAGGTTTTCTGACAAACGTACTGGGGTGTACTCATTTATGCAGAGCACTGTATATATTATATATATTTTTATACCTATTTTGAATTTTTACTCAAATACAAAAACAAATACTACCCCATTCAACAAATACAAATACATATACAAATACTGGCTGCTTTGCACACTCCTACTAGGTACACTGTGTAGAATCCTTCTTTGTACAATCAATGTTGAAATCATTTGAAACAAACAGGTCAATATTATTATGTCCAGATAGAACTAAAAATGCATTTATTTCTTTATAAGTGTAGTTTACAGTTTAAACAAAACTTTGAGAGAAAACACTAAAACAATATGTTGTGTACTCACCTAGAGTCAGCAGAGAGATGAGGACCAATAGCTGCTTAGAAGGCTTGACTTTCAGCGGACAACACTAAAAAAATTAACAATGGGTCAGCAGTTGTTAGACTGAGTGATGTGTAAGTGGGGAGTGGCTGTCCATAAATCTGGCTGAGGATTTTCCTTAAGAAGACGATTCTTAAAAACTGGTTGTGGCTTTTACTTGTATTTTTTTCTATAATACCAACATTCAGAGCAAACCTAAAAACGTTCTTGTAATTACTTTAACAATGCATACTGTTTTCAAATTTAGTCTTAGGCTGAATTCACACCTGATAGTCCGGTAAACTTGGTTCGATTGGGGATCAAAATAGCAACATTGTTGCTGTTTCTAGCTGGTGCAGTTTATATTCACACAGGCTTTTTTTAAATCAGAAAGTCCAGAGCTTTGAGCAATAATTTCACCTCTCCGCCTGTGGTGGCGCTGTTGTAGAGCTGCACTTCCTCATGCTGCAGGGTAATCTTCCAGTACATGGAATGTAAACAAACCCACAAGAGCAGCGGTTTTATAATTGATCTATTGTTTTTGGCAAATGTGCCAGATAAATACTGCAGCAGAAACTTTGGATGGACATAGAATGAGTAAGAGGACTATGGTGTATGTTTTTTTTTTATACAAGAAGACTGAGACGGCTCTATATGAGCATTTTGCTATGAGTAGCACAACCTGAATACAACTTCCAGCACAGATGTTCTCCTTATAGACACGTTGAGCAAGGATTGTATGAGATCCAGCATTTATCTCTCCAGCATGCGTGGTTGTTTAGATTTTATTTACCCAGGATGCCCTATACAATAGTCTGTTTCCTGTTTTTGGTGTGGCCCGGGTCCGTTTGCCATTCTCCTAATGGTCAGAAGGAAGCTTTTTCCTCTCTTGATTTACAAAGTAAAAACTCACCAGCTAGGTTAGAGATACCCAGGTGTGTGGTTACTCTAGTCTGGTCTGGCAACTAAGACTGAATTAGCTCGTAATCCAGTTATCGAAAAGTAATCAATATTAACAGTTGTAATTACCCAACGACTTTAACCTAATATTTTTTTAGCGAGTACAGGGGCTCCCTCTATCTCTCCATCTTTTCTCTCCATTTCTTTAGACGACTCTCAAATATCTCGCGAGGTTGTTGCAAAACATGACCTCTTTTGAATGCGTTCTGTATCTCGTTTTAATGAGAAACCTTGTATAACAAATAATGCTCCTGAATTTATTTCCCAGCTCTGGTAGTTCAACGTTTTCCATATAGCCTTAAAACGCAGTAGCAAAGTCTTATTCAACAGTCATGTAAATGTGTTGCCAAATTGGATAAAGTTTAATTTTTCATATATTTAAAATTAAAAGGTTCAGGTAACATGAAAGTAGGAGAAACCACAAGTGTTGGAAATTAATGTAAAAGACGAGCTGATCGAAACTTTTAAGTTAGTTTAATTTTTCAGACGGCCTTTCCTCCATTTAAAATAGCACAATTTCACACAGGACGTTTTAATTTAATGTAATGAGTAATGTAATTAAATATAAATTAAATGGAGGTTTTAAATCCTAGTAAATAAGTGAGAACATTATAATTTCTAAACATTTTTGTAACTTTTAATATATTGCAGCATTGCTAAGCAAAATAATTGCTCAAATAACTCGGTAATAACTGTTCAAAATTCACTAAAGAAATGACACTAATGTGGTGAAAATTCTGCAAACAGATTAAATAAATGATCGTCTTACTCTAATATACAGCAGGCTACTGATTGTATGAATCAACCCAGACAATAATGATGGTGATGAAGCTGACTGATATGAAGAGGATGTAGAGGCCAAACAGGAGGCGGTCAATGATGAAACTCACCTGGATCCACTCCTCAGGGCTCTGGTTCCCTTTCTCCTGCTGCTCCACCTCAGAATGGACATGGTTAAGGCTTCTCAGCTCCTCATCTTCCTCAGCTGATCTTCCTTTTCCTGGAGGACCTTCATGGGATTTCATGTTTTCCACCACAGTGTTGTTCCTCTGATCTATTTGCAGGAAATGTTAATTACAATTATTTATTATTGATTGTGTTTACTTAAAGGGCCTAGAAGTCATGTTTTTTGGAGTTTTCAACCATCTAGTAGTGCAATTTTCTCATAAAAAACCCAGCCAGAGTGGTTTTTGGCTTAATTCACGCATGTCTGAGTAATCCTCCTGAATCCTGCTCTCTGAGCAGCTGCACCTCCCTCTCCTGGAAAATTTGTGTTTTCACATTGTGAAGTATTTTACGTCACAATGTGAAAACAAGGAAGTGCTAGAGGTGTCTGCACCACCCCTGCAGAGAGAACAGCTTACCTCTGGTAGAGTTGCAAAAACGCCCATCCCACTTCTCATAGCTGCTCCGGTTTTAGCAGCTGGAACTACTTTTTTTCTGGAATTTTACTTTCTAAAATGTCTCTATTTGGCTGCGTGGATTACAGGACTTTCTTCTACATTCCTAAAGAACAGCAGCTGGATCAGTTCAAAGAACAAAGACGCCCGATGGACAGAGAAGTAAGTAGCGTCATTGTAATGCTAAAGTTAGCCATTTTTCAAGCTGCTTATGTGATCTTATAACAGCAATTTGTGGTTAATTAATTGATCTGTAGCATCTCAGAATGTTCAGTAAATGGGTGCAAAAAACACCCACGCTTTTATAAATTCTGGGCTGGAGAAATTGTTTCTGGACTCAGTTGCGGTGGTTTGGGCTCCCTTAAATCTCTGGTCAAGCAGTCAGAATGGCGCAGCACTCACGGTGAAGGGAAGGGGTGGGTGGAGAAACAGGACGTTTTACCTCCCGGTCCAACAATAAATCCAGGATAAAATTAAAATTTCAGGACAAATTAATACTATATTACACCAACAGTAACATTTCATCATATATATGGTATCCCAGACTTTGAAAGCTGTATAATAGCATAATATATGCCCTATAATTTTCTCATTTCATTATTTTAATTAAGTGTTGTATGTGTCCTGCTTACCTGAATGTTTTAATTTCTTGGGCTTTCTCGGCATGCAGAGACAGCTGAGAAAGCTCAGAACGAGAATTTGAATCCAATGAGGGATAGGAGAAAAGTCAGAGGAGTTGCTCAACAGGTTGGTGATGAGGATGGTTTCCAGCAGACTGGCCACCATCAGAGCCAGGCAGAGAGAGAAGAAAACATCTGACAGAAAGAGACCAATGAGAAATTCTAGTTTTCAGAATTGGTTTTATTGGTTTATATCAGAAATTCTCATTGAAATAAAAGAACAAAATTATAATTTACAAATCAAGATAAATCATTTAAAAAAAGTAACAAAAATAAAGTCTTTGGCAGACTGCCCTTTCATGACGAGTTTATCATAATTATCAATGTTCTTTGAAGCCCATACTTACTTATTAGAGGTATGGTGCTTCCGGTGATAGGCAGCAGATCATTCATGATGAGAAAGAACACAGTGTAGCCAAGGATGAGGGTCATTTTTAAGGAGGATTTGTCTGTGCTCTGAGGAGGTAGCAGGAAGCTAAAGAGGTCCACCGTGATGAGGAAGCAGCTGGGGAGCAGCAGATTCACCACATAGATTGACTCATCATTCACTAGTTTCTGGGCGGTGATGTCTAGCAGCTCCCATTCACCCATGGTGGTCATCACATTCTTAGAGAGCTCTGTGATTGTTTCTAGGTCTCGCCCGAGGAAAATCCTGATCTCAGTAGCTGGAGAAAGAAAAGAAAGCACATAAAGGCTTAATAAAGGCTCCATCGTTCTGAGAAATGGTAATCTCTTTAGGAGGTTAAAATTTGAAAAAAAAATATGGAAAATGCCAAACATTACACAGAAATATTCTGCAGATATAGTCTGAATCAAATTATTTTTAATGTTGCAAAAGCTAATAAAATATTAAAAGTGTGTAAGGTTTAAGGGTACACTAAGTATATTTGTCCTGTTTTTTAATAATTTTCTTGAGCCAGTAGGACCTCAATTGACCCTTTACAGCAGAGGTACACAACTCCCGGCCCCTGACCGATACTGAGGTTTGGGTCATTTGGTACCAGGCCGCAAAAGAAAAAAAAAGAATAAATAATTTACAGTATTTTGTTTTTATTACCTGAATGTAAAGATGTTGTATTTAAAAAAATTAACAGACTCTCCCCATCACATTCAGCTATAACTGACTCTTGACCAACGTCAAGACACTTGCCTCAGGCCCGGCATCATGGGGGCCAGGCCCGCCCATTTATGTATCGGGCCCCCCCATTACACATTTATTAGCTCAAGACAAACAACAGGTTGCAATAGGTCACCGGCGAGTACAGCCAGGGGTAATCTTACTCATGACCCTGAAAAAAATGCCACAATTGACCCATGCATTGCATTCTCACCAAGCGGAAAATCCCATATTTGAGTTCCTTAATTCTTTATAAATGATTTTCCACAGAGCTTGATTCATTAATGTGTAAGGTTTGTGCAAAAACCAAGGTGAAATGTTAAAAATGTTTAGTATCCTTTCAAAAACATAGTTTTTTTTCTGGAGTTAATTTGTTGTGAACAATATTATATACAGGTCCTTCTCAAAAAATTATCATACTGTGATAAAGTTCATTCTTTTTTACAATGTAATGATAAAAAATTAACTTTCCTATATTTTAGATTCATTGCACACCAACTGAAATATTTCAGGTCTTTTATTGTTTTAATACTGATGATTTTGGCATACAGCTCATGAAAACCAAAAATTCTGATCTCAAATAATTAGCATATCATGAAAAGGTTCCCTAAACGAGCTATTAACCTAATCATCAGAATCAACTAAATAACTCTAAACACCTGCAAAAGACTCCTGAGGCTTTTAATAACTCCCAGCTTGGTTCATTACTCAAAATCGCACAACGAGAAGAGGTGACCGGACCCTGAGGAAGATTGTGGAGAAGGACTGATTCCAGACCTTGGGGGACCTGCGGAAGCAGTGGACTGAGTCTGGAGTAGAAACATCCAGAGCCACCGCACACAGGCGTGTGCAGGAAATGGGCTACAGGTGCCGCATTCCCCAGGTCAAGCCACTTTTGAACCAGAAACAGCGGCAGAATCGCCTGACCTGGGCTACAGAGAAGCAGCACTGGACTGTTGCTCAGTGGTCCCAAGTACTTTTTTCGGATGAAAGCAAATTTTGCATGTCATTCAGAAAACAAGGTGCCAGAGTCTGGAGGAAGACTGGGGAGAAGGAAATGCCAAAATGCCTGAAGTCCAGTGTCAAGTACCCACAGTCAGTGATAGTCTGGGGTGCCATGTCAGCTGCTGGTGTTGGTCCGCTGTGTTTTATCAAGGGTAGGGTCAATGCAGCTAGCTATCAGGAGATTTTGGAGCACTTCATGCTCCCATCTGCTGAAAAGTTTTATGGAGATGGAAGATTTCATTTTTCAGCACGACCTTGCACCTGCTCACAGTCACAAAACCACTGCTAAATGGTTTACTGACCATGGTATTGCTGTGCACAATTGGCCTGCCAACTCTCCTGACCTGAACCCCATAGAGAATCTGTGGGATATTGTGAAAAATAAAATAACGTATTTTTTAGTAATTTTTTATTTAGAAACTGTTTCTAAAATATTTCTCTAAATTATGGTTTATGAGGGGCTCCAACCTGCAACCTGCACTTTAAATCTGCTTTTCTTCTGAGGAATGAGGCGGAATTTGAACCACTTACAGAATGAAGGTAAAATGCAACGTTGTTTATTGGCAGGATGGTGATAATGACAGGACCGACAGTGTTACACACAATGTGTGTTTCTCAATGCCCAGTAACCTCGCCTTGATGCCTTGGTCCCACCCTGGTTGCCTAGGAGATACGTCATCAGGGACCGCCCATCGAATGTAAAAAAGAATAGACAGCGCCTCCTCACTCCTCATGGCGGATTCACGGACTCATCCTCCCCAGCTCTGACGAAGCATATTCCTAAAAAGGGCATAGGGGCGGGATCTTCACTTTAGACTCTGCCATCCTGGGGCGTGCATGGGCGTGCATGGGCGTGTAGTTCGGTCGTAATCACGCCCATTCTGCTCCCGCGTCTTTAGCTCTGATGCTAAACTTGGCTCGGCCCCCTCATTAATTATACAAGATTTCAAATAATTATCTTACGAAAACCAGCCTGGTGCCTATTATTTTGACAAGCCCAGCGTTATCTCAGGAAGAATATGTAGCCATAGAAGGTTTAAAACAATGTGGCACCAGGCATTAAAGTTGTTTTTAACGTGTCTAAAATCCAATGCTTTTCAATGGGGGCCTAGCGGCCAAATGGAGGTACTACAGCAATGGAGGAGCCAATGGCGGCCTCCATGGTATGCGGTCACAAAGCAGAGCAGCCAGCGGCCATTGGGACCACCAAGGCATGTTCCAATGTTCACGTTCTACCGAGGAATCTGTCCTCCGTTTGTTAGCCGTTTAGCTAACTAACCAAGGATACATCAGACGTGCCTTGATGGCTTCTATCGGTCAAATATTTCCCAGAATAGAGTGCGGTAGGAGCCGGCAGCAGCAACTTCGGGGGTAAATTTCTATTTTAAATGTAAGTCAACTAACTTTAAACATTGGGCTTATATCTAAAATGTTTTTTTGATTTTTTATTATTATTTTTAAGATCCCAAGCAGTTATATATGGTTGGTTAGCTGCTTAGTAGTTGCAGCTTCGGTGGCCACCAGGTACTAATTCGTTTGCACATTTAATTTAACTGACATATACAAAACAAAGGTAAAACTCTTGTTATACATTTCCAGTTCCATGGCTGAAGTAATCAATGCTACTACGATGGGCGGGACATAAACAGAGCACGTAAGCCGGCAGCCGCGGTCACGGAAGGCAAGTCTGTTCCAAACCTTTTTTTTTTTTTATCCAAGGAAGGACACTGTCCTCGTAAGCAAGGCGCCTGGGTAGGCGAGGCGCCTTGACATTGAGAAACACCCGATGATCCAGCAGGGGAGGAGTTTAAGTAACACAAGAAGAGAATGAGGAGCAGGTGAAATTGATTGGAAACAACAGCAGACAATGATTAGACACACAGGTGGAGACAATCAGGCAGGGACAGCAGCAGGGTGTGCTAATAGTTCTGATACCATTTTTTGAAGCACTTTGTGATTTTTATCCTAAAAGGTACTTTATAAATAAAGTTTTACCAAATTACTTAGTAACGTTATTGCTCCTCCACTTCATCTATCTTTGCTCTTTATTTTTATTCTAGCTTTTACACACTTCTTGATTTCTGACACGAAACCATGCATCAGCATCTCAGTTGGAAGAATGACTAGTGAGGATCATTAGCTACAAGCCCAAACACACTGTGAAAGATAAAAAATTAAACAAGACTTTGGCGAATGACTCACCATAGTAGATGTAGGAGTTGAAAGTCAGGGAGCAGTTTTGTATGTTGAAGGGGAAGGTGAAGATATCGAGGTTACAAGAGCTCACCAGTCTGACGGGAAATGCATCCCTCACCTTTCCATCATTAAACAGGCACACATATGCTACTGATGGTGCTCTATTTTCCTCCATCCTAAGAGAGCAGTAATTAGAATATGGCACTTTTAAGAAAAGACATAATGATTAAGCGTCTGTTCTTATTTGGAAAACTTTTAAAGAACAAAAATGTGCATACATGTTTTGCAAAGATTGCATCAGTATTTATATTATAGTTCAATATTTAAAATGCTGATTGATGACAACTCACAACTCGTTGATCACAATATCTGGAAGCCAAAACTTCTCTTTGGGAAGAGAAATCCTGTCTGTGCCACATTGGACTGGATCCCAACTGATAAACTCATTCCTCCACCACTGTAAAAAAAGTAAAAGAAAAAAATATTCAGTTGTCATTAGGACTATACGCATAGGAAGTATTCAGACAAATATGAATACTGAATGAGAAACAGCAACAGAGCTGAAAAAATAAGGGTAATAAATGTTTAGACAACTTACATAAACAAACCAAATATAAGTGACGAGGAGTTGAGACTTTTCATCCTAGAAAATAAAAACAGCTTAATAATAATATAATTAGATAATCAAAAATTAAGCTTCACACCATTAGTTTTATCAACACAATACTGTTTTATGTTCAGATGGCTTAAGGTGCAACATACCACTCCTAATATCCCATAGAGAGTGAAGTACATGCTGATGTTGGTGTAGGTCCGCTGGTTCTCGACAGGTCGTATGACACTTAAGTCAAAGGCAGGAGACAGAGCTGCCAGGAGACTCGGCTGCTCCGGCTGGGAGCAGTTCATCTCAGTTGTGTTGCAGAAAACTGATAAAGAGATTTTACAAGACATACGTTTTATGCTTTCAAGCATTGCAAGCTATATCCTTTTAATATATTAGAATCCCTGCATTTGATATAAACGAGCTTCATATGTACAGTAACTGAATGGTCTTTAATCATTACTCAAACTTCCTTTTACAGCTTATCACTGATTTTTAGAAACACTCATAGTTTCAATAAAAAAGCTCACCCGGCAAAATGACAATAAGAATTACCACAGCGGAAATGGCGCACATGGCTGATGGAAGAAGCCCCTGAAAAAAGAAAAATAGAAATCATATAATCTATAGATTTTATTTCAGTTATGTGATGTTAAATAAATAGCTGGTTTGACTGATTTAGATTCAACCATTACAGTTAGCCAAAATGTATTTATACCTCTAGCAGAAGTAAGTCTAAAGTAATCTTTTAAGTTTAGAAACGTGTTTGTTCGAATTGGATGCAATGATATTTTAGGGTGTTGCAGAGTCCCAACTTGAATCTGTGAGAGAATGGGAAGCTATTTAACACAGATAAAAAGTCGAAATACCTTTAGAAAACTGTGAAAAGCTGCTCATCACGGTTTTATTTATTTTTAATTTGTATTTCATTTGGGGAAAAAACAGCAAACTTAAACAAAGTGTCAGGTTGAATGAAAATCCTTTAGAACCTAAATCTGCACACGGTATTAGTAAAGTAAGATGCAGCTAGAGTTGATGCTTTACCTTTGGTGTTGTTTCCTTTAAAGTTATGATGTTCAGGTTGAAAAAGTAGTAATTTAGCAGTATTTCTTTTCCCCATTATTTCTAATAAAAATATAAAAACCCTGAACCTCAGTTTGAAAATTGATAAACTGTAATGAGCAACGGCAGTACACTTACTACTCACCTGGCTCTCTAATTCTTGACCGTCTAAATTCAGAATCTGACTGGCAAGATATACACAACACCAGTCTGATAAATCTGCAAATAATGTGGGAGAGCTGAAATACAAAGCAGGGCAGCAGCTTTCTTTGTAGTTGGTTTCACATTGAGCAAATGCAAACCACAGCTGATGTGATGTACCTCACAGTGTGATTTACATGTGATGAAGACTGACCACACCGCTGTCACTGTCACACCTCATGGCTATAGGCAAATAAATGGTGGACTCCATACGAGAAACAGGTGTTATCTGGTTACTCCCAAAATCTACTGCAAACCAGATTTTTTAAATGTTACACAAGGCATTTGTTTCAAATTTCTGTTTCTGTTTATTCTGGGTTTTTCTTTTCAGAAGGAAGGGGCAGGATTTATGAAATGAATAAACTAAACTATTAAAACTATGTTTTAAAAAGATGTCCTGAAATATTTTTAAAAATACAAAAGCCACTGATGTATTTTCTACTACAATTAAGCTTCTTTGTAAATGGTTTATGGGGTCAAAAGCTAAATACTCCCACTTCTATACATAGTATTTGAGGTGTACTTTGTTATTGAAAACACTTGCTGACCAAGAAATCCAAAGTTTCTATCATATGAATGTATAAAACTAGAGATGTAAAAGTACACTAAGATCACAGTTAAGTATGTAGATCGGTTTTATAGTCACACTTTTGCAAAAGTGACAAATTCAGCTCATTCCATGATTCTTAATGGGAACTGGAGTCTGTGGTGACTATTTGATGAGTAAAAAACAATATCTAATGCTTCCAGATTTCCGAATATGAGCCCAATGTATCTTAGTATTGTCACCTTGGAATATGCTTGTCCCATCAAGAAAATATCTATTGATGGAATAATCTGGGGTGTCATTCATAAAGCCTGCTTACACTCAAAACGGGGTCGAAAAATTGCGTTAGTCCCTTTCTACACAAAGTTTATGATGTATAGAAGAAAATGTGACTGAAAACTGTCTGCAACCTCGCACAGTAAATACTGTTTTTTGTAACCTGGATCTTATTTATTGCATGCATTACGTTCATTTACTCACCCATATAAGTTTGCAGCCACTTGGAGTCCTTTTTGAATGTTATATCCTTTCGCAATCTGCTTCTATCCATATAATGTGAGTCAATGGGAGCACTGACTGCAGCCTGTAAATAAGGCATTATCTGCCACAAAACTTCTTCATTTTGCTCATGTTTGTTTTGGAATAGTTAGCGATATTCCCCTTGTGAGTTCGGAGCATATCGAATGTGCTGTGGTGTGTTCTGCAGGGGTTTTTACTGGCAATAGGACATATTTTTAAAAAAAAATATTCTGATGAATAATAAAAAAAGAGATCACATTTCTCCAGTTTTAGCTTCTCTCCATTGTCTCCCTGTTATTTCCAGAATAGTCCTCCTTACCTATAAAGCCCTTCATAATCAAGCTCCATCCAGATCTTTTAGTTATCATCTTCTGTGGAACCAGCTCCCAGTTTTTGTCCGAGAGGGAGATATTTTTAAGACTAGGGTTAAAACCTTCCCTTTTGATAAAGCTTATAGTTAGAATGCCTTAGGTTACCCTGAGTTATGTTTGTAGTTATGCTGCTAAAGGCTTAGACTGTTGTAGGACAGACTGACCAAGTGTTTTACTCTCCTACCTTTTCTATTTTACTAATCTCCAGATGTATTTTTTGCTGTTATTTATGCTGTTAGCCTTGTTTTCTCTCAGTATTTTTCACTCCATAGAAGCTTCACCTGGTCTGATATCCTTCTCAGCTGGCACGTGCACACATAGATATCAAAGGGGGCTGGAGCACCTGCCGCTTTTGTTCCTGGAGAAAAAGTGCCATTTTTTCTGGGGTGCTTTTTTTGTTTGTTTTTTGAAAAATAATATATATTCCTGTTTTCGCACCATTGAAGAATAGTATATCTAAATATCAGGTCAGGAGTTCTGAAGCGCCCACCCCCACAACCTTCAATACAGGAAGAAATAGCTGCATCATATGTTTTAACTGTGCTGAAAGCTACATTTCTGTCCATCAGCTGCTGGAGGAACGACAGCACGCAACTTAGCGGAAATGAAACGGGATTTGCGCCTTTCTCTGCGCACCAGCGCTGGAAGGCTGTCCATTTTGAGGCGTATAGCGCCGTGGTGGACGCGGCTCGTGCGTCCTGAATCGTGCGCACCACATCCTGCGGGAGGCCGAGCCTCTCTAAGCGCTCCCGTTCAGCGGCCAGACGCAGAGAGCCTGACCAATCTCTGGGTAACTCCTGATGGCTCCTCCCGCCTGGAGGAGCGCATCGTCTCTCCACGGCAGCTGCCACGGGCGACCGGAGAGAAGCTGCTGAACATTCGGGAACCACGGTGCGCTTTTGCGCTGTGGTGCTACGGTGATTACTGACAGCTGTTCATCTCTGACTCGATCCCGGAGCCGCGGAATCAGCGGAACCGGAGGGAAAGCATAAAGGAGCGTTTTGGGCCACGGGCTGTGAGAGAAGGAGTAGTCCCCTTGCGCGCGAAGCGCAGCACTGAAGCATTTTAGTCCACGCCCACCTGCTGTGTGGGCCCCACCCTGGTCCAGTATAAATAACGGTGAGACCAGGCAATCGGCTCCCTAATAGCAGTTTTTCTTCAGCCCAGCCCAAATAAATAAAAAAATATATATTTTTGCTGTGATTTTTTTCAGTAAAGTTAACAAAATACCAGCAACAACCCTCTTCAGTTTAGCATGAATATTTGTGTTGATTTAAAACTGTTATGTGTTCTGATAACATCAAAACAATTGTAGTAGTAATATAATGTAGTGCCTTGTTCAAAAAATAAACAAATTATTAGTAAAGCACACCCCTCTGCTTGAAAGTTTAGTGTCCACTTAAATAAACGTTTTGTGTCCACTTAAATGAAAGTTTAGTTTCCACTTAAATGTCTCTGTCCTGTGGCATTCCTTACAGTTTAGTTGTCTGACTTTTCTTTTTCTGCACCCCTGCTCCATCGGCCATCCATTCTCAGAAAATAGGGCGTCCTTCTTTTTGCAGATCCAACCTTTTCAAAACACTGAAGCTTCATGTTCCTTCCTGGGTTCTCAGAAGAGCTGACTGATTTGTTTGTCCCATGAACTAGCTTGCAGCTCACAGGATACTAGATTATTTCATTTTTTTTTCTATTTAACAGTTTTCCGTTTTTGTTCTCATATTTCCATGGGTCTTTTTCTCTTACATATACTTTATTATAAATCTATTCATTTTATTCTGTGATACAGACTGATGTTGCTAAATTGAAAAGGCAACAATTACATCATTTATAGTTATGTTCAAGAAAATAAACAAACGTCCAATTAATGACTTAAGATCCTAAAAGTGAAAAAAGTAGACTACAGCATGAATTTGAATCTATGTTTTGAATGTATATAATAAAATTAAGTTTTAAACAATCTCACCTCTTACAGTCATAAATCATACCTTGAAATTCTATCATAAGTAAAACATTTAATTACAAGGATATTTTTAAAACTGGTAGAAGCAGAAGCTGGCACATGGGTCGTACAAGTCAATATGTGTGATTTAACTTTAATTAAGCTAGATAATTACATACAAGGCATTAAAGACAAACCTTTAACTAGGATCTAAGATAATATTTTAAATACTAAATAAAACTGGAGTAAAACAAACTGAAAGCTATACAGAGTTATAGGAGTTGACCCAGATAATGATGATAGAAATGAAGCTGACTGATATGAAGAGGATGTAAAAGATAAACAGGAGGCGGTCAATGACAAGGCCAATCTGGATCCACTCTTCTGAACTAGGGCTTCCCTTCAGCTGTAAAACAACATGACGGTGGATGGCATGGAGATCCTTGCCCAGGTTCTTCAAAACCTGCAGGGACTCAACCTTCTTTAGCGTCTCCTTTCTCTTGACTGCTTTATCCTCTTTGGATTCTGCTGAGATATTCGCCATTTCTGTCCCAGAGAAGTTCAATGAAAATTTTATTTTAAAATTAGCAAAATACATGTCGGTGACTAAAATCATATTTTCGATCTGTGGACAACCTTGTGTGTCAGGATTCTTGATCACCAGGTCTTCTTGATGTCCAAGCTTTGGTGGAAGCCCCACAAGTCGACCCAAGATGCGAATAACAAACACCCTAATCCAGTGAGGAGGTGCAGAGTAGTGAGTAGAGCCCAGCAGAAGATTAGTGATGAAGATGGTCTCCATCAGACTGGTAACCATCATTGTCAAACAGAGAGACAGGAACACATCTGGAACAGTGATGAGAAAAGTCATAAATCCTTGCAGGTTAGTTTTACAGAAAATTAGAGGACTCAAAGAGTGTGAAGATTCTGAACCAGATATTAAACATTTTTAAAGATCCAGACTTTGTTTAGGTTTGTCAATTAATATATACTTACATTTTATTTTGATTACATAATTTTGTGTTTAAACTAAAACTGCAAAGATGTGTTATCTTATGTAACTTTTTAGCTGCTGTACCACTGTTTCTTATCTTATGTGTGTTGGCATATTTAATAATGTATGTTTCATAGGCCAAGAAACATGAAGAGGGTTGTTGATAATTTTGAATGTTTATTTGAATCAAATATGTAAACTTCACTGTCTTCATCGGCTTCAGGATAGGTTACGTTTTTGTTTCTATAGCATTCTTTCAGTTATAGTTTAGTTATTAGTTACATTGGAATAAAAGCTTTTCGCTCTGCATGTGCTGCCAATTAAACAACCTTTTAGCGAAATTTATCAAGAATTACGTTGGGCTGCTATCAGTTGGAGTCACCTCAAGCATTCAGGATGTATAAGACCGAATAAATATCTAACAGATTTCATTATATGTTCAGTCATATAGGTAGCCTAGGCTTAGAAAAGTTTCTCCATGCATTGTTTGTATTTATCAGATCACCCTAAAACAATTTTACCAAACAACAATTACAGTCATTAACATTCATTATTTCTCCACAATCTTAACTGGACATAAAGTACTAGATATATTTGTCACATAAAAAAACAAAAAAAAGATATCAGCAGAGCTTCTGAGAACTGACTGATGAGAGGTATGGTGTCTCCAGTGATAGGGAGCAGGTCATTAGTGCTGAGCAGGAAGACAGTGTAGCCCAAGATGAGGGTCATCTTGAACAAGGACCGGTCAACGCTTTGGACTGGTAGCATGAAGCTGAAGAGATCCACAGTGATGAGGAAACAGCTGGGGATCAGAAGGTTCACCACATACATGGTGGAGTGGCGCCGGACAGAGATCTAAAGCAGAAGATGACGTTTAAGCAAGCAGAAAACTTTAGAAGCAGAAACTTCACCCCAAATAGAGAATATATAAAAACTTAAGAAAAATAATGGAAAACAACTTGGTGGTTAAGCACAAAATGTTTCATTATCAAATTTTACTTTATACTGTTAATGCAACTGTAATGAAATTTACAATTCATCATTATATTTGCAATCTTTTTCATTAAGGTCTTCAACGAATCAATGTAATAAAAACCCCTTGTTTTAGGTTGTAAAGTAAAACAGTCAAATATGGGATTTATGCTTTTACCTAATCCCTTTAAATGAGCACTATTTCTAGGGGGAAAGCATAGCACACACACACACACATGTATATACAGACGTGGATAAAATTGTTGGTACCCTTCATTAAATCAAAGAAAAACTCATAATGGTCACAGAAATAACTTTAATCTGACAAAAGTAATAATAAATAAAAATTATATAAATGTTGACCAATGAAAGTCTGACATTGCTTTTCATCCATGCTTCAACGGAATTATTTAAAAAATAAATGCATGAAACAGGCCTGGACAAAAATGATGGTACCCACAACTTAATATTTGGTTGCACAACCTTTTGAGGCAATCACTGCAATCAAATGATTCCTGTAACTGTCAATGAGACTTCTGCACCTCTCAGCAGGTATTTTGGCCCACTCCTCATGAGCAAACTGTTCTAGTTGTTTCCGGTTTGAAGGGCGCCTTTTCCAGACAGCACGTTTCAGCTCCTTCCAAAGATGCTCAATAGGATTGAGATCAGGGCTCATAGAAGGCCAGTGTTTTCCTCTTAGCCCTTCTTGGGTGTTTTTAGCTGTGTGTTTTGGGTCATTTTCCTGTTGTAAGACCCGTGACCTGCGACTGAGACCATGCTTTCTGACACTGGCCAGCACATTTCTCTCTAGAATCCCCTGATAGTCTTGAGATTTCATTGTACCCTGCACAGATTCAAGACACCCTGTGTCAGATGCAGCAAATCAGCCCCAGAACATAACCGAGCCTCCCCCATGTTTCACAGTAGGGACCGTGTTCTTTTCTAGATATGCTTCATTTTTCCGTCTGTGAACATAGAGCTGATGTGCCTTGGCAAAAAGTTAAATTTTTGTCTCATCTGTCCACAGGACATTCTCCCAGAAGCTTTATGGCTCGTCAGCATGTAGTTTGGCATACTACAGTCTATTTTTTTTAATGATTCGTCCTCTGGCTCAAACAGCGAAGGATGTTCCGATCTGACACTGATGTTCCTTGAGCATAAAGTTAAGCTTGGATCTATTTTGAAGTCTTTATAGGCTCTTTTGTTACCATTTGGATTATCCGTCTCTTTGATCTGTCATCAATTTTCCTCCTGCAGCCACGTCCAGGGAGGTTGGCTACAGTCCCATGGATCGTACATTACTGAATGACATGTGCAGCTGTAGTCACAGAAACATCTAGCTGCTTGGAGATGGTCTTATAGCCTTTACAGTTAACATGCTTGTCTATGATTTTCTTTCTCATCTCCTGAGACAACTCTTTCCTTTGCTTCCTCTGGTTTATATTGAGTGTGGTACACACCACGTCACCAAACAACACAGTGACTACCTGGAGTCCTATATATAGGCCCACTGAGTGATTACAGGATTGTAGACAACTAGGATGCTGATTAGTGGACATACCTTGGATTAACATGTCCCTTTGGTCACATTATTTTCATTCTTTTGTAGGGGTACCATCATTTTTGTCCAGGCCTGTTTCATGCATTTATTTTTTAAATAATTCCGTTGAAGCATGGATGAAAAGCAATGTCTGACTTTCATTGGTCAACATTTATATAATTTTTATTTATTATTACTTTTGTCAGATTAAAGTTATTTCTGTGACCATTATGAGTTTTTCTTTGATTTAATGAAGGGTACCAACAATTTTGTCCACGTCTGTATATATATATATATATATATATATATTTTACTGTGTTTTACTGGATGGTCTTACTTAATTTCTAATTAATTCATGTCTAAGTTTTAAAGATTGAATAAGTTTCTTACAAAGAAACGGAGCTCGTCGTAAGTGGACCCATCAATGGGTAGTACTACCACTTTCTCTGATGTGATTCCAACAAGCTGCCATTCACCCATTGTTGCCATTTGTTCTTTGGACGCCTGAAATATTTCCTCTGATGTGCCTAGAAGCTCCAGATGTATAGCACTGCCTGCAAGAATGATAAGTCATTGTTGGACCAGATGAAGATGCTCAGCAGAGGTAACATACTTTTCTGATTGAACCCCTCCAAACACATTACACTTTATGGTCAGCATTTTTACGTACTAGAGTGTATGTAGGAATTGAAGGTGAAAGTGCAGTTCTGAATATCAAATGGAAACAAGTAGATGTTCAGATTGCAGGAGCTCACGACTCTGACGGGCTGTGCATCAAATACAATACCATCAAAATGCAGGTAGGTGTATGGGACTCTTGGAGCAAGGTTCTCCTCCATGCTGCAGATAATTAGATAAAAATAAATTTAAATATATGTATATAAATCTTATTCTCACCTGGTAAAGTTGTAGAATAAATTCTTCTTCAAAAACACTCCAACAAGAACACTCTTAATTTAAAATGAAAATATTAGCAATCCATTGTTTTTATGAAAGTTATGAGTCTTTAATACAGCAGCAGTGTCTTCAGTCGGAGGCTTCCTCAGAGTCAATCCAGAACTGACCACCATCAGAGATCCTTTCACAATCTACAATAACTCATAAACACAAACCCAGGCTAGGTTTTCATTCAGCTTATTCATATCAACTAGCTTGTGTTGGTTGGTCAAACAAAAGGTTTGTGGTTGTGATGTGATAAAAGTTTCAAAAGTTCAGGGAGTATGGACTCTGGAAGAATTCTACACGACCTAAGCAAAATCTGAAAGAGACAGGAACAAAGACTTTGACAAAAATTTTCAGCCTGAGATCAGCTTCCTTTTGCAAAGTTACCTAACGTAATCTCCTCTGTAACCTCTGAGATATTTATATCAGAAATTACTTATCTATTTCGCAAGAAAACTTACAATTCATTGATGACGATATCTGGTACCCAGAGCAGGTTTCGTGCAACTGCAATCCATTCGACACCACATTCCTCTGGGTCCCACACTGTAAAATCACTTTTCCATTCCTGTACACATGATTAGGTTTTTTAATTAACTACAATAGTTTACATCAGCAGCAACAAATTTAATTTAGCACAACAGGACACACTGAAAGTAATGTGATCAAGTTGCAAATGTTTCATTCTCTAAATATTTAAAACGTGATCTATTGAAACCTAACTATACGTCAAGTTATTTTAAGGAAAACACTTACTATAGATTCCCATATGAAAGTTGTCAATACTTGAGTCTTCTCATCCTAAAAAAAGAAGAGCCAACATGAATATGCTTTGTACGAAACATGTTAACAAAAACTCAGAAAGATGACACAAAAGACCAATGATTCTGAATGATAGAAAAAAATATACAGTGGGGCAAAAACGTATTTAGTCAGCCATCAATTGAGCAAATCATCCTGCTTAAAACGATGAGAGAGGCCTGTAATTTTCATTATAGGTTAACTTCTACTATGAAAGACAAATCGAGAAAAAAAAAATCCAGAAAATCGCGTGGTCTGTTGTTTTAAAATCATTTAAGGCCAATTGATAGTGTAAAATAAGTATTTGGTCAATAATAACAAATGTTCCTTTCAATACTTTGTTGTACACTATTTGTTGGCAATGTTGGCCAGCTGTTGGTCAAACGTTTTTTGTAAGTCTTCACTGGGTTTACTCAGACTGTTGCTGGTATTTTGGCCCATTTCTCAATGCAGATCTCCTCTAGAGTTATGATGTTTGGGGCTATCATTGGGCTACATGGACTTTTAACTGCCTCCAAAGATTTCCTATGGGGTTGAGACCTGGACACTGGTTAGGCCACTCCAGGACCTTGAAATGCTTCTTATGAAGCCAATCCTTTATTACCTGAGTGGTGTGTTTGAGATCACTGTCATGTTGAAAGACCCAGCCATGTTTCATCTTCAAGGTGCTTGCTGATGGAAGTTTTTCACTTAAAATGTCAGGATACTTTGCCTCATTCTTTCTTTTCTTTACATGGATCAGTTGTCAAGTTCCCTTTCCAGAAAACAGCTCCAAAGCACGATGTTACCACCCCAAAGCTTCACAGTATGTGTGGTGTTCTTTGAAAGCAACTCAGCATTCTTTCTGCTCCAAACACAACAAATAGTTTTTACCAAATAAATTCTATTTTGGTTTCATCTGACCATATAACATTCTCCCAATTCTCTTCTGGATCATCCAAGTGCTCTCTCCTCAGATGGACCTGGAAATGTACTGGTTTAAGCAGGGGGACACATCTGACACTGCAGGATTGAAGTCCCTGGCAGTGCGGTGTGTTACTGATGGTAGCCTTTGTTACTTTGGTCCCAGCTCTCCAGAGGGCATTCACCAGGTTCCCCTGTGTGGTTCTGGGATATTTGCTCACTGTTCTTATTATCATTTTGACCCCAGGGGTTGAGATCTTGTGTGGCTAAAGTGGAGTTTAGAGTGTGACTGTTTGAGGTTGTGGTGTCTTTTAAACTAATAATGACTTCTAGCAGGTGCCTCTAATACAAGTAACGCATGGACGACAAATGAGCCTCTTATAGAAGAAGTTACTGGCCTGTGAGAGCCTGCAATGTTGCTTGTGACAACATTTATTTTCCACCATAATTTGAATGAATTATTTAAAAATCAGACCATTTGATTTTCTGGATTTTATTTTCTAATTTTGACTCTCATTGTGGAGGTAATCCTATGATGATTATTACAGGTCTCTTTTATCTTTTTAAACTGGATAATTTGCACAATTGGTGGCTGACTAAATACTGTTTTGCCCCACTGTAGACTGAAGAGTTATATGTTTTATTCTCTTAAAAAAAGAGCTTAATGTGTTTGTGCTGTGTTCTTTTTATAATTGTCCTGCTTAAACGTCCGAGTAGGGAGTTGACTTGGAAGGAATGTTGCCCTGTGGGATAGGTTACACTGGTTAGAATGGACGCTCCCTATGTAGTTGTGGTTCCAAGTCTAACTGTATAACAGGTGTTCATATTTTTTGTGTGAAACAAAATCCAGTTACATTTTTAATTAAATTAAAAGGCCCATGTATTTTGTTTGAAAGGTCCATACGGTTTAATTCTTTGATTGAGAGATGGTACTTGTTTGTTATAGTGGTGTGATTTTCCAGCTGAACGGTTTAAAAATTTCCCTCAGGAGAAATTATTTTAGAACACTGATAAGAACTTTTAAAAGCATAGAACTAGTTTGATTAAAGCCTGCCGTAATGTTGGAGTTTTTCCATTGGTTTGACTTGTAAAGTTACGTGCTGCAGTTTTGCACTGCTCAGTAAACTTCGATGTTGAATATGGATGGCCCATAATGCCATAGTAACACGGAGAAGAACCAATCATGTGCAAATATAAAGCTATAGAAATGTGACTTTGTGTGCTGACCCAGAGTGCCCTACTCAGACGCTCTGCAACAAGAATATTCGATATGTTTTAATAAACATAAAGAACTGGATTCCTCTCCTGTGATCTCTGATAAAGTAACATGTATGGAACAATAGAGCTGAGGTTTTAAAGCAAGGTGTTTAGTTCCAACAACACCTAAAGCAGAAAAAATAAATAAATAAAAAATCTTACCACTCCCAAAATTCCAAAGAGGGTGAAGATAATTCTAACTCGGGTTGGGACTGACATATTTGTCACAGGTCGAATAGAGTTCAGTTCAAAAACTGGCTTAAGGGATCTCAGCAGCGAAGCAGGACTGGGTTGAGAGCAGTTCAGAAACGCAGAGCTGAATGGGACTGTCGAGGACAGAAAATAAAACATATTATATTTACATTTCTTATTACACCCAAAGTATTACTGTGAAATTTTTCCTGTTAGGAAATGTATATGAGTTTTATCAAGTTTCATGGCATAATAGAGTTTTTAGAGCTATTTAAATTTTACCTGAGATTTACAAAACCATAAAAATATAAATAAAGAGGGTAATTAAGGAGTTGTTAATTAAACAGCAACATGAACTGATAATGTTACGTATAGCAGGATCTAGGGGAGAAAATAACTTGGATCACAGGATGACTTTGGTTTGCAAAGTTGCTGTTGAATGAACAATGAGACCTCTAGTGGGACGATGTGCTATGGACAGACGAGACCAAAGTAAAGATATTTTGGTATAATGCACAGCAGACAGCTTGTAGGCCCTGCATGCCAACTGTCACACATCGTGGTGGAGGGTTAATGGTTTCGGCTTGTTTTTCAGCATAATAACCGGAGGACCTTACAGTCTGAGTCAACCATGAATTTTTCACAATACCAAAGCAATCTGTAGACTAATGTGGGGCTTTCTGCACAACAGTTAAAGCTAGGCTCAAAATGGGTAATAAAGGCAATTAGATGTAGCTGTGTAAGAGGTATTCATATTTTTTGTTATAACTTCCTCCACAATGATGTAAGAGACTCACAAAGTCACTTTTCAAGTACTTACGGCAAGACTTAGTTTTACAAACCATAGTAGGGTGTACAGACTATTTAGATTTTAGCTTGAAATTTTGTATTATATAGCTCCACAGTGTAGAAGCTTTTTTGCACAGTCAAGATTGAAATCATTTGAAACGAACAGGTCAGTATTATGATGTCCAGATGTAAATGAAATATGCACTTTATTTATTTATACCACAAGTGTAATTTCTAGTATAAACAGAACGGTGAGAGAATAGACTAAAAACAACAATATGTTGTGTACTCACCCAGAGTCAGCAGAGAGATGAGGACCAATAGCTGCTTAGAAGGCTTGACTTTCAGCGGACAACACTAAAAACATTAACACTGGATCAGCAGTAGTTGTTAGACTGACTGATATATAAGTGGGGATGGCTGTCCTGTAAGTCTGGCTAAATTTTTAGGATGCGATCCTTAAAAAGTGTTAAAAAATGTTTTTGTTTCTTCAGTATTAGTCTCTCTCTTCTCTTACAATATAAAATGAAATTTGGTCTGGTTAAAGTACAAATTCAAAGCAATTAAAAAAACACAGACTTAACAGGTTTGATTGCATTGAATGTTTAAATAGCTCTCACCATATGATGTTTAATTATTATTATTTTTTTTTCTAAATAATGCTTTCTGGTACAGGGGCCTGAAAGGGTAGACAAAAATGCAAAAAAACACAACAAAAACCACTAGACAGTTTTTTTGGCTTTTGTTGTATTGTCTGTTATTTGTGGCCATTTGTTTTTTTTAAGGATTTTGTTGATGAAATATTTCATGAAACCCAGTCCTATCTTTAATACCCAGATTTACAGCAAACCTGAAAGAGAAGCAAGGGATTTTTTAGACCTATTCTTAATGTCGCTTTAATTTCTTTTTTATTATTATCACTGTTTCTAAAATTTAGTCTTTTTTGCTTTGTAGAAACATTACTAACTATAGGCTTAGTCTCATTCAATAGTCATGTAAATGTGTTCCCAAATTTGATGTAAACACATTTTTCATGTATTTAAAGTTAAAAGCTTTAGGTAACATAAAAGAAGAAACAACCACAAGTGTTGGAAATAAATATAAAAGAAAAGCTGTTAGAAATTTTACAAGTATGTTTTATTTTGCACAAAATCGTTCTTCCATTTAAAATTGCACAATTTCACACAAGACAGTCTAATCTAATTTAATTTGAGTGTTAAATATCAATTAAATATAGGTTGTAAAGCCCAGGAAAAGAATGTGAACATTATAATTTTTAAACATTTGTCTCACTTTTTTAATATAGTGCATAAACATCATTGCTAAAATATCTCAATTTTGAAAATTCTCTAAAGAAATGACAATAATCTGGTGAAAATTCTGAAAACAGATTAAATAAATTATCGTCTTACTCTAATATACAGCAGGCTACTGATTGTATGAATCAACCCAGACAATAATGATGGTGATGAAGCTGACTGATATGAAGACGATGTAGAGGCCAAACAGGAGGCGGTCAATGATGAAACCCACCTGGATCCACTCCTCAGAGCTCTGGTTCCCTTTCTCCTGCTGCTCCACCTCAGAACGGATGGCCTGCAGGACGTGGCTCAGGCTCCTCAGCTCCTGCAGGGCCTCATCTTCCTCAGCTGGTCCTCCTTTTCCTTGAGGACCTTCATCGAACTTCACATTGCCCACCACAGTGTTTTTCCTCTGTTCTATTTTCACGAAACGTTAATTACAATTATTTATGATTGATTTTGATCATTTCTCATTTCATTATTTTAATTAAAAGTTTTATGTGCCCTGCTTACCTGAATGTTTTGATTTCTTGGCCTTTCTCGGCATGCAGACGAGACAGCCGAGAAAGTTCAGAACGAGAATTCGAATCCAATGAGGGACGGGAGAAAATTCAGAGGAGTTGCTCAACAGGTTGGTGATGAGGATGGTCTCCAGCAGACTGGCCACCATCAGAGCCAGGCAGAGAGAGAAGAAGACATCTGATTGAAAGAGACCAATGAGAAATTCTAGTGTCAGAATTGGTTGTATTGTTTTTTTTTAAAATCAGAAATTCTCATTGAAATAAAAGAACAACATCGTAATTTAAAAATGAACCATTCTAAAAAAAAAAGAAAGCCCAAATTTACTGAAGAAGCTGTTAAATGTCACTCTCAAGCAGACACTTTCATGACAAGTTTATCATAATTATCAATGTTCTTTGAAGCCCATACTGACTTATTAGAGGTATGGTGTTTCCGGTGATAGGCAGCAGATCATTCATGATGAGCAAGAACACAGTGTAGCCAAGGATGAGGGTCATTTTAAAGGAGGATCTGTCTGTGCTCTGAGGAGGTAGCAGGAAGCTGAAGAGGTCCACCGTGATGAGGAAGCAGCTGGGGAGCAGCAGATTCACCACATACATGGTGGCTCGTCGCCGGACACGGATCTGAAACGAGAACACTCATGCAAGATTAAAACTGGACAGTTAATTGTGTATAACTTTAAGATTCAAACAGAAATGACATTTGAAGAGTCTTAGAAAATAAACCATCAGCTTACATAAAATGCAAGCATATCTGTGTAAAGACCCGACTCATCATCATTCACTAGTTTCTGGGCGGTGATGTCTAGCAGCTCCCATTCACCCATGGTGGTCATCACATTCTTAGAGAGCTCTGTGATTGTTTCTGGGTCTCGCCCGAGGAAAATCCTGATCTCAGTAGCTGGAGAAAGAAAAGAAAGCACATAAAGTCTTAATAAAGGCTCCATTTGAGTTATGGTAATCTCTGTCAGGTTAAAATGTTACAAAAAAAAACAGGGAAAAACAGTTTTATTGTAAATTACACTAAGATACATTTAACAAAAATCTTGTTTCTGTGGTTATCGTCTGAATCAAATAATTGTTTGTGTTGGAATACCTAGAAAAACGTAACAGCTAAAAACAAAACCCCAAGCCAACAGAAAGATTAAAAACAAAGGTTTCTGAAAATCATCTTTTAAAAAAGGTCCAGTGGAGAGACAGAAGAAAATCATACAATTTACAAGCAGAAGACATCTACAAACTACAGAGTGTTTCTGAAAATATGCATTGGTCGTGATAGGCTAGTTTCCACGCACCAGGGCCACTCTAAATAATATGCAACCTGCTTTCTGATGAGGCAGTGAAACCTTTAATATGCCTCCAGACGGGACTGTCTCGTTACAGTTAAAAAGCTACCTGGCTCTTACTTATTAAATGTTATGGTGAGCCAAGTGCTATGGGCAACCGGGTAATGCATTAACTATGGTACACACTCTGTACCAGTTTGTGGCAATAGCCTATGCTGCATCTGATTCGGTTCCCCATTGGAATTATATTCCCCCTGATAAATCTAGGCTACCCACAGAATCTGTGGAGGTGTCTCTGCCCACTGGGAACACAGGACGATTTTACTTCCTCTATTGCTCAACATGGTGCTTGTTTTCATAATATTGCTTTTACGCAGCAGTGGTCTGGCAGTATGTCATTGTGAAGAGCTTTTTTTCCCCCTTTCGTTAAGAGTTTGTGTACTCTCTCCTGCAGGTCCCTGCAGTTACTCGCAAAGCCTGCTGTGTTGCTCATCCCATCCATCCATCCATCTTCTTAACCGCTTATCCAATTCAGGGTCACGGGGCAGCTGGAGCCTATCCCAGCAATTATCAGGCGTTAGGCAGGGTACACCCTGAACAGGACGCCAGTCTGTTGCAGTGTTGCTCATCCCATGCTCCTTTAAAAATAACTTTTTTATATCCCTTGTTTCTTTTAATTTTGTTGCATTAATCCACCGGTCCGTGTCAAAATTGTTTGATATTAATCCGGTCCATGGCAGAAGAAAAGGAGGGGGACCACTAGCCTGATTTAGTCAAAGTCAATTCTAATCAGAATATGAGTGTGATACTGCTCCAATGGGCTGTGATTATGGGGTGTGTTTTAACCGAACAAGGAAAAGAATGCCTCTGCACTCAACTGGACAGATCAGAGCTACGGAAGTGTGTGACGTTGCTGTTCCTCACTTAAAATTCCTCTTTTAAAATTAATGCACTTTCGATATCTTCTAGAACAGAGTCAATGGCAGAATCTACACATCTCAGTTCAGCCGTCGTTGTAAACAAATTCAACCCAGGCGCTCTTTGGTGACGTGGTTGGTGACGTTACTGTTGTTCACCCCTCAATCATCGTAAGCCCGATTTGATTGGTGCGAACAGATCTTGTTCGGGCATAATTGCTCCTCAACGGAGGAATGCCAGTCTGAACTTCCAGACCATGTTTGAGTGGGACTTTGGCTGGCACCCAGGCTGGGGACCACTACTTTACTGGGGAATCAATAGTCTCCTAGCCCCCTCCACTCCTTGCGGGTAGAATGCCACCCTTGCAACTTCTCTCCAGACCGGTGACCTGAAGTCTAGTAAAGTCATGAATCTCGTGAGAAGCAGCGTCACTTTACAGCAGTCCATGTTTATGCCCCAGCACATGAATATTGGAATTGTACCCGTTAAAATGCAAGGGTCCGCCTTTCTCATCACTGATTGGATATTCTGGTTGATTTATTACTACTCCTAATGTAGCACAATGCACCACAATGTGTCACTGTGGCCCCTCTGGCAAGAAACTTTAAATAGGAGTTGGCTGTTTGCCAGAGATGTGTGCCAGTTTCCTGTTGGCTGGCCTCATGCAGTGTGTTTAAGTGTGGTAAGTCCATTTTGATATAGTGTAGTTAATTTAATGTAGGATGGATGTTGATTTTTATGGTGTGCACTTCTGACAGGATCATAGAGTTTAGTGTCAGGCGACCTGATGAGGAGCTGACTGAAAGGGTGTGTGTATGAGACGGGGGCAATGCCAAGGTACAATGTTTTTAAGTTTGTTTTTAGTGTGTATATTAAAAGGTTTTAAAATGTGAAGCCTGTGCTGATCATTTTGTCACTTTGCTTTTACAGTGATTCATTGCTGCTTGCTGTCTTTGTTTTCTAATTTGCTGTTCTTGTTAGTCCGCCACACCCTAATTGGACTGTTTGTGTTGAAGCAACTGTGAGCACTTGTAAAGGTGGACTAACAATAATTATATATTTGTTGTTTGTCTTCGGTCACTTCCTCTACGACCTTGGATTAAACTGTGAAGCTGGTTATTTAGGGGAATATCCTGCAGCAAACCTGAGTGTTTGTAGTAATTTGGTTTTTGCCGTTATCTAAGACTACTGGTGGTTCATTTGAACCTGATTGCAGTGATCCCGATTTAAAGGTGTTTGTTAGCTGTGTGGCAGATTAAATTCAGGTCTGGATTAAAAGTACTGTACCCTTAAAATTCATCTGAGGTAGTACCAGGGGGAGGTACTCTAAAATACTTCAGAAAATAAATATTGTTAAATTTATCCTGAGTCTGCCTTTTTACTTAGCCCCACAACATTAACATTTGAAGACCATTTCCTAACCTGAGTAATTTTCTATTTCAGGACCAGTGCCTAACATGATCTAACAGATGACTGTGGCTCAGGAGTAGGGAGCTCATCCTGTAATCAGAGCGTTGCTGGTTCGAGCTCCAACTCTCACGTTTGTTGTGTCCTTTGGCAAGTCACTTCACTCATTGCCTACTGAAGGTGGTCATTCCAGTGTAGCTGTCGCTACAACGCAGTTTGCCATCACCAGTGTGTGAATGTGTGCGTGACTACAGTACATGTAATGTAAAGTGCTTTGGGGTCCGTAGTATACAGGCATTAACCATAATATGATCCATGTATTTAGGAGCAGTACGCAGTCATAATCCGCAGAAGGCAATCATCTTGCCTTTTAACGGGTGCAATTTCAATATTTGCCCCCCTAGGTACGCACAGACAAGCTAGAACATGGTTAACGTTTATTGTAGTGTTTTTGATATTGGAACTTTTGAAAACACAAAGAAAAACTTTCTCTGATGAAGCTCAGAGTACAGTGAGGGGGAGGGAATTTTATTTTTCGTTTTCACAAAAGTGATTTAAAACGGACTCTGTGAACTGCTAAAAGCACTCCAAAACTGTCTATTGGTCTTTTAAAAATGTAAAATTGTTTTACTATTAATTTTCAAAGGGGTTACGTAACTGTAAAAATGCAACCTTTTCACATAACAAGAGCTTAAAACTGCCCTTGCACATGGTCAGAAAATGTCATGTTTCGTTGACGAAAAAGTAGAAACAACTGCTTTGCTACTTTAAAAATAAACTATACAGATAAGATAGGTGAGCTCAATGTACACAAGTAAAATAAACATAGTTCTTACATGCTGTTACATTTTCATACAGTCTTACATTTAGCAGAAAGAACAATCCAAAGTGAAGTACACAGTTCCTGACACAGCTCAGAGAGGTATGTCAAGCAGGGAAGCAATTGTCAGACAACAAGTTGATAACTTCATTTTATAATTTTTTTTTCATTCTCATATAGTATTTCAGGAATGACTAATGACTTGTAGTTTTCATTAGCTACAAGCCCCAACAAACTTTGACAGAAATGGAAAGAAAAAATACTTTGGTGGATGACTCACCATAGTAGATGTAGGAGTTGAAAGTCAGGGAGCAGTTTTGTATGTCAAAGGGGAAGGTATAGATATTGAGATTACAGGAGCTCACAACTCTCACGGGAAATGCATCCCTCACCTTTCCATCATTAAACAGGTACACATATGGGACTGATGGTGCTTTATTTTCCTCCATACTAAAAGAGCAGTAATTAGAATATGGCACTTTTAAGAAAAGACATAATGATTAAGCATCTGTGCTTCTTTGGAAATCTGCTACATGAGAACAAAAATGTGCTGAGATTGCAGCAGTATTTATAATATATTTCAATATTTGAAATGCTGATTGATGAAAACTCACAACTCGTTGATCACAATATCTGGAAGCCAAAACTTCTCTTTGGGAAGAGAAATCCTGTCTGTGCCACATTGGACTGGATCCCAACTGATAAACTCATTCCTCCACCACTGTAAAAAAAAAAAAAATCGCATTTGGCTTTAAGACAATATACTATAAGGTGTAAAATAGTTATTGTTGTATGAGAAATAGAAAAAGCAACACAGCTGAAAAAATAAGGGTAATGAATGTTTGGAGAGCTTACATAGTAAAGCCAAATGTAAGTGACGAGGAGTTGAGACTTTTCATCCTAAAAAATAAAAGCAACTCTCAACTTAAATCCTGAAAACTGTAATTAGTTAATCAAAAACTAAGCTGCACAACAGTAGTTTTATCAAAACAATAATATTTTACGTTTAAATGGCTTGAAGCTCAACATACCACTCCTAATATCCCATAGAGAGTGAAGTACATGCTGATGTTGGTGTAGGTCCGCTGGTTCTCGACAGGTCGTATGACACTTAACTCAAAGGCAGGAGACAGAGCTGCCAGGAGACTCGGCTGCTCCGGCTGGGAGCAGTTCATCTCAGTTGTGTTGCAAAAAACTGATAAAGAGAATATATTAGAAATAATAATAATACGTTTTATGCATTCAAGCATTGCAAACTATATTTTGCAATGCTTTTCTATTAACAAAAATATGTTAATATTTTTGAATAACTGGATTTGATTTAAATCAGTTTTTTGTCTAGTAACTGCACTGGCTTTAACTATCACACAAACTTCCTTTTAAGAGCTTGTCACTGATTTTTTAGAAACACTCATAGTTTCAATAAAAAAGCTCACCCGGCAAAATGACAATAAGAATTACCACAGCGGGAATGGTGGACATGGCTGATGGAAGAAGCCCCTGAAAAAAAAAAATAGAAATCAAATAATCAATAGATTTTCTTTTTAGTTACTGTATGAGATGTTAAATAAATAGCTTGCTTTACTGATTTAAATTCACCTATACAGTTAGCCAAAATACATTTATACTGTACCTCTGGCAGAAATAAGTCCAATTGGACGTAATGATATTTTAGGGGGTTGCAGAGTACGACTTGAATCTGTGAGAGAATGGCAAGTCATGAAGCTAATCAACACAGATAAACAGTCCAAATACCTCTAGAAAATTGTAAAAAATGCTCAGCCAAGAAGGGTTTGGCTGTCTTGATGCCAATAAAAATAACCTGGTTATTTTTAAGCCATTTTCATTACATGTATTTGTAACAAATGTAACTTATATTCCTATGTTTTACACATCTTTTATTTCTATTTCATTCACAAAAAAACAACAGAAAACCTAAACAAAGTGTCAGGTTGAATGAACAATCATTTATAACCCGAAATCTGCCAGCAGTATGTGTAAAGTAAGATGTAGCTAGAGAGGATGTTTTACCGTTGGTGTTTTTTCCTTTAAAGCTATGATGTTCAGGATAAAAGAGTAGTAATTTAGCAGTTGTTTCTTTTTTCCATTATTTTTTAAGAAAATAGAAAACCTTGATCCTCAGTTTGAAAACTGAAAAACTATGAACAATGGCAGAAAACTTACTACTCACCTGGCTCTCTAACTCTTCATGGTCTAAATTGAGAATTTGACAGCCAAGATATACATGGCACCAGCAGTGTGATAACTCGGCCTGCAAATAATGTGGAAGAGTTGCTTTCTTTGTAGTTGGTTTCACACTGAGCAAATACAAACCACAGTTGATGTGATGGACCTCACTGTGTGACTTACATGTGGTGAAGACTGACCACACCGCTGTCACTGTCACACCCCATGGCTATAGGCAAATAAATGGTGGACTCCATACGAGAAACAGGTGTTATCTGATTACTCCCAAAATCTACTGCAAACCAGATTTTTTAAATGTTATACAAGGTATCTGTTTGCTTATCAAATTTCTGTTTAATGGTGCGTTCAGACCGCAGGCTTTGTTAGCGTCAGCAACGTCAAGATTACATGTTAAATCTATGGTTGAGGCCGTTGGAGGAGCGTTGGAGGAGCGTTGCGGTCTCTGCGGCGCTTTGTGACTTTTGGCTCCATCAAGCAATAAAGCTTTTCCTGCGTTTCAAGCTTCAAAGCTCATAACGCTAGCAACGCAGAAGTTCAGCAAGTTGAACTTTTGACGGTCCTAGCGCTGTTGACGCAGCAAAGCAACCAATCAGAGCTTCTCACTGTAGTGAGGATGCCCGATGTCGACGCTGCCTAGCCAACCACGATCCGCGAGTGTTTAAAACATCCAGCAGAGAAAGACCCGCCTACGAGGTTTGCAAGCTTCAGCTTAAAAATGTATCTTCTGTGTATATACTTCAAACTAGTCACTTTATGAGCATTGCTTGACGCTGACAAAGCTTGCAGTCTGAACACACCATGAGGCTTATACTGTTTTTCAGAAGGAATTGGCTGAATTAATGCAATTAATAAAAGAAAATAAAAAAATAATTTTTACAAGTTTTTCTTAAATATAATTTTTAAAAGCATGCAAAAGCTACTGAGCGTGTTTCTGCTGAGGTGTATTTTGTCATTGAAAAAATTTGTCTACCAAAAGACACACTGGGCCTCATTTCTCAAACTTGAGCACATCCAAATCAGGGTGTAAATGTTGCGTACACAAAAAATTTACACTTTTCGGCATTTATCAATCTGGACGTGAGCGTACAATGCGCAAAAAATATACACCAAGTCAGGAGGTGGTGTAAATTTTACACCCATTTCAACCTTCATCGCAACACGCAAAAAATATGCATAAAATTCAAGGTTTAGACAACATTAAACATTCCCGTGCTGGAAAAATTATGCCTACACCTCTCACATCACAAATATGCAATTTCATGAAGTTATGTTTGGGTTATGTCATGATCCTCTTTCATATTAAATAAACAAAGGGCGCCTCGCACACCACAGGGCTCCAAATTGTAGTCGATTTAAAAAGTTAGTGCCTTAATTGCTGCAGTTAGTGTGCGCGTCGTCTTTTTTCTTCATTTCAATATTACCCATGTTTTCGGCTGCCCAATGTTTTTGGAATGGATATGCGTGCTGATCCCCTTTTTTATGATAGTCTGTCATTAAATAAGGTGAAAAATGTCAAACTCTAAAGACTCCCGCAAATTGTCGATTTCTCAATAGCAGCAGCATACAGAAAAATTGAAAAAAAAAAAAAATAACATTTCTCTCTCCTGTCACGTGGCTTAGATAAAAACTAAAAACCTAAATATACCTAAAGTGGCAGTGAAACAGTTACTATGTAAACATTCTGTAACAGATATGAATATAAATGAATAAAAAGTAACTAGAAATGTTCTGTGTACAACATCATGTACAATGTATGGTTACAGCTTAGATGTTTTTATAAGATGTGGGTTGTGCGCAAAAAGCGCACAGCCGTGGCATCGTGTCATTCCGCTCCCACTGCAGGTGTTATGGCCACCACCTGGGTAATATAACGATGAATAACTGCATGTCATGCTTTAGGTGACAGAGGTTGTTGGAGTATCTAATAACCCTCCGTTCCAAGCGCACACAAGATATAGAAAAGCTCAGTTTTTCTGTATTAACAACAATGTCAACAAAATAAATTTTACATAATAGAAAAACTATGTAAATACTTTAGAGATGGGTATTTCTCAGCATTTAAATTACAAACAAAGTAAAGGTGAATTGAACTAAACAAACAGGACATGTTTTAGTTCCTGTTTCTTTGTGTTGAGCTATGTCTGTCACCTTGCACTGCACGTGGACGCTTTTGGTTGCTTTAGTTATTCCTACAGATCATCTTGTAAAAACGATGTATTGATATTTATTAATTTATTTTTTATTTGTAAATTGTATTGGTTGCCACCCCAGCAGAACTAGCTGCCCATCCTGTGCCACCCCAGAAAAAAGTCATGCCACTGTACACATTTCTTGATTTCTGACATAAAAATAATTATGCATGACCATATCATATCATACTGATTGCTGTACTGCAGATCCCAATAATATATATTGAACATTTTTGAAATTGAGTGTTGCATCTGAACCTCCAGAGAAATTTACTTCAGTTACATTTTAAGGAAAGCAAATAAGATCAGTTTTTTATATATCGAGGGGAAGGTGTAGATATTGAGGTTACAGGAGCTAATAAGTCTGATGGGAAATGCATCATTCACCTTACCATCATTAAACAGGTACACATATGGGACTGATGGTGCTTTATTTTCCTCCATGAAAAATTAGAGCATTCAAACGGCAAAAAAACAACACAAAACACAAAATAAAACCTTAGCTTCCCTGCATATGGCTTATAGGTCAGGGACCACAGTAGCAAGGAAAACATGATGATTTTTTGTCACTCTTTCTCTTTAACAAAAGTGTTTAAATGATAGTTTCCACAACTCTGTGATTTCAGTATCTAGAAGCCAAAACGTCTCTTTGCGAAGAGAAATCCAGTTGGTGCCACGTTGGACTGGATCCCAAACAGTAAAGTAATTCCTCCATGTATGCAACAAAAAAATTCTGGCTTTCAGACTAAAAAGTAATCACAGTTGAATAGAAATTTAAAACAGCAACAGAGCAGAAAAAGAAAAGGTAATAAATAGGGATGCACCAATACCGATACTAGTATTGGGTATTTGGGCTGCACTGTATCGGTATTGGATACAGTTGCAGATACTTAAAATGTGGAAACTCTGCAATCATTTCACAGAAAATGTTTATTTTCTACTTGAAATTTTAGTGTTGTGGTCATCGTTATTCATATTGAATTTTTTCATCTAATTCACCATAATTTGTTGTAAAAAATAAAATAAAACTTCTCTTCTTTTTTTTGTGCGGTAGAAGTATTGATATTGGTATTCAGTATTAGCCAGTACACAAATCCAAGTATCGGTATCGTATCGGTTTGAAAAAAGTGGTATCGTTGCATCCCTAGTAATAAATGTTTGGAGAGCGTACATAGTTAACCCTAAAGTAATTTATGTGCAATGAGATTTTTCATCCTAATATATAAATAAACAATAGTTTAACTTAAATCTTGAAAAAAAATTCAGCTGTACATTTTAATTTTCTTCATTAAAAACAATTATTTTGTATTTTAAATGTGCTGAAGCCCAACATATCACTTCTAATATATCATAGAGACTTTTAGGAGATGTTGGTGTAGGTCCATAGGGTCTCTAAGAGTCATTGGGTGCTTAGGTCAAAGGCAGGATATGCCGGAAGACTTGACTGGTCTGGCACACAGCAGTTCACCTCAGTTGTGTCGACAAAAGCTGATGAGAAGAATTAAAAATTTGCAGGCATTTTTCATCCAAAGTACTTTCTAATTTTATAGAATCATTGCATTGCCTTTTAGGATATTATGCAATTAAAAAGAAATACAATATAAGCTTCCTTTTGTTTTATCACTGATGCTAAACTTTACTAAGTCTCATTTACTGTCTTTAAAAAGCCTATCCTGCAGATTTTTTAAAATTACTGCAGGTTGAATTGATTGATATATAAAGATTTGTCATTCATTCAGCTCTAAGAGAAAAAAAATCTTTAAACCTCAATATAAGCTGGAACAACTTTTACCAAAGAGTGAAGTATGCCGGCTACTCAGCCCAGAGTTAAATTTAGCCACCGATTGCCCAAACATACACCCTACTATGACTTAAGCCTGATGTGGACATGTTCCTTGCCAAATGATATGGGAGAGCTGAGACATAAAGCAGTGCATCTGCTTTTTTGTAGTCAATTTCCCACAGAACAAACACAAATTACATGGGGCTCGATGTGCCACATTGTGCGACTTGCATGTGGTGACGACTGACCACACCACTGTCACTGTCACACAGTGGTTGTATGTAAATAAAATGGGGAACGCATGCAAGGAACAGGTGTTATGTGGTTTTTCCCAATACCAACAGCCGAAAAACGTGCCCGCTGTTTTTGTGAAAAACAATAACTTCCCAAAATCTTAAACCCTTAATATTAGACAAAGACAACTTGAGTGAACTGGCTTTGTACAATGAGTTTTAAGTTATATTTTATTTGCGTATAATAAACAAAAGAGGTAAGATTTAATCATAAAGAAGTCAGGGAAGTCATGAGAGATTACTTTATGTTAACTTCCAGATCTTTTACTCCAAACACCCCTCATACTGCTCATATGGTTGTCAAAAAATATTTAAATCTGCATTATTATTGACACTAACTGAATTCCCTTACAAGGTATAAAATAAGAAAATGACTAATGTCTATTACACAAATAGCCCCATATGATTAACATAAATTAGTAGTTTTCTATGCTTAGCTGCCTTCATGCTAAATCTATACTGTAGTTTTTTTCCAAAAGTATTGCTACCTCTAGAACTTTTTTTATCTTTTATTACATTGCAACCACAAACTTTAATACATTTTATTGGAGTTAAGCGACAGATCTAAAAAAAAAAAAAGAGGTGGACATTCATGTTTTTTTTCGACAATTTGTACCACTCAATATTAAAAATAGAATGTGCATCTCTATACTTGATCGCTCCGTTTTGGGCTTCTAACTTCACAATAAACGTTTCCTTTATTCATAATAGTTATAAGAAGGTTTCATGAAGGCATTAACAAGATGAAAGTCTCCCGGTTACCCCTAAATTTCTGCATCTTAAAGCAGTCATCATTCAATAATACATTTGAGATCACAGCAGTCAAAAACATCCAGGATTATATTATTTCATACAGTATCATAGAGTTTTAATGTTAAACTACAACAGAGGCAAAACAGTCATTTCCACTTATATTTCTTCATCAGAATAAGTTGGAAGCTTTTCTTAAAATTATAATAGTTGATATTCAGTTTTACATTTTTTTAGAGAACCATTGATATACTTTAAAATATGTCAGCTCCAACAAACGTTATTACATACAGTATGAAGGGCACTTAATTTTTTCAGAAATGTATCTTTTGTGAAGTAAACCAGGTAGTATAAAAACAGAGCTCAAAATTCAGTTCAATTTTCATTCTATGGAGGAAATTTTTCAGCATATAAAAACACATTGTATTATACAAAAATCAAAAGATATTTTGTGTACAAGTCATTCATTGCTACTACAAATATGTGTATTGTTTCAGTGTAAGAAACAAACCATTAATGTAAGTCTCTCTGACATACTTCAGCCTACTGATAGTAGGAGTGTACCCAGACGATGATGATGGTGATGAAGCTGACTGATATGAAGACGATGTAGAGGCCAAACAACAGGCGGTCAATGATGAATCCCACCTGGATCCACTCCTCTGAGCTCTGGTTCCTTTTCTGCTGCTGCTCCACCTGAAGGCGGATGGTGTGCAGGATGTGGCTCAGGCTCTTCAGCTCCTGCAAGGCTTTGTCCTCCTCTGATGAATCTCCTGTTTCAGGAGGCTTTGCTTCATAGTTACCTGATGCTGCTGGCTCTGTGCACAAGAAACCATAAGAATGGACTTCATGTAATCGGTAAAGAGGATTTTCTAGATGAGATTTCTTTATTTTCCTCCTTATTGAGATTTTCTTTATTAGAACAAATATCCTCCTCCTCTAAACGACTGTATACAGAAAATTAAGAAAGCAATTTTTGGCCCAGCAAATTCAAGATTAACTTAAACTTTAAGTAGATTTCAAGGCCACAAAGAGCAAGCAACACCGGCAACACTGAACCTTGCAAAGCACATGTGCAGGCCTTTCTCTGGTGGATGTTTTGAACAATGGCGAATTGTGGTTGGCGAGACACCGTTGACATCGAGTGACGTCACTACAGTGAAAAGCTCGGATTGGTTGGCGTGTCGCGTCAAGAGCGCCAAAAGCTCAGCCACCTGAACATCTGTGTTGCTGGCTTTTGGCACTTGAAACGCAGGATGTTTCAAAAATGTATCCAACCAACGCGCTGCAGAGGCTCTGACGCTCCTCTGAAGGCTTCAACCATAGACTTTACATGTAATCTTAATCACTCTTAATGTTGACATTTGGGACGGTGAGAACGCACAATTAGATGTTTTCACCTTTTGTTTCATTGTATTTGTGTTTTATCTTTTATGTTTTCTTAGTTCTGCAGTTAGTTAATTTTGTCATTAGGAAGTTTCCTAATTTATTTCTCCTTCCAGAATTTATTTCCTTCTGTTCTGTTTCTCCTCTTTTCTTCAGTGTTCCTTTGAGTTCCTCTTTGATCCCTTCTTGGATATCTTATCTTTAGTTGTTTTCTATATTTTCCTTCTTATTTAGGATTATTTTTTTTGTTTCTTCCTTTCTTGTTTATCCCCCTGCCATACTGCTCCCTGACCCAGTTACTGATTGTGTCTACCTGCTCTCTTCCTCACGCCTGAAACTGCTTTCACTAATTAGTCCCTGGTCTTCTCCCTGCCACTTTCCACTTCTCCTAAGTATATTTAAGCTCTTTCTTCACCGCTTCTCTTCACTGATCTGGCCGTATTTCTGATTGCCTTCATCACCTCATTATTAGTTTTCATGTCCACCTTTTTCAGTTCATCCTTATTTCTTCATTAAAAATCACTAATCTAAAACAGTGCTATGCCTTTGGGTCCTTTATCAAACAAAACATGACAACCTCAGAGCATCTGATAGCGTCATTCAATTTCTATGGTCCTCTGCTCTGGAGCCTGTTGGTTTTTAAAAACAGGAATCAAAATATTTTCTAAATAATATTTTGTACTGTGTCAAAAATTGGTTATTGAAAATATTTGATATATTTGGCATTCTATTGCTTCAATCAGTGTTTATTTTGTGATTGTCTTCCGTTTTTATGCTTTAATCCGATGTTTCATCTGTCTTTCTCATGCAACAGATGTTTTCTTCTCTGATCCACTGTTCTTAAACTTTGTGCTTTTAACTGTGCCTTGTCTTGGACATTGCAGTCTACATACCTGAACCCTTTGATTTCTTATTTCTCCGTGGCATGCAAACGAGACAACTGAGAAAATTCAGAAAGAGCGTTCGAATCCATTGAGGGATGGGTGAAAAGTCAGATGAGTTGCTCAACAGGTTGGTGATGAAGATTGTCTCTAGCAGACTAGTCACCATCAGAACCAAGCAAAGAGAGAAGAAGACATCTAGAAAAAAGAAATGTGATGTCAAAATCTGAGTTAAGGTTTATAACAGAACTTCTTTATATGTTAAAGCAGGGTGTCAAGTATGTCCTGCAATTTTTAGATTTGTGTCTGCTTCAACACACATGAAGTGACGATAACATAGCTAGAATTACCTTAATAGCATGCATTTAGGCCTTGCATACTCGATCTAATGACCGGAATATCCAATTTGGTGGTTTATTCTACATAATCTTGGTTGAATCTGATGTTTAATGTGCTTAATTAATGAAGTTGATCAGATTAAGTTTGATTCATTACAGTGGAGACACATACAGTATAAAGATTAAAGAACCCCACCTCTAGGGGCCATCTCCAATGCACAACATTAAAATTCTCTGAAGCTCCTACTGACTTATTAGAGGTATGGTGCTTCCAGTGATAGGCAGCAGATCACTCATGATGAGCAGGAACACAGTGTAGCCAAGGATGAGGGTCATTTTAAAGGAGGATCTATCTGTGCTCTGAGGAGGTAGCAGGAAGCTAAAGAGGTCCAACGTGATGAGGAAGCAGCTGGGAAGAAGCAGGGTCACTACATACATGGTGGCGCGGCGTCTCACTCGGATCTGAACAGAAAACATAATCAAGGTTGAAACTGGATTCATACTTTTGCACAATTTAAACATGTACATGCAAGTAGTAGTTCATTTAAAAAAAAATGAAGACATACTATAAACCTACGTAAAATGCAAGCATGTCTGTGTAAAGACCCGACTCATCATCATTCTCTAGTTTCTGTGCGGTAATGTCCAACAGCTCCCATTCACCCATGGTGGTCATCACATTCTTAGAGAGGTCTGTGATTATTTTTGTGTCTCGTCCCAGAATAATCCTTATCTCAGTAGCTGGGGACAGAAAAGTCACACAACTGAACTGAACTTTGTGAAAGCCTACAAATGACCATAATGAGAAACAACATATATAATTATTTGGACCATGTGAAATTACACAGTGTAAAATAGGACATGATAAATAGTGAAAACAATTAGTTATTCAGGATTTCTTTTAATTTGATAGATTTTACAATAACAAATGTTAATGTAATTCAGTGTGATTACATTTGAAAGACCACCACTAAATAGTGCATTTTTATTAGGTGAAACATCCTTATCTAATAAGGTTTTTTACAATATTTCGAAGAGTTTGTTGTACAATTTTACTTGGCCCTGAAACTGGTTTTCTTCCAAGACTGACCTACATTTATCTCTGTCCATCTTCTCATCAACTCAGACCAGCTTCACTGTCTGTGCTGAGGAAAAGTATCTCCATAACATGATACCGTCACCACCATGTTTCAACATTGTAATAGTGTGCTTGGGGTACAGTGGTAGTTCTCCTCCAGATCAAAAAGTTCTGTTTCTTTTTTTATCTGACTACCAAACATTCTTCCACATGCTTCTGTGTATCACACATGACTGCAAACAGGACTTTCTATGCCTGCTTTCAACCATACTTTTCTACTTGACACTCTTCAATGATGACCATGTCTTGGTAGATTTGCAGCTAGGCCAATCAGTAGATTTTTTTTAGATGATGGACTGAGGCCTATACAGAAGAGGCTAATTTAAACCAATAAGGTGTCTCGAGGTACATGAAACTTTAGTTTTGAAGCCTTGTTTTTTGTACAATTTGAGGCTTTCAGCAAATAAATATTTTTAATCTTGTGGAAGTCTCTGCTGTTTGCTTACAGCTGCCTTGAAATGTGTTCAACGAGTACAAGAAAGTAAGAATACACACCAATTCTAACCTCACTTCAAAGGCTTCCAATTGATTTTTGAATTTAAATTAAAAGTTCCTTATTATCTTTTAACTCTGCCCAAAAATTGTCTCCATGTAATCTCAATTAACTCTTGCACCCTTAAGTTTCTCTTAGGTCAGCAGATCAGATTCTTTTCACTAAGATTTTGCTGTAAAATCAGCGGTGAAAGAGCTTTGCACTGGCAGTTCTGCCACTCTGAAGTGATAAGGGGTATAAGTGGTAGCGTTTACACCCACAAGCCTCTCTTGAATCAGCTGGGATTGAATTCACCTGGGGGATATTCCATAAGCAAGCTAAAAAATATGGATGCTCATTTGAAACAGTTTGCTCTAGGCCTATTTGGTTCCACAAACAAAACTCAGGTGAATTCAATCCACACTAATTCAACCGAGGCTCACGTGCATCGACGCCACATTAAAGGTATCTCCTGTGAATGGATGCTGCACTAGTAAAAATGGAAGGGCCTGAGAAAGACTTATTAATACAGCCTATGAGGATCACAATTACATCATAAGCAATAAGAGGTACACCAGCTGCATAATAAAAGCTCATTAAACTGCATTGTCCTAAAATGCTAATTAGGGGATGTTCCTTATGGATGGTTTAGAGTGTGACACTTAGCACTGGGAAGCACTTCTAACTGTAAACTTCTAAATTCATGTTAATAAATCATATTACCTCTTTGGTTAGGGCAAAATAAATAAATTAATTAATTAATTAAACCAGAAAATAACTGACAGGTTAAATATGTGAACATGATTCAAGACATGATGTAAAAATATTCAACAACTAAATAAGAACATTTTTGAATCTTTAAAATTACATTTAAAGTTACATTAATACAGTATTTTTAATTTACATAATGTGTATTATTTATAGTTGGAAGGCAATATAAGTCGTTTAGACTTGACAGCATAAGGATTTTATGGCTTTTACGGCTTTTATGGATTTTACGGATTTTATCTTAGACCGAAAGTGATTTATTTGTAGAGTAATTATCAACAATGCTTGGTGTCACGAGCGACACTGGTGGAACAAAAAGTTTCTGTAAGCAAGGAAAGATTAAATACATTAATGTTCTTTAAAACAGTAAAAGTAAAATCTAATTAGAACTGCATTTTAAAAGATCAAATCTAAATTCCACTGCATAGTTTAACCACCAAAAAGGAAACTGCAGCTGCTGCAAACAATTTAATAACTTTATATTTGACGGGGGGTGGGATGACGGAGAGAACAGCAGCCGAATACCAGCTGTGCAGTGTGACATCACCTGGATCGTCCAATTATTTGATTGTGCTAAAATAAGCCTGAGTTCGAGCCTGCCATGAAGCAGGCTTGTGTAAGAGCATATGTTGCTATATGAGTGGGGCTTCAGGTTAGCCTCGTTACCGGATCTGAATCTGGGGAAATTGAGCCAGGATTGTCAAAGTAAGCCTGGCTTTTAAAATTAGCTCACTTCATGGACTAGCCCCCTGAACTTCATTAATGAAACTGAATAAGCCTGGAGGTAACTGTTACACTTTTACACAAAATTCAAAAGAGCCTCAATTTCTTGATTTCCCTCTGTGGAATTCCCCCCAAGGCTCCTAATGGGTTAGCTTAGTCATCTTAGTTACAAGTTAAAGGAATAATGTTCTTTATTCAGTTTAAAGATTTGGGAAAATTCCAGCACGTTGCCCAAATCCATGCACACGGTTTAATAAACTGAGGATACGGCTTATTAAACCGAGGATACAGATTCTTATATCTCAAAATTTTTTCTGTACCTGACCCCTGCCCTTCCGGGCTCCATAGTTTCTACAATCTTAATAGAACAAAGTTTAGGAACTATCAAAGCTTTTACAGACACTATATATAAAACATTTCTGTCATGGTGCATTAAACTGACACAAGCTATTGCTAGAATTATTCTCATAAAAAGTTTTCTATGTGGGGACAGCTTGTTATTAACTCATTGCTAACAATCATAATGAATATGTTGAACTTTAGTTGTGTTTCTAAACACCAAGACTTCTTTTTTGCATCATGATAAAAAAAAACATCTTTACTGTGCTTTATCTTCAGGAAAAATAATCAATTTTGTCTCAGTGACTCACCATAGTAGATGTAGGAGTTGAAAGTTAGGGAGCAGTTCTGTATGTCAAAGGGGAAGATGTAAATATCGAGGTTACATGAGCTCACAACTCTGATAGGAAGAGCATCGTGCACTCTACCGTCGCTGTACAGATATAAATACGGAATGGACGGTGCTTTGTTTTCCTCCATGCTGAAAGAGCAAAACATGCAAATATGCACAATTAAAGCACAATCAAATGTTATAAAAACAACAATTCTGAAGTGCTTAAGCTTTTGTGCAGGAAAAAAATACTGACAAAAGCCTAGATTTGATTAAATGTATATATATAGTATATGGTATAGTAAAGCATTTTAGGAGTTTTGCAAATGTTGCCTAAATGTATTGATGTATATTCTCAATAGCAGAGAGGGAGAAAAACATGTAAGATTATGCAAAAAAGTTTGGAACAACAAATACTTTTTCAAAGATCTTTATTAACACCATGCAAATGTATTGTATTGCATACTTTTTGATGCATCACTTATTTGGGTTTAACTCACAACTCATTTATGACAATATCTGGAAGCCAAAACTTCTCTTTGGGGAGGGAAATATTGTCCATGCCACACTGAATCGAGTCCCACTTGGAAAACTCACTCATCCACCACTGCAAAACGAAGAAAAGAGGGGCTGTAATAGAATATGGTGTAGCTCAATCGTTTGAGACAATCCCTGTCCGAAATTAAAGGAATGAACAACATAAAATCTGCTACTACAAAGATTGAGTTATGTAATTATTCAGCTTACATAGTGCTGCCAAAGGTAAGTGATTAGGACTTGAGACTTTTCATCCTGAAAGAAAAAAACATTAGTTTAAACAAAGTTTTTTTTAATACATTCATCTTTAAAGATTGACACCAAAAGAAACACCTAACTAAAATTAAGCTGCCAACTGTGCATTGATGAGTACATTTTTTAATTTCACATTTCAGAATCTCTATAAAATTGATTTTTTTTTAACTAAAACTAAAGTTAATCTAAAATTAACCTTAAAATTTCTCAATTTTTAAAAAATGAGAAATAATATAGCTTTAGAAGCCGTGAGCTTGAACTTACCACTCCTAATATCCCATACAGAGTGAAGTGCACAGTGATGTTTGTGTATGTGCTTTGGTTCAGTACGGGCCGTATGGACCTCAGGTCAAAGACAGGTTCCAGAGCTGCCACCAGGCTCGGCTGGTCCGGTTTGGAGCAGTTCACCTTAAATGTGCTGCACACAGCTGATGATGACAATTCAAAGGCAATACTTAGGCAACATTTTAATGCTGCAGGGTAAAGCCACAAGAAAGCAAGCTGTAAAAAACAATTTCAACATGTATGTCTCCCAATTTTTCTAAATATGGGTACATCTGAAACAGCTTTCAATGTAAATTATTGTATTCAGTGAAAGAAAGAAATAATCAAAAAAGAGTTGGTATCTTCTGAATGTTGATTGACTGTTACTGAACAGTTTTCAATTTTTATTGAGACTTTTTATTTAAAAGCTTACCTGGCATAATAAGAATGAGAACAGCCACAGTGGTTGAGGGAAAAACCCACTAAAAAAATGAATGATTTGTTGTTTGAGATTAGATTTTTTTGTTATATGTTTAAAAGATATTTGCTGATTGACAGATTGTATTGCAGGAGAAAAAAACATTACCTTTTGTGTAGTTTCCTTTGATGCCATGGTTTTGAGAGTAAAAGTTGGATTTTAGCAGTTGCCAGGTGGATGAAGCTTCTTTATCCATTCCCTGTCTAAGGAAAACAAACTGAAACTTCATGTAACATGGGAGTAGAATATATTCATCTAAACAAATGATGTAGGAGAGACTAAACTCAAGCAAGTACGACTCATTTCCTTAAAGTTGTTTTCATTCGACATAAACATAAACCACAGTCATCGTGTTGCACCTCGGTTTTTAACTCGCATGTAGTCAAGACAGACCGCAGCACATTCAGACGCACCTGCTGATTGTAGGCAAATAAAAAGCAGATGGAATCTGAGAAGTGTCTGGTTTCTGGCCAAACCTGCAGCCTTTCTGCACCATTTTAACCAACGTTTTTGCATGTTATGTCACATACTGTACGTACAAGACAATTGTGATCTACTGGTATTCATGGGCAGTGCATTATTTTTGTTCTTCGATTACTAGTCTAAAACTGATGCTTTACAGTGGTTTTTCCCCATTCTGAAGGTTGGAACCTCTTTGCCAGTCAGAAGGGCCTAAGCACAGGGGCAAAGCTAACAGCTACCTTTCAGCCAATTGAAGCCTTTCACTTGAAAGTTTTTCTAATTTTTTGTGGGGGGGAAAGCTTCATTTATGACATTTGTATAATAAATTTTCATTCTGAAGTGATATCATATATAATTTATTACATTTATTATTCCTTTTTTAAGAACATGGAACCTGCAAACTGAGAAAAAAAAAGTAGTGAAAGATGCAGCTTTGACAAAACTACAGCGGACTACACATTTATAAAACAAGTGGAGTCAAGTTCTCATGTTTGCCTTGAATGATAATGGCCGGCATCAACACAATGAAATAAAATTTGAAAGCAAACCGTACACATTTCAGTTCAATGTGGGGAGGATCAGATAAGGATAATTCTAGACAATATTTACAAGACAATGAATGAGAAAGGTAGAATTTACCAGAGTACCACAGGGTTCTGTTTGGACCAATTCTCTTTACTATATATATATATATATATATATATATATATATATATATATATATATATATATATATATATATATATATATATATATTCATATATATAAGAATTTCCACATTTATGGTGATGATACAAAACTAGATTTATCCGTAAATCCAGATGAATCCTATTAGCTAGGTAGATTACAGACATGTCTCAAACAGATACGAACCTGGATGACTTTAAACATTCTGTTTTTAAATTCAGACAAACCAGAAGTTGTTGTCTTTTGTCCAGAAGCTTTAAAAAGGAAACTGCTAAGTCAATCACGTACTCTGGATGGCATAAATTGGCCTCTGGTAATAGTTGCATTGAAATAGAACCACGGTGTAATTTTTGACCAATACATGATCATTAAATCCAATATTAAACAGGTTTCCAAGATTTATTTCCTCCACTTCTGGAATATTGCTAAAATTAGAAACTTCCTGTCCAGGAGTCATGCTGAGAAACTAGTCTATGCATTTGTTACTTCAAGGCTGGACTACTGTAATTCCTTATTATTAGGAAGTCCACAGAATATAAAAAAAAAATCCTTTTGTTGATCCAAAATGCTGCAGCAAGAGAGATCACATCCATTGGCTCCCTGTTAAGTTCAGAATAACATAAAATATAAAACTAATACATGTTTATCCTAATAATAAACTGGCATTTTTAATTCATTATATATTTTAAAATAATTTTTGTGTTATTCTAATATTATGTGTCATTATGGAAGCAAACAACATTTGATAGATTTAATTAACAAATTAGACGAAGGTCTTGATGGAATACCCCTGTTTCATAGGCCGTTGTGGGTTGTTATCACTGTTATTTATCATGTATCTATTTATCATTTGCACGTTATTCATAATTTTGTTGTATATTTTTCTAGGGTGAATCTAAGCTTCAAATGCGTTTCACTTTGCTGCTATTAAAGCTGAATTTCCCTGCTCTTGGACAGTAAATGATGATTCTATTCTATTCTATTCTATTCCCTTTTGGATCAACTCATTTGAAGAAACTTTCCTCAAGGACTTTTACAGGGGGAAAAAACCCTGTAGATTTGAGTAATATTACAACCTTTAGTCGAGACAATATGACCCTGTTTTGAAACTTATGGCATGTTTGTCTTTAGTCTTAATGTAAGAAAAATAATAATCTTTCAGCAAAATTTGAGACACCCTATAGCTTTGCCTCTGAAAGGTCTTTAAAAGGTTCAACTATTTATTAAAGAACAGAGGTCAAATGTAACACATATTTTACATCTGTAACTAAGGTAACAAGGGACCTTCATTAGAAACTAATAATTGGTTATAACACTGTTTTTATTGACAAAGACAAAAGGGGATGTTTCTTTTTTGCAGCCGACCATAATTTTTATTTGCATGTTACAATGCATGAAAACACGAAAAAAATAAAAATAATTAAGCCCTTAATATCAACTCATGTTCTGAAATTATACATATATTCTTTAAAACAATGCATTAAGATCAAATTATTTACTTTTTCTTTTAATGTTCATCTTGCCAAAGTGATTTATTCTTATATTTACAAGCCACCACCGTGACAAATCACTGTCAGACTTTTCCATAAAATATAATAATATATAGTATACATTACATATGAATATATGAATAGTTATATATTAGGACACATTTAACTCTAATATTATTTATATGTCAATATTTTACATCCAATGCTGAAACATATTATATAGGCTGTAGATAATGGTCATGGCTTTTCATGTTTAGCTCATTCTCTTGTACAGATTCCCAGCTTGCATCCCTCACAATGACTGGGCTCATGGGGACTCTTCACCTCAAAGCTTTTGGCCATCTTGTCCTTCTGTCCGAGGTCTTCATGGTAGCACTTAATTCTTATTTTCTCCACCAGGTTCTCCATGAGGACATTAATGTTGTCGGACTCAACACTTGGCTTCACCATCGCTGCATTGCGACATTTCTTGCAGTTTTGACGTAAGGGCCTCACCTTCACAGTCCCCTGTCCATTAATTAGGTGCATGTGGAATATCACCATGACCCGGTTTGAAGGCCAAGTTCTCCTGCACGAGGTACAGCTGAATCTGAAATAAATATCATAAAACACTCCAATAAAAATGTCATTCATATATTACTCCCAGAGCAGGATTAGCAGGCAGTCTCTTTCACCTGCTCTCAGACCTTAGTTTCACTTTTGAATTCTATCCACATTACAGAGCAAAAATTTAAATTCTAAGCTGCTGAAACATAGTCACGTGTCAGGAAAAAGCCGTTACCTTCGACTGCTGTATTGGTGCTATGTATTTTTGGTATGTTTCAAAGGTATACACATAGCGTTTTTTAAGTCAAATCTCTTCTTAATCTCCTTTTGTATCAGCTATCAGCTTTTGCTGGACCTCTAGGTTTATATTCTGATTGAAAAGGCCAGAAAGATTTTTGGACATGGAGTGACAAGGTAAAATTTTTTTGTAGGACAAGCAGAATTTTAAACTTTGTATGAAACTTCCTTTTTAATGGAACTAGACAGATAAGAAATACAGTTTTGTGGAAATAGATAGATAGATAGATAAAACTTTATTAATCCCTCGGGCGGGTTCCTCTGGGAAATTCGGTAATCCACAGAATAAAAACCAAACAGCAGTCTAGTACTGACCTTGCACTTGTTTTTCTGATGTATTTCTTCCAGCTCTGGTTTGGACAATCAGGACCAATGTTTTCATCAAACTCCAAATTCCAAGTGTGTCTTTTACTGGTAAGCTCTGCAATGTGCATCTGAAAGATGCGTCTCCATTCATCTTGATCCATTTAAAAAACAAACAGATTTTGTTTGAAGAAGAGTCAGAGCTGGAACAGCTGATCTGTACCGTTGACAAACAGCATGTGATTGTGCCTCATCATCGCCCAGAGGGAGAGGTTTGGCACTCAGGAAAACGAAACTTAAAAGTGTACAACACTTTGCCTTTAGTTTTAGGAGTAGTTTTTTTTTTTCAGAATAAGAAAGTTAATCTGATGATTCTACAGAAACCAAACAGAAGGATGACAATACTGAGCAAACACTGCCACTTGCTGGCACCATGGTATTATTACATGTTGTTGTATTGGCATTGGAGTGCACTGTATGCAAGTAGACTGAAAGGTTTGGGATACATTTTTATCCTGCCCCCTTTACCTTCACAGCAAAATCCCTTTATCCAGATGCTTTCAGAAGTAGTCTAATCAGAAAAAGAGTCTACTTCTGTATGATTCATCTAAATCCACCATTTCACTGAAGGCCTGTTTGTTACAGAACATCAATAAAAAAAAAGCATAACAAAAACCAAGGAACACAGCAGACAGGCTAATTGTAGATACATTAGTAGCAGGGTTGGGTTATGGAATGATTTCCTAAGCTTTAAACACCTCTTTGAGCACTGTTCAGTCCACTGTAAATTAACAACTACGGGACAGCTGCAAACCTACATGGCATGGCTGTCCACCTAAACCAAGAAGCCTTGTATTAATCAGGAAAGTAGAGGCAATAATTTTAGTCTCTTGGACTTTATTCATAGAGAAATATTGCAACATACTCAAAGGTGTAACTTCAGTAAAAGGTGTTTCAAGCATTGACACAGGTTGAATGTATGAGCAAGCCACACTTTCCAAACTTTTATTTCGGGAAATTTAGCAAAACCTTGTGGGTTTTTTTTTTTGATCATATGCAGATGTGGTACTTTATGTTGATATATAATTTCCAGTCTTAATATAACTGATTAAGGTCTGTGTTCATAAAGTAAAAGAGGTGGAAAAAAAGGAACAACATAATTTGCTGGGATTCCTTAAATATAAAACTTTTACTGATTGGTATGTTTGGATAATTGCATTGAAATTACATTTTTTTGTAAAGTGCGTTGAGATGACATTCGTTGTGAATTGGCGCTATATAAATAAACTGAAGTGAATTAAAACTGTATTAGTTTTGAAAGCCACATTTTGATGCTTTTTCCCCCTACAGAGCCTAAAAATAGCATAATTATTCATCAAACAAAACGTGGTTCTATTACGACCTAGTTATCAAGTTTGATGTTATATGAGAGAGAAAATCAATTCCTAATGTAATCAATGACCATATAGATAATCACACAGTTGAAATGTTTTTTGTTGTGATTTCTAATGGTAAGGAATGGTGTAACGGTTTTATACCAACAATTTAGAAGCTGGAGTATTGCTTACTAAGCCAATTAAAAATACATAGCTAAACAGAAAAGCATGCTAGTTCTTTTTCCAGTTGATAAATGTTTACCTGTTAATATGACGTTGGTATGGTACGTGCTCTTATTTTGAAAGCGGAAATGGGCGTTAATCGTCGCTATAGTAACGAATACAATCTTCTACATTGGGTTGAGAACAAATCAGCCTGTTTTCTTAAGTATTTGTTAACCTATATCTTAGTCAAACGCGATGGAGGGGTCCAATACATATCTCATACGACCTAAGCACCAACACAAGTGAGTTTGCTGAAGTAGTTACACATTTTTGTTTTATTTTTGATAAGCGCTGCTAGCAAGGTTTTGGCTAACGACGAAGTCTAAGCTTAGAGAAAACACTATTGTGCGCAGACTACGTTTCTATAATCTTGCTGTGTTACTTTTATGTAACTTTTAAAAATGATAGCGCCTGCCTTTTGGTTAGCAATTAAAGGATCCATGTAATGTGTTAAATTTAGTTTCGTTCTTATTCTCTTTATCTTTGTTTAGTGAAATATAGATGCAGTTATTCGGGGTAGATTGCTAATCAAAACACAAATCCCAGTTACGAATGGCAAACAAATAAGTAATTTTTGCGGAAGTTTAAAGGAATACTGCTTCTGAAGTTGCTTTTTAATCTGGACCAAAATCAACTGACAAGCTTTTTGTCTTCACCTGCTGTCTGTAGCCTATGCAGAATAATGTTTTTTGTTGTTCACTGTATCACTGTGATTGAGAGTTCCTTGTTGTTTGCTGACAAAAACAGGTCCCAAATTCAAATGCTGCATCTGGTGCTCAGGAGCCAAGGGGCTTGTCAAGATCGCTCAGTGTAACTTTAGGCTACAAAACATAGAAGCTGCACTTTCAGCAGATTTAAACTGAATGAGTTTTGGTTTTACTAAAAACAGTAAGCACTGTGTGCATGTTCAGTTTTGTTGTTTTCAATGAAATACCACTAAGCTGATCAATTAGCAGTCACATCAAACTCAATCTACACAATAATTCTAGATCAAAAGTATGTCAATTTGTTCAGGCAAATAAGATTTGTTACAGAGTGTGGATAACGGGTGAACATGGATATTCCTTTGTGACGTCTGTTGCGACTAAAGTTAATTTTCTTGTGCTTCCTTGCTTTAAACAAAAAAATCTTTCAGGTTTAAACCAACCATTGTAAAGGAATACATCCGTGAAACTGTGAGGGAGCGTCTGTCTGGAGTGAAGTACGACCCAGAGAACATCGCAGAGCTGACCCGTTCACTGGCAGAGAGCGTAAAGGACAAAGTGAAGAGTTGGTGCTACATTAGTTTTCCTTTGGGCTTTACCCTGAACATGCTTGGAAAAATGTGATGTTTTTAGACCAATTTCCTAATCAGCAGTGCTTGTCATCTAACTCAAACAGCAAGCTGAGTCACTATTTCATTTTCTAGAGCTTCTGCCCAACGTGACATTCCTGCAGAATGTGCTGTGTCTAAACACTTAACCAGCAAGCTCAGCTAAATAAAGTGTATGCAAGTAATTTATTTAGCTGGAAAACAAAACAACAATTGAACCAAAGACATAGAGAAAAAGCTTTCCTTTTGTGGCTATTGTTAAAAAGAATAAATCATGTAACATAGTAAAATTATATTTGTGCAGGTTATGAATCAAATATATTACATGCTGCCACATTCTTCTCTTTTTGGATTCAATTTATGGTTTGCATCTATTAAACCACTAAAATGTTTCTTTTTTTGCTTTGTGCACAGATGCAGGATTTGACAGATACAAGCTTGTTGTGCAGGTGTTCATTGGAGAACAACGAGGACAAGGAGTCAAGTAAGTTATATCTGGGGCCTGTACCATAAAGGTATTCGAACAAACTCGGGGTTACAGGATTGGTTTTGAGTCGACAAAACCAAACCGATGCAATCAGGCTTTATTGGTACCATGATGCAGCTCATCAACTTTCTCTGTCAACTCAGGCTTTGATCCTTAAACTAGGATTAAACCACACGCGCCTGCACATAAAAACCAATCGCTTTCGATAGGGATAGAGCGAGAGGTATATACTTTTCAGCGGAGGAGCAAGAGATAATTCTTCAGAAATATGAAGAATATAGAAGTATTTTTCAAGCATGCAGTAACACTGTATCTGCTGCCAGAGCAAGAAAACAATCTTGGAGGAAGATTGCTGATTGCGTTAATGCGTAGGTTAAACAATTAATGTACAGTTATGTAGGCTTATCATATTAAAGATATATTAAATGCTAAAATGAAAATGTATTCGTGTTGATATATATATTTATATATATATATATATTGTATATGTGTGTAGATATATGTAAAATGTGAATGTATAGGCTATTACATCCTAAGAAAGATTGACATTCATTGATTTTTAGATGCAACCCCAACTCCAAACGTTCTTGGCATCAGATCAAGACAAAATATAAAAATATAATTAAAAGTGGTTAGTATTTACCATAACCTTTTATTATTTTTTTGAACATTTAATCACAAACACTTGTTTGCAGAAAACAGAAAAAAATGTGAAATGAGTAAAACTGGGGGACAGCCACCTCCTCAAGATTGCACTGTGGCGGAGGAGTTGGCTCTGAGCAACAATAAGGGGCGGCCGATTATGGATGCGGTACAGTTAGGGCATGGCTTCCACGAGTCACATTTGTTATGTGCAGCTCAAGAAGTTCACAAAGATAAGACATTCCTTCCGCGGAAAATCTGTATGTTTCATACAAGTAAGCATCAGGAAAGTCAAATGGATTTTGTCTGTCCCTAAAAACTCTTTCTCTACGAAGTGATCGTCTAACAATTTGCGTGGAGATGTCCACAGGATTTGGGGGAAAAGGTGAAACTATTGCAACAGAGAACAGAAGTAGGGAATTAGTTACGTCACCTACATGTTTTTTTGCTCATAGCTGATTGGTCAAACTTCAGTCTGAGATCTCGAATCCAGAACATAACTTGCCCCGGAGCAGGTTAGCCATGCAGCGTAAAATACCATGGCAACGAACACCGATTAAAGCTGAGCTACTTTCATAGTACCTAAAACCCAGGGTTGGCGGAAACTAAGCTGAAACATAGCTGGCTAGCCACCTAATCCGGCTTCATGGTACAGGCCCCTGGTATTCATGAACAAAAACAACCTGAGGTGTTTGTTCAAAATCATACAGTAACTTTAGAAACCCATAGATTCTTACAAGCAAATGATTAAAAAGGAATGTGATGTGAGCTATTCAATCCCTTTCTACCAAAAGTACAGCACTAAACAAAAATGGACAATGTTTTTTTTAAAATAAAGTGCATATCATGAAGTACGAAGGTGACTCACAACAGAGGTAGCGAGCTAGAATAGCAAAGGACATTTATTTCTTAAACTGTCACTTTATTTTAGAGAACATATATATATTTGATATCAAACAAATAACAGGTAACAAACGATTTGCTACCAAAGTGACATAAACACTTTGTTTTGGAAAAGTTTTCAGAATAACATGTATTCTAAATTGCATTTTTTAATTGATTATAATCCAGGGAAATGTAAAATAAAATTCTAATATAATCTCTGAAATTTTAATGTATTGCCTTGCTGGTTGATGTTTTCAAATGTTATTTTATTTGAACCACATAATCAAATTAGTATCTTATTCGAGCCACAACACTGCAGATAATTCTGATGTGAAAATAAATATTTACATAGTTTTCTTTTTTGCACAAATAAACATCCTGAAGCAATATCCCAAGATCTGACAGACCTACAAGGGCATGGCTGTCCATCTAAACTTTAGAAAGGGTTCTCTCATTGGTGATCTGGTCTGGTGGCCACTCTAGATTCTAAAGTGACCACCAGACAAGAAGATCACTAATTAGAGAAACCTTTTTGTGGTTTATTAGAAGGCCTTTGGTAAGTCAGGAATCCACAGCTCAGGTAGAAGAATCTGTCGAAAGAACAACTAATAGTTGTGGAAATTTGGTGTTTATGAAAGTACAAGAAAAATATTTGAAAAGAAAGTAATCTTTTTTTTTTTTTTTTAGACGATCATGGGTTGATATAAAATAATCTATCAGGAAAATAATATTTACGAGATATGAAAGGTAATTGTTAAATGTTTAAGTATTAAATGCACATCCCTTACACATTGTTTTTTAGGATGTGTTCCAGGTGTTTGTGGGACGCTGACACAGACAACTATGCAGAAGATGTTTTCATGAATGTAAGCACTCAGTTAGATTTAATGAACAGGAAGCAGTTCTCTTTCAGATTGTTTCTTTTTTTTTATCACTTTGTTTTCAACCCGTAGGACAACTTGTTCTGTGTGGTGGCAGTGTTTGGAAGCTATTACTACTGAAGACTTGAAGCATGGACGACCGCAGATTATTTTTTTTTTCAAGAAGATGTGAAATGAACATTTGAGAGACAGCACACTGTCAGCACTTTATCTTCTGGAGGGTGAAAATATGTCATTTCTTCCAGACCTATGATTCTCACCTACCCTGTATTGGACCTTTCTAATGTAGTGGTCATATTATATATTCTATATAATGAAGGATCTAGTTTTTTTTCCTGACTGATTAATAACTGAGACTGTTTGTACAGCCAACACTATATTTGTAATGTATGCCTGAAAAGGTTCACCAGTCAGACCCACAAGTCTTGAAAGGTTGGTTAAAGTGTACTGCACTGTAGTATTTATCTTCAGTTTTACTTTAGCATAAGCTTTTTGGAAATTATTAAAACGTGCTCAACCATAACTGTCATATTTCCTAAACTATCTGTGTTCTCTTAAAACATGAAATTTACATGATTATACATTTATTGTAAAGTTTTTTCATATTAAAACAAAAGTGGTATTTGTGTGGTGTTCAATTGGTAGCCTATAATAAAAACTTTTTGAAGTTTTGAAAATTAAAAAGATAGTTTACATAATTAATGAAATAATTTAAAGTTGACGATTAAACAAAATTTTTATACTTACAAGCTACAACTACAGGTTTGCTTTTATGTGGAAACATAATCAGGATCAGCTTTAATGACCAAGTATGACACATACAAGGAATTTGACTCCAGCAACTTTTATCTCTTGTACAGAACTTAAATAAGTGAAATACAAATAAAGAATAATATATACACCAAACTGGGGTTATTCTACAATGAGTATATACAACACTGCAGAGTTATAGTATATTCATGTGAATGGACTCACACTCTGTGACTACTCAGAGTTCATCAGAGCGACAGCCCGGGGGAAGAAACTGTTCTTATGTCAGGTGGTTTGGGCGTACAGTGCTCTGTAACGCCAGCCTGAGGGGAGGAGCCTAAACAGATAGTGGCCAGGGTGTGAGGGGTCTGTGGTGATGGTCCTGACCCGCTTCCTGACCCTGGAAACATTTCATATTTTGTTAGTTTTATTCTCTTTCTCAGTTAAATGCTGGTTAAAATCTAGCAAGACTGAAGCTTCAAACCAGGTCCCTTGTTAAAGTTCTGAAAATCCAACTCATGTACTTCCTTTTATTACTGTTCCTGTTGTCTTCTTTATCTCTGGGCAATCTGTTATCTTTTGGTCTTGAGGGATTGATTTGGAAACTGTGTTTTTCACTGATACCTTATCTGCTAAACACAGTGTCTGGCCATAGTGCAATAACCCAGTCCTCCCTCCCTGTCTTTTTATGAAGTAGCAAAAACATGCAATAAATCCGAGTGGAGCTTCGGTAGGTGAGCTGTAGAGTGTGTAGAAATGATGGAAAGCAAATCAAATAACTTACTGCTCTTTAAGCTTTTAAAAATATGATTTGGATTATGTTTAAAGATCATCTATTTGATTAGGAGAAAAAGATGAGTTTTATTATTTTTTTTTGCACACTTTAAACAGCTCTGGTCTTGAAGAATCCCCATCATTTTGATGTGGGTAATTCACACACAAACGCAATTTTCTAATTGGTCCTCACTGAAATTCTTTACGCTTCTATGTTTATCGTAATATGAACTTTACAGTACTCCCTATTTTAAAAAAAGCAGTAAGAATTAGGTTGCATTTGAAGTATGTGACAAATAAACGTACCCCGCCTTGCTTACTCGATATTCAAACAATATTTTTCACTTAATTTTGGCGTAGCTTTTTAAAAAGTGGTTCTGCTGCCTAGACCTGTTCTCTTTTTTTCAATTTTCAAACCGCAATTGTTCAGTTTTGCTCTGAATGTACTGCCCTTAACTTCAATATTTAAAGCATTAACTGAGACCTGCAGACTCTGGAGGTTATGGGCAATATTTTTCCTGCATTAAATGGACTAACCTCTAGGTGAACTATATCTAATGCTGTCTCTAGAAAATACCTCCCATTGCAGAAGTATGAATTTCAAATAGCTTCAAAATGACCTTATAAACCTTTCCAGATAGAGGGGAATCGTCTTTGGCTTTGAGTAATTGCAGATGCTACTGGCGTTGTCTTTGCACTCATCTAAAGTCCCCAAAGGAGCAAGTGGCCAAATGTTTAGTTTTCATTGATGCTCTCTTATCTATGGATGTTTACTCGTGGAGATGCAGTTATTTTGCCGAACCAAAGTTGTTCATATTTCTTCAAATTCTACGAGGGCTTTTAGAACCTTATGTTTCACATACTGCATCTGTATTTTGGCTTAGTTTATGTTAATATGTTGTTGCTTTTGTTCATGAGGACCAAATTTAGATTTCACGTCACAGTTGTAGCCTCCGTTTGTTTATAAATTACATCATGGATCAGACATTACTTCTTCACGCTTCATGTGCTTGGAAATGCTTTAAATCAGTTTAGGTTAAAGATCACTAAATATGTTTGAATTACATGTTCTATAGAGAGGAGGCTTTGTATATTTCAAAGCTTGGTGATTACCAATGGTTCCTTGTAGGTCTGCATGGGGACCCTTAAATAAATTATTTATGCTGTGCACAGATACAGTTAAGACCAAAGTTATTCATAACCCTTGCAGATTTATGTTTTTATGTTTTAAAGTAAGTTTTTAGTGAAAATTATTTTGGTTTAAAATCGACACTACTACTCTTAATTAAAATATATTAAAAAATGCTTTTTTCAGTAACTATCTGAAAGACAAAGTTCTTTGTGAATGAAAATAAATAAAGAAATGAATCGGTCCGGGGTTGAATAATTTGGAGTCCATCCATCCATCCATCCATCCATCCATCCTATTGCTTATCCTTGCTTGGTTGCCGGTGAGCTGGTGCCAAACTCCAGTGTTCATTGAGCAAGTGACAGAGTGCACCCTGAAAAGGTCTCTAGCTATGGAGTAGCATATAAATAAATGATGTTATTAATAAAAAATAAAAAAAGGTTTAAATTAATTAATAATTTTTAAAAGTGAAAATAATACTGTTTGAATTCATTGCATTTGATAAATTTGGCTCACAGCTAACAAGATTGCAGATAGCAGTTTCTTAGAAAAAATTATGAAAATATAAAAATATTACAGAACAACAAAAGCCGTCTTTGAGTATCAGTGTTGCTCATCCACTTTTCTCCAGCAGACTTTTTTCATCCATTTAACTTCCCATTGACATTATTGTATATAATACTCTCTGACCAGTCAGTTGTCAACCTTTCTTTGTTTGATAACAGTCAAGTCAGCAGTTTTTCCAAGGAGTATAAAGGTTAAAACATAACATTAATGGAATATATATTCCTTCTTTTGTTAGTCAATCAAACTAAATTTTAAGTTTTCCTTAGTTAAAAGCTAGAATTTATCATAATGAACTGAAATAACAGCTAGGAATGAGTTACTGCATGTAATCTATCTACTGTATACAACTGTTTTTTAACTGAGTCAGTCAATCAATCAGCTCTGATACTATATTCTTGAGATGTGTACTTTAAAAGGGAACTATTCATTGCCTGAAAATTATGTTAACAGAGTGGTAATCTAAAGCTAATTTTATTATTTGTTTTGTAAATGCAAAATTACTCAGGGTTTCCTCTACCCTGCATATAATTTTTTTTCAGTTGCTATGACTTCAGTTATTATGGAAATTAATTAATAATAAAAGAAAAACTCAGCATACCTTTTAGCGGGTAATATAATAAATCATATGGCAGAGTTGATGTCATTGCCCTGCATAATATATTCTGTAATGTCTAATATTTAATTTGTTGCTGGTTGTCTACTCAACTGTGAAACATGCCGTTTCAAATGCTAAATGCAAATTAACCAAATCAAACAAACAAGAAGCCACACTCATCATTCAAAATTTGGAAAATTAACTTTATTATGTCCAAGGAGCATCTATGGATCAGAGCGATTCCACCCGTAGACGTTTGTCAACTTTCTTTTCCTCATTTGTTCAGGAGACAGACGTGCCTTAAAATAGATGTAGACTAACTTTCAAACATTTGTATTTTTGTAATCATGCATGAACCTCATCTTGCTTCACAAGACTGCTTGCCCCCCTGCAGAACATCTAGCAGCTTTTGACACTTAAGTGTAATGAGACAGGAGGTGAGCAGGTGAAGTGATGAAACCATCTGAGTCGATTAGGCAAATTACCTATATGCTGATTGCATATACAAATTGACTGAAGTGGCTTAGCTGGTCTATTTCTAATTCTTAGCTGATTTGTGAATGTTCTTTTTAGGTTCAGTTTTATATTCAAAGAAACTAGAAATTATAATATTGGTAACATTCATTTACAGAAAATATTTTTTGCCACTGTATATTGTTGCTGACTGCTCTATCATATTAGAATGAATTGGATTAAGACACCCTGGGTTGCCTAATATGACAGAGGCATGCATTTTTGTGGTGCTGTCATGGACAAGAAAAAGGAAATTAAGCCATCCTCTTGTATACCCCATCTAAGAAGCCTCCAAAACCATCCAAATGGCTCAGTGAACTGAGGTGTAATAAATCCAGGGTCAATATGAAAGACTCATATGAAGGAAATCATATAAAAGGAGGTATTAGGACAAAGAAGTGGAAATTAAGTCAAATGTCTAATCTGTCAGATCCTTTTTTTTATGTGGAAATATATATAGAAGTAACAGGTGAATTCAAAAATAAATACATAAACCTGCAAATGAAAAAACTGTTTCAAAGTTTTCTTATGCATAATTCTTCTATTTATTTATAATTTATGAAAGAATAAAACAAAACAGTTCTCATTAAAGCTGTCTAAATATTACAACAATGACATAGAGGTGAAAAAAGTCAGTAGATAAGCATTTCATAATCCAAAGTTTTATTCTCTTTGGAATTAAAAAAACCCCCACTGAAATATTAAATAATGTCTTGTAACCCTATAGACCATTTTGATGTAATGTTACTGAATCCTTTCATCGGTGAAAAAGGGAAAAAATCTCTTGAATTAATTTTTAATTCCTAAATACTTTCAGAACTTCTTTGTGGTGTCTCAATAGTGTTAGTCTTTAGGCAGGGGTTTTGAAGTGTTTTCTTGTGAATTTCTGATCTCAGATGCCGACATTTGGGTGTTCCACTGTAGGTCTGTTACCATGGCAACACCTCCCTCTGTCATAACTCAATCTAGCTTCCTTTTTTAAGCTTTTTGAAAGCAATATTATGGTATTTTTCGGGTTACAGATACGCCTAAAATTGTAATAATCTGATATGCAGTTATGAATATATAACTGAATTTATCTGTGTAAAGCTTAGATATAAAATCCCCATCTTTAAAAACATTCAGACCAAAGGCCATTCTCATATTACACTAGAGCTTTACCAGTTAAATCTGTAAAGCCATGTCTCTGCAAGACGCTTGTTGTGTTCAAGTGACAGATAAAGAAAAGTAGTTGGCCAATTCCTGTGGACTCGCTATCCGGTGTATTACTTGTGTTTTTTGGGTCTATTTTATGATCAGTAAAAAGCCATCTAGAATACAAAAAGTTATTGGACCCAATGAATATGTTACATAATATGCAGACTCAAAATCAGCTGATGTCAGAGCTGAGAATCACTTTAATCATTATTACTTGAATAGCATTCTTATAAAACATTGATGTTATCCTTTTTAATAGTTTTCTACTGCTACTGGAAATCAAAAGGAGTGCCATCTTTAGAAGCAGAAGACTGTCAGGAAGCGGAGAATGTCACCACCCAAGTGTAAGTTAAAAATTAGGAGGATATTTTAGTTTTGCTTTACTTTTACCTTTTTTTAAAGATTTATTCACAACAATTACTATGAAATTAAATGATCTAACAGAAAGGTTAACATTTCTTATTTTTACTATTTTAGATCATTCAATTAGCCACAACACCTATACATATAAACATACAATATAAATCTTCCATAGAAGGACTTGTCACCTAAAATGTAAAATGTAATCTAATATATCAAAAAATAAAACCAGTCAGTTTTTATAGTGTTTTGTTTCTGTTGTGCTATCTTAATTTTTCATGCAAAAACAAAGTTATTTATTTTTGCTTCCATAAGTTTTTACAGAGATTAAGCAGATCCATTTATTTTCTGGAAAGCTACATAGTAAAAAAAAAGAAAGTTTTTGAATATAGCTGCTTTTCTAGAAGCCTAATGATATATACATAAATGCTTTCCCTTGAAAACATAAAGTGGGGCTATTTTGAGGTTTTATATTAAATAATAACTGAAAATACATAATTTATTTGTTTATTTATATTTTGCTGAAATCTATTGTGGTAAATATGAAAAATTCAGTAAATAAATCTCTTTAAACTCAATTGACACAAAGGTTTTTGAAAGCATTCACTTTTACTTTGCTAACATGTTCAGATGACCTGAACTTTGTCCACACATCAATCTCTTTTTTCAGATTCTCTTTTGTGTAAATATTAACATACTTGTTAAGCAAGAATAAGCAATTTAGTTAATAATTTTCTTGATGTAGCTTTCGCTCATCAAAGTTGTATATGTTTTGTGTATAAGCATTTCATGTTCTGTTAACATCATCATAACAAGGTCAATAATCACATCACACACTGTCAGGGCACATTACATTAGAAGGAAACTTTACAGGCGTCAAAGTCACTGCTGTGATGCAGGTGTGCTGTATGAAGGAACAGTATTTAGTACTGCTTAATAGGTAAAAATAATTTGGATTTAGTTTGCAAGCAGTTTATTGTGACATTAGATTTGATCGGATTCCATCTCATATGACATTTATCCTTACATAAGAACAAGGAAGTAATTTATTAAAGTTAAAAAGCTTTATACTAATTTCAGTTTACAAAAAAAAAACACAGGAAATTTTGAAATGGAACATTTAATTGGTGTAAATTTATTCAGTATTAAAAAAAGTCCCACACTGAGCATGAATTAATGATTTGCAAACCCCTGGAGCCACTCTGATTGGTACACTTATTCCACTCATACTTTCATATTTACTGTGTGTTAAAATGGAAAAACTGTCTTAGGTAAATAATGCTTTTACACATTTAACACGGTAGCAATCATATATTTGATCTGCTGAAAAGTCAGACTTGTGCATAAATGACAAGTCTGGAAAAATGTATTGGCATGAGCTCTATAGCTCCAACACACTGTGTCCATATGCACACAATTCATACAACTGCTACTAAGATAAAGCAATACTTCTATAAAAACAATATTTAATCTCATCCTACATTCTGCAAATGCATTGTCTGTGCTGATTAAGATTCACTCACCTCATCATACCCGATACGCTTAAAGCTGGACTGGAAACTGATGGCATGGTCGGATTTTGGATTAATACGGGTGATAATTATCTGAGCAACCAAGGCCACTCTTTGAGCATTGACTGTTCATTTCTAGATTGTCAGTTGTTCATTGGATAATAAATACAAAAAAAAATGATGTAAATGTGAAAAATTATCACAGAATCAGCATAACCCAATTTGAGAATATGATTGATCCCAATACACACTTTATACTTAATGGGATCGCATCAACAACAAAAAACATGTTTTAGAAATGTCTGCTTTATCTTGATGTGTGACATGTTTTTTAATATCCAAACATAAATAGCAAAGCAGAGTGACAGCGGAGTCAGAGAAGAAAAAAGATTTAAAGAAATCTATTGCTAATAGAAACCCACAGTAAAGTCTTATTTTCATGTACAGTAAACCTGAGTGGAACAAGAAATTCTGGTCAAATGAGATAAAAAAAAAGAAGCACAATTCTTTCTATGAAGTGGAAACAGTGCACATCATTGTGAACAAACGTTCCACATGGTGTATAATGTCATGGCAGCATCATGCCATGGCCACGCTTTTCTTCAACGTAGACAGGGAAGCTGGTCAGAGCTGAACAGCAGATGGCCTGAACTAGATATAGAATAATATTGCAGCCTTTAGCCAGAACTACTATTGTTCACATTAAATCATATTCCTGGTTAAGAATGGCCCAATCAAAGTCCAGATATAAATCCCTTTGAGAATCTATGGCAAGACTTGAAAAAGTCTGTTCATAAATGTTTCTTTCAAGTCTAATTTAACCTGAGTGAATTTTACGAAGAGGAATATGCAACAATTTCAGCCTCTAGCAAGCCTAGTATAACCCAAAGACCTGCTGGTGTAATTGTAGCAAAAGGTGATTGTAGAAAGGACATATTTATGGTAGCTAAATACAAAGTAGGGCTGGTCGATATGACCTCAAATTTATATTGCAATATCATCTAAAGCATATTCTGTGATGATATCTATTGTGATATATTCCTGTTTTTCTTTATATATGTCAATTGACTGCTTATGAGCAATCTCACTGTCCAGACACATTGCAGCAGAACAACTTCCGAAAGGTTTAGAAGGCCGTTGAAAGAAAATGTGTTGTGCAAAACGGATTTAGATGAACATATTTTAAATTAAATAAAAGCTAAATGTTATTGAAATAAAGTTCAAATTGTCTGCTTTAGATATATAAAAAATTTAGTATAACACGAAAGGAAACCTGCAAATATGTCAATAAAAAAATTCTTTAAAATTCAACAGTTTTCCATTCAGTAAAAAATAAATGTTAAATTTGCAATACCTAGTATAAAGACTGGTACAAAGTATGAAGGCAATGCTTGAACACATCGTCTAAATGCATATAGTCAAAATCTCCAGCTTTGGCAAATTCTATATCATTTTTACCTTATACATTTTATATTGCCCACTACTAATACAAAGTTTTAAAAATGACTACCTTACTTTATGTGGTACTTAATTTGTTTATTTATCACATACAATTCAAATAAAATACATAAAGATTTCTGGTTGTAACATAACAAAATGTGAAAAAAATAAAAATAAATGAAAAGGGTTCAATTCTCAAATTTAGAATAGTAGATTTTACATTAAAGGGACACCCATGAGACACTTTTAAATATTGGATTCTAACTGTGTGAAGTTAAGTCTTTCTATTAAAATTATCATTTGAGACTAAATTAGATATAAAGTAGGTATTAGTTGTGTATTAGATGGAGTTTCCACAACCTTCTTGCTGCAAGGCAGCAGTGCTAACCACTGCACCACCATGCAGCCCTAGGACAGGTTCTTTGTAACTAATTTTTTTTTTTTTTTTAATGAATATTCTATTTGTATTTTAAAAATGGTGCAAAAATATTTAAATTAAAGACATTTAAACCAGTAAAAATGTATATACCAAATAATTTAGAACACCTTTTTAATTACATTTAAATATTTGAATTAAATTAAAACAAAATTTAAAATACACATTTTAATATTACTTTCTATTTTGTGTGACCTTCAGATTGTCCAAATAATATTAATAAATACATCTGATTGATTTTTAGGATCACCCAAATAGACTCCGCCTACTTTTCCAGATTAGACCAAATCTTTATAGAAATGCTGTTATTGTTGGTAGTGGTTTTAATAGAAAGGGGGCGCCCTTGAGTCAAAATCTGCTTAAGGCCCCATAAGACTTCGGGCCAGCTCTGCATAAGGTGTAGGCCTACATTTATTGTAAACAAAACAGTTACCGGGGAAAAGTAGATACCAACAACTTTAATGAACTCTCTATTCACTAATTTATCATTATCAGAATTGAAGGACGCTGAGAGAGGCAAAATCAATTATTCTGATGGAATAATATTAATAATAAGCCCCTCTCATAATTATCGATTATAGCTGTAATAATGGCCTATAGTTATCTCTATTCAGAGTAATAAACTCAACTACTAAAAAATATGAATCACAAAGCTTTAAGTGATTATGTCATTATTTGCTCTGTCTGTGTGAAAACGTGTCATAAACACATAAAAAAACTGCTGTAAAAATGCACTGTAACCATCTGGCACTTAAAAAGCACAAACCACGACACATTTCCCAATCTTCTTTTACTAAAGAATATTTTTGACTTAACCACTTACCCGTAGCCTTTTTTTGTCTGGTTTCTTATCTCTTAACTTTTGCGCTGAGCTGTTACTGTTTGAGCTTCGCAACAATATCTGGGGGGAAGCAGGGAGGGAGGTGTGCTGCTGGCGGAGAAGAGAGCTGGCTGCGATTGAGGGTCTGGAGCAGCTTACCTGCCCAGCTGTGCATTAGGGATGAAATTCATAGGTACGCGCTGAGCTGTTGTCGTCTAGGCGCGCAAAAGCGGCAGAGAGGGAGGGGCAGGGGAGAGAGCTGGCTACTGCGTGTAATCGAAAGTCTAGCGCAGCTTACCTGCCCGGCTGTGTATTAGGAATGAAATTCACAACTGATGCTACTAAAATGTATCATGGCCGGTGGGGTGGCCACGAGTCGGCCATCCCCTGATGGCGCCATTGATTATAATTCAATCTCTATATTTATAAATTAACTATAATTATTGAACTGTGTGATTCACAGTCTAAGTGGTACCATAATTGCCAAGCTGGCCATTCAAATATATTTATCAGTGTAATTAGACAAAATAATTGGTTTCTGTCTGTATGTTCTGTAAGTGTGCTGTTCTCGTTGTTCTATAACATTTTATAGAATGTTAAATGTTGCTTTAAAAGTGATTTCTATGCTTTTGTCATAAGATATTTACAACTATGGCTCTGGATCTGCCCTTTACACTTCAACAATCACATTATGTGACACTAAGTCTTGCTGGGTCCTCTGAGGACGACATTTATTTAATAGTTAGTGTCACATTTCATGTGTTATTAGCACTTGTGAAACACGGTTACTCATCACATTATCGCAAACTGTCAGACCACATAACCCCAGATTTGAGATCCTCAAGAGGAATTGTTGAGTGCTTATTATGCTTATCTAGAGCATGATGGTACATAGTGCAGCTCAAGTCCAAAATATCTGAAATCACTAGCCAGCATTAATACTTTGATTGATGTTTTCATTATCTTCTAAGGGTTGAATGAGTGCTAGAGTCACTACTCCCTCTCACTTTAGATTAATTGTATTTTGATTTTCTCAATACAAAACCAAATGCACCCATCATCCTGAGTGTTTCAATCACATATAATTGGCACTGTGTTGTTACCATGACTGCTCACTAAAAAGAGAAGTCTAACTCTCACCCAGTGTACTTGAGAAAAGAAGGTAGTGTTGAATTGATTTTGCTTTTTTTTTTTTTATCTGCAACATTCTAAACTGCGATCAACATCTTATAAACCATGCAGTGAGAGACTGCATGCTTATTTGCTTTGCTTGGGCTACATGTCTATTCAGTAAAAGTTCCCCATACCTGCAACAGAATAATATTAGAATGCTTAAGTTGGAAAAAATAATAAATCCTCAGAACGGTGGAAAATTAACAGTTCCCTTTTAGCTTATTCTGACCATTTAAAGCAATTTAAACAGGAGAATTTAACGCTCACAGGATGCAGCTGCAGAGATTAAACATCCAAGAGATATTAAGTTTATTGATGTGTATTGGGCCAAAGACTGCAAATATTACTGCCCAAATATTGTGTTGTTTGAAAATACTGACTGCATCAAACTAGCACCCAGCTCTAACTCATCAATCTGCTTAAATATGGAGTAAAATTGCATTTGTGCTTTTCTTGCAGCTGTTTGGGAATTTTTCCCATAAAACTCAAAATTAGTTAATCAAGTGAATTGACACAACCGACACCCTCAACCAGCTTTTTTCCCTGTCAGTACCTAATCACTAGCTATAGCATGTGAAATACTCACCAAGAGCTTTCAGAGCTTCTCCCGCATGCTGGCTCTCACTCCATCGACAGCTTTATCCACGACATAGCTGCAACTTTCCACATGGTCAGGTTTATAGTTTTTTTCTCCGTGTTTAATGCTCATTTCTTCGGCCTGGAGGCTCGCTCTCCTTCTTCTGCAATTGTAGTCTACTAAACGCTTTTACACAAAACCTAAAGTAACTTTTGTCGCCAAAATTAGTCTTTAAAATTCACGGACAGAATATGTTTGTTCCATGGCACATTTCAAACGGCATCAGAAAATAACTTTTATCGCTCCACTGACCCTCATTTTTATTTATTTTTTTTGGCAGTTGGGGACCCAAGAACCGGAAGGAGAAGGCCGTGACTTATGCTGCGTTCACAACGCCCCTAATGCCAGAGTCATTTGTGGCAAGATTACATGTAAGGTCTACGGTTGAGTACGTCAGGGTTCCGTCAAAGTCTCTGCGGTGCGTTGTGTATGTTGGCTCCGTCAACTTCACTTGCGTTTCATACGACAACGTAGCAACGGAAGCAACGCAGAAGTTCAGCAAGATGAACTTTTGACGGACCCAACGCAGTTAACGCATTGTGGCAACCAATCAAAGCGTCCCACTGTCACTTTCAACGATGGAAGACAAGCTGATCATGGCCGTCTGCAATTGCAGAGAACTATATGATTCGTCCTCGTCTTTGTATAGAGACAGGAATGTAAAGGAACTTAGTTGTATGAAGATTGCTGAAGAGATTGGGGTGTCGGGTAAGTTATCAAACCTTTTCTCAACGTAGTTATTACCTGTCTCGTTAGCTCCTGGAGCAAATGGTTAAACTCCCCAAACTCAGAACGCATCGGAATAATGGGGTGAAATCACAAACGGCCCAGATGTAGCCGAAGTTGACGTTGTCTAGATTTATTTAGCAAATAAAGCCAAGCCACTCTCTCGATACTATCCACTATAGTTCAGAACGTACGGCAACAGAAGAAGCCCCGCCCACGCGTTCTTTTTTCCTCAGATGCAAGCGTTGCATGCTTTTTAGGACATGCGTCAAACTTCATCCGTTGGAGGTGTCGAGCAACTACTGTCTGAACACAGTATTAGGCACACCTCTCTTCAAAAGATTTATGCAATTAAAACTTCTAAATGATACAGTAACCAATTACCATGACAGATTTTCTCAGTTAACAAATAATGGTAAACTAAGCTCACATAATGCCATCTGGATGAATTTAAAAGAAACAGTTAAAAGTCCATTATTCTTTTTACCCCTCTAACTCTTCCCACGGTTAGAGGCTTTTCTAGCAGTTAATGGGAAAGAAGATGGGTTCAACAACAGGCAGCCTTACCAATGGAAATCCAATGCAAAGACAAATAAACCCTCCCAACCCCATTAAACACACATAAACTAATCAGTTTTCCTTTGCAGACCTCATGTTTTTGGACTTTAGGAGTGACTGGAGAAAATCCACACTTAGACAAGGGAAACATGAAAACTCCTTAGAGAAAAGAAGCGGCTGTGAGAAGAATTATAAAGGACATCTTAATTTACGGGTAGCAGACCTACTTACTATTGTTTAATTGCTTTGCATTTTTTTTACTTGATTACATTCACATTTACAGTTTTTTACTAGTTAATCTTTCATATCTATACACTGTTTATTTTAATATTTTAACCTGTTTTAATCTTCTTCCAGTGTTTCCTCTGTCGGAGCCCTCTGCCTCTGGAGCAGTGATCGGTTGTGGCTGTCTGGGTGCTCTCTAAGTGGCGCTTGGGTGGAGGTGGGGGACTCAGACATTGGGCTCATCTTCCCTATGTCTTTTCTTTTACTGCTACTTTTAAGTGTGTGTGTACATGGGAATTGGGTTGGAGGACAGGGGTATAACTGTCATCATATTTTTAATTCTATGGAGGGGATGGGATGTGGTTTATGCTGGGTCATTTTAATCTGTACAGCACTTTGAGATGCAATATTTTATTAAAAGCGCCTTATAAATATTGATTGATTGATAGATTTACTTGGGTCTTCTTTATCCAAAGTAAAAACTTGATAATAATTAACATTTCTGTGTGACAAGAACAAACAAAATAGTGTTTATGGACGGCAATAACTTCTCCATGGCAATATATTTCACTCAGGTTAATTCAGTGAAATACTCATACGACATGATCACAAATTAAGAACTATTGGAGTAATAAATTTTATGCTGTTTTACATAGATGGCTGACATTTCTTGACTGACTAAATATAGGTACGTTTAGGCAACAACCTGCCTTTTTGTTGCCGTTTTCTGACTTGATGAAGCACAAGTTGTCTGCCCAAATAAGTAGTTTGTTGTCTTGTCTTTCACAATTTCACTTACTATTGAGAGAAACTGATCTATGTGTGCCACTGTATTTATACCCCAGTGAAAGATTAGTAATGGAAAAAAATCAACCAATCAAAAAGCAATCAATAAATCAATCAATCAATCAACCAATCAATCAATCAATCAGTCATATAGCCCATTACAAAGCCACAATAATGGTGAGCAAAGTGCTTAACATAATCAATATATAAATTAAAACATATAAGGCCTGTGAAAAACACAAGCATTTTCAAAAGAAATTAATTTATGGTTACATTTATTTTCTATCAATTGTCAGCAGTGTCAATAAATCTGGCTGTATAAAAAAAAACTTCAGCAATTATTTGCTGATATGGGACTTAATTTTACCATTTAATTAAACCCCTCATGTCAAAGTAAACTTTTCCACGATTTTAGGTGTGAAAATTAGCCACAGCAGTGAAATATTTATTCACTTTAACCTCTTAAGCTCACTAGCACCCATTTTTGGGGGCACACCTCCTAGAATAACATTTAAACTATCTTAAATTCTCTTATTTCTGACTTATGTATAAATATTTCCTACCAAAATTTCAAGCTCAGACTCCTCTACAAAAGTATACATTTCAATGTTAAGCCTATATAACCAGACACAGATCAAACAGCAGCCAAAATAAACAACTAAACCAAATAATTACATCAGTCACAAAATTGTGTTTCTGTGTGCTTGATATAACCTCAATTACCCATGCCCACTGTTATTTTCTTGAGAATTTTCACATTCATAGTATCTCCATAGACCTGCCTATTATATGAGAACAATTTGAACATTTTAGACCTTTTACAATCTGTGAAAAGCCTTCCAGAGTGTAGGTTAAAAAACAGCTTTGGGCTTCAGAGGTTAAAGCTTTTCACCCATCTTTAGCAGGAATATTTATAAGTGTGGAGAGCGTTTTATGTAGAACGAAAGGTAATAAACGGGACACAGATTTTTTTTGTTGCTTTTTAGAAGCTAAAAACAGATGGAAAGGTATCATGTAGGCATTTAAAGTTGGATTCCTCCTTTTTAAATATTTTTTTTTTCTCAAGAACATAAATTACTCACAAAAGAAGGTATTTTTCTGTGTATATTCCTCGGCTTCTTCAGATAGAATAATTAACTTAAAACCCTTAAACACGGAGAATGAACAGTTGCTACCTTGAACAAAACGCACACTGACAATAGTCCTGTCAATTGAATGGTTAAAGATGAATAGATTAACAGTGTGTAATCAGTTGCCTATTCATTGCCATTTCACTCCTCGTTTTCATATTCAAAGCACAAGATTTATATATAGAGAGAACTTAAAGTCTCACCAATATAAAAGGTATAATTCGAGGTTTTAAGAAGTAAGAAAAGGTGAAAGTCTTTAGCAAGTACTGCTGTGGTTCATTTCATTAGCATGGACCACACTTACAGAGATTAGATTTGTTTAGATTCGAACATTTATTGACAAAAAGGTTAGATAGATGGTGTGTCTGGAAGGATGCACTGATGGAGGCTTGAAGACTCTGTGTGGCGGTGCAGTCTTCGGAAGTCCGTCTTCTTCTCGAGCCTGCTCAGGACCCCCCCAGACCAAGAACCTGAAAGAAACAGATGTTAGTGCTGGAGTTTGAAAGAGCAGATAAGCGGATGAAGGGATGAGGGGATGAGGGAGGGGATGAGGTGAGGGGATGAAGGGATGAGGGAGGGGATGAAAGGATGAGGGGATGAAGGGGGATGAGGGAGGGGTTGAGAGAGGGAATGAGGGAGGAGATGAAGGGATGAGGGGATGAGGGAGGGGATGAAGGGATGAGGGAGGGGATGAGGGAGGGGATGAAAGGATGAGGGAGCGGATGAAGGGATGAGGGAGCGGATGAAGGGATGAGGGAATAGTAAAATGGGGATGTAATACTGAGACGAGATAAAGGATCAGGGGAGGGTGGGGTTTACGAGACCACAGTCTGAGCGACGCTGATGGCTAGGTGCTCGGGTTTAAATAGATCACAGAGTAATTAGGAATGGAATTCAGGTGTGAGATGCCAGGTGAGTCGGATCCGAGTAGATTAGTGAGATAATACTGAATATGAGGCGTGGTCCAGCTCACGAACCTAAGTTAACATATTAACTGACATCTAATTATCTGACTCTGGGTATGGGTTTAGAGATAGATTTTCATTACATGCAAATTTCCTGCATGTTCCCAGATGTCTTTTAAGGCCTTGACAATTGCAATACCCTGAGAAGAAGAACTTTAATACTGTAACAGGAACTGCATTGTCCGTCTTTCAGAAGATGCCTAAGAAGTAAACAGAGTCCCCATGTGCATCATGAAGTCTAAAAGCTTTAAGGTCCAACTTGAAACCAGTCAGAAGGTTGCATTAAAATTTTCAATGATGAAAATTTAAAAAAACTTACGCTTTGGCACAAACGGATGAGGAAATGGAACCAGCATGAGAGAGAAATGGGCAAGGAAATGGATTTGCAAATATTCATTAAAGAACTAAGAGAACCTATACAGGTGAAACTAGAAAAATTGGAATATCCTTTAAAAGTTAAATTATTTCAGTAATTTAACTTAAAAGGTGAAACTAATATATGACATAGGCTCATTACATACAAAGTGAGATACTTCAAGCTTTTATTGGCTAATTTTGATGATGATGGCTTGCATCTTATGAAAAACACAAATTCTAAATCTCAGAAAAATTGGATTTTGTGAAAAGATTCAATTTTTTAGGCTCAAAGTGTCCCACTCTAATCAGCTAATTAATCTAAAATTAACTGAGCCTTTAAATGCTCTTTCAGTTTGTTCAGTAGGGACCACAATCATAGGGAAGACTGCTGACCTGACAGTTGTGCAGAAAACCATCAATGACATCCTCCATAAGGAAGGAAAGCCTCAAAAGGTAATTGCAAAAGAAGTTGTATTTCTGACAGTGATGTATCAAACACATTAATAGAAAGTTATGTGGAAGGGAAAAATATTGAAGAAAAAGGTGTACAAGCAGCAGAGAAGATGGCAGCCAGGCTGTCAGGAAAAGGCCATTCAAAAGTGTTGGGGACATTCACAAGAAGTGGACTGAGGCTGGAGCTAGAGCATCAAAAGCCACCACACACATACGGACACTGGACACGGACTTCAGAAGTTGTATTTCTCATGGAAAGCTGTCCTGAATAACTCCTCTTAGTGGTCGAAAGTTGTCTTTTCTGATGACAGCAAATTTTGAGTTTGGAGGAAGAATGGAATTATTTTTTCATAGCGGTGGCCAGATGGGGCCACTTAAATTTTTGGGGTGGCACACCAAAACTACAAACCATAATTTCAGAATTTTATTCTACTGTTGTAGTAAACCGGCCTGTAGAATAATATCATAAAGACTTAAGGAAACTCTTGGTATACTTTGGTTTATTGTGTTATATTTAATGTTACTAATGATATAATGTGTATAGACTAATAACACAGTACAGTTAACATTTATAGTTGTACAACAATTATGTTTTATTTTCCAGTTATATTTGGCATAAGTTCAAAGCTGGCCAAAGGCATAAGGGACCTAAGCGCTGCCTTAGGGCCCCCTAAACCCATCCGGGGGCCCCCCATAAATGCTGAAATTGAACAGACTACAGATGTTACAATTTATGAAAATGTGAATATTACTCCATTTGACTTTAGTTTTGTTTCAGTGTAGATTATTTAAAAAAATTAAATAGTTTAAATGTTTGTGTAGTAACTAGGCAAGTTTCTTAGTAACTTTTTTTAAAATTATTTTTTAAATGAATATTCTATTTGTATTTTAAAAATGGTGCAAACATATTTCAATACATTTAAAGCAATAAAATGTGTATGCTGTATCAATTATTTTTGAAAAACTTTTTAAATTATATTTAAATATATGCGATAAATTAAAACAACTTTAAAAATATATATATTTTTATATTCATTGTTTGATTGTTGTGTTACACAATCTGATGCTTCTATTTTGTCTGACCTTCAGATTGTCCAGATAATATTAATAATTTCCTCTGATTGATTTTTAGGATCCCCCAAATATACTCGATCTACTTTACCAGATTAGACCAGATCTTGATTGAAACGCTGTTATTGTGGGTAGGGGTCATAACAGAAAGGGGGCGCCCTTTGAGTCAAAATCTGTTTAAGGCCCCATAAGACTTTGGGCCGGCCCTGCATAAGGTGTACATTTATTGTAAACAAAACAGTTACTGGTGAAAAGCAGATACCAACAACTTTATGAAATCTCTATTCACAAATTTATCATAATCAGAATTTAAGGACGCTGAGAGAGGCAAAATCAGTTATTCTGATGGAATAATAATAATAAGCCCCTCTCATAATTATTTATTATAGATGTAATAATGGCCCATAGTTATCTTTATTCTGACTAATAAAACTCAACTACTAAAAAATATAATTTACAAAGCTTTAAGTCATTATAATCATGCCGTCTAATCAGCATCTTGATATGGCACACTTTTGAGGTCGGATGAATTATCTCAGCAAAGGAGAAATGCTCTCTATCACAGATTTGGACAGATTTGTGAACAATATTATAGAGAAATCGTTATTTTATGTATTTAGAAAATGTTTAAGATCGTCGGGTTCATCTAACAAAAATGGGAGCAAAAAAAAAGTGTTGTGTTTTTTGATCAATGTATATTAGTTTCACCTTTTAAGTTGAATTGCTTAAATATATGAACTTTTGAAAGATATTCAAATTTTTCAGGTTCCCCTGTATTTTTAAAGCAGTGTGGAAATGACGAAGCAAGTAGATGAGCAAATCAGAAGAGATATGGTACTGCTGTAACAGAATGAGAGCAGGGAAACTGAGAAACTGAAACTGATAAACACAGAAGCAGCTCAATTTAGACTCAACAGAAATACAGACCAAGAGGTCTGACACTAATCTAGATTTAGAGGGTGGAAAACATTCCCCTGCTGCATATTGAGAAAAAATAAAAATGTACAGAGTCAAAAAACTGAAAAATAAACTATAAACTTAACACAGAGAAATTAGCTGATATGGAACCATCAGTTGAACAATAATGAATATATAGAACTGAAAATGGAAAAAAAACAACTGAATATAAATAAACCACTTGAGAATGACCAAAAGCAAACACCCCAGGGTCATGGCACAGGGCCACGAACAAGTCATAAACTTCTCAGAGAACAATGCTAAAGCAATCCTCTTACAGAGTATATCACAAATAGAGACCTATCAAGACATGGCTGTCTACATGAACTGAGAAGCCCGCAAGAAAAAGCTCTTATTGGACAACCAGTCAAAACGACTATGCTAACTCTGGAGAATCTACAAAGATTCATAGCTCAGGTAGGAGACTCTTGATATGGCACTTATTAGCAAAGGTATGTAATTGTTGATTGAAAGCTATAGAAAGTCCTGCTTTTGCCCCAGGCCATGTAGAGGACATAGTAAACAGGTGTCCTCTACATGGCTTAACACTCCAAATCACCCTTAAAGGTCTCATTTACTGTTTTTTTTATTACATTTTTCAATTTTATAAGGTATGAAATAATCGGTCTGATTCACCTTCAGTGAAAACAGTCCTTTCTAGTCTCCTTTTTCAGTGTAGAAATGGCACGATTTGGTTGCTTGCTGATTAAGTTTAATGACATGCAAGTTTCTGTCATCTGATTGGCTAACTGCAACACAACTCTTACAATGGTTTTATTGACTAAAATCAGTTAAGTGTAATGAGAGACTAAAAAAGAGCCGGTATTTAGCCTTAGATGGAGTTTACCTCCCAGTTTGTGCTGCATTCCCAAACAAGACTGGACTGCAGTGCGACAGGCCCGTTTTTGATCTCACACTGAGCCTCGATCAAGGATGTCCGCAGCTCAGCTGTTCTCCTGACCACAACAATCCAGCGTTCCTGTGGAAGGTCCCAAGCCAGGCGGCCGAGGCCAATGAATAGCAATTTTCACTGTGATGTTCAATGGACAGGCTTTTTCTGACTCAGCGGTTTTGTGGAATTTGGAGAAAATATTGACATGCAGCATGCTTATACAACTCAGAGTGATCGATTCTATTGAAAAAAAGTTTGTCATGATTTTCTATGAAGGGGAACTTTAACATACCTTTCCTTATGACAAAAAATGAGCGCAGCAGCATCTTGCTATGGGAATGCTCTCTGTCAATACACAAACGGTAGTTGATCTGACTCGATGGAAAAATGGATAAAGTTGAATATATGTAAATCCTCAAGGTAAATCCGTTTGAAAGTCTTGGCACTGGGAGGTTCCATCATTTAAAATCTGTTTGAAGTTGTAACCATACAAAATGCGAAAAAGCTAACAGGAAATGACTACTTGGGAAAAGTATTTTATTTTTCCCTTTACTTTTCAACAGTACTTAAGCTTTTTTCCATTCATGACCTCTTGACTCCAGCACTCAACAGCAGGAAATTATCTTCAGGTGTTTTGTCACTGTTTGAACTACTGCAGGGTGTCGCTTGATGCATGCTCAACTGCTGAAATTGCAGTGTTTTTCTCAGGGGTGGCCTTAACTGACATTGTGAGAGTTGTGTGTTAGGGGCCTTGATGGAGCCATTTACACTCAACAAGAATATAAACGCAACACCTTTCTTTCTGCTCCCATCTTTCATGAGATGGACTTAAAGATCTAAAATTCATTCCAGATAGACAATATTACCATTTCTCTCAAACATTGTTCACAAATCAGTCTAAATGTGTGTTAGTGAGCACTTCTGCTTTGCTGAGATAATCCATCCCACCTCACAGGTGTGCCACATCAAGATGCTGATCTGACATCATGATTAGTGCACAGGTGTACCTTATACTGCCCACAATAAAAGGCCACCCTGGAATGTGCAGTTTTTTGCTTTACTGGGGGTCTGGAGACTCAGAACCGGTCAGTGTCTGGTGTGAACACCATTTGCCCCATGCAGTGCAACACATCTTCTTCGCATAGAGTTTATCAGATTGTCAATTGTGGCCTGTTAAATGTTGGTTCACTCCTCTTCAATGGCTGTGCAAAGTTGTTGGATATTAGTGGGAACTGGTACACGCTGTCGTATTCGCCGGTCAAGCACATCCCAACCATGCTCAATCGGTGACATGTCCGGTGAGTATGCTGGCCATGCCAGAACTGGGACATTTTCAGCTTCCAAGAATTGTGTACAGATCCTTCTAACATGGGGTCGTGCATTATATTGCTGAAACATGAGGTGATGTTCATGGATGTATGGCACAAAAAAGGGCCTCAGGATCTCATGACGGTATCTCTGTGCATTCAAAATGCCATCAATAAAATGCACCATAACAGATGCCTGCCCATATCATAACCCCACCACCACCATGGGCCACTCGATCCACAACATTGACATCAGCAAAGCGCTCACCCACACGACGTCACACACGCTGTCTGCCATCTGCCCTGAACAATGTAAACCGAGATTCATCCGTGAAGAGAACACCTCTCCAACGTGCCAGACGCCATCGAACGTGAGCATTTGCTCACTCAAGTCTGTTATGGCCACACGATTGAGTCAGGTCAAGACCCCGATGAGGACGACGAGCATGCAGCTGAGCTTCCCTGACTCGGTTTCTGACAGTTTGTTCAGAAATTGTTTGGTTATGCAAACCAATTGTTTCAGCAGCTGTCTGTGTGGCTGGTCTCAGACAATCTTGGAGGTGAACCTGCTGGATGTGGAGGTCCTGGGCTGGTGTGGTTACACGTGGTCTGCTGTTGTGAGGTCGGTTGGATTTACTGCCATATTCTCTGAAACGTGGAGAAATGAACATTGAATGCACGAGCAACAGATCTGGTTGACATTCCTGCTGTCAGCATGCCAATTGCACGCTCCCTCAATGCTTGTGGCATCTGTGGCATTTTGCTGTGAGACAAAACTGCACATTCCAGGGTGGCCTTTTATTGTGGGCAGTATAAGGTACACCTGTGCACTAATCATGATGTCAGATCAGCATCTTGATGTGGCACACCTATGAGGTGGGATGGATTATCTCAGCAAAGCAGAAGTGCTCACTATCACACATTTAGACTGATTTGTGAACAATGTTTGAGAGAAATGGTAATATTGTGTATCTGGAATGAATTTTAGATATTAAAGTCCATCTCATGAAAAATGGGAGCAGAAACAAAGGTGTTGCATTCATATTTTTGTTGAGTGTAAAAATTGAATAAAATAGAATTCAACAAAAAGCAGATATGAGGGATATGGTACAGATGCTTCTTATCATATGACTAATAGAGAACATAAATTACAGTGTTCCCAAATACTTTCCTTCTATTTGTAAAATAAAAGGGAATTTCACATTTACTAAGCATAATATCAGTTTTAAATTCAATTAATCTACTTTGGCATATTATGTGTACATCTTAAAGTGTTATGACTTCTTGTGTATTCTGTTCTTGAGAGATACTCAGTGTGATGTTTACAAGGAAAATATATTTTTAATTATGTGTTGGACATGTATTAATGATCCAGCACAGCTTATGTATAGCTTACAGCAGTAGTTCCCAAAGTTGGGGTCGGAACCCCACAGGGGGTCACAGGCATATCAGTCTGGCCAGTGTTGGCCAATTAACTGGCTGTTGATTTTGATTGTATTTTCAATAAAGCACTTTTTACTGTCTACTGTCTGACTCTAAAAATTCTTGCAAGCTAAGCAAGTATTGGGGTCACAATAATTTTACATTTTTATTTTATGGGTATTAAAATGGAAATTTTGGGAACCACTGGCTTATACTATATAAAACTCCCTTCAATTCAAAAATCAAACATGTGCTTTACCTTAAAACACCAAATTTGATTGGCATCATCATGTATTTTGCAGCTACTACATGAAGGTTCTTGCATAATTTGAGATTTAAGAGAGCAGTATTTTCTTTGTCATAGCCTCCAGGGCGTTTCTTTAAGTTTCCTTTCATAGTCGAGTGTGGATCACCTTGTGTTGCAACTTGCTGGGAGAGGAACTTGAGATGTGCTTCACCAGAGAGGCTGTCAACAACCTCTTTATCCATGTTCCAATTTACTTCATAGCTACAATGGGAAACACTTGTCCACAACATTTACATGGCACCATTTCCTGGTACATCTCTTTCTGTCATTGTCTTTTTGCACACTGGGACCTTAGTGCTTTATTAGTAATTTGCTGACAATTATTGCACAAATACCCCATGCGTTTCTTAAGTCTTTTCCTGCTCATTCAGGATGGGGTAGGATAGAGATTTGAACTAAAATGTTAAGATTTTTATCTTGATAACTCCTGAGCCACTGCTGCAGTCTGTTTCCATACTTAGATTTGCTAAAGCATCCTCTTTAACTAACTGCTTTGATAATACCATAGTAATTGTTCTTATGAAGACTTTTGCTATTCTGGAACAAGAAAAAAAAGCCTTCTCTTAAGAACTTTTCACTGGATTTTGAGAAGATTTTTTTTAACCAACTCTTTAATCCAAACCCTCAATGTCATTTACACATTTTTCTCTTTGCTTTCTTAACACATATTTATCTAATTGTTATTATATAGATAGACAGACAGACAGACAGACAGACAGACAGATAGATAGATAGATAGATAGATAGATAGATACCTTCAGGTGTCTGCTATGAAACCAAAGATGAAGACTGCAATTTGCATGCCCCAAAAACTCCCAATACATGGATATTCACAGATTGAGAATGGATTTAAATATTGCCCTAGAGACTTTAAGTGACTCCAACTGGGTCAGTAAATGTTATAAATAAGATCCAGAACAAAACAAAACGAACTTCCCCTTTAATTAATAACATAAAGAAATCACTCAATGAAATTACATGTATTGAGAGAATTGTTAATCCACTTAAAGATGAAAATTGGAATCTGAAATTTTTCTTGAATTTAGGCACCAGACCCTAATGATCACAACCACATTATTGCAACCAAGTAAGGTACATGATTACAGGCAGTAGATGGAGGATGTAACTCCAACAGCTTTTCAAATAATAAAAATGCCTAAGGCAAAAATGGAAATTGCATTTCCCAGAATTTCTGGGGACTAAGTACTCTGGTTGACTGTGGCCTGAGGAATGATTTCAAATTAAGGCAGCTGAGTCAATAAATCCATTATTAGGTGCTCTGGCTCCAGGTTCATCAAAAAAAAATAAATAAATAAAATCTTAGTCCTTCCTGGTCAAAATGACTTTCTAACTGACTGACAGAAAATATCCACTTTAAAAATGTTCATTTGAAATGTAAAATTTTTTATTCGTTAAAATAATTGCACAAACAATTACAGAACAGGAAACTGTTTAACATTAGCAAAAAATGATTAACAGAGCATTCAAGCAACACCCTCGCATATCAACAAATAACTGGACACAGGCACAGATTTGATGGATAATTCTTCACAATAACATATATAAAGTGTTATTTTTCTAACACTAATACTACTAATATATCATCTCTGTAATTATCTTAATAATTTGGGGAACTGTTCTAATCTGAATAGTATACTAAGATTGTACAGTGATGCAGAAAAATTACAGCATCAACATTTTCTTATGAATCCTTCACAGTCATTTCATGCCATATGAAACTATGCAAATACCAGATTTTCAGTAGTTGCCCATTTAAGCATACATTACCCTCCTTATTGCATTAAGGGGATAGTTCAGGTGTTCTATTGACAGACTGTGCAGTTAGCATCCTACCTGCAGTTCCTGAACAATCCCTTCAAGTCTTCTAAACTTAAAAACAAAAAATACCCTTTAAAATAAAAAGAACCATTCTTTTTAAATGCTGAGAAACATCTCATAATCAAAACAGACTTCACCCTGTAGAACATCGAGCAGACATAAAATACATTCATGGTTTACCATGTCTTGATGTGTTGAAAGTTTATTAGTTCTTATGAGTTACTAATCAACAACACATTTAGCAAATGTTATTTTTCTTTTTCCTCCACATTAAGCAGTAAGGTGTGTAATTTTCACATAATTCTTTTAAACAACAACATTTGTGACATACCCATGTAAACGTTGCAGTTGATGACAGATTATGGAGGCACTAGCTAGTAACAAGCTTGTTGTTCTAAAAAAACAAGCTTTTGCTTTTCCCCTTTCACATGACTCCATAGATTTTTCTTCAACACGTAAAGCTCGTCTCATCTTTCTGTTTTCCCTCCCCATCTGCCATCATGTCAGCCTCAGCGACAGCGGCTCCGTTGCTGAGGGGTGTGTCACTCAGCGTGCTGCGGAGCGTCACCCGGGTCACACTCAGAGAGTGTTTTCTTGGATTGATATGATGTGGCCGATGGCACATTACTTCTTTGAACATTTCTCTAAAGCGTGTGGACATGAGGTTGTAAAGAATCGGGTTGACTGCTGAGCTGAGGTAAAAAAACACACCAGAGATGATGTGCACGTACTCAAAGATTTTGTGATAGCTTTCAGTCCAGTCACTGATAAAACTCCACATCAGGCGATCCGTGTGAAATGGGGCCCAGCAGATTCCAAAAACCACGACTAGAACGACTGGCAGAAAGGGAATATAAAGACAATTAGACAATTAATTGTGTGACAAGGACTTCAAAAGTAAGTTAATGATCAATGCTGCCAGCACATTTTGCCTCAACTAGAAATCACCTCTAAAGGCTGTGCTTCTATGATGCAATATGTCATTGTTTTCCCCAGATTTGTTTTAATCCTGCACATCAGTGTAAAAGATGTCTAAAAACAGAAAATGCATCAATGTGTACTTTATTCCTCTTGTGAAGGCCCAAGAGCATTTCCTCAGCCCCCCCTGAGGTTTTAGAGAAGCTCTCATACAGAAGGATTAAATCACTTCAGGATTGGAAAGCATTAAAAACCAAAATCTAAGTAACAGCATAATGAGTACTTTTTTTCTCAAACTGCTCAGGTTTTACCTTTACCAATGCAGTTTTAAAGTCTTTGTGCATTTTAAATATGATTCAAAATAAGGGAGACTGGGGCTGGTTGTCTTACTTTTTAGTCTATACTGCTCATAATCCAAACATATTTCAAGAAACATTTGTAGATAAAATAAATGTCTAGGATTTTGCTTTGAACCACTTTTCATTTTTTATTTTTTGTGTACAATTTATTATAGTAAAAGGTTATTACCTGTCAAACCCATTCTGACCCACTGTGATAACCTGCCCCATGTTGTCACAGTGTATGGTCTTGGTTGTCACTATTAATTCCAATAGAGCTTTTTCTTAAACAGCAACTAACCCCCTTACCAGAGTACTACTACACTTACATTTCCTGTTAAAAAAAAGCAGAAAAGGAGGTGTTTCCTGGCGGACTGAGGGACGTGTGGGGAGAGGGCTTCCTTGCTATTCCAACTTGCTAAGGAGGCATGGATTGATTTATACCCCACGGCAGCAGGATAGCTGTCATCATCCATCACTGCAGAACAAATAGCAATGCTGATTCAAATCCAAATGCAGTGTAGAGTGTTAACCTGAAGGGGGCGCCACACTGACGGTTTTCAGTAGAAAAATAATATATTTTTTTACTAAAATGTACTAAATTGACAAAAATAATGAACAGACATTTAGACAGCACTATTATAAACCTATTTAGGTGAATTCAAAAGTGGAATAATGTATAGTGTTGGAAAGTACAGCCTTGAAAAAAGTAATTATTTTTATCTAAGTATAAATGCAGAAAAAAGTTAGCCAAATATTTTTGTTAATGCTCAGAATGCATGCATTTCATTTTGTGAAGTACTGATTAAAATATTTATCCTTATGTCAATGTACAAAAAAATGAGAAGATGAACCTTCACCGAAAAGATTTTGGTAAAAAAACTCCTGACTATTCTGCCAGCCAAAGAAACAGAAAAAAAAAATACTGCATCAATACTAGCATATATGAGCTGATACAAATATTTGATATGGGGTTGGATCTTCTAAGCACTGAGACAACATCCCTCATGAGTTTTCTTGTCAAAAACTTTAGCTAGCTAATACGCTTCGGCTAGCTTAACGAATTCTACTCAGTGAGGCCCCGCACAAGTGCTTAGGACCCGATTCCCACCTGTTTTTTAAAGCAATTTACTTAGAGACAGGATTTTATTCATGATGAATTACTTCCTTCAGACGGAGGTTTTTCCTGCCGCCTTTAAAGGGGCGGTAGTGAGGCCCATGTTGAAGAAGAGTTATTTAGATTTGAAAGATTCAAACAACTTCCAACCGGTATCTAATTTACCATTTTCAAGGAAAGTTTTAGAAAAACTTGTTTTAATTCAACTTATTATTTTATTAAAGCTCATAATGTCGAATAGAAATTCAGTCTGGCTTTAGATTAAATTATGATGCTCAGAAGGTAACAGTGTTGGTTTCACTGGATCTAAGTGCTGCCTTTGATACAATAGGCCACACTATTATTTTAACTCGTTTGAAAGAGATTGGCCTCTCTGCTCATAAATGCTGTTCATAAATGGTTCACATCATATCTTACAGACAGGACTTTTATGGTAATGTGGCAAGGTACATGATCAAACGGAGCCATAGTGACAGGACCTCCACACTGTCACAGTAAGTTTAGATACCTGCTCCTCTAAGGTCCACAAGATCACATGTGGTGGGACCCAGGGTTCATATGTAGGCCCAGTGCTTTTTGACTTGTATATGCTCCCTCTTGGCAGTGTCATCAGAAGACATGGAGTTAATTTTCACGGTTATGCGGATGATACACAGGGTACATCTCCATGTTTCCTGTTGACACACGACCAATGGATACACTTTTTACTGCATTGTAGACATCAAATCCTGGATGGCAGAAGATTTTCTTCAGCTCAACCAGGACAAAACTGAAGTTTTAGTTATCGGTCCTGAGGCTTAGAGAGATAAACTTTTACCAAAACTACAATTACTGTCTTTTATACCATGGTTGGGGTAAAAAGTGATAATGTACACCTAGGAAAGGCGTCCCGTCAAATTCCCTTGATGACAAATGGCAACGGCGTCTCAACGTTATTTGCATCATCCTCTGGACACACACAAGCAGTAAGTAGTGTACTGGCCTTCTGAAATGATATTTTGTATCACGTAACGTAAGGTGAAGCCATCATCTCGCTTCCCCTCATTGACAAATCGCTGTGGACGGCTCGCTCTGGCCACGTTGCTTGGCAACACCTGTATACGGGATATATTAAATAGTGCGCTTGACTTATATAAAAAAATACTCGCGATTTTAACTCTAAAACACATTAAAGTATTTTTAATTGATTAAATATGTCTTTCTTTCGTAAGTGACCATGGTATAAGCGGGATAATGCCCTTCGAGATGTACATTATCAGAAAATAATGGATTTCGCGTCGGACGGTTCACACCTCCGCATCACATCGGCCTATATAGCATTTTATACTACTAAGGTCCTGTTTTTCCATGTGCAAACTGAAAAGCCACAAAGAACTTGAACAGTTTGAAGCTGCAGGAGCCCAGGAGCAAAATGCTAACACTAATGGAATCAAGTTATTGATGTTTATTTCATAGAATCCAAAACATCCTGACACAGTTACTACATCCGGGTTTCGACGTTCAATATGCATGAGCTATTTGTGGGCATATAACAATGTTTAGTTGAATATGACCTGAATATAAATGAAATAAATTAAACAACATTCCATTTGATGCTCAGGTCGGTGATTTTTATATATTTTTTAAAACACTGTTGCTTTTATGTGAAAAGTCCCTGGATGCTAAATCAGAGTCAATTCAATTTCCTTAGTTTGGGGTTTTCTTAAGATTGAGTGGCATGGTTTCAGGTTAGCATTGGTACTGCAAGATTAAGTTGTGTGTATTTTGTTATTTTAACTCAGAATAATACTGTTATCTCCAGAATTACTCATAACCCTTACATATTTATATATAAAGTGATTTTTTATTTAACTATGAAGTTTGACTTTGAGACAAAATGAGACAGGCATCTCTGAAAAGATAATAAACATATGTATAATAACTTGTATTTATGTATTTTATAATGTACTTTTATTAAAGTAGAACTGATTTCTATCTATTTATTTCTATCTATATATTTACTCCATTCAATATCTAGTATAATCTCATCTGGCATTCCATCAATCAAAGCCTTTTCATAGTTGCTAAAAAATTATTTAGCATGTTTTTAGTGTGATTTAGACAATTTATATTTGGTGATAAACTCTAAGTCTTCGAGGTTGGAAGGCATTATTACCATCGGCCTACTTTTTAGCTCCCTCCACAGATTCTCCAGGACTCTTCTGGGGCCGTTTCAAAATGTTATTAATTCCAGTCAAAAAACATGTTTGTATAATTTTTAGTTATCATAATATTTCATTAAATTTGCCAGGGTATAGAATAATTGCCCTGGCAGATTTAAATCTAAAAATTAAATTTTTACCAAAATCTTCTAGTGGTATAAATAATTTTGGGGTTGAATTTAAGAAGCTAAAAAACAATTCACAATGTTAAACTTTAAATTAAATGCTCTCTGTTTTGAATATAACTGTAAAATCATATTTTATGACTCATGTATATATTATATAATGTTGGCTCCTAATAAAAATTATTAATCTTTGTTTATGGCTGAAAGGGTAGAGAATTGTTTTGAAGGCTGGATGTGTGCCTTATTTTACTATATTCTAAAAGAAGAAATTCAAATAAGTTAGTGATTGTTAGTAAAGATCAAAATCCTATTTTCAAAAAGTTGAAAAATAACTTTGTTGATGAACAATAACTTACATAACATCTTTGTGACCTGTCGGCGTCGTGCTTTCTGCTGCTGAGTGCGGATGTTACAGAAGCTCTCGTGTCCAAAGCCAGACTTGGCTTCCAGTGCCTGACGCATCTTTTCACGCTTCAGCTGCAGCCCGATGAGCATGTAGAGAGCGCTGATTGTGATCATGGGCAGAATAAAGAACAGGAAGGTGGTCAACTGGATGGTCAGGTTGTACATCCAACGTGGTTTCACTAACGTACAGATTGCTGATTCAGGAATTTCCAGGTTTATGTTGCCAGCGGGACCAGCAGAGTGAATCTGAAGGGTGATGATGCCATGCAGACTTGTGTTCGGCACAGCGCACAGCACCGACATGCCCCACACGGTGAGGATGACCCTCTTGGCATGAGTACGTGTCACAACATACTTTGCTCTCAGTGGGTGTACCACAGCAATGTAGCGCTCAATGCTCAGTGCAGTCACGTTGAGGATGGATGCCAAGCAGACCACCTCAAACAGAAAGGTTTTGAAGTAGCAACCTCCCTTCCCCAGGAGAAACGGGTAGTTTTGCCAAAGTTCATACAGCTCCAGTGGCATACCGAGCAGTAGCACCAACAGGTCTGACACCGCCAAGCTGAACAGGTAGTAGTTTGTTGGTGTCCACATGACCTTGTTGCGTGCAATGACAGTGCATGTAAGCACATTCCCCATAACGCCAACCAAGAAAATGAGCATATAAATTAGACAGACAGGCAGAAACACAGATGATCGACGAGGGCCCAGATATTTTTCAAGATACCCTTCCTGCGTTAAACATGTATCATCCATATAAATCCGACTGCCATTCGTGCCTGAGGTCATATTGACACACTTCTGTCCTGGAGGACAAAGCCACTCTTCATTTCCAGCCAGTAGATCGAAAGAGCAGTTGTTATATGACATCCTAAGGGCGTGATGTGACTCAGGATCTGAAAAATAGCATAAGCATGACATTTGCAGTATCTCTCAATAAATTAAAAAGCAATGTTTCTGACAATAATGGATCAGAACAAGCATAAATCACAAGTCATTTTGAGTGATATTTGAATAATATTGTAGATGGTTAGATTTTTGTTTTCAAGTAGATAGAAAAATAAAATCAAATGACATGGGACAGTAACCTGTTTCAAGATTGTATTTGGGCCAATGCTTTCACAGTTCATCACAGTCATACCACGCTCCTGCATTTTGACATGCCACACCCCAAATCTTCAAATATATTTTAATGATACATTATGTAACAGATTAACACAAAGAAATGTCTAATTGTGAAGAAGAAAAGATTGAAACATTTTCCTATTTTTACAACTAATATTCTGAAATGTGCATATTTAACAATTAGTAGAGAGATAAATAAAATCCAGTTTAGCCAATAATTTTTTTATGTCACGTAATTAGTAAATAGACTACATTTCTAATTTAATTACAACATATGCAAAGCTGTTCTGTGACAGACTCATAGGTTGGTAAGAGAACTGAAAAGAAAAAAACATGATATCGACCAAGGAACATTGCAGACAAGTCCAGGATTGCGAGCAAGGACAGTAGATAAATGCTCTTAACTTCTCACAGAACACTGAGTATTGCAAATTGGCAAACCCACCAAAAGGTGGCCAACTAAACTGTCAGGCAGAATAAGTTGAGCATTAATCAGAGAAGCAGAGGACCATGGTGATTCCGTAGGAGCTGCAAAGCAGTACAGTTCAGTTGAGAGTAGATTTGGAATGGATGACCATTACTTGTGCAATCTACAATTTTGACATCTATGAAAAAAAATACTAAAAGAAAGACATTGATCAAAAAATGAAAAAAACACCACAAGAAGTATTACCTACATTTTGCCTCATGTAGGGATCACAGCAGGCATGTAGAGCACAGGTGTCAAACTCAAGGCCCGGGGGCCAAATCCGGCCCGTCATGACCATTTATCTGGCCCATTAAACTCTAGAGGATCATATAAATAGCAACTTTAAGTTCTATTTATGTGCACCTAAATACTATTTTGTCAAATCAAATCAGTGTTTCTTTGAATAGTCATAAATCACAACATTGTGAAAAGATGTTCAGTGTTATTTAATTTTTTACGTAGTTCTTGTTGAATACAGAGACAGATGTTTATTAATACTTTTACACTTTGTTGAAGGCACAGTGTGTAATTTTCGGACAGTAGTGGGCAGTACATACCTAAATTATCACAAGCATGCAGTATCTGTGTCTTCGAGTAAGAAACTCAACAACGGAGGTCCAACTAGTGCTGTTTTCAAACACTCGATTCCCTGAGGATTATCTATTTCCAGCAACATGACGAGCACATCAGTCTCTCTTTCATCGCTTGGAACTAGCGAAGAGGTAAAAATTTATTTATGGCGAAACTTTTTTGCATTTTGAGGGGAAATCAATGTTTTAATAGCTGGCGTGTTCCATGCGCTTTGCCGGTCCGGGCTCTTGTAGAAGTAAAGACGTCATCTAATATGGCTTTCCCCTGTAAAGAGAACCCGCGCCTATGTATTTTAAAACAGATTTTTAAAGTCATATTTTACAATATCGGCAATATTTTGCAATTAATGTGCTTTACATAATTATTACTACATAATATTTAAAGGCTATTTTCAAAGATGTACAGCAAAAACTACACACTGTCACTTTAAAAATAGTTTGATGAATACTTCCGGCCTTAAATGGCCCTTTAGGGAAACGTATTAACTTGAGATGGCCCTGATATGGAAATGAGTTTGACATTCCTGAAGTAGAGGATGGTGATCTTATTAAACTTGTAGGCCTACATGCAAAGCACTATGTGGGTTGGGGTGCACAAGAGAAACATCCACATACCGAGGCAAAGAGGTGAGAGCATCATACTGTGGGCAAGGTTTTCTTTGACAGGGATAAAGAAGCTGGTCACAGTCTATGGAAAGATGTATGGAGATAAATACAGGGCATTTCTGGAAGATAAACCTGTTTGAAGGTGAGAATGTCTTTAGACTGTGATGGAAGATCATCTTACAAAAAGACAAAACCCTGTACATACTGGGTAATTCATAGCAATTCAATTAAAAATCTGAAGGTAAAACATAAAAGTAGCTGTTCACAGCTCCACTTGAAGTTTTCTGAAGAGGAAGGATAAATTTAAATCTCTAGAAATGCAAAGCTGATGGAGACATTCACTGTGGAAAGCAAAGAGGGTGTTTCATTAACTCAGTATAGAGCAGAATAACAAAAGACACCATATTTTCTCACATTTTGATTAAAAAAACATTGAAAACAAAGTTTTTAAAGCTCATTACTAAATTGTGACAAAATGTGAAAAAAAAATAGGCTGCAGATATTTTTACAAGATGCTGTAGCATCTTTGATTTTCAAGTAATGAAAGACTTTAAATGCTGATCAAATACCATTTTTCAATATTGTTAATACTACAAAAACGCTTTAAGAATGATAAACTTAAAATGAGAAATCTGTTACAAACAATTTGAGAGATACTGCAAACTGAGACACAACAGTTTCCCATTTAATTGTATTTGTTGATTTTGTTTAAAATAATCCTTGTTTTCATGTGCCAACTGCAACTTGTAAACATAACAGTAGATTAAGCTAATTATGACAAAAATAGGGAATATTAAAATATTACTTAACTTCTCATTATGCTTCCTTTTCTTTGAATGTTTTCAAAAACTCATGTTTCAAACTAGATGCACCAACTCACATTAGGGGTATTTTTAACATAAAAACAGTCCTAATTTCAAGTAAAGAGATCAATGTGAAAAAGAAGTTGATTTACATTTTTGCTATTTTTTCTGGTTGACCAGACCAGACCAGACCAGACCAGACCAGACCAGATAGATAGATCTGGAAGAGAATTCTTATACAATTGCTACCTGATGTTTATAGACCTTGATACAAGAAACCCGATATTTTGACCACTTTCAGACGTTAAATCAGAATAAACAGTAGTAGTGATATTAAGAAAAAAAAACAACAATTTGTCCTCTGTGCCATGTTTGTAAAAAAAAAGACCTATTCTGAAAATGATGTCTATTTTGCGATTTCTTTATTCTTTCCATAAAACAGCTCCATAAATTAAAAATGCTAACTTTTTAAGCTTGGTTGTAGCATAATGATTTCTCATATTTACTTCTTGTCTCAGATTATATCCTCCTTGTCTTTCTGTAAACATTTTTTTAATGATCTTAGGTATGGTTCTTTTATTGACCCTATAAATAAAGCAGTCATGGATTCAATGAAGTCCCTAAATTTTGCAAGTTACAAAAACAGTCTATTGGTATGTTCAAGGTATCCAACATGACAGACCATCCTCATGGCTTACTTTAGTATTGTAGATAACAAAAAAAAAATTATAGTTTAGTAGGTGTTACCCCACACTTCAAGACAGTATCTTAGACATATGAGTGAACATTACAGAACGTACAATGTTTTATGACCAGGAAAATGTATTGCTGATTCCAGCACTTTGGTGCTTTGAACAACTATTGATATTTTTTTTAGCTATTTTGTTTTTACTTGTTGTTTTAAACTGTGCCGCTGTCTTGGCCAGGACTCCCATGGAAAAGAAATTGCTAATGTCAACGGGACCTCCCTGGTTAAATAAAGGTTAAATAATAAAGAAAAATCCTCAGTATCTAGTAGGGTTGCTAGACAGCTTTGGGTAACACTTCTTAAATTTCGAATTTTTTCACGAGACTACAATCAGGATTCTGTGATAGTCACTTAAAAAAATTGACATTCATGTGCCCAAGCCCCTTTTTAGCTAATTTTCTGGTAGTCTGGGGTTACTGTCTATTTAAAAGACCTCCAACATTAGTTTTCTGGCTGATGTTTTGAGATGTTGCTTCCGTATTTCTGCATACCGTTTATCCATCACAATGTCCTCTATTTTGTGAAGTGCACTTGTCCTTCCTGCAGTGAAATAGCCCCACAACATCATGCTGCAACCCCTGTACTTCATTGTTGTAATAGTGTTCATTCGGGCGAGTATGTCGCTTTTGATTTTATCAGACCACATGAGCTGTCGCTTCTGCAAACTGTAATCTGGCTTTTGAAATTTCTTTTCTCACTCTTTTCATTTCTTCTTCGCTGCTTGGCCAGCCCAAGTCGGCACAGGATTTGTTTAACTGTAGACTTTGGCTTTAGCTACTTCTGCCTTGTTCTGATGATCATCTGTTGGATAGAGAACCCTTCTTGCTCCTGACAAGTATGTTCAGTGCTGTTTATATTGCATGTGGTTGTATAAATCTGTTATTGAGGTCTTGGTTTATTTCCATGATGTCACACATGAATGAATGTGTTGCCTCCACCTACGTAAATGTTGTGATTCTCAACTTCAAATTGTTTGAAGACAAACTAAATTTAGTTTATGTAAACTTTAGAATATACACAAAGTAATAAATTGTTATTTCTCTCAATATTCTGTTGTTTACCAAAGAGACATGTTTTTTTGTAATTTAAACTGATCAAAAAACACATCAGTGATAATAAAAATATGCATCCACTGCAGGGTGTAGATATTTACTTATACCTTTATATAACACTGATTATCTGAACAAATGAAGAAAACAAAATATTATGCTTTATTTTTACTTTGGTCATTTAATGGGATTTATTTTGATCTGAAACATACAACTTTAAACATATCTGTTTAGTATCTCTTTGAACTGACAGCATAAATGGAAATATTTTACTGGTAGGAACTTTTGATGGGTTTGCAACAAAAGCTCTTAGAGAGATTTTGTGCCTGTTTCCATCACACACAGAAGGCCTTTGAAGTTCTGTGTATTAATGATAGTTCAGCAGCACCTGCGTAAATGGCATATAAGGTCATTTAATAAATGGACCATCTGACTTCATTTCTAAATATGGACTCATACTGCTATCTCCAGAAGTCAGTAGTGGGAAAGGGAAATGATGTCAAACCTTAGCTGCAAATATTTTACTTTTTATTTTAAAAGTAGACTAACTGTTTGACTCAGTTGACCAGCAAAGAAATAAGATAAACTGAAACCTCTTAAGCTATGAAATCTAAACAATGTTACTATTATTTTATTTTCTCATTCCATACATTCACCTTTCTCTCTGTCACTGTTGTCATTAGCAGAAGAGATGTTCCAGGAGTACAATGTGGATAATCCAAGTGGATATTGTAAATCCCATCATACCATGTAAAGTGAGTCCAATTTAGGGATAAATGGCAGTAAGGACAACTAAGAGAGACCAATTAACCTAACAGTCAAGTTTTTAGACTGGGGTCTCATTTATAAAACATTGCGTAGAATCCCTACTAAAAGTGTACGTACGACCAAAACAAGAAGTTTGCGTATGCCAAAAAGATTTCTGATTTATAAAACCATGCCTAGGCACAGGTGTAAGCAGTTTCCCCTTTATAAATCACAGTCTTCTTGGAAGTTTGCGCATGTGATTTTTGGCTCATATCCCGCCCTGAACACGCCCAAATCCGGATATAAAAGGTCAAGGCAAAGCAGGACATGAATATTGATGCATACAAAGAAGAGGGGAAATATGGCAACAACAAAAAAAAAAAAAAAACAAGAGAAACTTTACGGAGATGGAGATTGAAGTGCTAGTGGGTGAAGTGGAGGCTAGAAGAGACATTTTATTTGGTGGACACAACAGCGGCTTCACAGATAAGAAGAACTGCGAGTGGCAGCATGTGGCGTCTGCAGTGCAGACTGTCAGTGCAACCCGAAAAAAAAAAAAAAGTGGTCGCACCTCAAAGTCGAGGCCAAAAAAAAAAGGCAACGTGGGCCCCCCTTCCCATGAGCTCACCACCTGTGGAAAGGGCCATAGGGATCGGGTGCAGTGTAGGATGGGTGCTGACAGAAGGCGGGGACCTTGGCGGTCCAAACCTTGGCTGCAGAAACTGGCTCTTGGGACGTGGAATGTCACTGCTCCACTGGACCTGGTTTGCAAGGTTGAGAGGTTCCAACTGGACATCGTCGGTTTGACTTTGACGCATGGCTCTAGCTCTGGAACTTGTCTCTTCTAGAGGGTTCGGACTCTCTTCCATTCTGGAGTTGCTCCCGCTGAGAGGCGCCAAGCTGGGGTGGGCATACTTGTTGCCCCCTATCTCGGCACCTGTACGTTGGGGTTCACTGTGAGTGTTGAGCATTGAGCAGTAACTTGGGATGAACATAGAATGAGGCCGAGGACTATGGAGAATGTTGTTTTTTATACAAGATGGCTGATACAGCTCCATATGAGCAGTGTGCAGTGAGTAGCACTGCCTGAATACAACTTCCAGCACAAATGTCACCTTATACAGATGTTGAGCAAGGTATGTACAAGATCCAGACTTTATCTCTCCAGCATGCGTGGCTGTTTACCCAGGATGCCCTGTACAATAGTCCGCTTCCTGCTTTTGGTGCGGCCCCGGTCCGTAAACCATTCACGGATGCAATCGACCCGAAGCAGAGTTTCAATTCAAGTTTCATTTGAACCAAGACCGATATTTTTAGGCAGACTAGAGTTTGTTTGGTCCAAATCAGATATCAATTGCCCATTCACACCTCCCCAAATGAACCAAACTTTATGGGCAAAAGAACTGGAGTTTGTTTCAGGTGGACTAAACAAGGCTGGTGTGAATGTACCATGAAGAAAGAGTGGATGTGGTCAAAGCTATTAGCGTGTTGACAGAGGTGGTACATTTCACTGCACTGTGCGTTTTAAAACAATACCTAAAATAAAATATACACATTGAGTGAAAACCTGGGAGCTGGTGTACCACCATTGTGACAGTACAAATCCTAGTTTTAAATACAACTTTGAAGCAGAGCCAGTACTGTAAGGTTGTAGTTGGTGAAATCACTGTGCTTAAATTGAGTCGAACACATTACTAACCTAGTATTGTATTGTAACCTATTATTTTTATGCCAGTGTCCCAAAAACAAATTCTAACCATTTCTTCTTCAGCTCCTCTTCCTTGTTTAAAAAATGTAGCATGAACGTGTTATCTCCTTAAAGAACACAAGCCCAAATGTGTCTGCCATTATGTGCAGTTGCTAATCATTAGCTTCTAGAAGCGCCCTGCTCTGCTCGTGGCCACAAAAACAATCCAGCGTTTTTCTGCGGGCGGTCCCAAGCAAGGCGGTTAAGGCCATGAATACCAATTTTCACAGTGACATACAAGTGATTGGCTTTTACCTACCCACCCGTTTCTCTTTTCTATTTTCTTTCTGTAGCTAATGCAGAGAATTGAGTTTGAAGAAAGTATAAACATGCAGCATGATCATACAACTCAGAGTGACAAACTGTTTTTCAGGATTTTCAGTGAAGGAGATTTATTTATTGTCATTTATTTACACCATAAAATGTAACTGTTTCAATCAGGTTTAGGAATTTTGATTAAACGTGAATAATTCATAGCTACCCTGTGATTAATTAGATTAAGATTTTTAATTGTTTGGACACGTTTACTTTTTAAATTTATATTTATCTTATGTTATTTTTTACATTCTTTTGATCTCCGTTAGCACATTCTATTCATTTACACAAGTTCAGTAGCACTTTGTTTTTCGATTTCAAGAAACAGTAAAGTTTTCTCTTATGCTGTTACTTGCAAGTTTCCTATTAATAAAGCAAAGGAATTTTTTAATTCTAATTAGAAGTAGACTAATTAGAAAGTATAAAAATTACCTGTTCAACCGAAGTCACCTCAACAGTGTCAATTGTTTGTGGTAGGAAATAGATTTAGGGAATAAATTCAAACAAGGAATTTACTTTGTGCCCGCAGTTGATTTTAAGCAGTCATTTGCAAAAGAAGCTGGTCCACTTTTTGTACTGATAACACAGCAACCTCTCTATTCAGCAATACTAATATACATCTATCTTTTTTCTTTTCGATATATTTTTATTTTTTTACTCATTTCAAAAATAGGGCTCTTCTGACAGCTACACTACTAATAATCAGGATTTTTCTGTCTAGAAACCTAACTCTAAAGAAGGAAAACTAAAACAACTAAAATTAAAAAATACAAAGACATCTTTTTTCTAATGTAACAGTTCTCAAAAATAAAATGATTGTCACACAATCATTTTATTACAATTAAAAGTAAAAAAAAGTCATAAACATCTTCATTAAAAAATAATTGAGAGATTTTTGTATGCGTAAATGTTATGATATCAATAGTTGGCTTTAACATGATAACACTATTCAAGTCCTTGACCATTAGACTTGGCAGAAATCATATTGCAGCCCTAATGTTGCAAATTGTTTTATTTGTTCATCATATTAAATTTATAGATTTAATCATAATAAATAAAGTAAAGTAAATAAACAATAAAAAATATGTCAATTTGCCTTCATTTAACCCAAGTAAAACTATTTTGAATTTCAAAGCGCAATAAATCAATAAAATCATAATCTAAATACATACAATCAGTACAGAATTTTGACAGTTATTCATCAACAATATATAAAAAATATGATTAAATTTTTTGTAATATTTTGGACAGTAATAACGTGATGAACACGAGGACCCATATCTCAAACATCATTAAAGGAAATAAAATCAAAAGTTAAAGTATTCTCTTTTGTAGATTTTAGCTATCTTTTACAGTAATCCATCCCTTGGCAGTAATCCATCCCTCAGAATATATCTTTGCAGAAAACATAAATCTCCTTACCTGCAATGTGTTGGTTTGCTGAGGTCTTTGCTGTAAACAGAGATTAGAGGCTAAAGTGTGCACGACGAGGTGTTATTTGAGTCCACTCTCCACCTAGTCTGTCGCTCTCTCCTCAAGCCTGAATGCAGATCATGCACATACATAGAATACACACAAACACACACAATCTTTTCTGTCAGCCTCCCTCACCTCCTCTCTCTCTCTCTCTCTCTCTCTCTCTCTCTCTCTCACACACACACACACACACACACAGATAATGAATTTTAACTGCATAATCAATCCTTACTACAGTTTCTCTGCAGCTTTCGGTGGTTACTCATGTGAAAAGTGGGAATGTGATATTTCTGTTGGTGCTTCTTTCATGTTAAGAATATATTTACTTGATTTTTTTCTGCTTTAAAAAAAATAGTATTTTACCACTCTATTCTGTGACACCACATGTGGAGGGAAATTTTCTTTATACCTCGCTTTATACCTTTTATATCTTCTCTTTCTTTATACCTCATACCTGATGTGAGATTTGGGCAGGTTTTTATTTTTTTGCCTGCTGCAAGACGGAAGCAGCAAAAGAAACCTCAATAGCACATCAGCCAGTGCTTTGCTCCTGATGATGTGTTTTTTCCCTGAAGAGGACAGCGGCTTATTCCTGTTATTGGTAACAAAGTAGTGTACAGGAACAACAATGCAACGGACTCATAACAGCAAGGTAACAGCCCCCCTGAGTGGATACGCCTGCCACTCAAAATCAGAATTTGTGGTTCCTTTGGTTTTTATGCATTTATTTACTTATTACTGTTAGAATGACTTTGACCTTTTAAGAGTTTAATACAAACCCTGCTACCCTGTGGTTGTTGCTGTACTCTTTCACCTCCCACTGCTCCTTTTCACGTGTGTAAACACCACATGTGATTTAAGGAACAAGAGCAAAAAAGGCTGATCAGATTTATAAGGATGTCAGTGTTTTGTGACCTTTCACACTAAATATACACGCAACCATCGAGTAATCAAAAGCAAAGGAGTGGTCACCTTAATTGCTCTTAAGATTTGTACTGATTCAATGAAGAATCAGTGTGACAGAGCCAAAGAAAATGGCTGTGCAGCAGAATGTATTGCGTGCTGCTTCAGATGTGCTGGTTGATTAACAGCTACCTGATCCCGCTGAAGCGGAAGACCCACCCCATGTGTCTTTCTCCTATATTCATTTGTAGTGTTATCATAACCTGTCATGAGTCCTGTCATGCTACCATATTTCCTCCTCATCATCATCCTCATCTGTGTCCTCCATCATCCACCCTTTATAATCCGTCATGCCTCCTCATTCAGTTGCCAGATCATTGTCTACTGCATATGGCTTCCCTGTGTGTTGTCTTGATGTTCTCCCTCCTGCTCGTCCTGTCACTCCGTTCCTACCATCAACATCATCATCAGTCCATATCATCACATTCACCAGCAGTAAGGCAATAAACGTCTGTGAACTTACTCTGCTTCTGAGTCTGGGTCCATGCATTCCACTGCACAACATCCTGACAGAATGATCCAGCCCAAACAGATGGACCCAGCAGAAGCTCCAGACCCTGACATCCTGGAGGCTCTGTGGTGTAGGCTGGACAAAATCTCTGGCTTCACAGTCCCTCTGCTCACGCCATCCGGGCTGTCCGCCCGACTCATGTCCTGTGAGGGGACGCAACCTGTTGCTGTCTGCCCGACTCAGACCGGCCAAAGGACGCCATCCTGGCCATCCGCCCCACCTCCAGGGGCGTACCTATAAGGAATCGGGACTACTGCGTCTGGGTCCATGCATTCCACTGCACAACATTCTGACATAAACTCTGTCCTTTCTATTCATACTCAGGGAGCTGCAGCATGATTCTGTTATATGGATGCATTCCTTGCCTATTCCTTCACCTGTTGCTATGCCTGTTTAGTCCTGGACCCCTTCTCCCCATGCACCTTAATAGATTGTTCCCTGTTGTTTTTTGTGTTCCTTCTAGATTTTCCACAGTAGGATCATCTTTAGTATTTAAAAACAAATACTCTCTCAATGATCCTGCAAACCTCCTGACTGTGTGGTCCACAAAATTATGACATTTTGTTGCATTTTACATCAAAGCAATATATTAATCTGTTTATTTGTGTCTGTTTATTTAACACAGCAGGTTTAACAAATATAAATAATACAATAAATACATTATTTAAAATAATCAAAAATCTTTCCTTAAAGCCAATATTATTACTTGATTTCTGTTTTTAATTTGTCTATTTTCCATTCTACCCACCTTTCACTTTATGATATAAATGCCTTCCTTTTTCTTCCCTTATCCACTGCTCTTGCCATTCATTATTTCTTTCTTAATAACTGCTTTCATTTCTGCCACACTATATGATACTTCTATTATTGTATTTAGTTTTGTTGCTTGTTTTGCAGAATCAGATACATGTTAGATTTATTTTGCATGGGCTTGTGCATATAGTAAGCAAGCAGCTGATTGTGTTTCATGTTTTACTTTTACAGTTTTACCTTTTCTTCTTCAAGAAGGAGTTTAGCTGACTGACTAGTTATATACAGTACATATAGCAAGGGCAGTATAAATATATTTACCTAATTTTTGGTTTCCAAAAAGAGAGCCCTGTCTTCTCTTTTCCTAAATCTTTAGATCCATATGTATATACCGGAAAAAAATGTTTTATGTATATCACTTAATCTTTTTTCGACAATATTTTCGCAATTTCCACTACCTTTTTTCCTCTCCATTTCATTCTTAATATAAAAATCTATATTTAATTTTGGAGAAAAACAAATTGGAGTAGGTAAATAAAAAAAATATTTACAAATGTTTTCTCATTTAATTTAAATTCTTCCGCCAATCTACTAGATTTCCAAATCATGTTCTCATATTTTCCATTTCCATACTTCCCTCCAGATTTCATCTCTCCCTAAACTAAATGCTCTTCATCTGTACTTCCCTGTATATTAGCCCAACAATTCAGTTTCATCAATTTAAATCCTAGATACAAAGGCATCTCTCCCATTTCTACTAGTATAGACACTGTTGGAGTTATTTCCATTGCTCCACAACATATCCTTAAAGTGTAACTAAACCACTTATAATCTGTATAAATGGCTCTTTACCAATGCAATCTTAACCTATATGTTTTAAACACACCGTGAATAAGGAAACAAAAGCTGAGGTAGTTCCCTCGGAAGCTACTTAGCATCAATGCTAGCGCTAGGCTCTCTGTGCTACTCAGCGCACTGAGCCAACAGCTCGAAGTCATACGTTGTTTGCCTGCTGCGCTGCATAAAACCTCTCTTTACTTATGATTGATGGCAGAGAAGAGACCTGATTTCTACCTTACCATAGGTAAATAGAGGCTTTACGGAGGTCGGCAGCCGCATGCCACAGTTCTGCCGTGACTGTCTTCCTGACCACATACCCCCCCCCCCCCCGTTTTCATCCTCCACACTTGGCCACGCCCCTCCTTTCTTCCTGGCCCTGTCCACTTTGGTAGAGTTTTTCAAATGTTGCCGGGGGGCGGGATAATTCTTTTTCATTGGGTTCAATTACTCTTTAAAGCCTGCCTTTGTATTACCTGAATTAAGGCTGGGCGGTATACCGAAAATTTACCGATACCGAAATTTATGAATGCGCCATTGATTAGAGACGGCTCCACCACTTTTTATATAGTGTTATTGGATACTCAGACTCTAACGTGGAGCATGTATGTTTGTTACTGCAGCAACAGAGCTGCTGCCGAACCAGAGTGTTTGCCCGCTGTAGAATTAAAATTTATCAAAAATAATTCAGTGCATGTTCAAAACAGAGACAAGGAACCAATTTCCAGTTCTTAGTTTTATTTTTAAACAGATTAACAAATTGCAGCTTACAGAGAAACATCCCCATTTTTCTCTGGGCCAGATAAAGAGATCTGACAAAGAATGGTTTTCGTGTCATAACTTTTATAAACGTCCAAAAACTCCCAGGATTCATCTGCTCCAATCAGAACGTTTTAAAAGTGTCTTGACAATGACTGGTCCGTCCAGAATTATGCAGTCATAAGAGGGACGTGTCCTTCTCCTGGATCCAAGTCAAAAGTTCATTCTGAGTTTTATGGTTTTATGGTTCCTAAGCATCCCAGCTTTATGGCCTATCCTTATCTACAGACATCCTGTTTTTACAGCCTGCAATAAAACTCTTTGTCTCAGAGGTCCTCAAAGGTCACACATACTCCCCATTATCCAAGGCCCAATTAAAATACTGATAAACAGTGTGTCTTTTACCTCTGAATGTTATAAAACAGACCTCTACCTCTGAATGCCTACCAGAAATATTTTTAAAACATATGTAGCCCCAAAAAAGTAAAGTACAACACCGCCCAGGTCCTGTTCAGGTTGAGCAGATATTAACCCCGCTGAGTTGCTGCTGTTGTTTTTTAATACAGCGCTTTAAGCCGCCGCCTATTCCCACCCGTGTTCCATTGTAAAAATATTTTCTGTCTGTCTGTAACTTCCTCACCTCATCTAGTCTGTGTGATCACTTCTGAGTTTAAACTGGACTCTAAGAAATACAGAAAAAAGTGGGAATCAAATCCTGAATTAAAAGGCTTTTTGAAGCCGTTGAATAGCAAGAGTCCATCATATTTTAAAGAACAATAAGCAAATTGGCAACTGCCGGACATTTAATACAGAAAAGGACACGATTAAAAAAGAAAAAGATGGGGGGTGTTGATGTGGTCATTGTTATTGTCTATTTATTGTTATCGAGGTGAAATCCTCAATATACCGTGATATTAATTTTAGCTCATATCGCCCAGCCCTAACCTCAATCTTTTTTTAAAATTGTTTTACTTGCTGAACTATATACAATGCTGCCATAATCTATAACCGACCTAATCATTGCTATAGAAATTTGTTTCAATGCTTTGGTACTAGCTCCCTATTCATTCCGCCTTAAACATCTCATTATACGTATTACTTTTTAAGAGCTTTCTTCTATTTTATTGATATTTTCCTTCTAAATCAATTTAGTATCAAATATAACACGCAAATATCTAAAACTATTTCCTCTTTCCAATCGTTCTCTATATAAAGATCAGTTATTACATTCCTTTTCCTTGTAAATACCATGTTTTTGGTATTTATATGAGCGATTTTATACCATTATTATTGCTTCTTGTGCATTTTTCTGTAATTATTGAATGTCTCTTCCTCTTTTCCATACTGGTCTATCATCTGCAAACAATGCTTTTCCAATATCATGGCCTGTATCTTTAAAAGCATAATTTTTCATAATAGAAAAACAAAAACTGGACTAATTACACTTGCAGCATCCCATTATCAGCTATATAACTCTTTGACATTTTATTTCTTATTTTGTATCTATTAAATGTTAATACAAAAATCATTGTTAATTAAATGTATATTTGTGTACCATTGTTCCCCTACCTTTCCTAAATCCACTTTCATATCTTGTTATTAATTTCCTACTTTCAAGATAATTTAATTTTTCCGTAATCTTTCTTTCCATTAATTTTCCTATATTAGATGTCAGTTCTATTGGTCTATACTTCTCTGGATTTTGTCAAACTTTTCCTGGTTTCTTTATAGGTTTTATTACTGCCTCGTAACAATTCTGTGGTAATTGCCCTTCTTTCCAAACTTTATTATATAGTTCTAATAACTTTTCCTTCCTCTTAGCTCCTAAATGTTTAAGCATCTCATAATTAATATTATCTTTACCAGGAGACATTATTTTAGTTCTCCCCATTGCTCGCCCTAATTCAAATAATGTAAATGGTGCATTCATTGTTGACATTCTTTTTCCTTTATTGCCATACCTAATTTTTCTTTCTAGATTCTTCTCTTCTTCTCTTTCTATATTTTGAAAAATTATCATTACTATTAATTTTTATAAAGGTTTTACCTAACATTTCAGCTTTATTTTCATTTTTAATGGCTATCTCTTCTCCTATTTTCATCACTGGGTATTTCCACTCTCTATAAATTCGTTTCATTTTCCTTATCATTCCCCATACCTCAATTACTTATGTTGTTCTCCCGACTTTATCACAAAAAACCCCTCCAATTTTCTCTTTTTGCCCTTTTAATTGCTCTCCTTGCCTCAGCCTGCAATCTTTTATATTTTTTTAAGTTATCACAATTATGTCTCTTTTTTAATTCTTTCATACTTTTATTTCATTCCTTAATTACTTTTTTTACATTGCTCATTCCACCAAGAAATATTCTTCTTTTTCATGTTTCCTTTACTTTTAATAATTGTTATTTCTGCTGCTTCAATTATCACTTTCCTAAAAAAATTCTACCGTTTCTATATCTTCCTCCATATTTATCCTACTTTGTTAGTTTTTCACATGTATACTTAAATTTATCTCAATTTGCTTATTTTAAAGCCCATCTCTCATCTCTTTTTCCATATTTAATTCTTTATTCCCATAAATTATGGTGAATATCATATAATGATAAATCCCTAAATTACTTTCATTAACTTCCCAATCACATTTTCCTGCCATTTCATTTAAAACTAATGTAAAACCTATTGCAGAACTTTTACCTGTATTTATATTAATCCTTGTTCCTCTACCATCATATAAACATACTAAATTCATATCATCCATTAACTCCTCAACTACCTCACCATTTTTACCTAATTTATTTCCCCCCACAATGTATTATGTGCATTAAAATCTTAGCATAATACCAGATGCGTATAGTTATATTCTTTTATTAATTTAAGATTAATAATATGTAGCTCATTGCATGGATTATAATAATTCACCACATACATCTTATCCTGATTTATATAATTTTATATTGCTATATATTCTTCTTCTTTCCCTATTTTAATGATATATATATAATTCAGATTATTATTAATAAAGGTAGCACATCCTCGCTCTATACCCTCTTCTCTATCACATCTAACTTTTGTATATGAAAATAATTTAATAAAATGTTCTTATTTAACCATTTTTCTTAAATAAATATAATGTATCTTTTTCTAATAATTCATCAATACATTTTCTAAACTTTTGACCATTGGCTATCAAACTCCTTGCATTCCATTGCAAAATTACTACCATTCATTATCCTACACCTCCCCATCTTGACTTGAATGGGGGCTGAGGTTATTCCTAACCTTCCTCCTCCCACGTTACCACACATTTAATGTCCAAATCATTTGCAGCTGCTTTCACGATTGATTTGTATTCTCTCAGTTTTTGATTTTGTTTCCATTGTTGCATTTATTACTCCTGCAATGAAAGTTACAGGTTCACATCTATCCATACTTTTCCTTCTCTTTCTTATCCAATTCCTTTAAATGATTTTTCTACTCTAGTTTTAATTCTTTATGTACTTTTCCCAACCATTCTGGCTGCATCTGCATATGAGACCTTGCTTTGAACTTTTGTTTGCTGTATCTGCATTTTTTCTTCTCATAACTTGCAAACCTGCATAAGCAGCACTATCGTCACCTCCACAATTACCAGTCTTCTTCTTCTTTTGGATCCTTATGACAGTTGGCAATCAATGTGCATTACCACCAACTACTGGTGTAGAGTGTGGATCTAGACTTAACATGTTCGGACGAAAGCTCTTTATGGGGAAGATATTTTTCTGCTACCTTCATTTTTTTTTTTCCGTCTTGTGTTTAGCCTGATCTGCACATTTAATAACATACGTTATGAACAACATGAGTTAATCTGCTGTCACTCCTGTATCACTTATTTTTCTTTGACTCGTTTCAGAAGTTGGTCTTAGGTATGGTCTCACACTCTCCTGGTTTTGCTCTGCATAACTTAACTTGTACAGTTTTTTTATGTGGTAGATTTCTACCTCTCATTTCTAAACTTCACATCCCCGAAATGCAGTGTTGGGCATCTTACATTAAAAAGTAATTAGTTATAGTTGCAAATAACTTTTTTTCCAAAAAGTAATTGAGTTAGTAACTTAGTTAGTACACTGTAAACTGTGGCATTATTTTTATTATTTTGTTACGTTTTATAATATCTGTAAAATGTATACTACTGAATGACCAATTGAGAAAACTCACCATATCCAGTATTTTAGAACATTTGGTATTTGAACTTGACCCAATAAGATACGCTGTATGCAGAATAAAAAAAAACATATCCATAAAGTAAATGTGGGTCATAAAGTGCAAAACTAAGGCACACAATTTTGTGTAAAACACAAATTCACAGAGGAAACTGTGCAAGACAAGTTTCAAGACAGGTTTTTGTTTGAGGAAGATTTATTAGGAATAATTTGTTAAAACCAAAAAAATCTTCATACTGAGGGCAGCTTACATAGCCGCTCTAATCGCCTTGAGAGGATGGGACAAGAATTTTTAAGAAATGGTAGAAGCAGAGAATTAAATTAGTTTAAACAACAGCGCACATGTGTTACAAAATGTATGAAAATAGATGCATCAATGCCGTATCTAAATAAATTAAAACCTTATTAACACGGTTTGATTTAGGTTTTGCCAGGTTGGTTCGAAGTTCACCTTACTAAGCCATTTTTCATTTATCAACTCTTGACTTCATTAAAGTATCGTCGGTAGCATATCTTATCATAACACAATTACAAATAATTCTTCTCGGTTTATAGTACATGACCAATCCAAATAAACATCTTGAAATGTAGCATGCTAACTTTACTACTTGCCTGACAACTGATGGCTGAAAAAGATAGCAAGTCCCAAATTAAGCCCGGTCAAGAATAGCTTTAAGTCAGATCGTAAGCATTGACACGTTAAGGATAAATACTACAAAATTAAAGATATACAGGAGGATTTTTATGAACTTAAGGAAAGAACCGCCCTCTCCACGTTTAGAAAAAAAAAAGCACAGTCAGTCAAAAAAGCCAATCTTCTCGTGAAAGTCACCATATGTATGCACTGAGCTTATTCTAGCAGTAATCTGAAATGCATTCCTCCAAATAACATGCTAACTTTACCGCGCTGAAGTTAGTTGGATATTCGACACATTCGTTTCATTACAGCGGAGACTCCCTCCAACGTCTCACCGAGAGCTGCTCTCATGGAGCAGATACAACATCGCGGAAGGCTGGCTCCTGCAGGCAGTGGTTTCTGTAAGAGACCGTCGCTAAATTTCCACACATCACAAAAAATAAAAATAAATCAATACCTATGTGATCTCCAGACAAGTAACCCCAAACTTTAGCCTACATGCCGAGTAGAAACTTTGCAACGGAGGAATCAGTGAGGAGCCCAACCTAGCTTAAGCACACACCATCATTGAAAAGAATCTCCTTAAAACACAGCCTTTTTTCTTCCTCTCACACACCTCAAAGACTTTTTCTGTAGCAACTCTCAGCAATATTAAAAGAATCTGGTTAAAACTGTGAGGCAAAATGAATGGATAATGGCGGAGCGCGACAATTAAACATGTGACAGTGCGCATGCACATACTGACTCACAGGATGATTGATAATTCAGAGAACTAATAGTCAAGGTGATCTACACGGAAGAAAAAGATCTTCCACCATACCTTTAACTACTGTTATTAAAAACATAGTCTTACCTGCAAACGAAGCAAGAGCATAATCCCACTGTTTTTTGGGTTTTTTCCTGCTCCAGACTCCTGATATTTTTTCAACGCCATGCCAAAATACAGGTGTGTGGCATTATGGAAAAGACCAATGTGAATTGGTATGGTGGGGGAAAAGTGGGGTGGCACCATAGGGGAGAGCAGAAAGAGGTACATTTATTTGCACATTTTTTTATTATTATTAATATGATCATTCTGATATTCTTTGCAATTTTCTGATTGCACTGTGTGCTGATTGTAAAGTGTTAAAAATATTATGCTTGCAGTGCATTTAAAAGAATGCAGTTGAATAATTTATCTTAATGAAAAAACAAAAAACAAATATCCTTTACCGTCCCACAGTAAGGACATCCCGGTGAGGACATTCATATTTACACAAAGGTAAAAAAAGAAGACACAGTAGAATAAGGAGAATTTATAACATAACATTAACGGGAACATTGCAGAGCCTCCTGTGGCAACAGCTCATTAATCCATGTGACTAACTGCAGTCAGCTCACAATTCTTTTCTGCAGAAAACTCTTCAGCCTTGAGATTTGTCTCTGTCGCATATTTAATCAGACTCATGTTCTCAGAAGCTATTTAATTTTTCTTTCTTTCATTGTCAGGTTCTTTAATGATGTTGATGATGTCTCACAACAGAAAAATAATCACACATTTTTTGCTGCCTTGTGCATCATTTCCAAGTACAAGCTGTTGAAAATGAAAGGACTAGAAGGGGTTTGAAGTGTGTTATGGCAAGATTCCACATAGTTTGATATGAGGATAAGGATGATTCAGTCTCCATTGGAGTTTAATATTATTTATCAGGAACTGAACAGAAACCTATCTCCTGGGTAATTGCTCTCTTCCCTTCTACACATGAGTGTGCCTCCCGCTCTATAAGTTCTGTGATCTTATCTCAGAGTGAACTACTCTACAGACATAACAATGATTTCTCAGTGACCTTTAGTTGAGCCAGAGTAAGTAAAATGTCAATAAGTCTCCTCCAACATCAGTCTCTAAGTCCGAAGCATTTTGATACATTCACCGGATTGCTTTACTAATAATTACTAATCACTGAAACAAACTAATCTTGAAATAATTTTCCCACTAGCAGTGACAGGTTATTCACTGATTTCTTCCGGTACTTATTCTCGTGTCTATCTTTTATAATTTTGTTAAGAATTTATATAAAATTTAATTGGTAGACTTGACATTTCCAATTTAAAATAAATATTAGTTTGTTTATAACACTGGTCTAAATTGAAAAGAATATAATAAAAGCACGACTACACTGTTTTCTTTACAATACTAGTATATAGTGTGTTTAACTTATATATGTCATCAAAATAGACAGAAACAGTTTTTTGACTACCTTAAATGTCTAAGTTCAAGTATGTTAAACATTTGGTTTCACATGGGCAAAATTACTTGTTAAATTTGAACATTTGCTTGTAATAAACTGAAAACCATGGACATTCACATGTAAAGCTAAAGGGATAACATGTAAACTTTAGAGGAATTTCGTAATCCAAGTCTGAAAAACATGAGTGAGATGTCTCACTATAGGATACGTCCCTCCGCTATTTCTTCAAAAGCACTTATCTCATTATGCTAATTCTGATTTGCTGGTGATCATGACATCCATGTCACATTCTTCTATAAGTAGCATGCGTCCCTACGCAGAGCCATTCAAGATAAATACCTCTTCTCGCTTGGCCCAGCAACAAGGGGTTTTCTGGTGAGACCTTTCACTCATGTTACTCAGAGAACCGCGGTTACGACGGTAACCTAAACTTCTGTTTCATAACATTCATTTCGATGTCCTACTATGGGATATCGTGACTCCTGTATTGCCAGACAGCTTATCCAGTGACCACCAACACTTACAGGGAAATGTCCTAACCCTCTGAGGACTCCACACCAAGAAGATCAACCTATAGAATTGTGGAAAAGCAAGTGGAGACGTCCAGCTTACCGCAGCACAAATCTCCTGGACAGATAGCCCCCTAAAGAGGATCCAGGATGCAGACAGCCCCGACTGGAATGGGCCCTAAGCCAAGCTGGTACCTGCAGGCCCTGGCAAGAATAAACCAACCTTATAGCCTCCACAATCCAGTGGGAAAGCTTTGAGAACAATGGGAGAAAAAACCCCTATCATTTTAGGCACAAAGGCCAGATTCAGACCACCCTCACATTGTCTGGTGTAAGCTGGATGCAGGATGGGTACACATTGTCCCATTTTGCTTCATACAAAGCCAGTAGCACCACCAACTTAAATTAGTTTTAAAGCCAATGTTGTCCACTGGTTCAAAGGTCCTGAAAGGACTTTCAGCACCATTGGAAGATCCAAAAAGGCCAAGACATAGGAAGAAGCCTTCATACTCCCTTCATGAACCTTCACACCAGGGGGTTTTTGGCTTGCCAGCCTTTCCCTAAAGTCTACGTGGAAGGCAGAAGTGGTGGCCAGGTAAACCTTAAGTTTGGAGAAGGCCTAGTTTTTGTTCTGCAACTTTTGCAAAAAAAAGATAAAATGGCGTCCACTGGGCACTGGAAATACAGAATATCTCTATAATGGCACCAGGCTCAAACACCCTCAACTTAAATCCATATAGGGACCTAGTGGAGGGGGCCCTAGTGTTTTGAATAGTCTGAATGACCACTTGGGGCAGCCCTGCTGCCTCCAACTTGTGCCACGCATGGGCTAGGCCCACAGGGCAAAGCGCTCCGGATGTGGGTGGAAATTTTTTCCCACCACCTCAGACACTGGAGCCCTGTGGGTTGGTAACTTCCACGGTTGGCCCTTCATGAGCTGGAATATGTCCACCAACCAGTGCATCCAGGCCGAGCAGAGCTTCCTGATTGAATATTGAGAAGAACAGAGGGCATTGAGCGCTCTCTTTGAATGCAAACAGATTGACCCCTGACCGGTCAGACCAAAATCCAGAAAGCTCCTCAATTCAATTTCAGTTCAGTTTACTAGCGCCAATTCACAACAGATGTCATCTCAAGGTCCTTTACAAGAACAATTATTATAATACAATGTTTAATTTAGGAATTAGAGAACCAGAGAAGATTGCATCATGACTTCTCAGCAATCCCTCACACTGAGTAAACATGAAGCGACAGTCGAGAGGAAAAACTCCCTCAGGATTGTAAAGGTGGGGGAGGAGCTCCAAATAATTTATGTGTTCCCCAGAGCTCTCCGCTCCACATGCCTCTCACACAGCTACCATCGAGGACTCCCCCCCCAACCAGACAGACTGGTATTTGTCTTGATCACTCTTTTGGAAAGGACCACCCCTAAGGGTGCCAGAAAGAATGGGTGGCACCAACTGCAGAACGGCATGATCCACTCCACGGTAAACGTTCACCCTCCGCGCTCTACGGTGCACAGACAGTTTCAGGGCTGCCACCCAGTCCTAAAACTGAGGATTGGGTTTCCTGGGGAGGCAGTGCCTTCCTTCTTCTTTGCCTCACAGGGTGCCTTGTGTATTTTTACTGGGGAGGGTGATATGGCCATTGACCTCTAGGGGCTCTCTAGCCAGAAAAGAGCCTCTTTTCATGTTTTTTGTTGTTTTGTTTTTTTTGCAGTCGTGCCAGCATATCCTGATGCACACCTGGAGCAACTTACCCTCATCAGTGGACTGTATAAAAGTCTCCAGGCACCCACTGCTAAGCCCCTTCCTTTGTCCTGGGCATTTGTAATTCATTGGATGAATCATATGTAATGTCTGCATATAATGTATTAAGATCTCAGAGTATCATAGTTTTTGTGAACTTCTAACTGTTGCACTTTTTTTTAATTATAAGTTTTTTTTCTTTAAATAGTTATTTCCTGTTTTGTGGACAGCCAGAGATCTTTTTTATTTAGAATGTTGTATTTTTGTTTGTTGTTTTGGCATTGGAGAACACTGATGTTTATTACTTCATTTTGTATTTTTTTCTAAAATGTTTGACTCAAACTTAAGAAATGAAAAAAAACTGGTATTCTCAGCCAGATATTGTTTAGTAGTATTTTAGAAATTGTAGGCATTTTTTGTAACACACTGTATCCTCAGATTGTAATTTAAGGGTCGTAACAAGATATATTTATTGCAAATATGAAATATTATTCACAAGAAGCCATATTTCTTTCTATCACTCAGTGTGAATCTTCAACCTGCTAATGCATGAATTATGAGTTGAAAAATAATGTAGTGTTTTAGTTCTTGAGAGGGCATGAAAAAAAAACAAAAATAATTGTCTTTTTTTTTTTCCATGATGGATGGATGGAGTTACAAATGTGTCCACTCCAATGGACTGCATGCACTCAATATAAAACGGAATTAAATGAATATGAACGGTTTTTAACCAGGTTTTATGATAAATCCATGGGCAGTTTGTATGGCTTGTTGTTATGGTCTGGAAATAAAAAATATACAGTGTAAAATTAAAGCACATGCTAACTCCACGATTCAAATATCTCCACTCTGAAAAATCTATATTTTGATATTCCGTATTTCTCCTTGGGTGTAAGAATGACATTACTATGTAACTGACCTAGTGTAACATGCTTTCATAAACGACAGCACTGTATTAGTCTACCTCTGTGACATAATGTTTTTAATTAAGACAAGACCAAGGCCATCCTCACTAGACTAGTACAACAGTGTCCTAGGATAACAAATGTAGTCCACAACCGTGTTGATCTTTAAAAATAATAGCATTTCTTTTGTTGTCACGCCAGACTTTCTTCCTCGTTCTGATGAGTATACAAATTGGTGTGCTGAACTATGTCATCAGTAATGTCTTTGGGAAAATCATCCACTGGATCTCTTCCCTTGACATTTACTCTCCAGTCTCCACGAAAATGAGCCCAGTTTCCATCCAAGCAATTGTTTTGGAATTTCTGGACAATACTGCTTGTTTGAGTGTGGCTGACATGTGCACATCTTCCTAAACTGCAATATCTTGATGAGGGACCTATGGATGATATGTACAATCCACACATCTCCCACAGCACCCATACCGAGCTACCTCTGTATCCTGGCCTTCATCCTCCTGGCTATCTGCATCTTGAGTGACTACATTACCCCCATTATCATCATCTCCTATGTCTCTACAGTTCTCTGGAAGCCACTCATTATCACTGTTGTTAGTATAATCATTAATGGAACGGGATGCTTTAAGTGCATGTATTATGCATAGCAAATGTTGACAGATGTTTGATATCTCTGCCTCTTCAGAGGCAGGCACAGCCTTTCAATCTGGTTGCCCAAAGCAATGTGGGGAGTTTCAGAATGATGTGAAGATATAACCTACATCTTTTTGTCTGCAAAAGACAGAGTTACTTAAATGTACGAAATAACTCCCTCAAGTGCCCAAGAAGTGACACAACTACACAAGCCTTGTGTTAACCTTTTTAACCGAACATTAGCATTACTCAGTTTATTGTCTAAATTGTCGAGCAAACCGATCTACGTACACAGAGCATGGACCAAACATGAGAGCACCCGACTGCAGACATTAATACTAATGCAGCGTAAGGGAATAATCTCCCGGTCAAACTCCGCTTGCCGAAAGTTATAAACTGTCCCCGGAGCCCAGTTAAGTTACAGAATCTGTAAAAAAAAATAGCCTGGCAGTTAAGTCTTTTTTTCGCTCAGCTGAGCCCATCTGGGGTGACCCTGGAGGAGTTCAGCTTATAATCAGGGGGTTGCCGGTTTGAGCCCCAACCCTGATCGTCTCGGATGTTGTCTTTGGGCAAGACACTTCACCCGTTGCCTACTGGTGGTGGTCAGTGGGCACGGTGACTCCAGTGTCCAGCAGCCTCTCCTGTGTCAGTGCGCACCAGGGCAGCTGTTCCTACAACATAGCTTACCATCACCAGTGTGTGAATGTGTGCTTGAATGGGTGAATGAATATAGTGTGCAGCGCTTTGGGGTCTTTAGGGACTAAGTAAAGCACCATATAAGTACAGACCATTTACCATTCCATTGCTGTGTAGAGCAGCTGTGTCACCTCTACCTCCCCCTCCATCCCCTCCCCGACTTCTAAACGTCACTCACTCACTCACTCATCCGGGGCTGCGGTCTCATGGGAAAATGCAGCTTTTTGATATATAGTTTTTCTTGTTCCCGAATACAAATATTTTTAAATATATTTGTCCTTCATAAGTATTTGTAAAAAAACACAATATTTATGCCTTTCAGAATACCGTATTCAGGTTTGGCTCCACCCCTATGTTTTTTTTTTTTTTAGCTTCAGGGCTCTTCTCAAATAGTCAGACTGAGTGGATATTCTTGGAGATTTCAACAGGTGTGTATGATTGTCAGCCATCTTGGATTCAGAGGAGACGTACTTGCAGTTACAATGACCGACCACTAAGTTGACCTCAATGTAGTGTGGCAGAAGAGAGCACTCTAGTGGCTGATATGAAGTTCCAGCAAAAAAACATTGGCATTTACAAGAAAATGTTTTTTGAACAACTGTCCACTACAGTGACCACTATGCAACAGAGGGTTAACGTAAGTTTAGTTGATTAAGCTGCTTTAGTAAGCAGTCTTTAAGAGGTTCATAAAAGCCTCTATAGAAAATATGAACCTTCAGAAAAAAAGGCTCAGTAGAATTTACAAAATAGAAATATACATAAGCATACCATACATGTATTTTATAAATGTCTACTCGCTGATCAGTTTGACATTTGCAGTAATTTTATAAGTTAATATTCAGCATTGCATTCCTCATGTAGGCCAAACACAAGCAGACAAAAGAAGTGAATGATATTCCTGATATAAAGATTTCACCTGGCATTTATGGTTTTGTGGGACAGAAAATAACCAATAGCCCCACACCAGTGATGGATGTTAATAAGAGATCACCCTGCCTTTCTCCTTCTAGAACTCATCGTTTTTAGTGAATGGTAGTATCACAATACGTGGCACATTGTGGTGCCCTGGATCAAACACATATAATTTATTTTCAAACTCATTTTGTGAATACCTAATGTTTTTACCTTTTCTCTAGAGCTGCACAATGGGATAGATTTATACAAAAGGCAAGGCAATAAAGTGGAAGAATGGCAGCATGAAAATTGGGTATTATACTGTGGTTTCAGACAAGAATACAAATTATTCTTACAACCACAATCAAATCAAGCATAACCATTTAAAATGTTGAGCTCATATCTGCCAACACTGCTGCTGCACCAACTGAATTATTTATTAATTCATCCATGTTCTATACCTGCTTAATTTTTTCACGGATATCTTTGCTTCTCGCACCCATTTCAATGGTCAATGGGTAAGCTTGATGACTTTGTCCTACACAAAAGCAATGTTCTCGTGCTTTTAGTTATGTGAAACAGGAGGGTAAATAATACCTTTTTTTAACTTTTAGATGCTCTTCTGTTTAAGGGGATTTCTTTAATGCTTTTGTGAGCTGGGGCAATTTTACTGCCACACTCACTTTTGTTAGATCACATTATACTCAACAGTGGTGTTTGTCAGAAATTACCACTTATTTTAGCCTTATCGTAAAATCAGAATGGGTGCTATATAAAATCTAACAAAGGGTTTGACAACAGTGGTAAGAATTTTTCTTTACAGTTTTAAAAGTTCTTCATTTATTTACCCTTTACTTTGATGAAACATGATTATAATGATTTCAGTAATACAATTCCTTGGCTTTTTTCATGAAAAAAAAGGGGAATTGGTTTGTTTAAGGTTCAGTTAACACTGGAAATGAAGTCATACACGTTATTATATACAGGTTATTGTGTAGCAAAGTGCTTAGTGCAGGTGCTCATAAAACAGAGGCCATTTTCTGAGTTTGAGTCCATTCTATGCTGTATATTTTAGTGCCTTATAGCAAACCAAATGTATTAAGTTGAACCAACTGGTTTACATTTAGTTCCCTCAACAAAATTCATAATTGCTAAATCAAACCAAATCAGTCAGGGCCCAATTATTTGCATAATTTCATTATGTTCACCTAACAAGTTTTTTTTTTTAGTGTAGTTCTTTAAGCAAATAATGAGATCAGAGAATAGCAGACGTGGTAGTCTCGTTTAGATTATACTGATGCCGCTGCCACATCAATCAATTGTAAACAAACTCCACCACTGAAGTTAATAAGACAACCTTCATTAACTTCTCATGCATGATGAAGTTATTCATGGTGATAGATGATCAAGATGAAAGAAAGTTCTTAAATTTATGCCCACAACCCAAAAACGTCTACAATCTAGTTTAAAACGGAGTTGGAATCCTTGTAGTCTTCTATCCTTCTATACTTCTCCTCCCTTCAAATATAATTCTATTATACTATAAACTGTTCTTCAACTTGTGATTATATTCAGATAAGATACAAAATCCTCAGTTCCACCCAAAATTTCAACTATCCAATTGTCTTCCAATAGCAATCAAATCCCCCCTTTTCCTGAAGATATCAAAGCCCTGTTCCTGATTGCTATCAGATGTGGAGAGAGAAAGTTAAACACAACAAAAAAATGTCATTCAACTGCTCCTCCTGTAACTGTGGAAAGAAATTAACACAAAAAATGTACTCATACTACCACTAATATTAATAGTAATAAGAACAAGAAAAATAAATTAAAAGTAAGAAATAATATTATTAAAAACAGATTGATACATACATGATGATAAATGCAAAATCAGAAATCAGACTCAGGTCCAAAAAACACAACACAGGGCCCTGTGACTGAAAAAAAGCAGGTGGTGGGAACAGTTTTAGGGTTATCGTTCATGAGTTCAACAGCAGAGGGGAAGAAACTGTCCTTATGGCGAGGGGTTTTGGTCTGAATGAACTGAATGAACCCGAGCCCCCTGTCTGAGTGGAGCAGTCTGTGTCCAGGATGAGAAGGGTCGGCTGTGATTTGATCTGAACGCGCCAGTTTCTTGGAGATGTATGAGTCCTGTAGAGATGGGAGTCTGCAGTCAATCACCTTCTCAATCATAATATGTTTCAGTATCTGTTTGTCCCTGATGGTGGCTCTAGCACACTACATGGTGATGGAGGAGGGAATGGACTTGATGATTGCCTTGTAGAAATGCATCATTGTTGTGTTTGCAGTTTGGATTACTTCTGCTACCTCACAAAGTACATCCTCTGCTGGGCCTTCTTTAATGACAAAGGTGATGGTGGGCTCCCACTTGAAGTCCTGCGTGATGGTGGTACCCAGGAAGCGGAATGAGTCTACAGTGGTGAAGGGAGCATAAATCAGGATTATGGAAGGGTGTTGGGCTGTGTGCTTCATAAAGTCCACAATAATCTCTGCTGTCTTCTCGGAATTCAGCACCAGATTGTTACAGCTGCACCAGAACACCAGACGTTCAGCCTCCATCCTGTACGCAAACTCATCCCCCTCCGAAATGCATCCAATAATTGTGGTCTGCAAACTTAATTAGTTTGATGGACGGAGCTGGTGCTGACTGCCCGGGGGTCTGAGACATTCTTCTCCAGCCTCTAACGTTTAGGACTTTGCTGCATGGTGGCACACCAATTAAAAGAAAATCACATATGGTTTCAAACCATATAAAAAGCCAAACTCTATATTAATACATACAGCCCAAGGTCAAGTAGAAATATATTAAAAGAAAAGAAAAATCATACAGTTCCTTAATTGCCCTGGTCCCCCAAAATCCATCCAACTTCCTTATCCAAACCTGCATGTTGGCCCTTGGCACCTTGAAATTGGCAGCAGTTAATTTTTAAGTCACAAAAAGAGGTAAGAAAATTTCTCCCATGAAATGGGACAGTCGAGAAAAAAACATCTGCTTAAACTGGAATCCCATCTAGCCAGGCAAAGGGAATTAGAGTTGCAAAGTTGATAAGTCTTGTCCCCTCAGTAGCCTATCAGCGTGTCTGCTTGATTTACTCATATACACTGTCAGTAGCGTGCTAATGTCCTCTGTTTAAGGACTAAATATCAAATGTTTCAGACAGAAAACCTAATTATGTAAATGGCGCTTTAAAAACGCATAAAACCAGCACTCTACATGAATGTTCTCCTCTCAGCTATTCACCTAAGAGCCCATGCTAGAAAATGAAAAGTGGTTGAGACTGACGTTTTTTCTTTTCTTATTTCAGTTGTTTTATTTCCAGCATAGACAAGAAAATGTATTCGTTTTTGTTTCCTGCATACTCAACTTCCTGTCTGTATATAATACTCAGCAAGATGAATTTTTTCTTTTAAATCAGTCATTAATTCAGACTAGTTATTTATCTTGTATAAAAAGACCCATAAGACATAAGAGCTTTTGCTTTATAGACATTCTAAAACTACAAATGAAGTTGTTTTCTCTTATCAGCTTAAAACTCCAGTTTAGCTTGGTGGCGTTTTTTTATAGATCTTCCCGTATTGGAAAAACAAACAAATTGTTTGTTTTTTCCATAAAGAAGTTGTACAAAAAGAATGAAAATCAGAAGGTTTTCAATTTAAGGAGTAGCTCAAATTACTTGTGGCAAGGTTGCAGAAGCTGTATTCAGTTAGGCATGCAAGATGTAAGCTGTATCCCATGTCAAGAAACATGATCCATGGTCTGTTCTTGTTTATCACTGGAACAAATTAATATACAAGGCCCCAATGCTGATTATCAACAGTGCCTGTTTCACAATTACTGAGCTAGACATGTGTTGCTTATTGAATGTTAGATCAAGTCATGAGTAGGAGAGAATTTATAATGGGGCTGGATAGATAAGCCAAAGGCCATTTCATAAATATGGAGAGAAAGGCAGATGGAGTCTACAGATACATTGCATGTTCATTATGGGCACAACACTTTTTCTCTGTGACAAAATGTTTTGTACAAGGGTGTGAAATTACAAAGATCAATCAACTACACTTTAAATATTTTAAAAGAACAAAAATAAATAGAATCAAAGGCAATATAAAAAATACTATTTCATCACAGTAGTATCCAGCCTTAGTGGAAGCAGAGTAAGCAACGTTAAAATTAAAAAAAGGTTCTTGACAAAGTTTTTCTTGTGTTTCTACAAACATAAAATTACTCAACCTTTACTCTGAATTTGCAACATTGTTTATATTTCCAGAATATATGTTTCTCTGTCATTGGCATTAACTGTAGTCATTGTGCTTCGTCAAAAAAGCTCCAACTCGACCAGACAAACCAACGCAGTCTTCTAGCCTCTCCTCTTGATGTTCGGGAAGAATGCTTTGTGACAGGTTGTCGAAGACGACTGCGGGCAATGAAACTCATTGCCAATCACTGTAATGTGCATGACATGCATACACATAACCCAAATCTGGCTAAGCTCTTCAAATGCTGTAGACAAAAACAGGCAAGAGCTAGAGAATAAGTTAAACACATTAAAAACGATCTCTATTTTATACAGCTGTCTTGTATTTAGCTGAGATTAAACAAATTTATCATTTGCTGAAATCGTTTCACTGTTTGTGACACTTTCATTATGTGTGATACATAATCTAATTTTATGAATATATTTAAAACACACACACACCCACACAAATAGACACAAGCTGGACTCTTCTCACCTAATTTCCGTACGTGTCTCTTGTGAAAGAGACTCATAAGCAGCATACTTTCTGGGTTTGTGATTATAGGGGCAAATATAATGTCAACACAGTACCATTAAGCAGTTTCATCAGACTAAGGAACCCTATGTCTGCCACATTTACAGTGGGGGAAATAATTATTTGACCGCTTACTGATTTTGTAAGTTTGTCCAATGACAAAGAAATGAAAAGTCTCAGAACAGTATCATTTTAATGGTAGGTTTATTTTAAGGAAAATTGAAAAAAACAATTTTAAATAAAAGTCCAGAGACTGACTAGGCCACTCCACGACCTTAGTGTGCTTCTTCTTGAGCCAGTCCTTTGTTGCCTTTCCTGTTGGGTTATTGTTGTGCTGGAACACCCGTCCATGACCCATTTTCAGTTTCCTGACAGATGGAAGGAGGTTGTCGCTCAGGCTTTTACGATACATGGCTCCGTCCATTTCCCCTTTGATGCGGTGAAGTTGTCCTATGCCCTTAGCAGTAAAACACTCCCAAAGCAAAATGTTTCCAACTCCATCCTAGACAGTGGGGACAGTGTTTTGAGGGTCATAGGCAGCATTCTTCTTCCTCCAAACATTGGTCTCAGTACTTTCTCCCAGTCACTCTCTGAATCTTTCAGGTGTTAATTGGTAAACTTCAGACGGGCCTGCGTATGCGCCTTCTTGAGCAGGGGGAGCTTGGGAACTCTGCAGGATGTTAATCCATTGTGGTGTAATGTGTTTCAATTGGTTTTTTTGGTGACTGTGGTCCCAGCTACTTTCAGATTATTAACTAACTGCTCCCATGTAGTTCTAGGATCATTTCTCACCTTTCTCAGAATCATTGACACCCTACGAGGTGAGATCTTGTGTGGAGTGCAAGACTGAGGTCAATTGATCGTCATTTTGTACTCATTCAATTTTTACGAACAATTCCACCAACAGTTGTCACCTTCTCTCCCAGTTTCTTGCTAATGGTTTTGTAGCTCATTCCAGCCATGTACAGGTCTAGAATTTTGTCGCTGACATCCTTGGACAGCTCTTTGGTCTTTCCCATGTTGGAGAGTTTGGAGTCTGCTTGATTGATTGATTCTGTGGACAGGTGTCTTTTATACAGGTGACTAATTCAGACAGGTGTCTTTAATGAGGGTGACTAATTGAGTAGGAGTGTCTAACCACTCTGTGGGAGCCATAACTCTTAATGGTTGGTAGGGGTCCAAATACTTATTTCACTCAATGAAATGCAATCAGTTTCTATCATTTATTTTAAGTTCTTTTACCAATATTCTTTTTGATGTGCTATCTGTCACTGTTAAAATAAACCTACGATTAAAATGATACTGTTCTGAGACTTTTCATTTCTTTGTCATTGGACAAACTTACAAAATCAGTGAAGGACCAATTATTTTTTTTCATCCACTGTACATCCTTGTAATCACTGTAACTTGTTGCATGCTGGAGAAGCAGCAGCAAGGAAGAGCCTGCAGGCAGATTATAGGAAATGTTAAAAAGTAAGTTTTGCATTGATAGGAATTAGTAGAGATACATAAAACTGTACTATTAAGTCTGAGCACAAATAATATTTTACTTAAGGCAGTTTATACTTTACAAGACTCTTAGGGACTGCTTAATTCAATTCAATTCAGTTTATTTATATAGCGCCATTTCACAACAGATGTCATCTCAAGGCACTTTACAAAAAGAGTTATTACAATACAATGTTTAGTGTAGAAATTACAGAACCACAGAAGATTGCGTCGTGGAATTCTCAGCAATCCTCATACTGAGCAAGCATGCAGCGACAGTGGGAAGGAAAACTCCCTTTTAACAGGAAGAAACCTCCGGCAGAACCAGGCTCAGCACAAGCGGTTATCTGCCGCGACCGTCTGTGGCTTGGAGAATACATAACAGAGACACAGAAAGAGCAATAGAACTGATGCAGAAGTTTGTTGCAGGACGTGGAGAATTTTCCGTCACTGCAATGCCATCTTAGTCAGGGTCGTCAAGCAGGGCTAATCCGGAGCACCTACTATAATAGAAAACAGGTTAGTGCTTGAATTGACAGCACATCATGCAGTTGGGGAGAAGTAGGAGAGAAAGTAGGAACAGACCCTAATAATGTCCTCCAACAGCCTAGCCTAAAGCAGCATAGCTACTAACATTAACCTGTCTCCTAGCTACTAGGAGACCTGGCTACCAACACTCTGTCTTAGTCCTCCTGACCCGTGGACGGTGTAGGGCCGGTAACGGCCCCCGTCATGCCGGGGTCTTCTCGGAGTCGGGTTGTTTGAGAATGCAGCCCAAAGTGGGTGGTAAACTCCATCTAAGGCTAAATACCGGCACGAGACCGATAGTCGACAACTATCTTAAGGAAAAATAGACAGAACTGAGAGGACAGAGTTGAAGAGGGCGAGAAACGTTTAAGAGATAAACGGGTGGGGTCCGCACAGTCTGCCCGGGGGATTCAACCCGGCAGGTAATGGGCGGCCGCACTGTGCGGGAGGATCCCCTTGAGGGACCTCTCTCCGGCGCTGGCTGGCCCCCGTGGGGCGCATTTCTTCCGCGGCGGTAAGCCGCGACCGGCTCCGGATCTTTACCTGGCTTACATTAATCTATCTCTACCTAGCTACTCTACCTCTTCCTATCTCTTCCTAACTTTTGACACTCTGCCTGACTACTAACATTAACCTGTCTCTTCCTATCTACCTGTCTGACCTGACTCTAACTACCTATAAACATATCTCTAACTGTAAGCTTTGTCAAAGAGGAACGTTTTTAGCCTAGTTTTAAAGATAGACAGTGTTAGTGTAAACTTACTGTGTAGTTTAAAGGTAATCCATCCATCCTTCCTTCCTTTTTTTCTATATATATATATATAGTTTGATATATAGATATAGGTCAGTGCTATTAAAGCGATTTATTTATTTAGCTGTTATCTTAATTGTATGCCTTTAATTCATCTAGGGGAGTTAACAGTTTACTTGAAAAAAGTATTAACATTTTTAGAACTTAGATTTATTAAACAGATTTTTGAACTTGTGAATTTATTCGATTATTAGAATATTTTTTAGGAATCAATTCGGAATTGATTTTTAGATTTTTTTTGGCAATAAAATCCTAATATATATGAATCCTTACCATTGAAAAACAGAGAAAAAAATAATATGAAGTCTGAAAATCCATGAGTAAAACTAACTAACCCAAAGGTTTTTTTGCCATTTGGGAACCCATGGACCGGAAGTAGAAGGGCGTGACTTAGGCTAACAACAAACGATGCTACTTAAAAGTAAATGACAAATTATACTGAATCAACAAAATAGACATTAATGAATAAAAGAAAAACGGTAAAACGAACAAAAAAAGGAATTAAAGTAAAACGTCATTTCAGGGAGGGGGTTCAGGGCATGAAAAAAAGTTTCCTAGGGGTGAGCATGACAGAAAGAAATTGGGAACCACTGGTCTACAGCGTGCAGGGGGAATTTTAGCTGCCCCTTTCCCCTGTGTTTAGTCCTGAATGGAGGGAAGGCCAGCTGTGATGATCCGCTTTGCAAACCTGACTGTTCATTGCAGGTATATTAAAATAAATTTACGTTAATTTTGTGATAGTTGTAAATTGTTACATTTCTTGACATTCTAAATATTTAAATATTAAGGATTTTATTTTGAAGAAACTTACCGGATGTAGTAGTTTTACGACACGCATTTGAATGTTTTGTAGGAAGTGCTAGGTTTTTCACCAGTTGTCTGTGATTTTTTTCATTAAAGGTAAGTGCACTGATAGTTACGTATTAGGGTAGCAACTGGCCTTAGTTTTTGTGTTACTCGTTTTATTCCTTAAATGTGGCCTCTTTACAATCGGAAAGACGTAGATGTTTTAACTCGGAATACACTTTGTTGTTTCCTCATCCGTCAGCTTGTTCAGGAGCAGGTATTCGTCTTAAAGTGTGTACAACTGTGTTCATATATGCTCATGCAATGAAACTAACTATGTAAAAACTATACAATTACATTTAACATTTCAGAAGTAAGCAGAAACGATTGTTGCACAGTTATGTAGTTTGACTTCTTAAAGAGCAACTCACCCCCAGATCAGCTTGTTTTTGCTGATAAACTGTAGCCTATTAATAAGTTTCTAATAGTGCTGTCTACATGTCTGGTCATTATTTTTGTGCATCTTAATCACACTAGCTCAAACCCTATGAAGTGAGATCGATGACATAATCTGAAACTGAAAAAACAAGTTTTGAAACCTTGAAAATCAGTATTTGAACATTTAAAACCTGAAATAAAGTTTTGAAAGTCTGAAAATAAAATTTGAATCTCTGCAATTATAATTTTGTAAATAGCATTTATGTTTTCATTAATTCAACATGCAAAGTACAGAGTTTCAGCCTCACGTTTTCAGGGATTCAAACTGCTTGTTTCACCTTTGCCGTTTTTCAAGTAAGCTTTTTCACAGTTTCAAATATGGCATTGTTTTCCCACCACGCTATATTTGCAAAAAACCTTTGAAAGCTTGTAATATGAGATCTGAAAAAATATTCAACTTTCCAACATCTGCCTTTCGTAGATTCGTCTGGTTGCGATGACGTGATTTTTGGCAGCGTTCTCTCGGTGCTTTACGATTCGAAACTCTGAAACTCACACTCGCTGAAAAAAAAAAAAAAAACCCTCATCGCTCCGGGGAGGGACACGTGCCCAATCGTGTAGTCCAATCACATGTAAGAACAAGTAGGACTGACAGTGTGATGCGCCAATGACTGACAGACTGGTGCCAAAGGAGCCTGTCTGTTGAAAGTTCGGGAATCGGGGAGAGACGGACGCCGTCGGTGACCGTGTCGTTGTCCGTGTCGGCGATGAGGGTTTTTTTTTTTTTTCAGCGAGTTTGAGTTTCAGAGTTTCGAATCGTAAAGCACCGAGAGAACGCTGCCAAAAATCACGTCATCGCAACCAGACGAATCTACGAAAGGCAGATGTTGGAAAGTTGAATATTTTTTCAGATCTCATATTACAAGCTTTCAAAGGTTTTTTGCAAATATAGCGTGGTGGGAAAACAATGCCATATTTGAAACTGTGAAAAAGCTTACTTGAAAAACGGCAAAGGTGAAACAAGCAGTTTGAATCCCTGAAAACGTGAGGCTGAAACTCTGTACTTTGCATGTTGAATTAATGAAAACATAAATGCTATTTACAAAATTATAATTGCAGAGATTCAAATTTTATTTTCAGACTTTCAAAACTTTATTTCAGGTTTTAAATGTTCAAATACTGATTTTCAAGGTTTCAAAACTTGTTTTTTCAGTTTCAGATTATGTCATCGATCTCACTTCATAAAACCCCAGTTCTACAACTACTATAACTACACATTTAAAACTTTGAGTAGATTACTTTGCACTAATATCAGAATAATTAAAAACTAGTTTTGGATTTGTAAAACCTTTCTGTGATTCGGGAAACTTCAGTAATGGATTATTATTATTATTATTATTATTATTAGTGTCTGGAGCTCACTTGATCAGCCCCAGCTACAAAACTACAACATATAGATTCTTTAAACCTGGACCAGATTATTGCACACTCTATATATATTTAAAACTCAGTTTGTGATTTGTGAAACCTACTTTTCTTCATGAAACTTCAATAGAGACAACTATTTGTATTATTATTATTTTTTTATCTCGACTACAGTAGAACTGGTCCTGCTCAAAAATAGCTACTTACGTCAAACCTGGGCTAGATTATTCTGCACTAATAGCAGAATATTTAAAATTGAGATTGCGTTTGTGAAACCAGGTTTTATTTCTGAAACTAGGACAAATGTTGGAAACTTTCTTGTATTTGAACCAAATTAGAGTTAGTTCATCTCAGGTAAGGATTATATTATTTTACATTAATTAGAAAGTATTTAAAACCCAGTTTGTGTAACCGTTATTCAATGTTTAATACACTCACTGCCCACTTCATTAGGCACACCTGTCCAACTGCTCGTTGACACAAATTTCTTATCAGCCAATCACATAGCGGCAACTCAATGCGTTTATGCATGCAGACATGGTCAAGACGAGCATCAGAATGGGGAATAAAGTAGGGATGCACCGATCCGACTTTTTCAGTCCCGATACCGATACGGATGGCTGGATTTTGTGTATCTGTCGATACCGATCCGATACTATTTGTGACAGTGTGGAGGTCCTGTCACTATGGCTACGTTGGATCATGTGCCCCGGCTGCTTGGCCACAGGGATATCCCTTTGGCTGACTGGTTAGCGCACATGACCTTCACCTGGGAGTCGTGGGATAGACTCCCACCTGGGCCCTCGTTGTGTATCTTGCAAAATATTGTTGAATTAATAAACTGTATAACTTCTGGTGCCTTTCTTGAAGAGATTAAAGGCAGCAGACTTTACAAACTAAACATAACTGAGACTAAATAACAGATGTAAAATACAAAATTACCACAAAAATAAAATTTCAAGTGAAAAATTAATCTTTTTTAGTGAATTTGTTGCAGATTTTTCCCATTTTGAGTATCGGTTCATGGTATCGGTTAAACTTAACCAATACCGATTCCAGTACATTAGGCAGTATCGGGGCCGATACCCGATACCAATATCGGTATCGGTGCATCCCTAGAATAAAGGTGATTTAAGTTACTTTAAACTTGGCACGGTTGTTGGTGCCAGGCAGGCTGGTCTGAGTATTTCAGAAACTGCTGATCTACTGGTATTTTCATGCAGAAGCATCTCTAGGGTTTTACAGAAAATGGTCAGAAAAATTTAAAATATCCACTGTGCAGCAGTTTTGTGGGCGAAAATGCCTTGTTGATGCCAGAGGTCAGAGGAGAAGGGCCAGACTGGTTTGAGCTGATAGAAAGGCAACAGTAACTCAAATAACCACTCGCCACAATGGAGGTATGCAGAAGAGCATCTCTGGACGCAAAACACGTCAGAGTTTGACGTGTTTTGCGTCCAGAGATGTGACAATCGAACCTTGAGGCAGATGGGGTCAGGGCTTCTACGGCATCTGGAGGAAGAGGGGTACAGTTGTAAGAAGGCAGAAATGTTGCTGAGATGAATTTTGAAGAAGTAGATAAGAATAGCTTTCTGGTTTGAGTTGGTGGTAAATGGAGAATCTAGTAAGGGGGTTATATTATGGAGAAGCTTCTTCTGGAAGCAGAGATACTGGTTTATGAGAGCTAGGTGGTGTTTAAATGAGAGTGGTGAAGGGTGTGTAGGCTGCTGAATCTGAGGATGGCAGAGCTGTAGCAGACAACCGTGAAGTGCAGTTCCATCTGCAGGAGTGGCAACAAAGGAGGTTTCTTCGATCACAGGCGTAGAAAACACAAGGAGTGAAATGGAGCAAGATTTATTGAAACATAGACTAGGTACCATAATAAAGAGAGTCAGAGAGTTAACTTGTTGCTTGACTCTACCCAGAAAGGTTGATCATCAGATGAAGAGAGGTTTTCTGGCTGCTCCTTAAATCCTTAGCAGGTGTTGAGGTTATTGCAGACTGGTGTGGAGTCTGCAGCAGGTGCACCAACCCTCTCGCAGAGATCCTCTGTTCACAAAAGAGGCACACAAAACACACATACAGAGCAGGATCCTTACAGTTATACAGAAAATAAACAAAAAAAGTTATAAAATGTCAATTTATACTTGATAAGTGATCACTTAAGACAATGTATTTCAATTGAATATTAACAGATAGTGCTGAAAAAAAGCTGCCATTATAATTTAACAATATGAAACCACAATACATACAACAGTCATGGACATTTACATAAAGATTGACAAAAACACACACACCTTTAAACCTGTCTTAAGTAGGGATATCCTGACCAGTATTCTAGGCCTCTTTTGACCCTCAAATCTGAACCAATTTCAAGTCCCAATCCGATATTTTGCCTTTTAGTATTGAAGCTGATCAAAATGAAATATATTTATAGCAAGTAACTTACATTTTTATAAGACTAATTTCATTAATAAGCATTAGCATTATTGTTTTAAACCCATGTAATCAAGCTCTTACAGAGAATTAAAGGTCAGCTTCAGTTTAATATTTTAGACATAAGTAGAAAGAAAACACTTACTTGGTACAATATTATGAAAAAAAGTATTTCTGGCAGGCTATATGCTGGCATTTGCAATGCTGCCCTCCACTGTCTTGGGATCGAATTCACTCTATATTTTTGAGTAAATATCAGTGTTAGAAAGCCCACATTGTTTTAAGTTTGTAAGTTGCAGTATAATCATTGGCGTTTTCACTATGAGCTGAACTATCCTATGCTCCTGAACTCAGCATAGATTTCTGCTGCTATTTGAATGTACCACAGGTTTAATGCAGCACAGCTTTTTTTTCTCTTACACTGCAGGAGCTTAGAGAAAACTTTTTCTTTGTTTATTTCATTTTTTTGTATAAATGCCAGAAGGTGAATTTCTATGCCTTTATAATATAGTTTAAAGTAAGGTTAAGCATATTTATTGAAGTTTACCCATATTAGAATTGTGTTTAATCTACTATCACTGAAAAATATGAAAGTATCATGCCTGACTTCAACAACTTCAGCTTCATTAGCAATATTTAGTGTCTAACTTATTGTAGCATAACTGGTGTTTAGTATATTAGTATAACTGTGCAAATCCATCAGTAATACTGTAATGTTTTCTTTGCTAATATGTTGATTTTATTTGGCAGAAATGTCAGTGAAACACGCCCAGCCCAAACTCAACCTATCTCAGGTTGCTGAGATCATGAAGAGGCTGTACAACCTGACCTCTTCAGAAATACGCCCACTGCCCAGCTATGATGACCAGAACTTCTATGTGGCTCCCAATGAGGGTGGCGAGTACATCCTAAAGATCATGAACACAGAGGACAGTAAGAACCCCAGCATGATTGAGTTGCAGACCTATGCCATGTCCTTTCTCTACCAGAATGGGCTTCCTGCTCAAACAGCCATCCCCACCACCTCAGGACAACTCATGAGTCTGGAAGAAATGGGTATGAGACAAGAAGCGGGTTCAAATATGTGGAGTGTGTGTGAAAAAAGCAGACCTGTCTTCCGATTGCTTTGAAAGAAAGCTCATAGTAGTAGGGCTGAACTCAAGCTAAATCTAAAAAGAATCAAAAGCATTCATTGGGTCTGTTTGTGTTTGCATTCAATGATAGATTCATGCTGGTTTAATTTTTAGCTGTAGTTCTGTCTTTCACAAAAACATTTATTTGTGTCATTCTGGTTTAGAAATTGTTATTGTGGTCTCTGTGAGGCAAATCCGTTTTGGAAAGGAATTTCAGTGGTTAAAGTTTTTGCACTGAGCTTCATCTTTTGCAATCTGATGGAGCATTACACACTGCCTCAAACATGATCTGAATTCACCTGCAACCAGCACGGCCTTAAACATAAAAACGTAAACCAGCTTCAGTGTAAAAATCAACTTCTGTTAAATATGACGTGAGAAAATTTATTTTTTTATTGAACATTTTGACATTTTAACAGAATAATTGTGACTTGACATCATCATGATTAATTGTATTTTGCATTTTATTCACATATATGTTGACAGTTAGCAATAAATTGTGTTAAAAGTGTCAGGGGCTGGTCTTTTTCATGTTGGTATATCTTTACCAATTTTGCACTTCTTAAACTGTAAAGTTTTTTACCCATTTTTCTTCTCCAAATAATAGAAATAATACTAAAGAAGAATAATCCATATGTCATCTACTGTGGTGAGAGGCCTTGATGCCAACCCCCACTGCTTTGCTTGCAGTTACATATACCTGGTTAGACATGCAGAAAAAACAGTATTTCGCTCACATTATGAGTACGTGCTGTAACTCTGTGTATTTGGATGTGACCCTGGGCTGTTTTGGTGCTTCACTAAATTAATATTCAAATACAGCTGTAATGGGAAACATGCCCTTGTAAAAGTCACATTACATTGGTTCCATACTTATGCGGTTAACAATCTAGGAACATTATTTTAAGGCTGTCTTTCTCTTTGATAGATTGTGGTTATGGCTGTCAGAAGTACCTGGTCCGGCTGTTGACTTATTTACCTGGAGTGACTATTTCAAAGGTCCCTCTAACACCAAAGTTGTTATATGAAACTGGGAGGACAGCAGCTAAGATGGATGAAGTCCTTCAAAAGGTATGATATGCCCCTTTTCCACTAGGGTCGACTTGGTCTGGAACGGGTAGACTCGGCCCCGATTAGGCGTGTTTCCACTACCTTTGTATGGCCGAGCTTAACCATTTTTATTTGGAATACCTCTTCCTTTGATTGAAGCAGGCCATGACCAACCAAGATGCCGAACCTATGGACTGATTCGTCAGGTAAAGTGATGTCACTCTCACTCCTACCTAGGAGTGTTAGCCACTTATTGGCCTGGCGGTGTTTGTTTGAAGTAATGTTTCAGAATGGTGAAGTATCGCTTCCAGCGAGTTCAAAACATTGCTACGGTAAACTAATGAAATGAAAATGTGAATAACAGTCCTTGAAGGACCACAGTGGCTGGAGTGGGGCAGACTGCAAAAACTGTAAGTACTTTGCAGAAATGGATGGCATGTATGATGATAGACCACCAAGTAGCGGGGGAAACAGTGGGCTAGATACCGGCTGTAGCTTCGTCATCTGGAAAGTTGGAATATTCTGCGTGATGGCTGATTTTTGTCAGGTCACCAAGCGGAATGGAGCTGCGATCGGGGCCGTTATCGCATTCCACACTGGAGTTGGAGCAGCATCCGGTCAAAAAGAGGTAATAAGGTGAATTTAGTGTGTAACAGAACAGACAAGCTGTGGCAAGCCTGCCGTGTCAGTGGCTACGTTTACATGGACACAAGTAATCGGATTAAAAGCCTGATTGGAATAAGAATGCTTCATATAAATATGCTATTCAGATTACTCTGACCTGATCAAACTCATTCGGATCAAAATTTCATTCCGATTATGAGGGGTGGTTTATTCGGATAGTTAATCCGATTGTGGTGCATGTAAACTTCTATTACAAATGTACGTCATTCCTGCGCACGTCTGTTAAGTTCTTTGTAGACGTCTAATACGTCGTCTTGATTAAAAAAAGGTATTCAGTTTGTAATTCGATTGCGTACATAACAATGAAGGCTTGAGGATCTACAATCGTGACCAGAAAAAAGAAATAAAAGCATGCTCTGAAAAACATTGTAGTTCTCCATTTGTAATGGGCGCAGCCATGTTTGTTTACAACAGAAAACTATTTCTTCTTCTACGGCCCTTTCCTGTGTTTTAGATAGTTCTGCACATGTCAAAATTATTTATTCTGTTCACACATAGCGCATGTAGACACCTTTTTTAATTGGATAACTGTGAAATTCTAATCCGATCTACGATGGGATTAACGATATTTTGCACATGTAAACGTAGCTAGTAGCTGAATAAGAATGCTAGTGGCAGGTAGCCACAGAGAATCAGGTGGTCTCTGCAGTGATCAGACAGCAAGATTCGACTGGATCAGGCTGGAAGGCTGCAGCTGGAGTCCTGACAGACTGGATGAACGTGGATAGATCAGCACTGGGGTGAAGAACACAGATCAGGAGCTGAAGGCATGAACGGATCAATGCCTGAGCGAAGTGATGCGAGTGAAAGAGTCTTCTAACTTGTGAGGGAATTGGTGTTGGGCATGATGACTTCCTGACAGATTTTTGCTGGAGGTTTTGCTAAGCTGAGCCCGCCAGTGTCCTCACCCACTGCTGCGCTCCTGAGATAGTAATGGAAACACAACCAGAACGTTCTGTACCGAGCTGACCCCAGACTGTCTAGGCCAAACAGACCCTATTGGAAATGGGGCAATAGAGACACTCAAGTGAAACTGTAAAATGTTACTTTAAAACAAAGTGCTTCTAATAAAAAATGTTGAAGTTAGTGTCTTACTTTAACCTTCAAACAACACTAGCTGACTAAGAACATACTCCTTTTTTTTCTTTTTCATGTTTTTTAGCTGATTTCCTTTTCATTTTAGATGGAGCACCCTAATCTCAGCATTCTAAAAAATAGGCAGAATTTTATCTGGAGCCTATCAAACCTTCCCCTCCTGGAAGGGTACATGAGTGTACTAGATGGAGATCCACTTCAGGAGGTCGTGAAATCTGTCATCCATCAGTACAAAAGCTCGGTCGTCCCCAAACGCTCAAATTTCCGCAAATGTACGTTTCTGTTTTGGATATTATTCAATTTCTTTTTAAAATTTAATTGGGGCAAAGATGGGTTTGGCGTTTACTGACTGCTTAATGCTGTTTTCTCTTTCTTTCAAGGTATTAATCATGGAGACTTTAATGACCTGAATGTGCTTGTGCAACCCGATGACGATCATGGCTACAAGATTTCTGGTATCATTGACTTTGGGGACATGCATAGTGGCTACTATGTCAATGAACTTGCCATCACCATTATGTACTTGATGATTGAGCATCCTGATCCCATCGAAGTTGGTGGGCCTGTCCTCGCTGGCTGGGAAAGTGTCTTCCCCCTCAATGAGGAGGAGAAAGATTGCCTCTATTGGCTTGTGCTCTCCCGTTTCTGCCAGTCACTGGTTTTGGCCAGGTATTCTGTGAAGTTGCAACCAGAAAATGAAGAATACCTTATGATTACTTCCCGAAAAGGAGTAAAGATTCTCCTCCGGCTCTGGGAAGTGGGAAAGGAGAACGTGGACAAGGTTTGGTTTCAGCATGCAGCTGAATTTAGTAAGTAAAAACATAAAGACATTAACTCAAATAATTAATAAGCTAAAATTTGTCCTCTTGACAGTACCCCTCAAATTACAGATCCTCTGTCTGTTTTGTTTTAAATTAGGCCTGTTGCTAACTTGAGCAGAGTCATATACTGTAATGGTTTATCAAGGACATTTTGGTACTTTCGGCAGTGTGGGCAGGCACCAGGTCCTCCAGGAAAGTGCAATCAGAATCTCCATAAAGCTTGTCAGCAAAAGAAAGCATGATATGCTCTAGAGTTTCCCGGTATATGGTTTAGCTCACATTAAACTTCATGAAATGCAATGGACCTACATCAGCAGAAGACTTGACTCTCCAAAGCCTCACTCACTGTGGAAACTTCTGACTGGGCGTGAAGCCTCCTAGGGTCTGTTCTCATCCATTCCTCCTCCAGACTTGGGTACCCTGACTTTCAATGGAAATGCAAAATTTACTTTCATCTCAAAAATGACTTTGGACCACTTGTAAAAAATGTTAATTTTGATGTTAATTAATTTTATTAATTTGTTTAATGTTGATAATTATGTCTTTACAAGATAAGATGCTCAAGAATGGCTTGACACAGCCCATGTGCTGGATACATCTGTTGGTGGTGATCCTTGAAGCTCAGACTACACCTGCAGTCCACTTCATCTAAATCTATTGAATTAATGTTTGACTCATAATGCTGTGGTGATCTTTTTTGCCTTTCCCTCCTATTAGATGGTCTCAGTGGATGTCTGCTAGACAACTTTCAAGTCAGCAGTATATGGACATTGTAGTCATCATATTACAGATTGTTAAAATAAAACAATGTGTAATTAATCTTCACTTTCACTTTTTTTTAAATAGGATTACTTCATAAATAATTGTTATAATTTAAATATTGAGGTGAAAAAGCAGTCTTATACTATAATACAAGTGCGGTGTATGGTTAAAGCATGTTTAACCAGGTATTACATTAATGAATTAAAACGAATAATGTCCTTTTGGGTTTTAGCCCTTCAACACAATGATTCCTGCTCTTAATAGTAAAAGCTAATTTGAACATTGCCTTCTGTGTTAATATTTAAAGTATCCATGTTTTAATATTATCTTAGACTCAATTGGCTTTACTCGTAAAGTGAAGGGACCCATACTCTGGTCAACATACTTTAGACATTGTACTGACATATGGCATTGAGTGTGATGAAGTAACAGTCCTCCCACATAACCCAGTCCTATCTGATAATTTTCTGATAACCTTTGAATTTACTTTACCCAACGTTTTAAAATCTGAAAGAAAATTTCATTACAGTAGAACGTTATCAGACAGTGCTGTAACAAGTTTTAAAGAATCTGTTAATAATCCTAGGTTTCTTTTTAGTACAGTTGCCAAACTTACACAGAGTCATAGCTCCGTTGAGCCAGCTATTCCCCCTTCTCTCAGTAGGGATTACTTTATGGGATACTTCATAAGTAAAATAAATTCTATTAAAAATAAAATCATTGGCATTCTCCTAAACATGATTAACTCTCTTTCAGTAAATGAGGCAGTATCAGTGAGAACTGTTGAACCATGTCTATGTCTTTACCATTTTGATTCTGTTGTACTTTGGGAATTATCACAAATATTAGCTTCATCTAAATCCTCAACTTGTATTCTAGACCCAATAGCAACCAAATTATTTAAGTAAATGTTCCATCTGGTTATTGGCCCTGTTTTAGGCATAATGAATATATCTTTAATAAATGGATATGTGCCTCAGGAATTTAAGGTTGCTGTACTTTACTTAAGAAACCCTCCCTGTATCAAGATGACTTAAACAGCCACATCAAAGCAATAACATGAACGACTTTTTACCATCTGAAAAACATTGCTAAGATCAGAGGAATAGTGTCGAAACCAGACTTAGAGAGACTTATCCATGCATTTGTCTCCAGCAGGTTAGACTACTGTAACGCCTGCTCACTGGCCTCTCTAAACAAGCTATTAGACACCTGCAGTACATCCCGAACGCTGCTGCTTGAGTCCTGACAAGAACCAGGAAATACAACCATATTAGTTCAGTGCTCCGGTCTCTGCACTGGCTTCCTGTCGATAAACATGGTGAGGCTGCATTTCAACTTCAGCCGGCTAAAATATGGAACAGTCTTCATGAAGATGTGAGACAAGCCTGAGCTCTAACAATGTTTAAATCCAGGCCGTGCATATGACAATTGAAATGATTTTATCTGCACTCTTGCTTTTTATTGTAATTTTATTGTAATTAATTATTTTTAGGTTATTTTTTTTCTTAACTGTTTTCGCAACTGTGAAGCACTTTGAATTGCCTTGTGTATGATATGTGCTCTACAAATAAACTTGCATTGCCTTACCTTAGCTAACTACAGACCTATATCTAACCTTCCTTTCTTATCGAAAATAGTTGCTAATCAAATATGTTAGCATCTAAACAGCAACAACCTGTTTGAAAAATTCCAATCAGGTTTAAGAGCTCATCATAGCACTGAAACAGCACTGTTGTAAGTCACTAATGATATTATAATGGCCTCAGATAATGGATTTGTGACTATTCTGGTCTTCTTAGATCTCAGTGCTGCTTTTGACACAGTCGATCATAATATTTTCTTAGGCTTGAACATGTTGTAGGGATCAAGGGAACAGCAGTAGGCTGATTTAAATCATATCCGTCCAACAGTTTGATGTTGATGATAAATCTTCACCTTCAAGGGTTACTTGTGTAGTGCCACTGGGTTGTGTGCTTGGACCGACTCTTTTTACTATATATGTATATATATGATTCCAATTGTTGAAATAATTAGACAACAGGGAATTAATTTCCACAGTTATGCTGATGATACACAATTATATTTTTCCATAAAACCTGATGTAATGGCGAAAAATGTTAAGCTTGCACATTAAATCTCTGCCTAATAAGTTCACAGGACATTGCTCAGAGATTAAGAATCCATGTTTAAAAGCTGGCCCATCTCCCAATTGACAACAGAGTGGGTAACTGAATCGTTCTTTCACAACCCAGATGCTGAAATTGAGAAGTCATGGTTCCCACTGAGTTTTGGCGATGGACGTAGAGCTGTGTGCTTCAACACTGAATGATTTGCGCCAGAATCGACCATGCATTCTATAGGTGTACCTGAGACAGTGAGAGACAGGACAGGTAAGGCTTTGTACGCATCAGAAGTCAGTTGTGCGTACGTACCTGACAGTGGCATTTGTTGTTGTTCTAAATGTGCAATGGCTTCTGTAATCAAAGTGTGAGGGTTAGAACTTTGATCTGAATGGTTAGTGCAGGAAGCAAGTTCTTCATTGCTGGCAATCTCATTTAAACTTGCAGCATTTTCATTGATGCCATCATGATTTACATCACAAAAAACAATCTCTCCATCATCAACAGGTTGTTCATTACAAACAACATTTTCATCAATAACAACATCACTAAAATCTGATTGATTGTCACTTTCAGAATGTGTTTCATCATCACATTCAGATATTTCATCACTTTCAAAGTGAACATGTGTGTCTGTGTGTATTTGTGTGTGCGTCAGACCTCTAAATCCAATAGCTGGTGAAACGGAGAAATCTCCTTCCCGTTCAGAAGTGGAGGTCTGCCTCTCTGATCAGTCAGCATGTTCAGCTTGTTGACGTCCTCTGCGTGTACCACGACTCCGTTTCCTAGGACATTGGTCTCGCCAGTGGCCACGCCCCCCACAGGAAAAACAACGGTCATCATCACCTGAATCTCAGTTGTAGTCCCTGTTGTAGTTGTTTTGATGGTGCCGTCTGTCTGGGGAAAAATGGCGGCGACGTCGGTTTGAGTTCATCTGCTGTTGTCTGCCTCCTCTCCGGTATTCTCGAGGACCTGTAGGCTGACGTCGGGGCGGTCCACTCCTGTAATTATTTGTGACTGCAGAATACATCGTTAATGCTGCTTGGTGCATGTCTGTTTCCCTCTTAGACTGCAACTCGCCTTGTTTTCTGTTCAGTTGAGTCTCACAGTGAATAATATACTTGCGCAGATCAGCATAGTTCATCCCAGTATCCAAACCAATATATTTGTCCATTACTTCAGCACGAAGGTCTGGCAGTAAAGCACTAAGCACACGGTCACAAAGCATAACCTCATATGAAGAACCAGCGAAATCGTCTTGTTCCGGCTTCTCAAGTCCACTAAATAGTTCAAAAGATTCTCCTACCCTGTGAATAAAATCATCTGCATCCTCTCCTTGTCTTTGTTTCACAGAATGAAGTTTAGTCAAATTCGGCCTTGTCGGAAACTCTGTTTCAATGGCTTTAGAGAGTTTTGCTATCGCTAAGAAATAGTCACGGCTTACCTCCGTTTCGTCCCCATCATCGCTACACAGGAGCTTTGCACGCAGGCCTGGTCCAGGTAAACTGTTCTTCAGCTTCGCGTAGTCCGCGGCTTTGAGTTTGCGCTTCAAAATCCGACCGATCTCCGCACCGGTGGGCTTGAACGACCAACAGAATTCTTCGAATTCCTTCGCGAAATCTCTCCCATTACCGGTAATGGGTGGCAGGCCGGCTGTCGCTTCGGCCCAATCTTTATCGCTCCAGCCTCGGAAAACAAGCGTTGGTCCCTTCGCTCCAGCCACCTCAATCATTGGTAGAGCTTGAACAACATCATTATCATCATTTTCAGTGTCTTTTACCTTGCAAGATTTACATGCGGCAGCTTGCCGTGTCGTTGGGGGTGCAGAAGATGTTTGCCGGAGTGGTTTCGTCACCCGCCGTTCCACAACGCGATGGGTCGGTTTAGCATGCTCTTCCGGTATTTCCATCAAAGGTGGAGGGAAAGGTTCATCTGCGTCCTCTGCAACCCTGTTTGTTGTTGACTCCGAAACATTCAACAGTTCTCTCAAACAGTCAATGTGGTGTTCAGCTTGCTCCAATGTAGGCCTAGCTAGGGGGGATACCTTCTTTGCTCGCTGAAGCCCTGTCACAGCTGGGGCCTCTGTACGTACCATTGGCTGTCTCGGCTGCTCATCGCTGGGGCCCGCCTCTGCTTGTCCGTAATAGTCTGCTGCTCCCCTCCGTCCTGGCGTAGCTTTCGTCGGCTTGCTCATCAGAGGGGCAGAGTCCAGGTCGTCATCAACACGCTTGGCCAATCTCAAAGCTTGCAACTCTAGCAAAGATTGTGTAGGAGAAACATACGGGGGAGGTCCTGGCGTATCATTTGTAGATTTAAGTTTTGGACCAGGATCAGGAAGTGGAGGTCTGACGTCTGTGTTTGTTGTGTGTAATGGTGGGGCTGACGGCTGAGTGTCTGTGTGTGCCGGAAACTTAACAGAACGATTCCTAATCGTTTTGCGTTTTACCTCTAGTGACGCATTATCACAACGTCCAGCAATATCACCAGACATATCCAAGCCACCGCCCAACTTCATAAAGTCGGCTTTCCGCTCACAGCGAACCGCTTCATCCTTCCAAACCTCCAAGACACGCTTATGTTTTTCAAACCGTTTATATGAAGCCCCCCGCAAGTAAGCCTTAGATTGTAATCCTTCCCCCTCTAAGGTCAACTTTTTCTCTATTTTCTCAATTTCCTTAAGTTCAAGACTACCCCCGATCGGGAAACCCCATTTATTAATCCAATCGTGAACAAATTCCAAACATTCATTGCCGTACTTATCTCTCATCGAACGACAGACAGCGCTGTTGGATGCCGATTGACTGGATTTTGCTGATCCCATTCTGTAAACAGTATGAAATACAGCGAAATCGTCATTAAATAAATTTGAACATGGGAGAGTAAAATAATATTAAAACGCCACTCAACATTTACACTGAACAAGTGTTACTCTTCGCCAGATTAATGAAAATATTGTTAGAAAAAGGAAGCCTCTCTCACCGGGTTTTGGGTTCTTCCAGGCAGCGTACGGAGGTCCAAGGAGGACCAAATCCCCGCTTCTCCGAAGATGGGAGGTCACGGGCCGGTTGCTGTTCCCGGGTTGTCCACACGACTTGGTTCTCTCTTGGAACCCAGATCCGCCGCTGGGAGCCGAAAAACGGTTGGGCGCCAAGAATGTAATGGCATTTAAGACTCTTAATAACGATGAGAGAGATTCCTTTAAGAGTTTGGAGGTTTTTAATAAAAGTTGAATTGATCATACAGGAGAACAGCACAGATCACAGTGAATGCCGAATGCTGCCCCCCTCCTAACTCCCTAACAAGCTCATATGAAAATAAGTATTTATAAAGTTCAGCAACCTTGCCTCTATAACTTTGAAGACAAAACTATTAATCTCAGGGTGGGAATATCTTCGGATGAAGACATCTGGCTCTTTGCTGTGAATAAGTGACTTTTGACATATACAAAATAATGGCAATAGCTTGGGTTATATGTAACACAATAAGAGAAACTCTCAAAACTAAGTATGTAAGAAGAATCAATATTTTCTCAGGCAGTGATGTCTTCTCTAACCTCGAACTCAACACCTGTTGTCTGGCTCCTCTGCTCTCAGTGTTAATAATACTAAAGGATTAATCATAATAATAAATTTCTCGATCACACCTGATTAAACCAATCAGTTAAGTAGATTACAAGCATGTCTCGAAGACATAAAAACCTTGATGACTATGAATTTTCTACTTTTAAATTCAGATAAGACAGAAGTTGTTGTCTTTGGACCAGAACCTTTAAACGGAAACTGCTAGGTCAATCACTTCATCTGAATGGCATTAATTTGACCTCTGGTAATAATGTAAAGAACCTCGGTGTATTTTTTGAGCAAGACATGACATTTAAATCCCATATTAAAGAGGTTTCTAAGATTTCTTTCTTTCACCTCTGGAATATTGCTAAAATTAGTAACATCCTGTCCAGGAGTGATGCAGAGAAATAAGTCCATGCATTTGTTATTTTAAGGCCGGACTACTGTAATTCCTTAATATCAGCAAGTCCACAAAATGCAATTAAAAGCCTTCAGTTCATCCAAAATGCTGCAACAAGAGCTCTGATGAATATTAAAAAGAAAGATCACATTTCTCCTGTTTTGGCTTCTCTCCACTGGCTCCCTGTTAAATCCAGCAGAGAGTTTAAGATCCTTCTCCTTACTTATGAAGCCCTAATTATTAAGCTCCATTGTACATGAGAGATTTGATCGTTCCTAACAGAGCACTTAGTTGTCAGAATGCAGGTCCACTGGTACTTCCTAGAATTTCAAAAAGTAGAATGGGAAGCGGATCTTTTAGTTAACAGGCTCCTCCCCTGTGGAACCACCTTCCAGTTTTATTCCGTGAGGCAGACAGTCTATTTTCAAGACTAGGCTTAAAACCTTACTTTTTGATAAAGTTTATAGTTAGAGTGGCTTAGGTTATCCTGAGCTATTTATTTTAGTTATGCTGCAATCGGTTTAGACTGTTGGAGGACAAACTGACCACTTTTCTTCTCTCTTCTACTTTTCTCTTCTACTACTCTCCAGATATATTTTTTCTGCTCTTATTGCAATTGTTGTAAATGACCTTTGTTGTAAAGTTCCTTGAGATTACATTTGTTGTGAATTGACGCTATATAAATAAAAGTGAATTGAATAGAATAATAAAATTAGCTAACCTTTCAATAACTGTACTTATTACACTGAAATACGCTATGGTGTTTGAATTAAAAGTAAATATGTTCTTTATTTCAAGCAATTACTTCATATTCACTGAAAATGAAATGATTTCAAACGATCCCATAAAACCTTGTTCCACATTTAAAAGATTTAATCTTTTAATCTTTTATCATTTAATCTTTCCTAGTGTCTGAAAACAAAGTACACGTGTTGAATATTTGAAAAATTTGTTTGCTTTTGAAGATTTCTTTCAAATGACAGGAAATGCTGGAATCTCTGCTACACATTCTGCACCTTGTATTAAAAATATTTTACCTGTTTTTCAAACACTCTAATCATATTTGTTCTTGCAAGACATTCACAAGTTAAAGTTGGTGCTTTAAAGGGTTCAGAAATTCATAGGTCAGCGTTTTTTTTACCAACTTTTACATTGTTCCGAGAAGCTTTTATAGTTTTTCAGTCTATTGTATTTCAACAAAAACTGCTAAAAGAGAAAGATGAGGTGCCAAAATAGGAGAAAATGGTTGACTTTTTAAATTATAGGAGAGGTTCTGTGTTCATGAGTCATGATAGAATGGACATAGGGAGTCATCTGGTGAGCTTTTTAGGAAATGTTTAACTTTACTATTAACAGCTACTCATCTGACTCATACATGTATACTTCTCTTCTGAAGTCTTTTTAATTTTTCTGTAAAATTATCGATTTTCTTTGAACCATTAATGTTACTGCAAAGCATTCATTTTATGACTATAAATGATTATACACCAAAGCACATCTTAATCTAGAAATTATACAACTTGTGTGATTTTCTTTTTTTTTGCTCTGTATTTTTGCTTTGTATTAAAAAGGGTTACAGCATTATGTTTGTGTCTCTTGGACAACATACTTTTTTTTCAGAAAGGATTTTTAAGAATGTAGAACAATAATAGATGTCCAGAATCAATTTTTGACAGGAAAAAAATGTGGTGTAATACTGCCCTCATGTGGAGTATAACATGTTTTAAGCTTTTATTTCTTGTAATTTTGAAGATTATGGCTTACATCAGGCAAGTTTTTTTTATAGCAAATTTTTACTAACAACGCAAGTCAAAGTGCTTTACATGGTTAGAAGTAAGATAAAATAAGCAAAAAATATAACATTCAAATTAATGAATCTATAGCAGGTGGATAACTGGGCTACAGTTTAAGATGTTCCGGTTCTTACTGAGCAAAGGCAGAGAAGGGGGGTGGGGAGTTGTCTTTATTTCAAGGACCACTGTTGCAGCAGTTTTGCTGTCTTCTGGAAGTTTTTTCCAAAATAGAGAAGCACAAAACCTGAATACTCCATGCTCCTTGTTAGGTTCAGATTCTGGAGATGGAGAGTAGACTTGATCTAGAGGGTGGTATGGATGGTTAATACATAAACTACAGACATTTTGTTCCTAAACCATTCAGTGATTCATAAAATAAAAGTAATTTAAAACTAATTGAGTGATATTTAATTCAGTGTATTCATTATATTGTATGAGTTATGCTTTCTGAAACGGACAATTTATTTTTCAATATTCAAAATTTTTGAAGCTGTTCTTGTGTATCAACAGTTAAAAATTCTGATGTACATTGTTTTTACAGACTCTTCCACAGCCATCCTGTTACTCAATGTAAACTTCACAAATCCTGCACAGAATTTATATCCAGTTAATGTGAAGTACTCGTAGCTTTAGCACCCTGGTCAAGGGTCTTCTGCGTTGAGGGTGCATCTTTTTATGCATGCGTGGGTTTCCTCTGAGTACTCTGGCTTGGGTTATTTGGTCCCTCCAAACTAGTATGGGTTGTGTGTGTGTGTGTGCATGTGCATGGTTTTCCTGTGTGTGGGAATGCGTCTGTTAACCTGAACAGACTGGCAATCTGTCCAGAGTGTACCCCTGCCTCTCACCCAATGACCGCTAGAGATGGGCGCCCTACCCCTTGCAACCGTGCAAGGATAAGCAAGTATAGACGATGGATATGTGTTCAAAACTAGATTGAACTGAGCTGGGTTAAAGTTAATACCTTTTCCATTTAGTTTTGAATTGATTTGCTTTCTGAAGAAAGCAGAATATTACTGGCTAAATATAAAAGTTAGAATTTAAAGTGGGGAAACAAAAAGGTCAAGTAAGGGTTACATGTACAGTAAAAATCACCATTTTGTTTTTAGAAACAACTTCAAAGAAAAACTAGTTTTCATCGTCACTGTAGTTTTAAGTTCTAAAACTGTGCAAACTGAAATCAAATTCTTAATATTATTTTGAACTACAACATTACAGACATAAATTTTACTGATGAAACAGTCAGCTTCCACTAAAGAAAATACTCTGCCAAAATACAATTTATTTAGTCAGTGATTAACTATTAGAAGAAATATTTTAGTTGCTTCTTCAGTATTTTTGTAAGATATTACTGCAATATTTAGTGAACTACAAAGTGTCTCAGCCCAGACTTGTTTTTGGGAAAAAACATTACTGAGTGCTGAATACCATGTAGAAAAAGGAAAAGCAATAACTCCATCTGCAGTATGTCAAATGTTACTGTTCAGCTCTCAGTCCAGGTATGCAGACCTGTCAGTGTTATTCAGCGCTGAAGTCCTAATCAACTTAGCTGTTTCTAATGACACAGATGGTAAAGTTTAGATTATTAGGTTAAAATTGTTAACTTCACAGCTAACATTATGCTTTGACTTGAGCTTACATATGGTTGAATTTATAGATTAATGTGGCTGCAGTTAGAGTAATCAGCGATGCCGGCTGCCAGTGCTGTGGATAGAAACTGCTTGAGGGGATTAAGAAATAAGTTTCAGCCTTCATACATCTGTAAAGAGAATGGGGAAATCACTGTTGCATGTTGAAACAACCCTACTGCCACTCCTGGACTTACCTTTTGGCCTATATTAAACATTACATGGGTTAGTGATGTAATTCCAAGTGTTAAATTATAGCATAATTCTTGCTTTTCTATGTGTAACCAAACAATCACTCCAGAAGGTAGACAAAGCACTAGCCTAATGGAAATACCAATGCAGAATCTTCAGTCTGAAAATTGAATTTGCTGTTTAGATTAATCATAGAACAGCTTGATTAAGTAATATTTGTACTTAATTTATATTTGTACTTGTTACTGTTTTATCCTGAAAAGGGAACAGTTTCTTTTATTTTAGATTTTCTTTGCTGTAATTTCAATTGTACAGTCCAAGGAAGCAAATTAACTACAACACCATCTTAGTGGATAGAAAGCCTTCTTTGTTTCATGAAAAAAAAGGTCAGTCCCATTTAGATGTTTTGACAAAGAGCCACTGAGTGAACAAATTAGCATTAGACCAACAGGCTATCAGCAAAAAAAAAAGACAACCCTGTAGTCTGGTTAACTTTTAAAACGATTGACATCTTTATATAAGATGTGGTGCTTTCTAATTAGTAATTTATAGTTAACATTGGATTTTCAGTCACTATATTCTGGTGGTGTTTCCTTTAAAAGTTTTATCTCAAATATTAACAAACACAAAACCCTTCCCCAACCCACCACAGATGAGATCTATGTGAAACTAGAAAAACATTCAAAGAGCACAGACATTCCCCAAGGCAGCTTAGTCCCCCCCGACAATTTAGTCATGTAATTCTAATTTTTTTAGGTTCCTTGACCATGATAACATAGATTTATCCTCTGGATTCACTCTGATATAATTATTAGCTCAGCGGTTATTCACGAAAATCCCTTTTTCAATAATGACGTTTTCCGATCAAACTCAAATTCTAATCTCTTGTTGGTAGTCCCAGTTTAGACATTTACTGAACATTTCATCAAAATTCACCTATTACCTTGGGTTATTTTGATAACAGACAGACAAACAAACAAACCCTTGCGAAAACATTACCTACTTGGCAGAGATTTTAAAACACATCTAATAATGACCCTTTGACAAGTTTACACATATGTAACGTATTACAGGATGCAGCTGTGCTTTAATTAGGAGCTTGCGTCTATTTCTTCCTGGTGGTGTCCCACCCTGCTGATCTGGATGTGTCCTCCAGTGCTAAAGGAAAACAGATGACTAAGCCCATATGAAATAGCTTAGGTAATACGTGTGCACATTATTGAAAATAAGATTTGAATAATTTTTAAGAAGTTACTCTGGAGATGCCCTTTATGATCATGGCAAAATACTATGTTTCATGATGTGTTATATGGCTTATGGGTATTGCATAGAAAAAGATTAAGAGAGCTGAGAGCTCTTCTTGCAAGTCTCCTCAACAATTTTCTAAAATAAGATTTTTTGCTAGATTTAGTCAATATTGGGGTCAGAAAAAAATTTAACAATGCTTCCGACCAATTTATATACCATTGTTCCAGTTTAAAACATGAATTAAGGTCACATGTCCAGATTTTTTTTGTTGATATTATTCAATATGTTGCACTGGAGCGTAATAATAACACAAAAATGCTCAGATTAATCATCTTGTAGATGTACATCAGTCATTTGCATTTTTTTTTATCAGTCTTGATCAAAAATTGTGAAACAAGTTACTACTCAAGCTGTAAAACCAAATCCACTCTTCCTACTTTCGATTATTCTTTTAGAAAGGACAGACCACATGACATGTCTGCAATATATATATTTTTTTTCAATAATGTTGGAGCAACTATCATCTTCGTGTAATTACCTATAGTGTCCACTACTCAACTCAAAGAAAATCTGATCAGCATCAAAATATATAAATAAAATTAATTATCCAAAGCATGAATTACACTTTGAGTTCTTACAACCTTTCATCTAATTTAAAATTAACAGCATGCTAAATTATTTACATTTAAGGTGTTTAAACTCATGTAATCTGTTGAATAAAAACAATTTCACTTTCAGAATCCTTGTGATATCTTCTAAGCTATCTGGAAGTAGCTTAGAAGTTACCGTTGTGATCAGTTGTTTTATCTAATTTTAGTCGAATACTTATGTAGATGCCTTTCATACAAACACAACGACAAACAGTTTGAAAGTAAGACAAAGCACTCCTCATTTTGACAGATTAGCTTACTGTGTTGAAAAAGATGCTGTATTTTGTTTTGTATGATTAATAAAATATAGCCGACAGTTGGCAGGAGAGTAGTTTGTTTTGAGTTGAAAAATGGAAATTAAAGTAATTTTCTTTTTCTTTTAACAGTCTGGCTTTGATCATTTTTCTTCCTATTTGTGAACAAGTTGTAATTGTACATATTTCAGCCTAGACAGTCTGTAAAAAAGTTTAATTTTTAACCTTAACAAATAACCAGTGCTGCAGTTTTGTGTGTCTGTGCAGGAAGGCATTGAACTTAATTTTACAAGCTTAAAACAAAGATAATGGAGATTGTGGTGTGCAGACGTGTTGGCTGCTTCGTCAGGATGATCAGTCTGGAATTTGTTGGTTTGTGAAATCTGATTTGCCTTGACCCATCTTAAACAATAGGGCAATGACAAATGCACTGATATTAGCAACAGGAGGATTGCACACACACACACACACACACACACACATGTTGGGTTTCTATGTCTTGTGGGGACTTCTCATTGACATAATGTTTTCCGTAGCGCCTTACCCTAACCTTAACCATCAAAAATTAATGCCTAACCCCGACCCTTACCCCAACCTAACCATAACCTAAGTGTAACCCTGACACTAAAACCAAATTTTAAGCCTCAAAAATTGCTTCAAACTTGTGGGGACCGGGATTTTGGTCCCCACAAGGGAGGTCGGTCCCCACTTGGATAGTAAACTTCCAATTTTTGGTCCCCACAAAGATAGTAATACCAGGTCCACACACACACTCACACGCGCACACGCAAACGTGTTTCCCCTGAATTATGTTCCTCTGAGAATTTGCTGTACAATAAAATCAAGTTTGATAATGTTGCTGAAATATGTGGAAGTGAAAGCTCTTTCAAAAGATTAATATATAGATCAGATAAATGCATGAATGAATCATTTAGACTGTAAATGGACCCACCATATTTCTCGCTGTATATGCTGAACAGGAGGCTTCTCAATTATAAATCAACTTTTTAAACTGGCATTTAAAAGTTGTTTTTAACCACACAAATTGTCAAAACCTGAAGATCTTAGATCAGTTCTTTAAGACGGTTGCCATTAAAATACATTAAATACATGTTAAAAATTGGAAAAAATTGGAAAACCGTATAACAAAGTTGAAACCAGATATTTAAACACCAGACAAAAACACAAATAACAAATTTCCTGTGCTGTGGGAATAAAAAAATCGGACTAAACTTTAAATGTTTTAGATTGCTTAATTATTTTAATTGCTAATTGCCATTATAATTATTTTCTTCAAACTTTGAAATGTACATATGCTAATATTACTGTTCCTTAAAACAATTTAAGAACTTAGATGATTTTTAAAGGTTTTTAATCTTCTAGATTAAATTTAAAACATACAGTACTTCAAACATACTGTTTCCTTGTATTTCATCAGAGACAAGGCAAGTAAAAGCAATTTTATTTAAATAGCACACTTTCAACACAAGGAAATTCAAGGTGCTTTACATGATTCAGTGGCAACGAAACCAAATACAAGACAAAAATATGAAACTCAAAATAGGTCATCACCAAAGAAATGTATTTAATAACTGAAGCATAAAATAAAATTTAATAAAATAAAATTAAAATTAAATTAAAATAAAACACAAAGATCCATCAATAAAAAGAGAAGATAAATAACAAATTTTTGTTTATGTGTTGTGTGGTTTTTTATTTGCAGCATTTTGTTACGTGTTGTGTGGTGTTTTATTTGCTGCATTTTTTTATGTGTTGTGTGTTTTTTTATTTGCAGCATGTTTATGTGTTGTGTGGTGTTTTATTTGCAGCATTTTTTTGTGCTGTGTGGTTTTTTTATTTGCACCATTTCTTTTTGTGTTTTGTGTTTTTTTATTTGCAGCATTTTTTTTTATTTGTTGTGTGGTGTTTTATTTGCAGCATTTTTTTTATGTGTTGTGTGGTGTTTTATTTGCAGTGCATTTTTTTACGTGTGTGTCGTTTTTCTGAATTTCCTTGTGTTTTGTCTTTTTGCATGTGTTTTCTTAAGTTGTGTGCTGTGACCCTTCAGGGCCACCGTAGAAAGCCGCCTGCCCCTGTTTAGTTCTAATTCTAGGAGTGTTTAGTAAGCTACAGTTGGAGGACTTGAGTGGCCTGCTGGGTTGGTATAGTGACAGCATATCTCCAACATACTTTGGTGCTAAACCGTTCAGTAATTTATAAACTAATAGGAGTATTTTAAAGTCTATTCTCTGAGCTACAGGGAGACAGTGTAAGTACTCAAGAACTGGGGTGATATGCTCTACTTTCCTGGTTCTAGTGAGGACAGGCCTGTGAGGACGCTGTTGCGTTGTTGTTTTAGTTGTATTAGCTGAAGCTGTGTGCTGACTCTTGATTGTTCCCCCTTAGGTCCAAAAATAAATTATTTTGTTTCTGTTTAGCTGGAGAAAGTTGTGTGACATCCAGTCGTTGATTTGTTCAATGCATTCATTTAAGGTCTGGATAGAATCAGAGTCACCTGGTGACAATGTAATGTATAGCTGAGTGTCGTCTGCATAGTTATGTTAACTGATCTTATTGACTGCTATAATCTTGATTAGTGGGAGCATATAAATATTGAACAAAAGCAGACCCAGGATGGAGCCCTGGGGAACCCCACATGTGATTTCTGTTTGTTCTGATGAGACATTTCAGATGGAAACAAAGAAGTTCCTGTTCTTGAGATAAGACTCAAACCATTGAAGTGCTGTACCAGTGAGTCCGACCCACCTCTCCAGTTGTTCCAGTAATATTTTATCATCAACAGTGTCAAACGCTGCACTGAAGTCCAAAAGAACCAGAACTGTGGTTCTGCCACAGTCTGTATTGATGCGGATGTCACTGAAAACTTTGACAAGGGCAGTCTCAGTGCTGTGATGGGCATGGAACCCAGACTGAAAATTATCTAAGGAGTCGTTCATTCTCAGGAATGTATTCAGTTGTTGAGATACAGCTTTTTCAATAATTTTACTGATGAATGGGAGATTAGAGATTGGCCTATAATTCTGCATCAATGTATTATCTAGGTTGTTCTTCTGTAATAGGGGTTTGGTAACTATTTTGAGGGCCTGGGGGAAGACACCTGCCAGGAAGGATGAGTTTACTATCTATATCAGATCAGACTTAATGACAGGGAGAACTTTCTTTAAAAAGTTGTGGGTAAGATAGTAAGCAGCAGTAAATTTGTTTAAAGATTTCAGCTGAACTGTCAACGAGGGGGCGTTTTTTTAAAAACTATGGTCTCATTTTGATTGGATAGTTTAGCAGGGATCATGCTTTCAAATAAGATGCAGAAATGGTCAGATAATGCAACATGAACTACGGAGATGTTAGAGATTTTCAGTCCTTTGCTAATGATTAAGTCTAAAGTGTGTCCTTGTTTGTTTGTGTGTTGGTTGATTGACATCTTGGGTTAGACCAAAGTTATGGAGAGTATCACTTAGTGTTTTAGTTCAGTTATCCTGGGGGTTGTCAGTATGAATGTTCAAATCTCCAACAATAATTAGTTGTTCATACTCAATACATATTGCAGATAGAAGGTCATTAAGGTCATTAGTGAAGTTTCAGCTAGCTTTGGAGGGTTTGTACATATTTATGACTAAGACCTTATTTGGCTCTTTTATCTCTGTGACAAGTTATTTGAAGGAATGACATGTGCCCAGAGATATCTTTTTAGTTTCAGTTCGTTTTTTTTTTTTTTATTGTGCCCAGTCCGCCCCCTCATCTTTGTTTCCTATTTACATTCAAAAAGCTATAGTTTGGAGGAGTAGCTTCTAGCATTGATGATGTTTCATTATTTGCATATAACCATGTTTCAGATAAAACAGAGCCTGTAAATTGTGATTTGTAATGAAGAATTTTCTGTTGATATACTGAAGCAACAGCTCAAGATATGAGCCCTCAAGATAGGTTAAAGTTTGATCACAAAATGATTTTCCAAATAAACAATGACGTTAGACATACAGTGGGGAGACTGTGGCTCAGGGGTTAGGACTTTGGCCTGTAACTGGAGTGTTGCCAAACCTGAGCCAGTGGTACCAGTCCTGTCTAGGGGAATGGGCCAGAATTCCAGCAAACTTGTGAGAAGCTGGTGGAAGGATATCCAAAACGTTTAACCCAAGTCATAGATTTAAAAGGTAATCCTACCAAATATTAATTAAATGTATGTAAACTTCTGAAGTTTAGGCATATACGAAATAGAAATAGCTAATGTAATCCTAAATGAAAAAAAACAGAAAAACATAAGTCTGACTGAATGACACACAGCGAGAATAAAAGGTCATGTGTCTTTTTATAGTTAATGTAAATATCTATTTCAGCCATATATGAGGGCCAAAAAAGTGGCAGTTTATGCCTGTACTACAAAAACCCTTAGCCAGAGCATGGCTGACCCACACTCCTCTTGTGTATCTTCAACCGCCCACTTCAAAGGCACCATCTGCCCTCGATCCCCACTGCAGCCGCTCACAATATGGATGTCCACTCATGCAGAAAAAGTCATGGTATGAGCCCCTGAAAGTCTGCTGTGGTTCCTGTTTATTCGCCGTCTGTTTCGCTGCAGTCCATCAGCATTCAAGCACAGTCAAAAGAAGCATACAAGTGACCTATTCCGTTTCTTCCCTGTGTCATCTGCCTTTTGTCTTCTGTCATTTTAAAACTATTCATTTATGTTGTAGCTCATAGCTGCAGCTGACACCAACGTGATATGACTTCATAGTTCAACCCAACTTATCAGTGTTGATGCTTCTGTTGGCATTTCAAACAGGTCTAAACAGTACCTTTAAAAACACAGCAAATAAAACAAATTTACAATTCAAAAAAAGTTTGCTTAATTTTAACAGTAGATAACATTGTTTCAAAAAATGGGCTGCTCCCAGTGTCAGATTCTATGACATTTCCCTTCTGTTCCACAAATGTCAATGTTTTTGCCGCTCTTTTGAAAGTGTTACAAAGGTTAAAGTCATGTTGAAAAATATTGTCAAACATCAGGATTAAAGACAATAGCGGAAATTTAAATCAGTTGAGAATATAATGACTGACTGGCATTTATTAAATTGAACTTTTTTTTCTAAAGTCTATGATCTTTCTTTAAGCGTCACCTTATATTGAACGCTCTAATTCTCAAGTATGACCTTCTGACAATACAATGAATTCAATATGAGAGAAACTATGATGAACGTTGATTTTGTACATTAATGCAAGTTTACTAATAGCACAACAGGGCTTAGATGGAAACAGGGCCCCGTGGTTTGGTACCTTTTGACATTGGGAGCTGTTTGGAGCTATTGGACACACGATCACTTGGCATGCTGGCTGCTGGTTTTATGGGTTGCATTGTACTTCCTGCATTGAGGTGTGGAGGTTCAGTCATTTGTTGGAGATTGCTGGAGATGTGGAACAGTTCTTGTGTTCGCAGCATGGTTGGATTACTTTTTTTTTGGTCTGTGGTCTGATCGTGGCGGTTTGTGATTTGTCAGAGGATTGTCAATGGGGTAGCCCCCAGAGAAGATGCACTAGTGGTGCAAATGTGGTGTAGTGTTTTGGGTGTGTCTGTGGTGTCCATTGTGTTTATCATTGGCTGTGCTGGCGATCGAGCACATGTGGCCATCGGCTGCCTATGGCCTCTGCAGCTTGGGCGGGGGTATTCTTGTAAGTTGATCTCTGGTTGGGTCTCTGCTGGAATGTAGTGTGCCTTTGGGCCTCTGTGTCAATGGGTGGATCTGCCCTGCCCTACAACTGCTGGCGAGCCCATGGACTCGTCGCTGCGGCTCCTTAGGACTTCTGCATTGTAGCTGCAGAATGTTTCCTCAGGGCACTGCTCTTCCCCTCTTTTGAGGGGTATACTCAGCTCTGCGATGGTCTGCCTAGGGCTCCTGTGCTCTTCGGGTCCTTTGATTTCCTTCATGTCTGCATTGATTCCTGGAAGGTGGATTGCTGGCTCCTCACACCAGCTATTGAACAGTCATAGAGAAAATCTTATATGTAACAGCATGCTCTCTCTCGCTCTCTTTCTCTCTCTCTCACACACACACACATCCACCCACACACACACACACACACACACACTAACAGGTGGGATTTCGGTGTTTACAGATACATTCATGGCTGAGAATAATCGGTTCTGAGTTTTTCAGTGACACTATTGTTGTATTTATAAATCTATTCGTGGGTTCTATTTGTGTAGTTCTTCGCATTGTTTGTTTGTTTGTTTGTTTGGTTTGTTTTATCTTTGTGTTTTTCTCACTTTTTCTGCCATCCTGCAGGCATGGAAGCAGACTAGGATGTTTTCTGATATTTTCTTTTTTCCTCTTCCTCTCTATCTTCAATTCATCCTCTCTCTCTTAACTTTTTTTCAAACCTCTCTTTATCTTCTTTTTCTCTGCTTTATTTTTCATCTCTGTGAACATAAAATCTGGAAAAAACAAACAAAAAACACTGCAATTTATACACAGTTACAGATTTCTTACAAAAGTCGCAATGCTCCACTAGTGAAAGTAAATCTGTTGGGCTTTTACTTGGTACCCATACATCACTTCTTAGTGCCACAATACCAGACAGGACATGTGAATAAAAATTATTTGAGGATATCAGTTTTCAGAAAGGATAAAGAACGTTCCCAAAGATAAACAACAGAAACCTCTCCATCTATATAATACTGCTGTGGGTTTGTTCTGTCCAATTGCCAGTCAAAACTCGCCTCTAATGCTCAGTCCAGTCTCAGCAGATTTCTTTAAGTCCTCAGGGCGAATTTTTCAGATGGTTTCTGACATTTTCGACCAAGCAAAAAACCACTTGTGTGAAAAAAATCTTAGAATCCCCATTCAACCACAGGAAGCGCCATATTATTAATGAAACACTATTCATGTTGGTAATAGACAACTGATAACATAAACTGTTAGTCCTTGCTGGAAGTGGAGACTTGCTGCTGCTCTGCTGTCTACAGCACACCTGCTGATTCAGACAACCGTCGTCCTTGTGGGTCTTTTCTGCTTCCTTTGGCTGGGTTAACATCTGCAAAGGAAACTTACACTTCACATGAAAAATCCAAAAGAGATTGACTTTCTTTTCTTTAAGCATGTAACTTTGGTATGTTTATTGCGATGTATTGACAGTATGATGGTGGTTTAGTTTTTAAATTCTGATAAACGGCAACCTACTGTCATATTTAATATTTTAGTTAAATTGCAAGTGATGAAAGCTGTTAATTTTATTGTGTGAAATTCACACAAAAATTAGAACCTCTGTAAAATGTCTGTTGCAAAGTAAACTAGAGTCTTTCTTGTGAAATACAGAAATCTTTGCCAACCCCTTTTTAACATTAATAAAAAATAAGCCTGTTAAAAATCAGACTTTTCATTTCTGAATTATTTCCAGTCAGCACTCTGAGCATGTCCAGCTGGAATGCTTTGCAGCTGTATTTAGACTGCATGAAATCACTTCTTTTTTTTTCTTTTCTCAAATTTCTTTTGAATATAAAGAAAAGGTTCTCTTTTACTGCTTTGTTACTTATTCCATTCATCAATAGTACAACATATACCAAAATAGTTACTTCATTGCTGACCATTTCAACCATAAGCCAGAGAACTCTGAAGCACTAGCTGAAATTTAATAAGGAGGAAAAATCCATTAAAATCACTGAAGGCCATTGTGGCGCACTTGGAAAGATGGCTCTCCATGGCATTTAACAACCTACCTCTCCGTTTTAAGAAATCTGATCTAGTTCCTCACCACTGTTTAACGGGCTCTTTAACTATGCTTCTAACGTTATTTTCTTCTGTTTTACTAAATATTGCCTGTTTTTTTTATAATAATCAAAGAAATTACACTACAGTCTGCTCTATTTTCTCTCCTTGTTGGAGAAACTAGCATTTGTCTTCGATTGCATAATTTTGTTAAAATACAACTCTTACTTCTGTTTTTGATATCAATTTATTAGTCATACAGCTATCCCGCTATCCGCTGCTAAAATGCTCTTCTCCTTTACTGATTTCTGTTTAACAAATTTTAGCCTCATGGCATAATAATTTATGATGGACACATTAGCCGAGTTTCTGTAAATCCACTAAGTCTCTCTTCTGTTCATTTATTTTATAACCTAAAATAATAGTCTGGAGCAACAGGTCTTACACAAAAATATGTTTGTAACCTTTGTATTGGTTTGAAACAGTTATTGGTTTGCTTTTCTAGTTTATGGTAGATCTCCTGGGAGAGAATATACACATTTCTTTTTTATTTTCTCCTACCAAATTGGATTACTGACCGTTTTATTTTAACGGAAATAAAAGTACTTCAAGAAGAATGTCACTTTTTAAACTAGAAACCTTCCAGAAACATAACCAAAGTAGCACCCAATCCCTGCAATCTTTCTGAACAAAAGGATGTGTCTCACAATTAGGAGTACTAGGGAGAACACAGTGGTCTCAGCTGGTAAGCTAAGCTTCCTGTGTCTTATCAATTCCTTTCAGATGAATACTGCTCCTTTTTTCTACGATGAACTGCTTCTTTTACATGGACAAAACTCACTAATGAGGGACCAACAGAAAGCCCCAGGCATGAATTCATTAAGACTTTCACACTTTATCACATGTCACTTTTGCTGTGAATCTTGAGCGTTAATTTGCTGTAACAAGCGTCAGGATGGCCTATCTCCATGGAACAGGTGGGAAGCACAGCGATCTCTCACAGCTCCGACATTAGAGAGGTGCATGCAGAGGGATGGTTAATCGATTGGACAGACTGGATTTGGTAGGGCGAATGAGTCTCAGAGTGAGGCTCAAAAGAAAATCTGTGTCTGGATGTGTGCGTTTCTGTGGGAGGAAAAAGCGGCTGCTTTGTGAATCTACAGGGAAATTCAGAGCCTTTATTATAAAAACAGCTTCAGTTCAGGTACAAATTACATTTGGTGTTAGTCTTAAAAAATATGTTGTGCGAAATGTAAGTATAACAGACTGCATTAAACATTTAACCCATAAACAATATGTATAATAGCACAAATAGAAAATCCTATTAAAAATCATCAAAATTGTTTTATGTCGAAGGAGTTTTGGGTGGGGCATCCTTATCTGTTTAATAACCAACTAGTCTGTTAAATGACTAGAGAAATCTTACAAAAACAAATTAGTTTAGAAAATTAATGAGGGTTCTTTTTTTTAAAGATTCTTGCAAAGCGTAAAAAGAGACTGGATCCAGGAAGGATCGAGCCACCTTTGATCATCTTCTTTAAAGGACATCTGAATGTTGTGGAACTCATTTCTATTTGAATAATTTATATACATTTTTTACATTGACACTAAAAATTTTAGCATTTGACTTGTTTTTAAATCAATGCTACTCAAGATCACATTTAAGATTACTTAAAGCTGCAATCTTATGCAACTTTTATTTCATATCTACTTAATCCCCCGAGAGAGTTGTAATGTGTTTTCTGGTAAATGAAATAAAAGTTTTATCATGTCTGTGCTACCCATGTATTTTAAAAGTACATTTACTGTTTCTTCCCTTGTAGCACTTACATTGTGCTATTTCTCTCATAATTTGTTTCTTGCCAAAATGTATTTTCACTTTGTTTTTTTTCTGTACTTTTTTAATCTACATTTTTAGTTTCCTGTATATATGGTGCTGTGCAATTCAAATTGTGTTGCTTAATTTGAAGCTAAAAGGGACTGCACTATTCTTTACAGGGGAAAAAATGTTTTTTATGTAAAACAAATGATGTTAATTCCTGTAATCTTATTCAGATTTAATGGTTTTCCAAAACTGAACCACCTCTTAAAGGTCCATTAAAAATGAAAACTAAACGAGAGTGACAGAATGAGTTCATTCCAACTTTGACATGTTTTGACATTTTTTTGGTCTGGACCTTTTGTGAAAATGATATATTTATTAACAGAGTTAGAGTGCATTTTCAGATCTATTCAGCAGCCATCATTTGTAACATTGGGAACCCAGAATATATACACTTTTAATGATCTTAAACTGAGTGGAACCTCTTGTCTTATAAAATGGTATCAGCACACTCCTGAAAGGCAGAAAAAGACCGACAACTAGACTTTTTACAGATATTTGCTGGTTGCTACTTCATAGATTCTTAGAAGAATTTCCTCTTATGAGCTATATCTCGAATCTATGCAGATATACTGTTATTTTCCAAACTTATTTCAGTAATTCACCTACAGAGACAATCTCAGTTGATTGTGCTGTCATTCTAAATCACCCACACATTGATTTCTAGCTCTCAACAGATTATATATACAGACATTATGTCTGACCCTGGTATATAGTTGCAAACACCCCCACATGCCCCACAGATACATAGATGACTTGTGAATTTCTCATAACTTGGACATATTACAGAAAAGTTTGTCATTCTCGTTTGATTTCCCATTTCTGATTATTTGAGAGCTAAATAAAACATTTTGCTCTCTTAACACGTACATAAAAGTCAGTCAAAATGACATGAATGATGAATAATTATTTGCAACTGTTGTTGAATTAAATAATTATCATAAGTAATTCAATGCATGTTCAAGCAGGGACAAAATGGAGCCAATTTCCAGTTTAACATTTATTTTGAACAGATTAACAAATTGCAGTTTACAGAGAAAGTTGCCCTAGTTTCTCTGTGGTCCAGACTTAAAGAAATCTGAACAATTAACTGATCTTCATTTCACAACTTTATAGAAACCGGCCCTCGCCAGGACTTTAGGCGTTTCTAACTCCGTCCAATCAGAACATTTCCAAACAGTGTCTTAGCCATGATTTGCTGTCAGAATCCTGGAGTCCGAAGATGGGTGTCTGTGTTCTGGGTCAAAGGTTCATTATAAAAATTTATGGTTAAATGGCTATCTGCTTCTCTAAAACTTTTCTCCCAGTTTCTTATCTAAACATCCTGCTTTTACAGCTTTGCAATTTAAACTCACCCCAGAGTTTTATGACTTAAAAGCTTTCCTGCATAAACAATGCTTGACAAAACATTTCTTTACTATCATGCAAGCTAATTAAAACAGACTTTTACTTTCTGAATGATAAAAGTTTACAGAATTACCACACAACCTAGCAAATGCTTTTGTGGTGAGATAGCATACTGTAAATGAATATTTGAGGCATGTTAATCCAACTAAAGAGACTAGTAAAACCACAGCATTGGCTTGAGGAGACATAGAAGACTTTTGAACTCTAATCAATGTCATATTTGCAGATGTTTTTCACCATGTTTTGAACATTGCTTTGCTGGACAAGATGGACAACGTTTCTTTAAGCCAAAGCGAAAACAATACCATTCACATTTTAAGTTTGTGACATCTGTAATTTGTGTTTATCATTGTGTTATTTAACTTCTTCTTTTTACATATGTGCATATTGTTAATAAGTGCTGTTGCAAAACACAGTTCACATCTAATGAAACACTGAAGAACTGGATGTGCTTTCTTATTAAGCTGTTTTATTAACAGTTAGGACTTTGAACATATTGTTGGAGACCAGAAAATATTTTTTTTAATCCAATGATCACACAATGTTGTCCAAGGTATCTTAAGACAGATGTTCAAGATGCATTTGGGTTGCAGTTATGTGACTAAGTTGGTTTTAGAACACAATAGAGGTCGGGAAACATGAGAAAGTAAGTTCTGGTCGTTGCGGTTTACATATCTATGTTAAATCAGATGTTTTATTGCTTTTGCGTAGTGTTTTTTCTAGTTTGCATAAAAGAGATGTTATTAGCTTTGACAGTCAATCACAGAAGGAATTCTCCATATAATTACTGGTTCTGGTCATCCAAGTCCTCAATCCTCATCCTGACTCTGTTCTGGGATTTGCCTGAAACATTTCACACACACAGTTTAATTTGACTCATTTGTATTCTTGTGCAAAATTTTCGGAAATCCAGCTTCTCTGTCAATAAAGGGCTTTAGGATCCAAAATTGTGGTCAGTTTGGCAACATCTGTTCTTGAAAACAACATATTCAGGCTAAACTTATTTAATCTACTTTTGGAATTGATATCTGGAGTTTTATGAGCTATATAATTAGTTTATAGTTCAGTTTACCAAGTAGATGATATGCTGTATTACCGATACTCTTACATATTTCATTTGTCATACTTGGCTTTAGAAGTTCCTAATACTGGATTTGTCTCCTGGATTAAGAGGTAAAATTACTTTTTTTCCATTCCTTTGAAAGGCTAATCTTATTCCCTCTCTGCTTTATTCTTATTTCTTTATATGATTGCTAAGAGACCATGAGGCATTTGAAAGAGTAAAAAACCACTGCATTTTTTACTTATAGCACTGGTGCTACAGAGGTTTACAAAACGTATTTCTGAACTCCTAGCTCTATAATGTACAGTTATACTTAGTTATTTTTCCCAATTGCGCAATGCCTTCTTGGAAAAAAAAAATGTCCGGTGCACCAAAGATGCTGCAGTACTACATCAGCATAACATAGAGGAAATAATGATTAACACCATGGCTGATCACCCCAAGCTACATGACACAAGCTGTTTTCTATACACAGACAGGAATAAAAAAAACTTTATAAAGAGGTTAAACTATTTAGACAGAAAAACTCTTAAGAGGTTTGTGGGTGGCTTTTAATAGAGCTGTTTTGGAGGCAAAAGGTCCTGCTCTCTCTGCCAAGTAGTGAGCCATGAACAGCTGCCTCACCTGGACAGCCTCTCTGGACGAGTAAACACGACCCAGGCCTGGCAATAGCTCTACCACAGCACGTCCCGCGCCGCTAGGGTTGCCATCTTTTATAAATTCAAAAAAGGGACACTTAGGCTACAGGGCATTATTCACCACTGCCTGAGCCATCCGACTCGCAGGGAGGTGTGGATATTTTACTGAGGGTGTCATCCAGAATGGTTATACGTTAAGCTTGAAATGCTTTATTCACAATAAACACATTAATGCATCAGTTCTGTAAGTTAGACTACAAAAAGCCGCAATGAAATGCATCCACACAAAAAAGGAAATAACACAGCATAACATGCAGTGTGATCTAACACATGATAATACTGAGAACATGAGGTAGTTTGTTGAGCTTCCAAAAATGTATTTTCAATATGTTTTGTTTATAAAGTGACTGTATGGGGATTTTACAGATGAAGCCCAAAAACCTTTAAACTTTTTTTCCGGCTCATTTAAATACAAATTTAGGAGTGGGATGACAAATTTAATTAAATTGGCTTACGTGGCTTGTCTGAACAACAATCAAACCACACTAAGAAATTTAATGCATGTTCACTTAAAATTTATTGGCTATTTCTCTAAAATAAAAAATGTCAACAGCTAGCCAGAGTGGCATCCCCTTGTGGGAGCTGAGTGGGCGACCCGGATGGCGTCCTCTCATGGGACAGGCGTCGGCCTGGGGACGTCCCATTACGGGAGTTGAGTCGTGCGGACAGCCCGAATGGCGTCCTCTGGTTGGACGAAAGACTGGCGGACATCCCTTGGCGGGACGGGAGACAGGCGGACAGCCCGGCGGTCCTCTCTTGGGGACCTGGAGCACTAGTAATTTTTGCTATATCCAATGCTGACATTGTGAACAGCTCAGCTCAACTTAAAACCTTTTTAAGCTTCATATGCCAAGGGCAGTGATCCTAAACAAAACACATCCAAATTTGAGTAGGCAGAAAAAAGACATCTGCTTCAAAAAAGACACCATCAGGGAGGTAGAACCAGAAACAAGTAATGGAGGGGAAGGCATGCATCACCTTGTATCCTCCACAGTTATGGGTCATTAGGCATCTTGCTTTTTGCAGTTTTAGCAAGATTAGGAGAGAAGCATCTTAATCGTCCTACATTTCTTTTCAACCAGAAATATAAGAACAGAGCTTAACCAGAAAACAAAACGGTTTTATATTGAAAAAGAGAAACCATTAAAGTGATTACCAAAAAAAGAAGTGAACATAAGACTGTTTTGGTTGGAGAGAGAAATGCAAACCACTAAAAACATTACGCCACCCACTGAACATTAAAACATCTCAGTAATACAGTTACTTCCCTTTTTGTATTTTGCAGTCTAAATTTAAAGTGTCTCACAATTATAAATTGTAACGAGTATAAATGTATTAATTTAATTAATACTCTAACATTATCACATTGTAACATCCTTGTTTTGAATTTAGTGTATAGATTTTATGTGATAGAACACACATTACAGCATAATTGTGAAGCTGAAGTAAAATTATACTTAGTAAAAAAAAAGAATAAAAAAAAATATTACTGAGATTATTTTTTTTTTTTACAGTTTTTATTCAGTCCTGAATCAAGACTTTGTGGAACCACATTTTCTATTAGCAGATTCCAGTTGGAGTTAGGTATGGACTTTAACAGGCCCATTTTGAATGCATGATTATGTTTTGACATGAAGCATTCCATTTCATAGTAGCTCTGGCTCGATGTCCTGTTGAAACTTTTGCATTTAGCATCATTGTTTTCTTCTATAATTTCCTTGTGTCTTTCTCTTTCCATCTTCTTATCACAACACAATATTGCCATCAGCATATTTTATGCTGATGCGGTGAGGTTGGTGGGCTCATGTGCAGTATTAGTTTTCGGCCACTTTGTATGACATGAACACCTTCTAGCACATGTTTGCTGTGTCTCCAATATGGCTTGTAGAAAACTGCAAATTACTTCTTATGGTTTTATCTCAACAACAGATTTATTTTTGCTACTCTTCTATAAGTGGCAGATTTGTTGTGAGCATAATTGACACTTGTCTTGTCAAAAGATTCTCCCACATGAGTAGCGGATTTGTGTAACTCTTTTAGATGAAGAAAATCAACAAGTTTTGGTAGGTTAACATTTGTGACACACTTTCCCACCTAATTGGATGATGAACTGAGCAGTGATCTCTTATATTTAATGCTTGAGGTACTGCCCAATAAGCTGACTGAAGTTTTCCAACAAACCTGTAATGTCGTCACAGAACATTACACACATGCTTGCTCAATATATGGGACTGCTGTGGTTGGGGGGGCACAACCTCACGTCAGTAACTTGATGCAATATCCTGGGATTCCTGAAACAGAAAACTTTTGAACTGATCGGAATGTTTGTATAATTGTATTGAAATTGGTCTACATCTGTTCTGAATTGGCACTATATAAATAAAGTGAATTGAATTGAACATGTGGGCTCTATTTTTAATGGGATTTTTTTCTGAAGAAAGTTGGTTTAACTAGATTTTATTTAGAAGTAGAGTAAAAGCTGCTGAATACTGATTTTTGCTGCACGTTTCAGATTTCTATTCATAAAGAAAAAATATCCATATAATTTATCATCCCTCCACCTCACAATTAGGCACCATTTTCTGTTGGCCTTTCAAACAGAGTCAAAATGAAATACAATGTTTGTGGTTATAAAATAAAAAATGTAGAAATGTTTAAGGGGTATAAATTACTTAGAAAAAAACTTTGTCTTACACACCTTTTCAGTGCCTGGAAAGAAAGAGTTTAAAGAAAGGATTGGTTATTCTTGCTGAACATACTTCACTTGTCAGGAATTACCTTGCTGTTTCCTTCAAACCTTATATTTTCTATTGGAATACTGTTTTGAGCTGGTTAAAGTAAAAAAAAATAAAAAATGAAAAGAATAAAGGAAGGATGAAAAGGAGAAAATAATATAATAACAATTTTATTCAGCAAGTAGGATGAAGTGCTGTGGTGGGAAAAATCAAACATATCAAGTAAACAACGATGGGGTAGGGGCCCAAATATGAATGTCACTGGGGGGAGCTGCAATCCCCATCTCCAAGACACCTTTATTCTCATGTGTTACTGGTCTTTTTTCGCTAGATCTTGTGCCTTTTGCTTTTTTAAATAAGTGTTTGGGGATGGCTATTCTCTATAAAAGATGTTCTAAGCCTGGTTTGGGCAGGATACAACCCAAGAACTCAGATGATTGGTCTTTTTTTCCTCTACGCTGCAGCATGTAAAATAAACCCGGGGTTCAAGAAGAAATCTGTCTCACGGTCTTTGTTTAAATCTAGCTGTAGTTAAGGCTACCATTACAGGAGCATAAGATAAAATGAAGTGGGAATATTTCCCCTTAAGACCTACAGTGTAAATTTGACAGTGCAGGCCTTAAGGCTAACAGTACAGTAGCCTTAATCAGGAAATTGTAGAATATTCCTGGTGCTTGTTGTTCTTCTTAATTTCAGCGACTTGAGTTCATTATGTACCTTGTTGTAACAGCTGCTGTGCTCCCTGTAGATAAAAACAGAGGTTTTACTTTTCATCCACCTCCAGCCATTCCGGTTCCTTATGAAACACATTGTTTCAGTGCATCTGGTTTATGTCATGAGGGTTTTTGGTGCTTTCAAAAATGTGTATAAGTCTGAGAGGGTTTTTTTATGTGAGAAAACTTGAGACATTCACTGAATTGTAAAATCCGAAGTGATGTACTTCAGATTTTCCTCATTTTTGCACCATATCCTTACAAAAAAGAAATTACCTGTTGGAAATTGCAAACCCTTGCCACAGCAAAAGCAATTTTAACCACTAATACTTTAAGCAAATGTGGCTATAAGAGTTAGAGTCCACCAAGGTTGCACTTTGTTAGCAAATATATTCATAACCTTTATTGACAGGATTTCTGGGTACAGCCAAGGTGATGAGTGAATCTGTTTTGGTGTCTTCAGGATTGGGTCTCTGCTTTTTACAGATGATGTGGCCTGGCTGGCTCCCTCATAATGTGATCTACAGCTCTCATTGGAGTGGTTCGCACCCAAGCGTTAAGCAGATAGAATGACAATCAGCACCTCCAAATCCAAGACTATGGTCTTGAGCTGGAAAAGGGTAAAGTGCTTTCTTCAAGTCGTGATCCTTCCCCAAGTGGAGGAGTTCAAGTGTTTGGGGGTCTTGCTTGAGAATTAGAGAAGAAAGGAGCACGAGATCGATACACATATTGATAAATCATCAGCAAGCACTGTACAAGTTTGTTGTGGTGAAGAGAAGGTTGAGCCGAGAGACGAAGTTCTCAATTTTCCAGTCAATCTTTGTTCCTACCCTCATCTATGATCCCAAGCTATGATCACTGTTAAGAGTTTCAGAGGAAGACCCAGGATATGGTGAAGGGACAATATTTTTTGGCTGGCCTGGGAATGCCTTGGGATCCTTCCTAAGGAGCTGGCCCAAGTGGTGAAGGAGAGGGAAATCTGGGTTTCCCTGCTTAAGCTGCTGAGCCCTGACTCCAGATAAGCGGAAGAAAACAATGCACATCAGATGGACGGATGGTTTTAGTATGACTTGTAACTTATCAAAAGACCAAACAAGTTTTCCCCAGTTACTCGTGTTCTGCACATTGTATATTTTTAGGGCAAAATTGCACTGGAACTTCATGGTTTCCAGTCCACCGGGCCAGGCTGACAGGGCCATTTTCAGGTCCATTGCAGGAACTAACAGAGTTCCAGACTTGGGATATGTACTCTGCAATGGCTGGGTGGGAAATGTTGTTAAGTCACAGTGATTGGTTGTAATTCAGAGGGAAATGAGCAGACGTCACAAAGCAACCGATTTCGTAAAATAAGAAGAGTTGCTGGTGAAGCACTTTATAACAAGATGGTAACAGAAACACAACAGCAATCCCTGCTTCTTCTCTGTATGTCTTGTTATCTCTGCTGCCGTGGGTGCCTTTTGGCGCTGATAAGTGATGCGACACACTGTCGAGAGAGTCATGATATGTGGATGTCTTAGGTTAATCCTTAAAGGGCCAATTTTGTATGGAGACAGGATGGTTGGAAGGACCAGAGCAACACATTACCCCATCAGAAAAAGTTGTAGTAAAATTACACTTACTTCTGATAGTGGAAACACACATTATGCAGGTATGTGTGTGTGTATGTGTGTTGCAGGTAAGATAGATGGTTGTGTGGTTGAGTAGGCATGAGAACGATGACTCAACAGAAATATGCCTCACTTTGGGCGAAGATGGATCAACAAGTTTCATAGAGTAGCAGCTATGTTAATACATGATGTGCAATTAAATATACAAACAGATTTGTAACTTTGGATGAGCGCCTGGAATCTGTACTGGGAAATGTGCTGCTGTGAAAAAGAAATAAGTATAAATAAAAGTAATCAACAGTCCATAAAGAGTTTTGGGAGTAAAAATGCAATGATGTGTGTTTATCTCCTCTGTTTTACTAAAAAAAAAATCAATCAATAAGACAAACAGAGAAATTAATAGAAATGCTGAGGCATAAAAAAGACCTATTTTCCTGAGACAATAAAGCAATGTAAGCATGTGGCGGTTTTAGGAGTAGTTATAAGCCTAAAGATAGCTTTTGTGCTAATATTTTGCCTCTCACACATTTTCTATGTTTTCAGATTAAATGGGCTTTTAATTCAACCAGTAATTTCTAGTTGGTCTGCAAAATCTTCTAATGCTTTGAGGGGAGAAATTGAGGTGACTTGGGGTTCATTTTTGCTTCCCAGCTGCTGCCAAGATTAAGAAAACAGAATTAAGACTCTAGCGTAGTTCATTAGTTTGTTCCCCATTTATAATGGGGAACATAATATTTAGAGTATTTTCTGTTTTAATTTGTCGATCACAAAAGTGCCGTTCAGAGCACATGTTTATGACAGTACTCTTGATCTAATTTTGTGATATTTGGAAGTTTGTACGCATGTTTCTATAGACAGACAACTTGAAAATAAAACTAGTGTAGAGAAGGACATGGAGTAAACTTCCCACCAATGGGAGAAAGAGATCAGGAGAAATAGAAACGAATGAGTAGGAGGTGTGGACAGCCACACTGTGAATCACTTGGAAGGAGTGAAAGGGTTAGCTAGGCCCTGCAGGATCCCATCTACAAGAAATAAAACCCCTCTCAGGACTGGAGTTGGCCTCCTTCACTTTAAAATCTAGCCAGAATCAGAAAACACAGCAAACCCAGGAGGCTTTCTTGGAAAATAGAGCCCAGATCAATCAGTCTTTTGCTCCGCAGAACTTTCTGAACTTCAACAGGCGAATATCAGAACAAAAGATTTAAGATCACGTCGCAAGATAGAAAGTATTTACTTCAATAAATAAGACACACATGGAGTCAGATCCGACATGTGAAGCCAACAAAACATGCATATTTCCTTCAACTGCTGGAGTAATGCCTTTTCAAACAAGTTACAATACATGCACATTAACCCAAAGATACTTCAAAGATATCTTATATTTTATTAAATTTAGATCATCCAAGTTATGACTGAGACATTTTGAAAGCTTGTCAAAGCCCTAAGAACTATTTTGCAAGTTTTGTTTATCAAAGAAAGGCTTGTCATGGTATAAACCAGAGCCAAGTACCCATATGATTTATATTTAATAACCTAGCATCTATTCACTTGCCATGTTATTAAGTGCACCTTGCTAGTTTTAGGTTGGACCTGCTTTTACCTTCAGAACTGATTTTATTCGTAATGGCGCTGATTCAGTCAGATGTCAGTCCTCTG